>CM034146.1:519807717-520522717 GCA_019776745.2 Taxus chinensis | reverse complement strand
GTAAATAAGAAGTTTTGTAATAACAATTCAAAGGCCATGAATTCTATAATGTGTGGTCTAGGTGAATATGAAATGGTGAAGGTCATGTACTATAAATCATCTAAGGCTATGTGGGAGAAACTTCAAGTCTTGTATGAAGGTGAGTCTAAGGTAAGAATTGATAAGCTCCAAAATTCCATAAATTAGTTTGAAAGTATTAAGATGAGTGATGATGAGTCCATTGCAGCATACTTACTTAAGGTTGACAAGGTTGTCAACCCCATGAAAGGATTAGGCGAAGATGTGAAGGAAGAATCTGTATTCCATAAGGTTTTGAGATCTCTAACAACTAAGTTTGATTCCAAAGTGTCTGTCATAGAAGAATACAAGGATTTGACTACTTTGAAAATGGATGAGTTGCATGGAACCCTAATTGCTTATGAGATGATAATTCTAAATGATAAAACAAATAAGAAAGAGATAACCTTCAAGGTTAATAAGAATAGAAAGGAAAAGAAGATTAAAGTTGATGTTTCTTGTGAGTTGGATGATGATGAGTTATTTTGCATGGTTGCTAGAAGGATGAATGTTGGAACTGATAAGTACAAAGGTAAACTTCCTTTTAAATGTTTTATTTATGGTAAATTAGGTCACTTTTCTATTAAGTGTCCTCATAGGCATGAAAATAAAGGTGATGATGATCATAAAGGTGGTCATGAGAAGAAAAATCATAAGTATAGTAATGATAAGAAGGATTTCAAGAAGTTTGACCATAAGAAGAAAGGTAAGAAAAAATTTTACACAAGAGAAGAGGTATATTCTTCTGATATAAGAAGTGACAGTGGTGAATTTGAATTTGATCATAGAGATGTAGGAAACGAGGTATTGTTCATGAAAAAATGTTTCATGAGATCAACTAGTGGTGGTTCTACTTTCTTAGGTGATTTCATATCATATTCTTGCAAGGTTTTTGAAAAAACTGAAGATGACTATAAAACTGAATTAGTATATGTCCATGATGAGCTAAAACATGCTGAGAAAAATATCATAAAGCTAAAGGCTTGGGTCAAAGAGTATGAAGTCAAAATCAATGAGTAAGAGTAGAAAAATTGGGTTGTTATAGAGAATCTTGATGAAACAATAAGAAATCTGGAGATATAGATGAGTATTAAGACTCTAAACTTACAATCCAAGGAAGATGAAGTGACTCTTCTTAAGAGAGTTATCTGATGCAGTCAAAAAACAAAGATCGTTTTAGATATTTGAGAAGAGTACCAAAGATCTTGATAATCTTCTTAGCAGTAAAAAATCAGCAGGTGATAGAGTTGGTTTGGGTTTCAAAGATGACTCCAAAGGCAAATAAATGAATCAAGAGGATAGTGTTTCAAGCAAGGATGGTGAATGACCAAACACCAAGGAAGAAAAGAAAGAAAACTTCATCAAAGAAAATGTGAATTCTAGGCCCATTAGGCAACATAATGCTTCAAGGTATGAAAGATATTTCAATTGTTATTGTTTTGCTTGCAATGGATTTGGTCATAGGGAAAAGGAGTTTAGGAGGTCTACTAGAGATGATCACCCTTAGAGTGATAGTAGGAGTGAACTTGCTAAGAATGTAGTGTACTACAATTTCCATGAAAGAGGCCATGTCGTTAGATATTGTTTGTATGATCCACCTAGTCAAGTTGAAAGCTACAAAAGGAAGAGTTCAGTTGCAATAAAGTTGGTCATGTTGCTAGAGAGTGCCATTATGGTTACTCAAGATAAGGTCAGAGATTAAAGTACCTAGGGTGCACGAAATAGGCTTTAAGATGTCAAGAATGTAAGCTAGAAGTCAAGGAAGGATATAGGAGCCTAGAAGGAACAACAATAATCTTCAAAGAGTTGATGTGAATGTTAAACAAAGTTTTTATTAGAGTATATATCAGAAGCAAGGAAGTTAAGGTGACTTTTAGGTGTCTAAGAGGGCTTGGGACCTCTTCAAATCACTTTGTAAGATGTATCATGAATTTGTATGCCTCTACTAGGCTTCTTAGAAATGTATTGATCCAAATGAAGCATTGGAAAGAGGGGGACCTAGGTATCTGATGAATGTTGTTTTGGATTCTTTGCATGATGTCAGACATGATAAGATGTGTCATCAAAGTTGTCAAGGTATGTGTGTAGTCTATTTTGTTGTTCGAGAAATGAAATGTTTATGTCAAGAGGTCTGTGAATATGTATTGTCATGTTCTGAGTATGTATCTATCATGACATAGAGTATTGATAGTTGAAGTCCTTATGAAATTTTGTCTTGGTTCTTTAAGGTATGATTGAGATTTTTTTTGAGTTACTCTTAATCCAAGAATATGTCATATTATGAAGCTTGTGAGTTCAGACACCTAGGTGATTATGTGAATGATGCTCAAGTATGTAAATTATGAGTAAAGGTGTATTAAGAGAGGTCTAACACCTTGGTTTGAGTATATAGTGTTGTCATGATGTCAAGGTAAGAGTAATGTCTTTGATTGAAGTACGTTATTTGTGTGATTTAGTAGTCAGAGTTTTCATTCTATAAAGGGATGTTGAGGTCATGTCTTAGTATGAGCATGTCGAATTGTTCTCTATCATCAAGGAGTATTTTTTAAAAGAGTCAAAAGGTTTTACTATTGTTATTAATGTCATGGACATGTCTCAAGAGTTGGAGATGTTCAAATATGATCTAAAGTTTTAATGATGCTTCAAAAAGTCATGAAAAAGTGTAGCAGTTGTGAAAAGTGATGTTGGTGTTTTAAGAAGGTCTGCAAGTGGCATGAGGCTTCAAGTTTTTATGAGTATGCTTCAAGATGGTTGCAAGTTTGATCCAAGAAGGTATGATTCAAATCTATGTCTTTAATTAAGTTCATGAAGCTATGAATTTATACACAGGTTGGTGTTCATGATACAAATTTTATGAAGCATGGATTATGTAAAGTATGGTTTTTAAAGATGCTCTCCATGTGGTTAAAGGTATATACATGAGTTAACTACGTAGACAATGTGGTGTTTGGTCTCTTGGTTCAAGGTTGAAGTGTGTCAGGTGTTTATGCTTCATAAGAGCTTGATTGGAGAAATTCAAGGAAGTTAATTGAGTATCCAAAGTGTTATTTCTCTGCTGCTGCATTTTTCTACAATTATGCTATGTTTCTACTGTGATTATGTTGTTTTTAATAGGTTATAGAACTGGGATTTTAATTTGATGTGTAATATGTCAAGTCTACATATGAATGTCAGAAGTTTTTGTAAATGACATTTTACAGGTCTAAGAAGGTTTTTAGAGGCAGGGGGAGTTGGTTTCACTCTTCCATTAGACCATAAGGGTATATGAATACCTATTTATCCTAGGATGTGAAGAAGGCTACTTAATAAGAATTGTAATGATGGTTTAATGCAAATATTAATGGTTACTAGGGTATGGTGACTGAGAAAGAAGTGAAAATAACATCCTACATGTTTGCATGTGTTGTCCAAGTCAAGGAAAACATGCTTTTCCTTGTTTCAGATGACTAGAAGGTGTGTAAGGTAAGGTGATTGATGAAATTCAAGTTCATTTCAACAGTAAATGGTTTCTTGACTTAAGAAGTTCAAAGTAGCATACAAAGAAGATCCAATACATTGATAAAGTGTTTTAGGGTTGATTCCAAGTGCTTGAGTTGTCTCTATGGATTATAAGCAAGGTAAGGATCTTTATTTTTATTTTTTTATTACATAGGGGTGTCATTATCCCAAGGGGAGTGATAAGGAAGAGTTTCATGTTTTGTATAAGTCTATATAACTTGTAAAATTTGATGAAAATAACATTTAAGACTCGGTTTAGGGAACTCAGTCCCAAACATTGTGTGAAGGTAAAATATGGAAGAGTCGTGACTAGTTTAAGTCTTCTCAAATTGTGATACGTACAAGAAGAGGTAATTATGATGATTAGATGATATTTCATGATCAAAGGATGGTTGATGTGAGTAATATGCATCTGATAAAGGTCTGCTTCAGTGGGTTTCAAACTAAGAAAAGAGACAAAACAAAGTTTTAGTAAGGTATGACAATTATTGCTTGTTTGTATAATGGATTGATGACGATTCCACTCAAGAAGGAGGTAAGAATATGTTTTATCCCTAAGTTATGATTGTTGGCATGAATGAGTCAATGTATGCTTCTACCCAGGGGGAGATCAGTGGTTTATAACTGAGAAATGTTGTCAAATCAGGTCAAGATGAACAAATGCCATGTTTGTGTGCTAGTTTGAAGACCTTGGTTGATGTTTCCAAGCAATTTATGGCCTTATCAAGCTAAGAAAGGTGAAGAACATGTAGGTATACATATGTTTTTTCATTAATGTAAAAGGGGGGGAGAAGTTCATGAGGTTTTCCATCAATGAAAAAGGGGGAGATTGTTGGCATGTTGTGTTATAGGTGTTGTCAATGATGTAAAATATCATTGATAAAAAAGAGGATGATGGTTAAGTATCATACAAGGATCATTAGGTGGATGATATAGTATTTCAGGTATTACCGTTGTTGCATGAGTTGATTTAGTGAGATTGGCTTGGTTTAGCAATCCTAATCAGGTAACCTAGCTAGCCTAGGTGATGCAACATGGTGGATCGAGCTACATGGTGACATGGGAAGCATGTAGATGTGTGAGACATGTTTTATCAAATGTGTTAGGTACTTTTGGAGTGCTGGGAAAAAAAGCTATGAGTATTTTCTACTTGGTCATGGTGCACACTAAGCTTAATCTTAAGTTTAGAGGCCTAATTAGGCATGCTAGACACTTCCAAGTATGTGTAATCTCTTAATAACACTTATGGAGTTTTTCTATATATTTTTCATCATGTAGAGGTAGTTTTCAGAGGTTTCATGATGAGTTATAGTGTTGGTTCAATTGGTCATAGTCTAAACCATGCAAAACCCTAAGGGCTAGTCATGCAAATGAGATTGGTTGTGAAGATGCAGACCTATTTGTGACATGATGGTGATTGGAGATGTTAGTAGGATGTGTCATGATGTTGTGGGAAATATTTCAAGTTTTGATGAGGAGTATTTTGCATTTTATGTTAGTGTTAGAGAAATAAGGTCCAGAAGAAGGTTATTTCCAGCTTGAATTGCACTTTTTGATGCTCACCCTGAATTTTGTGCTTTGCATGGGATCTTGTGGATTTAAGTGATTTTTATAAATTGAAATAATAAGGTTTCACAAAATTAATGAGGTCATTTCATCATCAATATTTTATGAATGAATGTTAAGAAGGTAACCAACTTGTTGTGTGCTTGAAACCCTAGCTTGAAAGAGGTATGAGAGATTTTCCTCATAGGTGCCAAGAATTGATTGGTTTTAATAGTATGATGATTTTATGGTGTAGATGACTCCTGCAGGTTTCTATAAAGGTGTGGTAGAACATGTGATGGTGAGTGGACCCCAATCAAATAGGCATGTTTTTGAAGAAGTTTAGTTTGAGATAAGGTTGTCAAAAGGAGTTTCAAAATAAATGGACATCATTTTTATAATGGGACTTGAACTTGGTTTTCATGATGATTTCAGGTCACGGGGATGCTTAAAAATAGTAAAGTGTGCCCTATTTATGAATACTAGTCAAAGGGCAGTTTTGAGGTAGTTTTAGGCAGTTTGCATAGATGATCTTGGTTGAAGGCCTTTCACTTGGAGTTGGAAGGATTTTCAATATGTTTTGGAAAGAGGAATTATATATATTTATATTAATATATGTCTTGTTTCTTGGTGAGTTTATTTGATGCGTCTTTTAGGTCAGTTTGTAGAGATGAAGCTTTGGTGTTTTCCAAGACAAAATTGTTTTTACTGAAAGATTGAGTTGATTGAGGCATGAGATGGACTAGTTGATGCTTGAAATTAGTTTGAGAATGAAAAGGAATGAATTTTTTTCCCATTGAATGCATTTGGACATCTTGGAAGTGGCATAAAGGGTACAAAATAGTTGATTTTTTCAAGACCAGTTTCTAGGCAGCATGATTTGATAAAGAGGAAATTTGTTGTGGTTTGAACACATGGATGTTTCAAGAGTTATAACATACATGGATGTGATCTACATGTCCTAAGGATTCCATATAGCAGATACATTCCATATTTTAGTTGTTCTTGGGTGGTCTTAATGCCTAAAGGTGAAGACAGGGTGATGGAAGCAGTTGTTTACTGAAGGTTATGAGGCATTTGAGTTGTGTTATGAATTATTTGATTAGTCCAAGCTAATTAATGAGCATGGATCATGTTTTTATGATATATTACAAATTTTTGATGAATTTTAGGGATTGATTAATCATGTTTTGGTGTTAGTGGCTTTTACTCATCCTAGCTTTGAGTTATTTTTGTGCATGTTTGTAGGTTTTGGGAATGGACGACCTATATGGGTCATATGTGAATGTTGTAATGAATTTATTGGGTTTTTAAAGGTGAAATGGTCAAAACAAAGGTTTATTACTGACATCCTTTGTGTTGGTGAAATGAAATGCATAGAAAAGTGTGTTGTGAGTGCAAATTTGAATAATTGAACAAGCGGGAAAAAGTGTGACCCATGTGTGTGCTTGTAACAAGTGTGAAGGCATGTTTTGAGAGTTGAGAAAGGATATGATAGCTTTAATAATGTTTGGAAGTATGTGTGCATGTGATTAAGGCCAAGATAAGTCAAGAAGGAAAGAGAAATAATGAGTTAGGTGAATGAGGGTTTGAACGAGGGTTTGAAGGAGTTTAGAGCTGAATCTTGTGATCACCATCACCTGAGTTGTTATAACATATCTTCATTGGTTTCTTCATCAAAAACTTGTGTGATGAGTCATATTCATGTAAGTATCTTTTTTTATTAATATGAACAAGTGTTTAGGGGTTGGTTCTCCTTGTGGGTTTAGTGCCTCACTAAATAAATCTCTTGTGATGTGCAATATTCACTTGAGTCTTTTTTATGTATAATATCATAAAAAAAATTAGTAGGTTTTCTTCCCCTTGAGGGTTTCCCACTTTCATATTATGTAATGGTGTTTTTTCTCTTGTTTGTGTTTACTTGAATGAATGTTGAATGATGTTGTGCACACATTAATGATTGAATGGTTTATGGTTTAAGTAAGTAAATCTGAAATTGTTTAAAGTTTGTAAAGGATTGATTCACCCCCCAGTTCATTGTGCTTCCAACACCTCCTGATGTGGATCCAGCTTTGAGAGGTTGAAATGCTTCCAAAATACACACACACACAATTTTACTAAAACTCTAAAAGCTTCAAAATAGTGTTTTCTCATTCCTAAATCCACACTAATCTTTTACAACATTTAGATTTTCCTTTTATTTCCCACTAGCTATAAAAACCCCTAAAATGCCAAGAAACCCTAAAACACAAAAATACCTACTAGTAAAAAACCTCAGACCCAGATTTTGTGTACAAAATATGTTTTCATAAATGAAGACTTATACCAAATCTTGGATTATTCTATAAAGCATAGTAAAATATATTAAATCTATAAGTTTTAGACAAAACCAAAAAAAAGGTTCAGAGTCAATTTTAAACCACTAGACGAAGGAATTCGGCCCCAAAAATATGTTGAAATGTCATCTAGCCTTAGTTAAAAGGTTGTTCATGGCATATTACTACTCAAGATCTAACACCCTAGCAATTTACAAGATGATCCAACGGTCGGATCAAAATTTATGGTTTCTGGAAGTTATGCTCCCGCATCATTCTCCCCTAGTTGAAAAGAATTTTTCTGCTGCAAATTCAATCGATGGAATTCTTCTAATTTTTCATTGTCAATTTGTTTCAACTCCCACTTAGGAATCCAAGTATTTTCTTCTTTCCACAAATCTTCCCGTTGTACCAAATATTTGTTGTAACTCATATACCTAGTAGTGGCTTTATTTTTTCCCAAGACACACATTACCCTTTCCTTTTTCTTCTTAGGAATTTGTTTCTCCTAATTGAATTCTTCTTATTCCTTGACATTTTCCTCATGAATTGGAAAATTGTACAATTCAAACATTAAAAACTGGTGAAATAGCAAAGTTTTCAAGTGGCTCCCCCTTGTAGGCATTATCAATCAATTTCTTCACAGTCTTACATGGCCATGTCTTCTTATGCTTTAGTTTATTATATGTCCCCTTTGGAAACCTATCATTTCTTATATGAACCATCACCATATATCCTTCTTCAAATGAATTTACTCTTCTATTTACATCTACAGTCACTTTAAATTTTGTATTACTATCTTTCAACTTCTCCCTCACTTCTTCCTACAATTGTAGCATGTGTTCTGTAAATGCTTCTGCATCATCACTAGTTTTATTTCACCTAGAAGCACAATAAGATCTAGCACTCTCTTTCCTATTGGTTCCTACCATAGACAATATTGAAAGGATACCTCCCCATAGACCTATCTACAAAACTATTATAAGCAAACTCAGCTTGTGGTAAATTTAAATCCCATTGTTTCAGCTTTTCTCTAACTGTGCATCCTAGAAGATTTCATAAGGTCTTATTTACTACTATTTTTCCATCATTCAGAGGGTGATATGCACTAATAAAGTGTAGTTATGTCCCCCATTTTCCTCCATAGATTCTTCCATAAGTGACTCAAAAAATTGGTGTCCCGAGTTAAAGTGATCATTCTTAGAACTCCATGCAACCTAACCACTTCTGGAAAAAAAACAAATCTACAAATCTAAAAGCATCATTAGTTGTCCTACAAACAATGAAATGTGCCATATTAGAGAATCTATTTACCACAGAAAAAATAAAATCATTTATTTTTTTTCTGTTAGGATGTCCTAACATGAAATCCATACTCAAATCGGCCCATTTCCCTGTAGGGATGGGTAATGCCATATATAGCCCAGTATTTTGTGCATGATCCTTAGCCATTTGGCACACTCAACATCATGGTATGATCCTAATCATGTCACACTTTACCTTTGGCCAATAATTCTTCTCTACCAAAAGATCAATTGTCTTACTTATACCAAAGCTTCCAGCCAAACCCCCATTATGCAATGATCTTATAATGTTTTCTCTCATTGAACCACAAGGATGCACAATTCCTTTCCCCTAAGTAAATAGCCATCCTACATCAAATAATCACAAGAACCACTACCCATTGTAGGGTCCTTACATTGTCACACAACATTACCAAAATCTATATCACCTTCATACAATTCTTTAAATACCTCAAACCCTACGACTTCATTTTCCATTGTTGTTAATAGCGCCACACTCCTACTTAAGGAATCAACAACTTGATTCTGCTTACCCAATTTATGCTTTAAGACAAAAATATACTATTGCAAAAATGAAACCCACTTTTTATGTTGATTATTTAGTTTCCTTTGTTTTTTACATACCTCAATGCCTCATGGTCTATAAAGAGAATAAATTCCTTAACTACTAAGTAATGTCTCCAATGCCTTAACTCTTGAACAATAGCATAAAATTCCACATCATATGTAGAATATTTCCTCCTAACCTCATTCAAATTTTCACTGAAGAATGTTATAGGTCGTCCTTCCTTACTTACTATTGCTCCAATCCTTGCATTTGAGGCATCACAATCAACCTCAAAGGCCTGTATAGAATCTAGCAATACCAAAATAGGTGCCTCTGATACTTTCTTCTTCAACAATTCAAAACTATCTATTGTTTATTTTGTCCATACAAACTCATTTCCCTTCATGTACTTTGTTATGGGTGTAATAATGCTAATAAAATTTCTTATGAACTTCCTATAAAAAGTTTCCAAACCATGAAAACTATGAACCTTTGTCATGTTCCTTAGAACAGGCCATTCCAAAACTACCATCACTTTTTCCTTGTCCATTCTCACACCATCTTTTGAGATGACGAACCCTAAAAAAACCATGCTTTTCTAAAGAAATCTACACTTCTTTAAGTTTGCATGCAAATTTTCTTTTCATAACAATTCTAACACCGATTTCAAATGCAACAAGTATTCTTCCACTTTCCTACTAAATATAAAAATATCATTAAAATAGAAAAGATAAACTTACCATTATATTCTCTTAGTACTCTATTCATCAACCTCATGAATGTATTAGGTGCATTAGATAACCCAAATGACATCACCATATAATTGTACAACTCATCTCTTATTTTGGAATTTGTTTTCCATTCATCTCTTCATGGATTCAAATCGGGTAATGCCCACTTCGCATATCAATATTACTAAAATATCAGGCTCCTGCTAGGACATCCATCATATTGTCCAATCTTGGAATTGGGAAATTGTGATTTTATTTATTGATCTAGTATCCACACATTCTCTAGTATCCATCATTTTTAGGGGTAAATAGTGTTGGTATTACACATGGACTCACAATTTCTCTGACTAACACCGTTATTAGATCTATCACTTGTCTATTCAACTCCTCAGTCTATGTTGGCACATTCTGTAGGTTGCCTAATTTGGAAGGGCTGATCTTGGGATAAAATCAATATGGTTTTGTATATTCCTCTTCAGAGGTAACGCATATGGTATCTCACCCAATATGACACTTGTGTATTATTTTAGTACTTTTAATGCCATAACGGGTATACCAAAGGATTCCATTTCCACCTTTTTTGCCATCAATGCATAACACCAACCAACTTATTCAATTTATGTAACAAACTCATTTGTAGCCAATAAGTCCTCACTCTTCTCTTCTTCCTTAAAGGGTAACAAGACAACCTTTACACCATCCTTCCAAAAAGTATAAGTATTCTTCCCTCCATCATGTGTAAAATTTCTATCATATTGCTAAGGCATCCCTAATAATATATGACATGCATCCATTGGGATGACATCACACCACACCTCATCCTTGTAGGTATTCCTAATGGAAAAATTTATTAGGCATATTTTATCTATGACTATCTCATTCCCTTCCTTGAACCATGATATGCGATAGAGATATGGGTGCTTCTCACACTTTAAACTGTGTTTATCAACCATCAAAATTAAGACCATATTTTCACAACTACCACCATCAATAATAATTTTACATACCTTCCCTCAAGAAGTGATTCTTATTTGAAATTTATTCGTCCACATCAAAAACTAACCATCGACACCATCTTGCTCTTTCTACTTCCTCAGGATGATCATCCTCCTCCTTATCATGAGTGTTTCATGTAAGTCTACAACAACCTCTATTTCCTCTTCTTCTTCAACTTACCATATATCCTGTGTAGGATAGTGCGGACACTCAAAATATTTGTACCCTTCTTCACCACATTAGTAATAGGTATACTTCCTTTGGGGACTATTCCAACCCCATCCCTCACCATATCTTCTTCCTCTCTGAAACTCCCTACCTCTTTAGTAGTTACTTCGTCTTTGACCAGATTCTTCTTTCCCTTATACATTATATGATTCACCTTTTAGGGAATCAAATCTACCTCTCTCTCTTTATAATAGTGTAGTCTTGATCCAAATTAATTTAATGTAAAACATACCACTATAACTCATTTATGGCAAGGTTTAAGGAAACTTATGATGGATGATTGATAAGATGGTAATTGATTCGTGTATGGGCACTCCAAATTCCAATGGGTGTCCAAATACATTAAACCAAAAATATGTTATATAAATATATGGTGAGATTCTTGGCAAAAGCAAGTCTTAGGAACCAAAAGGCTTCCTTGCACAGGTGTCAACTCACATTTTAAATCAAGATTTGGGACAGAAATAGATGCGATATGATTAAAATAAGAAAGATAAATAAGTATGTAAATAAGAAAAGATTGGATTGAATTAGATTAAATAAACAATATAAAATGAGATTAGATTAGATATGCTTCGATCAAAACCAGATTGGACCAAGATAAGATGGTGGGATTACGCCTTCTCTCCATTGATGGAACTCAAACATGAATGTTACACCGTAACATATACTTGCAAGGTAAACTATATACATAAGGAAGACTTGGCAGAAAAAATATTATATCCAATATATAGATAGGCTTGATTAGAAATTTGATATAAAATGTGATAGATGTTTTTAAAAACAGTGGTCATTGGAGATTCAGGATAATCGCTAGCGATTTCTATAAATTTAACCAAAAACGTAAATGATCTCATAGATTGATAGTTAGCTTTAATGACTTGATTATGACATGGAAATAAATAATGATGATAAATAAAAGCAAGCAGGGAAAATTACTTGACCTGATTGTAGAAACACACAAATAATTGGAATTAAATAGATACTAACACGATGATCAATAGATGCAAGAGATATTAGACATGTATACAACTTCTTGGGATGTCAAGATGTGGTCAAGAATACCATTTGGTTATTCCTTTAGATTTCAGCATATCAGAGCTTCGTTACAATAATTTCACCCCCTTCCCCTAAACCCAAAGGGTTGAGCTATGTTTATAGGATCGCTAGCGATTAGGATGAATCGTTATTGACTCAACATATTTTGAGAAGTATTCAAGGGAGAGGTTTCAAATACCCCCAAAATGGGGCTAATAAAGATGATAATATGAGATAAGAGTGGGGAGATATGCTCACAGGGGTGGGGAAAGTATTTTCGAGCTAATTTGGGATTCGGGATAAGATAGAGTGACTGCACTAATAACTTCCTTAAAGATAAAGGATAAGAAATTCTTATGGACTGACAAGTGTGAAAATGCATTCAATCTACTACAAGAAAGACTTACAATAGCACCTATTTTAAAGGTTCCCAATCCCAACAGAAGCTTCACCGGAGTAACTGATGCCTCCGGTGAAGGTTTGGGTGGAATACTTCTGTAAAATGATCATGTAATTACTTATGAGAGCAGAAAGTTGAAGGTACGTGAGTATAAATATGCTCCCCATGACTTAGAACTTGTTTTCATAGTTCATGATTTGCAAGTTTGGAGGCATTACCTGCTAGGAAAGCCTTTAAAATTAAAAACAAACCACTTGCAAGTGAAATATATCTTTACGCAACCTGATTTGAATGTAAGACAATGTAGGTGGTTGGATTTTTGTCTCAATATGATATTGACATTAAATATATTAAAGTGAAAGATAACCATGTGGATAATGCATTGAGTCGTAGGAATCATGTTTCTACTATCATAACAATCAAAACACAATTTAAATATGACGTAAAGAAACAAATGTAAATTGATCTGTATTATCAGCATGTGAAATTACATTAGTATCAGATCCGAATGATAGGAGATATGAAGATTTTAAGTTTTATATTGAAGGGGTCTTGCGTTATGAAAACATAGTTTATGTACCTTTGAGTAACAACCTTAGAATGAAATTCACGAAGGAATTTCATGATGTTCCTTATTCTAGGCATCTCGAAGTAACGAAATTGTTGGTTGATGTAAAACAACAATACTTTTTGAAAGGAATAAAGAAGTACGTGGTGAATTATGTTGCTTGTTGTCTTGAGTGACAACGTGTTAAGGCAGAGTGCATGCATCTTGTTGGTTTGTTGTATCCTTGTAGCATTCTGCATTACAAATGATAAATAATTAGCATGGATTTTCTAAAATGACTATCATTGTCTATAAACAATCATGACATGATTTTAGTAGTGGTTGGAAAATTTACTAAAGTAACTCACTTCATACTAGGTAATCTAAAGGATGATTTTCCTGTAATCGTAAAATGGTTTGTGCATGAAATTTTTAGATTACACGGAGTTCTAGAATTGATTATTTCTAATAGGGGTCCTAGAATGACCTCTCAATTTTGGATAACTTTAAAATCAACTTTTTGAACAAAATTGAATTTTAGTTCAACATACCATCCAAAAAGAGATGGTCAAATAGAAAGAGTTAAAGAGGTTATGGAGGATATGCTCAGAATGTATTGCATGGATCAACAATATAAATGGGAAGAATATCTTCCACTCATTGAATTTTCCTATAATAAAATTTATCATTCTTCCCTAAAAATGTCACCATTTGAAGCGTTGTATGGGAGAAAGTGTAGAACTCTTATAAGTTGAGATAAAACATAGGACAGAGATGTAGTAGGCCCATAAATGTTACCAGAAATGGGAAAGCAAGTGAAGCTCATTCATGTGCAGTTGAAAGAGGCAACTGATAGGTAAAAGAGCTACGCAAATTTAAAAAAATTGGCAAGAAATTTGAGCAAGGTGATAAATTTTTATTGAGGGTAAACCCAAAAAGAGCTCAATTACGTTTAGCAAGTCTGCCAAATTGTCACCTAGATATGTGGGACCTTTCAAAATCCTTGAAGATAAGTCTGGTGGCATACCGACTAACATTACCTCCCACCTTATCTAGAATGCATGGTTTTTTTCATATTTCATTGCTTAAAAAGTATGTTTTAGATATAACACATGTCATAAATTGGAACTCTTTACAAGTTCAGAACCCAAGAATCGTCATAGTGGAACCAATTAGATTGGTGGAAACTCGCATGTTGTATCTCAGAAATTGATATATTGCTCAATGCAAGATCCAATGGGATAAATATTTTGAAGATAGCACAACTTGGGAGAATCTAGACAAAATGAAAACTGCGTTTCCTTATTTGTTTCAAAGATTAAAATTATTGTTTAACTAGTTGTTATTGATATATTGTCCAATACTTAGTAATAAATTTGATTGCAATGGAAAATTGTTGATATATTGTTGACTATTTGAGAATATTTATTGTTATGAGGTTGTTACAACCAAGATATATGAATTATAATTGGCTGAAATTTTGAAAAAAACAATATTTTTTTTATGAAAATGTGAACTCAGTTTATTTGACATTGATGTCTGGGTTGTTTTTTGAATTATATGCTTGATAGTGTTAAGTTAAATCATTGGGATGATGATTTTTTAAGGGGGGGATTATGTCACACCCCACAAAAGTTGAATGTTTTGTCACAATAAATGTTTGTGAATGACTAAATTAATGATGAACGTTAATTCATAAGTAGGTATATATAGTTATATATACAAATATCTACATATATGTATAATATGAGGAAACATATACAAAAACATATGCATATATGTATATAGATGTATACATAATGATATATATTCATTTACCTTCTAACGGTTCTTGGATTTGATTGTTGGTTGCCTTCTGGATTGCATCATGGTATGTTGACTGATTGGTTAGACTCCACCACTGTTGTTATAGATATTGATATTTTCATTTATTAACGATGTTTTTGACTGTTAAGATTTCTTTGTATTGTTTATGGTATTGTTTGAATTGGTCATAGAATGGACTGCGTTATTTAAGGTTGACCGTATTGCTTGGAAATGGATTAAAAATTGGATGTTGTTGTTTGGTCTTATACCTCATAGCAAATGATGTTTGATGTTTAGTAACTCTCCTTCATTAGCATTAAAAATGAAAATAATAGACCACTATGCAAGGTAATTATATGATGGTTATTGTCTAAATGTTTTACTCATAAAGTTAACCCCTCCTTGGCATTGGTAATGGTGATCTTATATCGATAGAAAGGTAATGGTAAACTTGGTCAAATACCATTGGAAAAATAAAGAGTATTGATTACTTTTTATATTATAAATGGTCTTGGACCATGAGGTGATTAAAGTGTTTATTATTTACGCTTAATGGTCATCGACCACATTGCTTGGAAATATTAAACTTAATGATTATAGATTATTATTTATATTGGTCAACGACCACTTTACAAAAGATAAGGTAAATTTTATTATTTAATATTATTGGAATGGTCATGGACCATGGGCAAGCTAATTATAATGTTTGAATTTTATTACATTGGTCTTAGATCATGATGCATTGTTTTGAGCACTATGTGAATTGCATGCAAGTAATTGAAATTTTTGGAGGGAAGGTAGTGAGGTGGCACTGTCAGTTATTAAGTGAATTAAACAAGCATAGATTTCAGGAAGTGGTAGCTTGCTAAGCAAGCCAAAGAATGTTTTTCTCTTCCCGTTCGCATTTTTTGGTTTTATTGGTTAGTTTTTTTTGTTAGAGTTGCATGAAGGGTTTTGGGGAGAATATTGTGGAAGGTTTGTTTAGGCGACTACATGCAAAAATAGGAAGCTCTATTTAATGGAAACTTAGTATTCAATATATTTGTTTAGTTTTAGAGCTATTTTGTGGGCGTTGAAAGTTGCAGATTCAAAGAGAAATTGGGAAAAAGGAAAAGTAAAGAAAATACAAATAGGCATGAGTTATTTCTATTGTAGTCTTTGTTGTTTTTAATTGAAATTTGGGTATACATTTTGGTTTTAATCTGATTTTAAATCTAAAAATAATAACGAAATATAAGATGAAATCAATATTTCTATTTTTGGGGGTTTATTTAGAAAGATGGGCATGGATTTTAATGTGATTCTATGATTGTTTTTCTTGCTGGAAAATACACATTTTATTCTCTTTAAAATAGCTCGGTTTGAGCTTGTTGATAGTCGATTTGACATAAAATTAATTATATGAGATTTTCTATTTAAAAACTGGAAGTTTCCCTTCATTTTCTACATGGATATTTTAGTGAAAAATAAGGAAAAATAATGAAAACATTGTGAGTTTTTTGGAAAATAACAGATCTAAAGTTTTGGTTGTTTTTGGCATCTAGGTTTGGTTCATAGTGAAATTAAATGAGTCACATCTTGAAAGTAAGATCTAGGTTATAGAAAATGCGAGCTTATAATATGTCAATTTTTGGGTTGTCGTTAATCACCTTGTATTCGAAATAATGTTTGATTATTGGTTGTTAAAAGCATATTTTTAATCTGATTATTATGTTGTTTCAAATCTAAAATGATTTCCTTATTCTTAATATAATAGTTTTGAAAGGGTATTCAAAACAAAGTTGGGGAAGAAATGGGTTTGCTTGTTAATGTGAGTTTTGTTTGCATTCGATTATGTGTGAGGGGATTGAACCATACTTGTTTGTTTTCATCTTGTTTTGAGCTCAACATATTGATTTTAAAATTTGTGAAAGATCTTAAGGAGTTGGGCCAATATTGTGGGTTATTGTGTCGTTTTGGGAAGTTTGATAAAGTTTCCTTAAGCTTGTTGTATCCTATTTTGCTACGCCCTTAACCTACTGCTTGTATTAGGATATGAGTAGCCAACTTGTGGCTTACCATATCATTTTATTATAGGTCGGCCTTGGTGATGGCCATAGCATATGAATAATATATATAGGGGATTGTAGGTAGTAGTTCATCATCATTTGAGCATTTGAGTCTTATTCTATGGTTTGGAGGTTTCCCCCTCAAAGTGGAAAAGCTATTCTAATTGCATATTGAGATAATTATTCTAAAATATTGTGTTATTTGGTGTTTTATTGTTGCTCATAATCTAAATTATACAAGTAATTGCCTTACAAGTGGTATTTGAGCTGCGATTCGGGCCAAAATTAGGGTAAAAACCCTAATTTTTTGTTTCCGCTCTAGCTTATGAACCACATCAAATTTGTGGGTGAAATTTTTACCAAAGTTGTGAATCAGTTACAGTAAAAATATCTAAAAATTTCAGACCTTTTTTATATTGTTTACAAAATTTATTACAAATTTATTATTTTTTATAAAAACACTCCCTAGACCGAAATTTGTGGAATTGTTCAAATTTATTTACATTTTCAGAAATCTCTCAAAAAAATAGTATTAGTATATTCTGTGTTTTTTCCTGTTCGGTCGAATTTGTATTGAAACCATAAACCCTAAGGTTTGACATCATGGTGGGGCCTTCCACAAGAGCAAAAAAGAATCTGGTCACTCCGGGTAAAACCCCAGATAAAGATGTGGTAGTGATTGAAGATTTGGAGTCATAAGCGTTAGAGTAAAACCCCAGGTAAATACATATTCCTCAGCACTAGGGTTTACCTCAATTGATCATAAGGTGGCCCAACTTGAGTATGAGCTGCTAAATGTACAATCTGAGATGGCCTCTAAAGGAGACATAGACCAAATCAATCAGCGGTTGGATGATATCATGAAACATGTAAAGGGTAAACAGTATGGCCCAAATCTACCCCATATCAACCAAGGAGGATCTTCAGTTCAAAATCATGGACAAAATAACCATGTTGGATCACTTTTCCATCCCAATCAAAATCCAATTTATTCACAACCACGGAACATGATGTCGAAAGTGGATATGCACCAATTTGATGGTAAGGATCCCCTGAATTAGATAAATCAAATGGAGAAATTCTCTGAGTTACATCAAACACCATTAGGACAAAAGGTAACATTGGCATCCCTGAATCTTGAACCAAACCAGTTTGTTTGGTATCAATGACTATGTGCTCAAAGGCAGAAGAATGGTCTCAGTGTCACTTGGAATTTTTTTACTGAGGAGTTGCAATTGCACTATAGTTCTAGTGTTTCAGAGAACTACTTTAGTCAATTAGCAAAGTTACGGAAAACAGGATCCGTTAAAGATTATGTGCATCAATTCCAGAACCTATCCTTAAGGGTGGGGAATATTCTAGAAGAGAATTTGAATGACCTGTTTCTTGGGGGTCTTAAAGACCACATCGAGCATGAGGTACATATGTTTAATCCACTCAAGCTTTCTGATTCTATTATCATGGCACGTCGAGAAGAGGAAAACATTCTATGTAGTAGGAGGCCACCTTTCATTAACACCAGAGACCGTAGTATCTCTTCCCCTTCATTTTCTAGGCCAATTAAACTAACTCCTCAAAAAATGAAAAAAAAAGAGCAAAAGGATTATGTTTTAATTGTGACAGCAAATATGGATCGGGAAACAAATGTACTAAGAAGAATTTGCTCTATATTGATAGAGGTAATGAGGATAATGAGGAAGCTGAAATTATAGGAGAGGCTGAGGAACCAGTAGAAGATGAAGTAGAGGATCACCAACCTACAATTTATTACCAGGCATTGTTAGGTATCAGTACTCCTCAAACACTCAAGGTTATTGGCTATCTCGAAAAACAAAGGTGACGGTGTTGATTGACTTGGGGAGTACTCATAACTTCATAAATAGTAAGTTAGTTTCCCACCTTAATTATTTTATTTTCCCAGCTCCAGAAATGAAAGTTATGATTGTGGATGGTAGGATAGTCAAGTGCACAGGAAAGTACCATAGTATCAAGATTTCCATGGGAGACTACATGTTAGACTCACCTATGTTTGCTATTTATATGGGAGGGGCAGATATTTTTTTGGGTGTCCAATGGCTCACAACCTTAGGTACTATAGAGATGAATTTCCAAGAATTGTTCATGTGATTTCATTTAGATGGAAGGAAAATACAATTGAATGGGATGGTAGCTAAGTCTCCACAAATTATTAGCTCTCATCAGAGGTAGAAGGTTCTCAGAAAAAGAGTAGATGGATTTATAACAAAGTTATTTTCCATAGAAGTACAAAATACAGAGTCTTCAATGCCCCTCGATCTTCAGAAAATTGTTGATTCTCACTCATCTATTTTTGATGCAGTTCCAAAGGGACTACCACCAGTTAGGGATCATGATCATGACATTCGATTGATTTCAAGGGGGTAAACAACTAACACCAGACCATACAGATACCCATATTCCCAGAAAAGTGAGATCGAGAAAATGGTACAGGAAATGTTGAAGGCAAGTATCATCAGGCATAGCCAGAGTGCATACTCTTCATTAGTGGTCATGGTACGTAAGAAGGATGAAACATGGAGGATGTGTCCAGATTACTGAGAACTCAACAAGTACACCATCAAAGATAAGTTTCATATTCCAGTAATTGATGATTTACTTGATGAATTGCATGGTGCTATTTATTTCACAAAATTAGATCTTTGTTCAGGGTACCATAAAATTAGAATAAAAGAGGATGATGTTCATAAAACGGCTTTCAGGACTCATGAGGACCATTATGAGTTTTTGGTAATGACTTTTGGTCTTACAAATGAACCCTCAACCTTTCAAAGCTTGATGAACACTATTTTTAGGCCATTTTAAAGGAAATTTGAATTAGTTTTCTTTGATGACATATTGATTTATAGTAAGACATGGGAAGAACACTTACAACATATAAATAAAGTGTTGGAAGTTTTGGAGAAACATACTATCTATGCAAAGCCATCCAAATTTTCTTTTGGTGTACAAGAGCTAGAGTACTTGGGTCACATTGTATCCCATGAAGGTGACAAGGTTGATCCTTAAAAGATCAAATCTATGGTGGAATGGCCAAGGCCCAAAACTCTCAAAAATCTTCATGGATTCCTAAGACTAATAGGGTACTACAAAAGATTTGTGCAGGGATATGGTATAATAGCAACCCCACTCACTACATTGCTAAAGAAGGATGCCTTCCATTAGATAGATGTAGCCACTAAATCCTTTGAGCATCTGAAGGAAGCCATGTGCAACACCCCAGTTTTGGCTATTCCCAACTTCTCAAAAACCTTCATTGTTGAATGTGATGCTTCAGGATCAGGATTGGGAGCAATTCTAATACTAAAAGGAAGACCAATTACATTTGAGAGTCACCAATTCAAAGGAAAATATCTGCTCAAACCTATCTATGAGAAAGAAATGATGACTATTCTTCATGCGGTCAAGCAATGGAGGCCCTATCTCACGGGTAGACACTTCAAGGTAAAAACTGATCATGATAGTCTCAAATACTTTTTGGAGCAAATATTATCATCTAAGGAACAACAAAAGTGGGTAACAAAAATGTTGGGTTATGATTTTGAAATCATATACAAAAAGGATAAAGAAAATGTAGTAGTTGATGCATCGTCTAGAAGGGATAACTCCGCAGATGCCTTACTATGTGGAATGTCTATGTTGACGGTCGATTGGGTAGATGAAGCAAGATTGGAATGGGATCAAGACAAGGATACACAATCTCTAATACAGAATATCAAGCAAGGATCTATGCCATCTAAAAATTCAAGTGGAAAGGTAATGTACTATGGTACAAGGACATTTTATACTTGAGTAAAGATTTTGAGTTGAAGCATAAGATTCTTGTAGAGCTACATGCCTCACCGGTTGGAGGACACTCTGGGTTTTTGAAGACATATCATAGAATAAAAAGAGAATTATCTTGGGAAGGACTCAAGGGGAATGTACAAAAGTTTGTATCAGAGTGTTTAGTGTGCCAACAGAACAAAGGGCAAACAATTAAGACACCAGGTATGTTGCAACCCTTACCAATTCCTAGCCAGAGATGGGAGGGGGTATCCATGGATTTCATCACCGGATTACCTTATTCAGAGGGAAAGAATGTTATTTTCCTGAATGTGGATAGGCTCACAAAATATGCCCATTTTTTTGCCCTATCACATCCATTTGCAGCCAGTACAGTCGTAGCTATTTTTTGGAGAAAGTTCAAAGGTTGCATGGAACCCCAAAGATAATTGTAAGTGATCGTGATCCTATTTTCACAAGTAATTTTTGGACGGAATTATTTTCATGTTTGGGTAATCATCTAGCTCACAGTTCATCTTATCATCCTCAAACTGATGGGAAAACATAAGTGGTCAAAAAATGCTTAGAGGGGTATCTACATTGTTTTGTATCAGATAAGTAGAAAAGGTGGATTAAATGGCTACCACTTGCAGAATGGTGGTATAACAGATCTTTTCATAGCTCTTCTCAAATGACCCCATTTTTAGCATTATATGGTTACCATCCACCTTCTATCACTTCCTCATTGAGGGTGCAAACTAAGGTTAGAGATGTTGAGCAACACATTCAACATCAACAACAAGTTTTGGCTAGTTTGAAGGAGAATTTAGCATTGGCACAAAACAAGATGAAACAACAAGCAAATCAACACCGTAGTGAAAGACATTTTGAAATTGGTGACTGGTTTTTTATACATCTCTAGCCTTACAAGCAAATGTCCCTAAAGCAACAGAAAAAGGAAAAAAAAACTTGCTCCTAAATATTATGGCCCTTATCAAGTTCTACAGAAAATTGGCAATGTTGCTTACAAACTAGAGTTTCCTCCATCTTCACACATAAACCCAGTATTCCATGTTTCCTGCCTGAAGAAGGTTATTGGACAGAAATTTGAAGCCCAGACAAAGTTACCAGAACTTGATGAGGAAGGAAGAATCATTTTGGAGCCAGAGAATATTCTATAAACACTTACTAAAAGGCTGAGAACCAGAGACATTAAGGAATATTTGATCAAGTGGAAGAATCCGAGCATAGAAGATGCAACCTAGGAGGATGAATGTTTTCTGTAGCAACATCCAAGATTATTCAACATTGAGGACAATGTTGGTTTGAAGGGGAAGGGCATGCTATGCCCTTAACCTATTGCTTGTATTAGGATATGAGTAGCCAACTTGTGGCTTACCATATCATTTTATTATATCATTTATACTTTCTCATGCTTAGTAGGTCGGCCTTGGTGATGGCCATAGCATATGAATAGTATATATAGGGGATTGTAGGTAGTAGTTCATCATCATTTGAGCATTTGAGTCTTATTTTATGGTTTGGAGGTTGCCCCCTCAAAGTGGTGAAGCTATTCTAATTGCATATTGAGATCATTATTCTGAAATATTGTGTTATTTGATGTTTTATTGTTGCTCATTATCTGAATTATACAAGTAATTTCATTACATATTTTATCCTATACATTTTGATTGTGGAAAGATATGGATACGACCTTTCTTGAAGATGCATGCAATAATACATTTTGTAGATAACTATGAACTTATCTGTAGGAATGATAGTTTGTTAAAAATATGACTATTGGACTTATCTTGTACGTGAAATTAAAGATGATTGATAGTTGATTATTGGAAATAGAATATCATTACAAGATAATAGGGTTGACAATAACTTAGAATAAAGCCTTTTTGAAGCAATGATTATGTTCTTATATTCATGACTACTTGAAAGCGATGTTGAAATTGTATGTTAAGTGTTTGATAATAAGTTCGTTGATGATCTTTTATGGTTAACAGAGATTGTAGCTATTGTCTATTTACTTTAAAATAATAGAAATTGGGAAAGTATTGGATTTGTGCGAATTACTTTAAGTTTTGATGAAGTTCCACATTCTTTATATTATTTACGGGAATGGTAAATATTTGTAAGAATTTGTAAAGCCTTCACTATTATGACTAGGGACTATTTAGTTAAACCATTCAAATGATTGGTTATTTATAAAAGAGAATAATGAGTTATATAAGTTCATTTATTTGAACATAATTGTTGCACTGAGATGAAGCTTATCTTGTTGATATTATTTTTGTAATATAGTCTTAAGAATTGTATGATGTTAATATAAGATCCTGATCTTGATTATTGTTATAATAAATTGCATCATAATTTATTTAAACAAGTCTAAAGACATTATTTTCAGTTAGATTCTTGGATTGTTTGAAAACATAGCTTACACTATGTAGTATCATTTCATTTGATTAATGATATATATAATTAATTAATTGACTATTATGTTTATTAGTTTTCAATTAAATAAACATTAGCATGTTCTTTTATTTCGATTAAATGTAAATAGAACATGAGTTAGATAACTCCTGCCATTTCTTAGAACTAACCATGTATATATTTTATCTCTCCTATAGTGTGCAGGACAGAGTGACATTTATGAAGTGATTGATTGGATGATTAAGCATGATTTCGTCATGTATTATTATTTTAAAATATGTTCAGGATTATTGTATTTAATTGATATCGTGAATGATTTATCTTCATAAGTTGATTTAAGGCATTTTGTCTATTCTACTATTTTGAATAATTATATGTCATTATTTCAGAAAATAAGGACTTATCCTTATTATGTTTAAATAAAGATATGTGTTGTTTTGTATCACATTTTACGATATATGGAAGTGTTTAAGTGTTGTGTTTAGCGACAATTTATTGATATTTGTTATGTAATCATAATTGATTTTATAAGTTTCATTATAGAGGAAAAAATATGGTGATTGACGAACACAGTTGATATGGAAAACAATACAATGAAACAACATTAAATTATTATTATAGTTTAATAAATAGAGTACACAGTTTATATCAGATCACCATTACATGAGACTTGAGCCTACTTTGGGTGAATAGGTTCTAAACCCTGAACCCTATGAAGTTATTACCATTACTAACTAGAAATTGATTAAATCATTTATAATGAGAGACATGAGATCAAATGAATACATATAGTAATACGACAAGATCTATCATACAAGAAATTAAGACAAGTGTGTACTTATTAGGGAAAGTAACTTGAGTGAATTAGCTATGACTATCTAACGAGAATCTGGATTGAGTTGTAATGGACTGATGAAATAGACATATTGTAAAGACAGGTTAGATTTGACTTATCTTGAATGTGATAACTAAAAGTGTAAATGAAGCATAGGCACTAAGACTCGTCATCCTTTCGGCGGTATCCTACCCATACCAGATTAAGATGGCTACAACAAGGGTAATGAGGAAGTAATGACGAACGTCATACGTGGTCACTATCTTTCCCATAGGTTTGAACTTGCCTTCTTCCTTTCACTCTTGGTCGCATCCACTTCATTAGTAGGATGAGTCATGTGTTACTACTTCGAACCTGCAACAACAAACCCTAACTACCTACACAATGATAAAAAAATCAATAGAAGAAGTAAATGAATGCATATGGTTGTAAGTCATGACTGACCTCAGATGAGTTTCACCCCAACTAGTGATGTGGTCATGAAACTAAGCGTGTAACACTACATGGTTCAGACTCTATGGCCAAGTTTTGCGTATTTAGATGAACAGATTGAATCTGTGTCACCTTGACCCCTAGGTTGCCTTGTGTGCAAATTACACCAAGATAGCGGGCTGCAACTATTTCTGATCTTCCAAGACGGAATTTATGGGGTGAAATTCAGAACATAGTCCCTCAAGATGCTAGTGAACAATGCATAACCAAATGCAATCTTCGAATGTATGCTCACTTGGTTCCAAGTAGTAGATTAGTAAGGGGATCAAGTAGCCCCAAAGTTGTCCATCCCCTCACAATTGCATATGAGTTATCAGTTGTGTATCATATATGACTCCCTGTAAACATTTGAATTATGCTGACACTTTAGTTGACACCAAAGGCCGACCAAAAGAATTAGAAAATACCCATTAATTATAAGTGCTAAGCGGTTTGTTTTAAAAAAATCAAAGAAAATGGATAAAAGTACCCATAACAGGGACACTAGTGTCCAGATGTGGTAGTGTCCTTCTCATGGGAGGTACTGTCCTAAAGCCAAGAAACAAAAACATGACCAAGAACAGGGGTATGGATCCCTGTGACTCAGCCAAAAGATGTAAATCTAAGAAGTATAAGACATTTTCACAATCAAAATCAATCAAAAGTAATAGAAGGAATAGGAAAAAGTTTGTACTAGTGTTTAGAGTATTTGTACCAATAGAAATCATGTATCATAACAAGGGAATTAGCTAGAGGCGTGATGTACTAGTAATAAGATGCATAATTTTGTGTCTATGTTCTCATATACTTTCTTAAAAACTTATGCTAATCATAAAACATCATCATTTCACAATCCAGGAATGTTGTATTTACTGTCATGGATTAACTTATGGTCATTTATTCAAATACATTGATTATATTAACCTAGTTTAAATATTCTAGATTCCACATATGACAAGTGATGTCGTGGTGGTGTACATTGATATGGCATGAAGCACTGAACTATGTGTGAGCTTGCCTCTTGGTGCTCATGAGAGAAGCTTATTCTTGAGTGTAAAGGAGTCACTATGGGTAGTCAGTAGTTTATTGTTGACACAAATTGGGTTACATTTGTGAGCATTCATGATATTGAGTAGCATGCATTGAGGAGGATCTTTCTTTGGTTAGATTGAGAAGGTGTACCAAATGGTGAGTAACACCACTCAAGATTTTGAAGAAAAATGCATAAGAGATGACACCATGATTATGCACATGTTGGTGTGAAGATTAACTTGTAGAAGTCCTTGATGTCATGTGTCTTGACAATGAATACTTGAAACGTAATATTGAATGAACACAGAAGCTTTACACTAGAAACTTAGGACGGATGCTTGGATGTATTATTATTAAGTGGGATCAAAATCAGCATAGAATGTAAATAATGAACATGGACGAAAGCATGATTAATTTATTAATGTTCAGGAAAATCATTTACAATGGTGCAAGCTGCAATATTTATAGATATTGGACAACCATGTGATACAATATGTAGAAATAACATAAGTTGCAACAAGTGCAACCGTGAAATCATACAAACAAATATATTGTTGAAATAATACAATAATAACCTCAAACATGAAATAATGAACAATATAAATGGTTATGGGACATACTAAATACAATTATACCCATATAATTAAAAGTATTAAACCACTTATTTACCTAAGAACAATGCATAATTAACTTTATAGTAAATTATTTTTACCCTAACATTCCCCCCCTTAATTTTGCATTGTCTCAAGGGATGAGGAGAAGAACTCTCTGAACAACTCAAACTTGTCACGTGCAAGTGACTTTGTGAAGATATCTGCTCATTGTTTAGCTGTTGGGAAAAATTGAAGCTGTATGTTGTGTTTCAAGACATGCTCGCGTATGAAATGTACATGTACCTCAATGTGCTTTGTTCTTTCATGAAAACACTAGATTGCGAACAAGTTTGAGAACACCTTCATTGTCAACATACATGGTGGTAGGTTTGTCCTATGTGGTATTCCAAGTCCTTCAAGTATGTGACGTAGCCATATCACTTCGCAGACAACTTCACCTGCAACACGATATTGGAATTCTATAAAAGAGCGAGAAACAAAGTGTTGTTTCTTACTTCCCCATGATATTGGTCCAGATCCCATAAAGAATACAAATCTTGAAGTGGATTTTCTATCATCAATATTACCTGCATGATCTGAATCTAAATATCCAGTCAAGAAGAATTGATCATTCTTCTTGTATTCTAGACCAAGATCCATTGTTCCCTTGAGATATCTCAAGATCCACCTTGCTTCCTTCCAATGAGAAAACTTTGGGTTCTTGCATGAACCTAGAAAGATAGCTCACTACAAAGCTGATATCTGGTCTAGTGTAGGTCAGGTAAATGAGACTCCCAATCAACTGTCGATAGAGAGTTACATTTACCATAGGAGATGGATCTGAATGAGATAACTGCAATATGTTCTCCATAGGTGTAGCAATAGGTGTGTAATCCATCATCCTAAATTTATTGAGTGTTGTCTTGGTATACTTCAACTGAGAAACAAATATGTGATTCTCTTTTTGCCATACTTCTAATCCAAGACAATAGTGCATCAACCCGAGATCTGTCATGTCAAATGATTGGTTAAGATCTTTCTTTGTTGCATCAATCATCTCCACTGAACTGAAAGTGATGACTAGATCGACGACATAGACAACAACAATCACAATCTCCCCCCTTGAATTTTTGAGGTAGATATTGGATCGTATGGATTTCTGACAAATCCATGTTGTACGAGATGCTCATCAATTTTGATGTACCAAGCCTGGGGTGCCTGTTTAAGGCCATACAAAGATTTCCTGAGTCTGCATACCTTTGTTTCTTGACCAGGTACAACATATCCCTTAGGTTGAGTCATGTAGACTTCTTCTTGTAGATATCCATTCAGAAAGGCACTTTTCACGTCCATCTGATGGAATTTCCAACCAAATTGTGTAGCTAGAGCAAAGATCATTCTGATCATTTTGATCTTAGTTGTGGGAGAAAATGTCTCCTCATAGTCTATGCCTTCTTTTTGTGCGTACCCCTTTGCTACCAGTCTTGCTTTGTACTTGTCTACAGTCCCATCTACTTTGTACTTTGTTCTTGAATATCCATCTGCAACCAATGGGTTTCTTCCCTGGTGGAAGATCGACAAGCTGCCAAGTGTTGTTTTTCATTACTGACTGATACTCAGCATCCATGGCATCTTTCCAAGATTTTGACTGTAGGGCTTCCTAGACTATAGAGGGCTCATCAGATTCAATAACTCTACTCATCAAAGAAAAGTTTACTTCTTCTCATGCTTTACTGCGAGTCTTTGGTCCAGTGGTGGATGTATCCGATGGAGCATCCAATTTTATATCTCGTATCATGCTAGTATACCACTTGGGCATACGGTTGTACTACTCCCATGGGTCGTGGTTCTATATGATCATCACCATCATCCCCATCATCATTTTCATCACCTACGGGAACATTAGTTTCTATTTTTACAAAAGGTGAAAAATCTACATTAGGTGAGTCCGAAGGAGGAGTCTCTGCTTCCTTCTTCTCAAAAAACTCAACATCTTTGCTGGTGTAGACTTTCCTGGTCTTTGGATCCATCAATTTGTACCCAAGAGTCTCTTCACTGTAGCCAATGAAGATGAGATTTTGTGATTTCATATCCAACATCTTTCTATTCTGCTTGGGTATGTTTATACTTGATTTGCAACTGAATACTCTAAGTTGTACAACAGATGGTTTCTGCTTCAACCATGCTTCATATGGTGTTACTCCATCAAGAGAAACTGTGGGCACTCTGTTCAACAAATATACAACAATCTTTGTTGCTTCTGCCCAAAATGTCCTCGCTAGTCAAGAATCATCGATCATACAATGCACCATTTCCATGATAGTACAATTTCTTCTCTCAACAACACCATTTTGTTGCGGTGTGTGTGGAGGAGGCATTTGTCAACGAATCCCGTGAGCTTGTAGGTAGGATTTGAACTCATTACTGGTGAATTCCCCCCCTCGATCTAAGTGGAGAGATCTGATATGATGACCAGTCTCGTTCTCTACAACCACTTTGAACTTCTTGAAGGTCTCAAAAGCATCACTTTTCTTACGAAGACAATATATCCACATTTTTCTTGAGTAGTCATCAACACAAAGCATGAAGTACTAAAATCCAGAATGACTCAGTTGCATCGGACCGCAAAGATCGGTATGAACCAGATCAAGCTTACCATGAGCTCGATAAGTATTCTTATGGAATGAAGCTCTGTGTTGTTTTCCTACTAGGTAGTGAGAACACTTATCAGTATCCTTCTGGAGAGATGGTAACCCTTTTACCATATTGTGCCGATGAAGTGTTTCAAGATACTTGAAACTGATGTGACCAAGTCTCCCATGCCACAATTGTGTAGAGGTAGAGTTCTTAGCCACATGTTTCTGATCATCTCAGTGGACAAAATCAAGCTGGAACATATGTCCCACATTGGAGGCTTTTGCAACTATTTTCGAGCCTCGGATTTGTCTCGAATCAAACACAACTTTCTTGCCCGAATGACTATCAAAGTCAATTTTCAAATTGTGATCTAGGATTTGGACTGACTAATAGCATATTCTTTGTCAACCCAGGGACATATAATACATCTGATAATCTACAATTGCATGAACCAAGGGATAGAGAAATCTTCCAATCCCCTGTACTGTGTATGAAGAATCATCACCTAACGAAACATGGTTTTTCAAAGGCGTGTCCCTCATTGTGGTAAACCAGTCTCTGTGGCCGATCATGTGTCGAGTGGCTCCCGAATAAACATACCAGGTATCAATAGATGATGTGGAAGGTTCACTTGATTGAGCAGTGTACAAGAAGTCTTCATTATCTGAATGTTCTTCTTGCTCAGCTATATTTCCTTGTTGATGGGGTTTTCTTCACCAGTTCCCCTTCTTCTGTCCTTGATTGTAGTTAGAATGTCCCTTGTGAGATTGCTGATTTAGAGGTCCATAATTACTTGATGAAACCTTTCTTGTATGTATTGAACCAACAATCTTTTATATTATGTCCTCTCTTGCAGATAGGAAGTTTATTCTTATTCTTATTTTGTTTGTCCCCAAGTTGATGTAGTGTTTGGGAGTTTTGAGAGGAATTAGATTTGCCTTTTCCTTTTCCTTTCCATTTCTGATGAGAAGAAAGTGCATGCTCCTCTTCATCATCTTTGTTGTACAATGCTTCTTCTTGTTGCAGTAGATTCACTAACTTGTCAAAAGAAACTGTCTGATCTAAAAAGTTTAGTGTCGTTACAAAAATGTGGTATGAAGGAGGGAGTGCTCTCAGAACAATGGGAATGAGAGCTGTATTAGTGACCTCCTCTCCCAGGGCTAGAAGTGAAGCCCTTAATTCTGTAACTCTTCTTAAGAAAGATTCTATTTTCTCATTTTGTTTGAATTTCAATGTGTGTAACTGACTCTGCAAATTCAGTATTTTATTCTTGTTCTTGGCCTCATACATTGTGCTCAACTTATCCCACGCTTCTTTGGCTATTTTGGCATCTTGAATGTGGGGTTGCACATCATCGGACACTGTAAACAAGATTATCATCTTGGCCTTCTGATTGGATCTATCAAACTGTCATTGTTGAGTTGTATCAGTTGTTGATCTAGTTACAGAACCATCCACAACATTCCAAATCTCTTCAAACTCAAGCTGTGTTTTGATTTTTGTCTTCCATGCTGCATAATTATTTCCTCTTAGAAGTTGTGAATTTGGAAGAAAGAACTTGGGTGCATTGGTGCCCATTTTGCAGAATCAACTAACAAAGGGTAAGGCTCTTATCACTCCAGGTATATGGTCTCCCAATCTATATACCATCAATCCGATATACTGAACCTTTCCATATACGTGCCCTTCCGATATATACCCATCGGTACGTGAAAGAAGCTCGCCCTTTCGATATACTTGACAGTACGTGAAAGAGGCATTAACGTACGTGAAAGAATCCAATACATGGTACCAAGACATTACTGAAAGGGGTTTGTGTGATTATTGACATCGGCTCAAAGAAATATCCTCACACATGCACGTAACTTCACTATATACTCAGATAATTTCAACGTCTGGATTTACGTCTTGCAATCATTCATAGACAGATGAGAGGGCTCAAAGTGTGTGCATTGTGTCCTTATTACTCCCCATCAATTTAAAGGGTCGATGCCCAGACGATGTTGTTGTAGCTATATTAGGCATTAAGTGCAATAGTAGTCGTGACTTTACCAGTAAGCGCTTCCCAGAGGCACTGTTTATACTAAACGCTGTGAAAGAGATCCAAAGATCTCGTGAGTGTTACAGAACCAAATTTTTCACTGATTTTTTATTACAAATCTATGCCATTTTTAAAACAGTTACAATGGTTTACGGTTGAATATGACAACCTGCAAATTAGTACAATCCACTGAAAAATACACCGAAATATTACAATTTCATCCAATATGCTGAAAAAATTGAATGGCAGGAATTTTTTTTGTTTTGTGAGGCCCTGGTGGCCTCCAGAGCTCAATACAGCTCTCTGAGATAAAAACTACAAAAAAATAGCTATAAAAAGTAGTGCTTTATGTGTCCCCTCTTTTAAAAAAATTGCTTAGAATCAAAAATTAAGCCAATTAGGAGAATTTTTTTAAGCCCTAATTAGGGTTTTTCTTGCTAATTTTGGTAGGCGGTTTTAGTTGTCTCTAAGGGCTTTAGCATTGTTTTTGGTGCTATTTATGTTGTTGTATTTGGTGGTTTATGTTAAACCAATCTTCAAAATATTTAAAACACAATATACATAAGTTTTATTGTGGGTCGAACCTCCGATGACCTTCCCACATACAAATTCTTGCCACCTCTTCCCTAACCACTTGAGTGTTCTATGCTGATGCAATATGAAATGAAGCAATTTGTATTTAAACAAGATTGCCAAAGAAGACTAACCTTTTTAATGGCGACGTGACTTTGAGCTGAAGGGATTCCACGTGGTTTTTTCCTGCAAGTGCGGTTTAGGGTTGGCGTATCAGGTGGATCTGATCGTTCTTATCTCTTGCTTTGTTTGATGTTGTAATGTATTGCCACCGCTTTTGTTTATGTTTCACCATTTTGTGATGTAAACGCTACCACTAATTTTTACTGCTCCGCCATTTGATTTGTTTGTTTTCACTTTCATTTGTTTGTGTGCAATGTTCACTCGATCGAGACATGGAGCTTTGTGCTCGACCAATGCTCAATGTGCAAAAAATGGATCAGATTTTGTGTGTAGAGTCGTTGTGGTCTGCATTTCGGAGGAGCTCGAACTACAAGCAAGGATTTGCCACAATTTTTGTCCTTAACCCGTCCAATATTCAATGAAGTGACACTGATACTCAATTCCGGCCTCAGTGTCGAGACCATGCTCAATTTAGTAATCCACCAACTCGACTGTATGAAGGGGCATCATGCAACAACTCTACAAATAGCTCGATCCGCTTTGATGGGGGCTTCAAACTTCCATCTCTGTTCGGTGCAACAGTGGTAGATCAATGGCTAAACCCTCAGATTGCTCAGATTGGTTGGTATGCACGTAGGGCCCGTGAATTCTTTTAAGCAGTCCGATCAACTCGACCAATGCAATGAATCCAACTTTGCTTTGCCAATACACGGAGCTTCCGCTTGGTGGGGGTAATACAAGCTCGGCCTTTTCACAACTCTCAACTCGATGCCTAATCAATTCTCGGTTGAGCATACATCGCCTAGGTTTGTTGAGGGATCTCAAGGTTGCAACTCAGTTTGTCAGCCAATGTAGCTCGCTATAGGAGCTTGGTCAAGATTAGCTCTGTGGAGAGCTCGGTGGTGGGGGGGTCAGACCTCTAAAATAAAAAAATTTAATATATGCTCAAATTTTTCTTGGTGCAGGGGCACCAATGCAAAAAAAATTGTGTTCCAAACACCTTGAATGAAACAAGAGGTTATGGGGAGGCAAGGATGGGGTTGGGAAGTTGCAGGAGGCTACACAGGCTCTCCAAATGCTGCAAATTCTTCTCCAAGCTACACATATCTCTTCTGCTCTCTCTTTACACACCTTCTCTGTCACAGGTCCAGATTAACCTGCTCTAGTACCAAATGAAATTGTAGAACAGGGACGGAAGCCTGATTATTTTATTAATGTTCAGGAAAATCATTTACAATGGTGCACGCTGCAATATTTATAGATATTGGACAACCGGATACAAACAAATAAATAAGTTGCACAGGTGCAACCGTGAAATAATACAAACAAATATATTGTTGAAACAATACAACAATAACCTCACGTATGAAATAAAATAATATAAATGGTTATTAAATCATAACCATATAACAAAACTATTAAACCACCTATTTACCTAAGAACAATGCATAATTACTTTATAGTAAATTATTTTTACCCTGACATAGACATGATCTACGTTGGGATCTTCTTGCTCTAATTCTTCCCTATGTGCCTTAATGAGATGAGATCTAATATTCCTTGTATTGGTTGTAATTTGGGCAATATTTTTCGAATAAGTGTTGGTGATGTTGCAATCTATATAAAAGGGTTACTGAAGGAATTGAATCCAAATCAATGCTTTGGAAACATAGGTTTTGTAAGGTATTTTGATAGCTAAAATATGGTTCATTTTAGGAGATTTTAGGAGAATAAGAAATATTTTTAGGAACATTTGGAGTAGGTTTTAAGATATATCTTAAAAGAAAATATATAAGATAAACATGAAGATGAATCACTCAAAGGGTGGGATAAGAATCACGTCATGTTCGACTCGCACAATGCTTCTCTTCATTCCACCATGTGGATCATCAAGTCCAAGGAATGATTCACCACCTCTGCAGATCCGTCCAACCGTGGGAATGCTTTTCCACTCTCAACAATGGAAGACTCCATCTTAGGTCTAGGGAAACTAGCTCCCCCATCAACACGGCTTGGCCTTATTCGGACTCAGACCTCCTCAAGTTTGATATCAAGCTTCCTTGAAGTCTTAAATTCACACCCACTTACCAACTTAGCCCTCGAGTGTTTCTTTACTTGGAGAGTCCAACACAACTCAAGCTTCCTAGCTCAGCGTCATGCAGAACTCTCAAGTCCAAAGGGACAATTCACCATCACATGGATCTATCCAACCTTTATTGAAAGTCTTCATGTGAAATTGGGTTTCGACCCCTACTTGCCCTAATGGTCTATAGAATAGCATCCTCTTCTCAATAATATAAGTTATGATAAAAATGAGACCATTAGAAGGCCACACACGAGAGTTATAATGTGTTAAATGTCGTGGAACTAGAAGGTTATGATCCACACTCTATCAAAGATGTAGGGTTCCATAACCTAAGTTTAGTATAGGAGGTGATGTCTTACTAGTATCCTAATAGTAAATTGCTTGTATAAAATTGTGACAAAATGAGATTTTAAGTTATGGTTGTAAACATGGATTGTGATGATTGATAGGGTGTAAATCCCAAAGGGGGGATTGCAAGGTAAGGATCGATAGATAATAATACAATAAGTTTAGAATATACTACTCTACTCTAACTTATATGTGACCAATCAAACAATCAATCAAACCTTAAATAACATCATGGAAATGAGAGGTTAGAGATATTACCTTTGTGTTGATACCATCAGCGCATTAACCTTCCCTAGGGTTTGTATCACCTTATAAGAGAGTTGATGTAAGGGACCACATAGGGGACCACAATCAATTAGAAAAGGACCTAGGAAAGCCACTTGTTGGGAACTCCAAAGGCTAGGAAAAGAATTGTAAGTGAATCCCTATTCTTGAGCATCCTAAGAACCCAATGCTTCAAGAGTAGACTCCAAAAGATAAGCAAGACTAACTTCAAGATCTTTAAGAGAATATGTGCAAGTGTAAGCAAACCAAATGAAAAATGATGATGTGATTTGAAATTCACTCAATAATATGCTTATAAGTAGGGAATATTATCAGTCATTATGGTTTCTTCTAGCCGATGAAATCAATCACGGTCAATGGAGTTGGATTTCGGAAATAAAATCTAGACAGTATTCACCATGATTGATGTCATCAACTATGGGAAACGATTCATCGTGGGGTCCTAGATGAAGGCTTAAAAGGATTGAGAAAGACTTTGGAGTTGTTGAAAAGTGAAAAGGTAACTAAAGTGACATAAGCAACACATCAGATCTCTCTCACACAAGTATTGCCATTAACCAGACCATACAACTATTTTTGGTTATCCCCACTCTTAGCAATAATGCATACAAAGAACAAAGTTAGTAAGAGTGAAAAACAATGAGGTTTATACACCATATGCTTTGATTTTTTTTGCAGAAAAACCCACTTAAAATCATTTGGATTATAATTGATGGGAGGATTAACCAACTTCTAGGTTCCATCTTCGATCAATGCATCAGATTCGTTTTTCATTGCTTTTCTCCATACATCAAGCTTTTCATATTTTTTTAAAGAAGATCGTTTAGAGTCAAAAACATCATTGGTTTCTTCTTTTGGGTCACCTTCTAAGGAAAACTATTGTAGTTATCCTTGAACTTATTCAAGGATTTTGTCTATTTTCTTGTGGGCTTTATATGTGGTTCTGGTGCATTTTTTTCCAACTTTATAAGATCTAACATTTTTTATGTCTGTGTGAATCGTTTTGGATATTTTTGTGTCTCTTACGAAATAGTTGTTGCCTCGTTTTCTTGATCTAAAACTCTTTCATCTTCTACCTTTTGCTATAAAAACCCATGTTCGTTGCCTAATGAAGTTTGATTTTTTTCTACAAGGGAAATTCATTTTCAATTACAGGAGACAATATAGATTCAAGTGATTCCCAATTGCATGCCCCTCTTGCTTTTTGGTATTGACATATCAACTCCTTGAAAACATCAACTTTAGCAAATTTCTCAAGTCAACTCAATTTTTGATCAATGTTTGTTGTGGCTTTAGTGATTTCAAAAAAGACATCTTTTGGAATACATTGGATTAAATCGATATACCAAACCTTTCAATATGATTGTCCTTGATATATATACCCATTTACATGTAGAACAAACTCATTTTCCAATATACCTAACATTACATGAAAGAGATGTTACTGAACATGAGAGCAGTGTGGTTTGTGGTACTTAGGTAGTACATGAAAAAATATGCGCTATCAATGACCTATGCTTAGAAGAAAATCCTTCTACATGGGAATAACTTCCCTATATTCTAACTTTTAATAGTTACGTCTAGCAATAGTGGTAAATGGGTAACCGAGGTAATTGGGAAAATGATAAAATTACTCTTATTTTTCCACATATGTCATAGTTGATCGAGTAGTTCAATTGTGACAACATTACTTGTGAATGTGAACCAAAGCCATTGTTTATATTTAACATTGTGTTTTCACAATTTATTTTGATTTTGTTTGCTTACACCAAAATCAAATTTATTTATTTTTTATAAAAATTCTTTACAAATTGACTCATTGAGTATTTTTAATAAGTCAAAAAATCAAATTCCCTTAATTTTGGAAAATCCTCCCTAGAAAAATTAATAGGTAGATTAATAGTGGAAGGGGATTCGCTGTACATAATCAACAATATCAAGGACCTTTATCCTTCTAATTGGAATGTCAAAGACTTCATACAAGAAGCTAAGGATATTTGCAATAGTTTAATTAATGTTAGCATACGCCACACCTATCGAGAAGGAAACAATTTGGCGGATCATTTTGCTAACGTGGGGGTAACTTGCAATAATTATAAGTTTTGGGCAAATCATGAAGAAATCCCTAAGACTGCGAAGGAAATTATGGAAAAGGAGGCCTTTGACAGTTGTCTCTACGACTTGTACTAATCTTTCTTCTAAGAAAATGATCTCCTACCACCTTGGCCGGTCTACAAGCTCGAGCACTCCTCTCACCCAACGGCTATTTCACCTATTTCCCATATCTTACATTGGCTTGCACTGTTATGTGGTCAGTTTACTTACAGGACACTGTTTCCGAATTGAAAGCCCTCCACTTAACGACGTCTAAAGCACTGCTAATATGGGAGGTCCTCCATGCAGGTTAGAACTAGTGTTCAATCCTTCATGGCAAGCTAATGCAAAATTGTGGAAAGCCATTGATGTAGATAGCTTTACTACTTTCATTCAAATGATAAAGGGTTATGACCAGCACATTTCTATTCTCTTTGCCAAGCATTGGAAAAACAGGGTATTTACATACAAGGGCAAAGATTTCCCTATCAATGAGAACTTAATTTCTTTTGTTACAGGATTGGGTACAGATGGCATCAAATTCTCCCGAAAGAAGTTCGATAAAGATGCAGAGGATAAGAAGTTCCTTCAAGGGTCGGAGAAATTAGATATGAAAAAGGTCGGGATCGTTTGTTCCTCAATCCCAACCTCGTACAATTAAGTGGCTCACATGGTTGTTCGGCATATGACTTTGGAAGGTCGATTCTCTACCCTCCCCCTTCATAATTTGGTTATCTTGAATCATTTTCGCAGGGCTCCTAGGGTTAGTTTGGCCTACTATATACTTCAGTCCCTGGAAAAGTCTATCAATGAAGTTCACACCCATAAGAGAACCCTACCACTTCATAAAGGTGTCATTTTGTTGTTACATCTCTACTGTCAGAATACGGTGGCCAATAACCCTTCCACCTCTACTTGTCCGCCCCTCCCCACCCCTCCCACTCTACCAAACCTAAAAGGCTAAGGCAGCCCTCTCTACCAGCCAGGAGGATCCTTAGAAGCTCTGATAAGAACAAAGAACATGATGTTGCCAAGAGCTTGTTGAATATCAGTCAAATCTTGGATGTTCCTCTTCCTCAGTTCAATCCTAAGGGGAAATATCCTGACATGGAGAGTTTTGAGAGAAAATTGGTAGAATTGCTCAAGAAGCAGCAAACATGGGAAGCCACTGTAGATTAAATTGTTGCTAAGCAATTGAATCATCTCACTATGCAGAAAGTCTACCTCGACTTTTTGCACACTCAGGTTAAACAACTATGCGATGTGAGTGGCCTTCCAAAGGAACTGTGGAAAGGGGGCAAGACAACGAAGAAGGTGATCTCCTCCAACAGCAAAGATCCTACAAAGCACTCAGCCATGAACATGTTTAAGGCATTGGAGGAAGTGAAAAAGGTTTCTCAACAATGTCTAAGTTATGAGGATTTTGTCCTCCTTGTTTTGTTTGTTTTTTTGTTGGTCTCGTGTTGGTTGTGTAGTTGTCTTGAAGCTACTGTGTCATTGTGTTTTTGCTTCTTCTTGGCAGATTGTCTCTATTTCTACTTTTTAGGGTTCTATCGGGCGGTTTAGGCCTTTTTGATGGGGTGTGGTCCCCATGAATCAAAAAACTACTTTTGTTTCCTATGTTTTATCTAACTGGCAGGCTTGTAGTTGGGGTGTGGTCCCCACTTATAAAAAAAACCACTTTTTTCTTCATGTTTTTTCTAGCCGTTGGGCTTTTTGTACTCCGGGGTATGGTCCCTCCAAAAAACCATTTACTAATAATAAAAAAGTTAATGATGCTTTTATTTTTCAAATTGAAAACATATAAATTTAAAAAAATAATTGAAACTTATGTTAGGTCTTAACTCGAAGGAGGAAGGTAGAGTGTACATTGGCCAAATGGAAGAAAATGAAAGTTGATTTGCAGGCAACTCACACTTTGAATGCTTCAATTAAAGTTGAAACACCACCTTGATGCGGACACCTCACCTAGAGATGGAAATGTGCATATGACCGGTCGTGTATTCTCGGCCAAGTCTGGAATAACTTTGTAGCGGGCAACAAACAAGTACATGCCTAGCCATGCAAGTCATACGACTAGGGAAAAAAGGAGGATGACAAAAAAAATTGGAAAAAAGGAGGATTGTGTATAACGCAAGTCAATTAATGTACAATTTAGTGTAGTGCAAGTACCCAACCAACATAACAATAAATGTTTGAGCTTAGTGTTGTTGTAAATGTTTATAATTGTTTTGGGCATGGGGATACACTTCAATCATGTATTCCTTTTATTTTGTTATCATAAATGTGTCAATACACGTATGTACTTAAAGATTTCTTGAATTCAAAATAAGACCTCAATGGTGTGCATGTCAACATACAGCAGGTAGAAAAAATTAACAAGGATCAAAAATGTCATAGAACCCAAATAAGGGTCAAAAGGAGGGCGAGAACAGCTATAGTTTTGAGAAATCCTAGAACATAACAGAAATATAATAAAGTAAAGAGTGAGTGAGTGAGAAGATGAGAGAGGTAGAAACAAGGAAGAGAAACCCATAAGAGCCTAATATAGACAAACACATTAAAACAGTACAAAAAAGCTATGCAGGGAATATATTACAATTTGTAATCTTGGAAAGCGCTTGAATAAATGAATTATATGTTAATTTGTTTGCAGCAAACCCCTAATTCTCCTCACTCTCAGTAATACAGAGAAGCACAAGTCTTAGTCTTGACAGGTGAGTTTGTGTGAGGTTGTTGAATGGGCGGCAATATATTTTCAAGTGAGTTCAAAGGCGAAGGCAAACGTAAGCATGCAATAATACACTGATTTTGCCAGTCTGGAAGGCTTAGACTTGTTACTTGAATGCTTGCTTCCTTTTCCCTTGAGACCTGCTCCTGCATGTCACATATAGAAAGTTCAATCAGAGGATAGCCGAGTTTTGGTTGGACATAATTAGTAGAAACAAAACAACGTTCTTACTCCGAGCATGAGAAAGATGAAGTCTTTCTTCTTCTTTCCCACATGAGCCTCTATCATCTTTCGCAGATATGTTAAACTTGCACACTTGGATATTTTAAAGACCTGAACCAACTCTTCCTTTGATGTCTCCCACTTCACATACACATCACACTTGTCTTTGCTCTCTGTTTCTTGCTTGCTCTGCTCATCTCTATCCACATGTTCAAAACTAGTTTCATCTGTCAACACTGCTCGATTTGGGTTGTTTGAAATTGGCACGTCTCCAGGAGAGGAGCTCTGGCGGCTTGGAGTTACTACGCCTGCAACCTCTGGGCTAAGACTATGAACTGGTTCCTCAAAAGAGGTTGTACTACTCCAGTTAGATCCCACTACGCTTTCTTTTGGTGTTTCATTGTGTGGAATATCAACAGGATGTGATCTTCCTCCATTGTTAGGAGGTGTACTTCTTGCTTGTTGGGCAAGCTCTCTGTGATTACCACAAAGTGAAAAGATGTTCTGAATGCGCGCCTTTCTGGAAATAGTTAGATCAATCTGATTTTCTAAAACACAATTATAATTTGCTACAGGTTTATCAATGCCGGCCCAATTTTCAGATCTCCCCTTCTCAGCTTCTTTATTTTTGTCAGCTTGTTTAACAAGGGAAAGTTTTATGGAATTTTGTAGACAGCTCACGTGCTTCAACTTGGGCACAAAATGACCAAGAATTTTTCCCTCTTTACCACAACCATCGGCAATCTGTGTTTTAGTAAAATCTGACATGATGCAATTTTCTTTGCTGGAATTAGCCACTTTTGCTGAATTAAGATCACCAATGTCTCCTCCTTCCTCATAAATTGTTGACAACCAACCCATTTTCACGAATCTTGTTGATTCTGTGTGATCCTCCTCTACACCATCACCATTGTGGCCACTTCCATGGCTATTCAGGAAAGGGAACTGCTGATGTATTGGGAGTCTTTCATCCTTATTAAGAGAATAAAATGATGTATTAACATTATCTGACAATGATTCCAACTCATCCACAATGACATGGCCTCCAAATCCACCCTTGGATTCAGATTTGGGGGTGTCCCTCAAATCATCAGGCTCGTTGCTGTTTGACTTGGCACAAAAATCTAACCCATAGATTATTGTATTGTCACTTGAGATCACTTCATCATGCCCCTCGAGATCAAAAAAAGTGCGATATGGGAATTTCTGCACCCTGTCTTGAGGAGACCTGAATTTATCTTCTGTTTTCTGTATGCATGCTTGCATTCCTTGTAAAACTCTTGCACTGCTGGAAACCAATTCCCCTGCCACACCAATATCAGATATTCTCTCAATTTCTATACTTGCATCCATCCTCACATGGTTATTTGATGGAGGAGTGCTTTTGATGTGCTCAAACTCAGACTCTATTTCCTCCAAACGTTGCCTCAACATTTTAACCTCCTCTTGTTGTTGTATAATTTCCTGCTCCATCTTCCTTTTACCCAATTCCACAAAAACATTTGCTGATTTCCAACACTCCTCAAATATCCTCAACAGTTCTAGTTTCAATAGCTTTGCTTTTTCTTCAACCTTTAAATCTATCTGTTCTTGTTTTTCAGACTGTATTTTTTGCAATTCTTGTAGTTTTGCTCTGAGTTTTCCGACTTCTTCCTCCTTCTTTAGCAGCTCTTTTTGGGCTGCTTCTCTCTCCTTCTCCTTCAAATTATTATCAATTTGAAGTTTTGAAATGTACTCATCCATAGCAGCAATGCGTGCTCCTAATACTGTAGAATCATTATCCTGAGAGCTGGGCTTCTGCTTTGAAGGGGAACTGAAGCAACGGACAATGCACTTGGCCTTGGCACCATATTCTAGGGTGCCAATAGTCTTATGTATGTCTCGGGGATCAGGACTAGCACAGAGAACCATCAAAATTTTTGTTCCATTATCCTCAAACGAATCCTATACAAAGTAGAAGAGAACTGTCATGTATCACGGAAACTAGAATTCTGTGAACTTAAAGTATAAGATCATAAGAAGAAAAGGCTAGTGTTCTCACTCACCTGAAGAAGCATGGTAAGCCTGCTGTCTCTAAATGGCACATGAGGATCTCCATTTGCTATGGCCTCAACAACTCGCTTGAGCGCAATGTTTCCTTGATTGATCTTACCAGTCTTAAGATTGCAAAGAAAGAAAAAAAATCAGCAAAGCTACTAGATATCTGATGCAATAGCCTCTGTATACATATTTAACAAATGATAAAATGATGCAGGTGCACTTTCTACTCGCAGTTATTAATAAATTAGGTTTTTGTTTTTTATAAGATGCCTCGTATATATGCAGGAACTATTTGCATCCCTTCCTACATTGGGTTTGAACCCGGGTCTCTACTTAATCACCTCGCTGCTTGCCGATAGAACACACACCCATTTTCTGCTACAGTTAGAAATGATTGCAAAACAATTGTATAGTTAACAAATGTGGTATCTATTAGTGTAATAGACATGCCAATGACTTCCTATGGTTAGCATTGAAATCAGGATGTGGCAAGCCCAGTTGGACATTCACATAAATAAGCTGCTAATTTAGAACTAGAGGAGTCTGAACTTATTGTCCTCCATAGAGTACCATGAAACCTTTCAAGTGGGAAAGCAGCAAAATATTGAATCTTGTCCTTAAAATTAGGAGTTACAATCCTTTTGATGGAAGACTTTAAGCAAAAGTTGGAGAGCCGGGGCTGAAAGTTTAAAGCACACACTCAGATATTTTAGGGAGTTTGTTTACAAAGTGGCAGCATATGTGTAGTGTTCTTTTTCCAAGAAGCTTTTTTTCTAACTGTTTTGAGAGTAAAGTCATGAAATTGCTGCACAGACCTAAATTGATTTTTTCGCAGGAGCACTTACAGAGAATTTACAGTAGCCCACATTTACTTAAGAGATATTTATGGAGGAGAAAGTTCATTTTATGAATGCTATTAAATTTACACTCCAGAGAAATATAGCCTTTGGACAAGGAGAAATGTCTTTGCTCCCTTTATCACTTTCTTTTCAGGTGTCATATCTTGGGTAAGTTTTTACAAGTGATCCGTGAGCTAGTAGGTTGATTACCAAATATCACTTTCTTTCTTTTCAGGTGTCTTTATCTTGGGTAAGTTTTTACAGGTGATCCCTGAGCTAGTAGGTTGATTACCTCCTTTCAGCCATCGTCGCAACGCCTGCAAGCACTAAGTGCCCTTTGGATGTTGCTGATTGACATACAAAGGGATACAGAGTAGTGAAAAAACACCCATTGGATGCTACTGAATAACATATCTAGGGAGATAAATTAGTGAGACAATGATCTGCCTCGTTTACCACGACTAGGGCACCTTGACCTGCTACCTCTCTCACTATGAATGGTGTGAACCTGCTTTGTTTCGGCTTCAGGCACCTCCTAACCTCCACGGCCAAGCACTCGTTACCTAAGTTGTCGCATTCGAATTCATGTTCGAATTCGCCAATGATTAAATTCATGAAAAATTCACTGGTAAAAAAATCAGCGATTAAATTCATGATTAAATTCGACTATGAGAAATATACATTTTTATTAAATATATAAAAACAAAAGATAAATTCACATTTCAAAAGAGAGATAATATCACATTTCATTGATTTCATTACTAATCTATCTACAGGCGATCAAAGCTCATGATTATTTCAGAAGATTGCATTCAAGAAGTTGCTTGGTCAAAAAAGGTGCAAAAATGGATTTTATGAAAATAAGAAAAATATTGCCATCAATGCGTAGAGCTCAAGAAAATATGCACTTTTAGAGAAAACGACACCTGAAACAGAGCCACAGAATGAAAGTTATGGCACATGCAAGTTTTTGCTAGTACATCTTCTCGGACCCTTTCCAAAAATGGCAATCCAAAAAAGGAAAAAATTGCCAAAAAGGAAAAAAACGCGAATTAAATCGTGATTTTCAACGCACTGTTAAAATTCGGCGAATTTCGATTTTTTTCCTTTAAGTTCACCAAATGCGGCAACATAGCTTGTTACCAAGGAGATAAGATAAGATAAGATAATTTTATTAATGTCCAACAAATGACCACAAAAGTAGGTCAATGGGACTGCAAAGTACAAAGCCAAAGGCACCAGCAAGAGGACCCAAACAGGTCGCCCAAAACACAAGGAGAAGAAGGAGAAGAAAAGAAGGAAGCAACAAGTGTCGAGAATCCAAAAATGAAGAAGAAGAGGATGACGGTGTGGGGGGAGCAGAAGAAGGAGCAACACCCCCAACAGCATCACCTAACATTCAAGACCTGCTAGAAGTAACTTGCGATCCGTTGATGTCCAGTAACTGAATCTGTGGAATGGTTGGAAAGCTGATGTCCGGGAGGAAGACAAGGCCTCTGCGTAAACCTGGTGGATCTCTGTCTATGTGGGGGGGGGCTGAGATGCTCCTAAGGAAGGGAACCTCTGGTGAAGGAAGTGGAGTTCTGAGTCCTGACAAATCTGAACTGGGGGTCCACACTCATGTCAAGATGTCGCTTGGTGCCCCTCCCTAGGGAGAGCACCGAGAAGAATGAGGTGATATGTCTAGTATCCATCCATCTGGGAGGAGGGTGAAGGATCCTGACCCGAAGCCCGAGGGCCTCCTGCAAATAAATAGCAAGACATCTCTGATCATGGTATCTGAAGAAAGTTGTGAAGGAAGGACACTCACGAAACAGGCAATGGAATCTCCCCCTAATCTCATAGTAAACAGGACATCGGAAAATGAAGTGTTCTTCAGTTTCAACCTCCTGGAGAGAGCAAAGCAGGCAAGTCCGCTCCGAGCGGTCTAACTAAAGGTCAGTCTCCACACGGAGTCGATGTGAGCCCACTCGGAACTGACCAAGGGAGATACGAAGGACCTGTAACTAGTGTCAGGAGATGTACATGGGTCTAATAATGAGCCCGTTGCGGATCTCAAGAAAGTGTGCAGTGTAGAAGGACATCTTCAGATGTAACCCCCTGGCAGATTGGTCCAAGTGTGCTGAATGAACTGTCTGTAGATATCATCTTTGATAATTCTGTGGAGGTCCTGTTGGTTTGGGAGGAGATGGGCAGGGGCATCCAGGGAGTAGCTGAAAGGTGGGAGGCAGTCTAACTGGATGCCGATATACCCAAGAAGGTGTGAAACACAGGCATACCAGCAGCGAGATCGGCCACTATGATCTAAGGAGGCAATAGCTTCAGAGGAGCAGTAGGCAAGGTAGATGTACATGTTCCTGTCTACGGAAGAACCAAATAAACCTCGGATGCGGTGCAACATCAACACAAAGTTGAAGATAGTCTTGCATCCTAGGAGAGTACCTTGCATCCTCCTAGGAGAGCCCATCAACACCCCATTAGCTCTGGCTGTCTAGTGATGGACATTATCAGGTCTTACATTGGCAATTCCACAGCAGTCTATGATGATGTCTTCAGATTTTTTAGCCCAAGCCTTACTATGTAAAAGTGGCAAAATTAGTCACTAGTTTTAATCTTCCTCCGATCTTATGGTTAGGAGCTTTTATCTGCTGTCTGTTTACCCTTCCTTGATTTATTTCTTTGCTTTATCTTTATGTTTAGTTTATTTCATAGTCTAGGTCATTTCCAAGTTCCATATTGTAATTGGCAACTACTTCCAATTTCCCATGGACCCACTTTGATCAGTTGTGGAGGTTAATGTAATTTCTTTCTTTCTTTCATGTTATGTTTTGTTTTCCATCAGTTGTGATATTTATTGATGTATGAAATTTATGCGCTAATCTTTAAAATTCCTGTATTGTTTTTTTGTGGTTTAATTTCTTACATCAAATAGCATGATAACAAGTTTTGATCAAACTCAATAATGGGTTCAAACTTTATAGGCATAAAAATCCTTCGGTTGTTTAGTTTCCTCCCCCTCAAGGTGTCTTTCACTTAAACTTTGATGCATTAGGGATCAACCTCAAGAAGAACACTATGCAGACCATGGGTTGATATGCTAATTCCACAAGTTCTGGCCTAGCCTTGTTGATCTACACTCTTGGATTTTAAAGAACTAGAAACCTGTTCTATCAGATGAACTTTTCATTTACCCCTGCACCCAAGAATTTTTTACTGTGGTTTGTGAATCAGTGGAGGATGGAGAGGCAATTCTCCAAACGGATTCTTGGTCTTGGGGCAAGGCTACTCTATGCATGAAATCCTAGTATCTAGCTTTTAATCCTGCTAAAAATATTTTCTCGGTGGCTCATGTTGGGGTTAGGATGCCCAAAACCTTCCCTTGGGAAAGCTTCTCCAGACGGATTCTAGAGAATCCCCATCTTTTCCGTAATCGGCAACACCTTGGGAAAGCTTCTCTTTATTCCTCCTAAGATTGCCCACCAATCCCAGCCTATGATTTTCAAGAATTCATGTCAAATTGCATATATCATAGGGTTTCCGATGAAGATATGGCTCAAGATTGACAACCATGTTTAGAGGCAACTATTGGACGCTGAAGATTTGGCTTTTGGGTCCATAAGTGTTTTTCCTAGAAAATGCGTCCCAAGAAAATGTCTCTTAGTAGAAAATAGGATTAAGCATGCCATGCATGCTACTTGGTGGAAAGGGGTTTGTATACTTCTTATTTTTCTCTCTCATTGACTTTTTATCTTGGAAGGCACAAAGCCTAGTATCTTGCTTTTAATCCTTCAAAAAATACTTTATCAGTGGCTCATGTTGGGGTTAGGATGCCTAAAACCCTCCCTTGGAATTCTAGAGAGCCTCCAGCCTTTCTATAATCAGAATCACCTTGGGAAAGTTTCTCTTTATTCCTTCTGAGACTGCCCATCGATCCTAGCCTATGTTTTTCAAGAATTCTTGTCAAATTGCATCTATCACAGGTTTTCAGTGAAGATATGGCTAAAGGTTGGCAACCACATCTAGAAGCAACTATTGGACTATGAATATGTGGCTTTTAGGTCCAAAAGTGTTTTTCCTAGGGGCACCCAATGGCTTCAAGCCTCTATCACAGGTTTTCAGTGAAGATATGGCTAAAGGTTGGCAACCATGTCTCGAAGCAACTATTGGACTATGAATATGTGGCTTTTAGGTCCAAAAGTGTTTTTCCTAGGGGCACCCGATTGATTCAAGCCCACAGAAAAGGAATCCTTTACGGAAAATAGGATTAAGCAAGCTAGACATACTACTTGGTGGAAAGGGGTATGCCTAGTTCTTATTTTTCACTCTCACTAGTCTTTTCTCTTCACATGCGCCATTGGTGCATTAACCTCTCATGAATGATATTCTACAGGGTATCACCGGGAGCGGGGTGGGTTGGTTAGTGGTGGTACTTGTGAGAGAGTTTTGATGTCCAGTCGATGTTACCTTAGATATCCTATCCTACCCTATACAAAACCTAGTCATCCTTATAAAGCCTCCTACGACATCATTTTACTACCCTCTAATGATCACCTACACATCCACTTGCGACACCCTTTGTCAGATCAATTTTTTATCAGCTCCTTAGACTTCCTCCACTTTTGACTCTTCCCTTTAGGACCCCATGATTTACTATTATCTAGAACCAACAACATCGACCATGGTTGATATTCCTCATGGCCAACTAGTCTATGTCGTCAGTATAGGGAACTATAATAGATGATCATGATACCTATTTATAGACAACATTTGAGAGCATTCATCATCATCTCAACAATTGTCATTCAGTCTTCTTGCACTTGCCAAGTTGCTCTTAAGGTCTTATAGGTTTTGGGGTGGCGTTCCAAGAAGACCATGTTGAGGGGCAAGAAAATGAAAAAGGGCTTTACCAATTACTAATGTTGATTGTCTGTTTGCTGGAATTTTCAGAACATTAACATATGGGAAGCAAAGTGACTATGTTCATGACTTTAGCAAAAATCATGACGATGTTTTATTGACATCTAATTTTTGCATGCATCAACAAGATTCACTCGTTGAATGTGAAGAGTTCAAGGTGAAGAAGAATGTTGATCCTAACCCAAAAGTTCTAAGTCACAAGGTCCTGAAGATATCTCAACCAAGCTTCATTTGGCAAAGGATGGTGAACAAGTTGAGGAAAACCAAAGGTATGAAAGTGTTGTGGATTTTTTGTTTCCTATTAAGTCATTTCAGATGTGTGGTCATCATGGACAACATAGTGAAGAACACTTTGAGTGGCAAAGGGCACATAGATCCGTTCATGCAAGTTCCAAATTGTGAAAACATAAGAGTTTGGGATCCTGGTATTTGCAGAAGGAACTTGCAATTGCTTGAGGGCAAGCAATTCCAAGAAGGGCTGATTGTAATGTTCCCTTTTCAGAATTAATTAAATATGAATACCTTAAACCTATTTTTATTATTTTCTATAGGCTAAGGGGAAATTAAAAGAGGAAAATAACTTACTATAAGTGCTCCAAGGATATTTTTAATTTTAATTGGAGAAAGGACACTTGAAGTATATTTTAATCCAAAAAGCAGAAATAGGATAAAATAATAATAGAATGATGTACTTCTATTATTAGGCGCCAAAGTTGGATAATAATAAAATAAAGAAGTCTATAATGAGGGTGCCAAGGATAGAGTGGGCTGCATGAGAAAACAGATCCTATTTTTAGGATAAGGTGAAGATAGAGGTTTTTAATATTGCATATTCCTAATATTAGGATGGGGGTGCCAACTTGAAGAGAATAAATTATTATTTTATTTGTTTATGGGGCATGCATGTATTTCCAAAAGGGGGTGCTCACTTTGGAGAAGGGTTGGAGGTTATAGAGGCAGAGTTGGGGTTTATTATACATACATCTTGGAAATTTATGAGTTATTTTCTGTTTGCAAGTAGCTTTTGCTTTTACAATAATACTAGAGGACGAAATCCCTCATTTGGATACAAATTTGAGGGCGGAATTCCTTACTTCTTAGCTCAGAAATTCCATTCAGGGGTTGCAGTGGTCATTCAGGGTACAAGTGTTCCGCTTGTTCAACTCCAAACAACTCTATTAAGACATTGATATTTTTATTGTAGTTGGTTGGAAATAATTAAATAAAAGACTGATTTTTACGCATTATGGTTCGTTGTTTTTATTTAGAAAAATCAAATTATCACTGCTGTTATAAAAGTTAATTTTATCTGCTGCCCTAGGATTTAACAGAAATATCCAGATTTGCTAGAAGTTTTTTTTAGGGATATTACAGTATTAATAATTTCTGCCTTGTTACACTGACACACCAAGCATTCTGCAACAATTTTTCGGACATCCCCTTTCAACCCTTCCCAAAAGAAATCTTTCTTAATTCAATGATAAGTTTTCATGAACCCTGGATGGCCACCCATTGGCGAAGCATGGAATTCAAAAAGAACCTGAATTTTTAGGGTAGAGTTCTTGTACAAGTATAATCAATCCTTGTACCACAAAGTGTCTCTCTTCCATAATTTTTTTTTTAACACGCTCGAATCCTATTGGAGATTTTGAATGAGAGCATGGGTCTCTAGGTCATTCTACCATCCAGGGCTTTCTTGATTGATCCAATCTACCTACAATACAAACATGGCATATAACAATGCTTCTATAGACTCATCTCTCCTAGACAATGCATTAGCCACCACATTTTCCTTGCCTTTCTTATAAATGATCTCAAAGTCATAAACTAACATCTTGGTGACCCATTTATGTTGTTCTTCAAATGATATCCGTTGCTCCAAGAAGTATTTCAAACTATCATGATGTCTTCACCTTGAAGTGACGACCCATGAGATATGGTCTCCATTGTTTGACTACATGAAGAATAGCCATCATATCCTTTTCATAAGTTGGTTTTGAAAAACTCTTACCTTTGAGTTGACAAATCTCAAATGCAATGTGACAACACTCTTGCATGAGTACTGCACCTATTTTACACTCTGAAGCATCACATTCAACAATGAAGGTTTCGGAGAAACTTGCAGTAGTAAGAAATGGAGGGGTACACATGGCCTTCTTCAGCGTCTCAAATGATTGTGTTGCTTCCTCATTCTAATGGAAGGAGTCTTTCTTCAATAAAGTTGTGAGTGGTGTTATAATGCTTCCATAATTCTTCACAAATCTACGATAGTAACCCGCAATCCCTAAGAAGTCCCTACAGTATTTGGGGGTTTTAGGTACCTTTCAGTCCACCACGGCTTTGATCTTGTGAGGATCTATATTTACACCTTCATGAGAAATAATATGACCCAAGTATTCTATCTCCCTGACCAAAGCACACTTGGAGGGCTTGGCATAAAGATGTTGTTATTCAAGAGTTTCCAAAACATTATTGACGTGACGTAATTGTTCCTCCAATGTCTTGTTGTAGATTAAGATATCATCACAAAACACTAGGACAAACTTTCCCAGAAATGGCCAAAAGATAAAATTCATCAAACTCTAGAATGTAGAGGGTGCATTTGTAAGGCTAATAGGCATCACTAGAAATTCACAGTGGCCCTCGTGTGTCCTAAATGTTGTTTTATGAATATCCTCGTCACTGTATTCAATAGGTCGAGCCCTATCCCTATATATATGGACTAGACCAGCAAAGCAGAGCATAAAAGCAGGAGCCCGCCAACTCCACATAGATAGAGCTGATAGTCGACACCCCTCTATATCTATATGGAGAACACCGAAATCTGATCTTCCATATATCTAGATAGAATCCATAAGGGAATGGGGTTTTTTTATTCCCATCCACGTTGGACTGCGTTTTGGATCGTGGCTCCTGAATCTGATCGAGGGTCTCTGCCAAGGCTCGTGGCTTGTCTTTCCATTTTCGTGACCCCCTTTTTTCTGGTTTGGTGGCTCGTTCTTCTGCTTGTGGCTCGTTTTTTATGATTGTAGCTCGTGCTTTCTAAACCGTGGCTTGTTTTGGCTCTTGTCTTATGATTTGTGGCTACAGTTTGCAGCTCGTGGTCGTGGTTGATTTCGTGGCTCAGGATCCCTGTTAGACTGCTTGTGAGGGCATGGGACTGCCAAGATCGTGGCTTGGCTGTTGCGTCCACCATTGCTTTCCCTCTGCCTGCGTCCACTATCGAGCTGCTCCACCATTTCTCTGCCCCATGTCCTGGTTGGGTGTTCTCCAGCACCTCACCTTCATTGCTTTCCCTCCCCTCTAACTCCACAACCATCCCTATGTCTTCCCTACCTGTTCGTCTTCTGCTCTTTTTCCCCTTTCCCGACATCCCTTACCTCTGCATTGCCTTTATGCATAAATATACTCCTGACCAAGCTGCTTGACTGGGGATTTTGGGGAGTTCCCCCAGCTTTCCTCTCTCCCTTACACCATTACAGATTGTTTTCCCGCACCCCTCCACAATGTCTTCCTCTACAATTTCCCCCTCTACCTCTGCAATGAATATTACCCCTTTCTTCAACAAACGGGAACATGGACAACCGAAGTATGGTTTACCCAGCATTATTGCAGAGCTGATTAGCACGTTGGAAACCTTAGAGTCTTCTAACAGAGCTCTCCAAACTGAGGTTTTTGAAATCACATCACGGATGGAGAAGGTTGAATCAGACAGCATTTCTCTACGGAGACAACTTGCAGATTCCAACGTACAATCCACAACCACTACAGCCAATGCTGAACTACAGGCTGAGATCATAGATCTCAAACACAAACAAGAGGAAATCTCAACCCAGCACGAAAATCTTAAAAAACAAGCAGACACTTGGGTCCAAATTGTGAAGGGCAAGACAAAAACACACCCCTAGTTACGGTGGAAGAAGTTGTACAAGCTCAGTTGGTTGAGGAACGAACCAGATGGGCTAGAGAGCTTAATCTTAGAGTACGTGGGCTGCCATTACCCCTTCCTTCTTCGGACCCCTTGGCCAATACATCAGACTTTATTACAGGGAGTTTGGGGCTGCCCGATGGACCGCTTGATAGAGTTTGGCTCGAACAAGATTCCACCCTTTTTCTCCGCTTTAAAACAGCAAATGACAGACTCAGGGCACTCAAAGCCAAGCGCAAGCTATTCTCTCTCCCTAATAAGATCTTCCTCGATGAAGACCTCACCAAAGAACAGGTGGCAGAACTCAAAAATCCCTGAGAAATTGTTATGCCAACCAGGAAAACAGGGAAATGGGCAGTCATTTGCAACCTCAGCTTGTCATTCATGATTCTTTTCCTCCTGGTTGGGTTTCCAGGTCCGGTCCCATTGAGAGTGGTTTTGGAACAAGGGCATCTCCATTACATGTCGGAATGGGAACGGTTCTTATTGGTCTTCCCTAGGTATACTATATTATGCTCTTGGTCTTTCAGACCTCCTCTTTGTCACGGAAACTCATGTCAGCCCTGTTCGCCCTCTCCCAGACATTAGTGGATACTATCGGCTTTCGGTTTGCAGACAGGAGACTCGGAGCTCAGGAGGGGTTAGAGGGTCTGGCGGTGTTGTGTGCCTGGTTAGGGATACACTTTGGAGTAGAATTTCCATGACAACAGAAGACGATTTTGCCCGCTTCCTCTGGGTTAGGATCAAGCGCACCTCGTCTCATCTCAAAGATATCTTCATTGCAGTTTACTTCCCTCCAACCTCTTCTTTGTTTACCATCCATAATGGCCCAAATGGGGACCCCTTCTTCGATCTCTACACAAGCATTTCTCAGTACTCAGAGTGCGGAGAGGTCATACTCTTGGGTGATTTTAATGCACACACCAGAAACCTCCAAGTTCCCTTACACGACAGGATTGATGATGTGCTTTGCTTATCCGAGGTGGAACCTGACTTGGTTGGCTTCCAATAGGACTCAAAGGACCTGACAGGACCTTTGACGTCATATGGCCAGCACCTCCTTCAGATGGGAGAATCTCATGATTTGTTGATCCTTAATGGCATCTCATGCTTCCCTGACTCCCGCTTCTTCACATGCATAACTCATTGTGGGAGTGCTAGTGTGGTGGATTACGTCATGGCTACCCCCAATTTTATTCCCTATATTCACCACTTGTGTGCCACCCCCATTCCCCTTGCTGATCATGCAACCCTTTCCTTCTCATTGCAGGTTACTTCCCCCCAACCCATGATCTCTCCCCACGCCCCTTAATGTACCATCTGGAAGTTTAATGAGGGTAACCCTGTAGGCTTCTCCCTTCACCTTCGCCATCTTCTTCCCCCTCCACCCCATTTTGCCTCACTCCCCTTTGATCGGATGTTCGATACGCTTTCTTTCGCCATTCGTGACGCTGCTCTGTGCTCCTTCCCCCACTTTACCCCCACCCTCCCTGCTAAGAGAACTTGCCCCATGAACCAGTGGTACGATGAAGACTGCAAATCCCTCCACCGTTAGCTTCGCTTTGCCTTCACACATGCTCTCCCCTCCTTCCCATCTCTCAAGTCCGACTACCATCGTCTCCTTTGCCACAAGAAACGCACCTTTATTTCCTGTCGTTGCTTTGAGCTCCATGTTTCCCTTATGCATTCCCCTAAGCGTTTATGGCGCACCATTCTTCCCCGCCATTCCTCTTTACCCCAGGACCTACTTCCCACCTCTATGTACACTCATACTTCCACCCTTTATGATATTCCTGGCCAACCCCAGATCCAAGTAGTTTCCCCTCCCCCTACCAGCCATATCTTCACCTACACAAATGTGAAGAAAGTCATTTTAGCCATGAATAGCAATAGGGCAGCTGATGAGGAAGGTTGTTATTCCTCTTTAACCCAAGACCTACTTCCCACTTCCATGTACACTCATACTTCCACCATTTATGATATTCTTGGCCAACCCCAGATCCAGGTAGTTTCCCCCCTACCTGTCATATCTTCACCTACACAAATGTGAAGAAAGCCATTTTAGCCATGAATAGCAACATGGCAGCTGATGAGGAGGGCTTCCAGGCAGAATTCTTCAAGCACGGGTTAGACACTCTAAACAACTACCTTGTTGACCTCTTCAATCAGGTGGTTTGTACAGGTTTTCCAAAATCCTGGTCCCATCATATCATTCACCCCATCCACAAGTCGGGGCCCACTTCCGACCCGAAGAACTACAGGACAATTATGGTTGGCCACACGTTCTCCAAGCTCTATGCTACGGTCCTCCACATGGTGCTTTCTGAGTTCCTGGAGTAGCACCATTACAGAGCCAAGGGGCAGGCAGGGTTCTGGCCTGCCCACCAAACCATAGATCACATCTTCACCCTTCGAGCCATCATTGAGGAGGCTCGTCACAGATCCTCTTAAGGTCTTCTACTACTTCGTCGACTTTCAGAAAGCCTTTGATTCTGTGCCACGGGAAGCCCTTTTCTGGAGACTCAGAGACATCGGTATTTCTAAAACCCTTCTTGTTGTCATTATGCCCCTATACGAGGATGTTCTTGGCCACCTTCACACTGTTGGCGGTTTTTCCGATTTCATTAGGAGTACCATCGAAGTTAAGCAAGGTTGCCCCCTCTCACCCACATTGTTTGGTATCTACATTGATGAGCTGGAGGATTTCTCAGAGACCGTATCCAGGAAGGGGATGGTTGTCTTCTTCACCGGGCATTGATCTACATACTCCTTTTTGTTGATGATGTAGTTCTCCTTGCTTCCTCCAAGGAGGGACTACAGAGACAACTAGACGCTTTAGCCCTTTTTACGACCATAGACAGTTGACAGTTAACCTTCATAAAACCAAGGTCATGATTTTCAATGGGTTGAAGACTTTCGACTTCCATTTTGTTTACAAGGGAGAGGAGATTGAGATCACCAGCTCCTACACATACCTAGGAGTTTTATTTATTGGGCCCCGCTTTAGCCTTCGGCCTGCCCTTCAGCCCTGCGTCAACAAGGGTTATGGCTCTCTGGTGATCTTGGAGAGATAGTGTTTCCGCCACCATTTCCAGGACATCTTGTCAAAGATGTCACTCTTGGATTCTCTTGTGCGCCCCATGTTCCTTTATGGTTCCAAGGTTTGGGGACCCTCTTTGCTTGACTCTGATTGGGCTACAGTTGAGCGGGTCCAGATCCTCATGCTCAAATGTCTCATCCAATGTAGGCAGACGGTTCCACATAATATCATTTTGGTCAAGTTCGGAGCCCATCCCTTTAGATTGGAGACTATATTTGGCCTAGTTTCGCTTTTGCATCACATTTCGGAGCTTTCAGACTCTTCTGCAAGAAGGGATAGATATCTCTACCTCGCCTACCATTCCTCTGAGGCTATTTCTCTTTTTGACCATAGCGGTCGCTCCCGCTACTGGTATGCAAGAGTCTCTCGTCTTCTCAGCTCTCTCAGGATTCAGATGGACCGTCTCCCACCTTACAGATACTCCCTAGATGCCCCTACCCACCTCCTTCCAGGTAAGTAGGATCTGCACAGAATTATTAGAGAAGACATTTACAGGCAGTTCATCCACCTTGGATCAATCCCCCGGAGGGGCTCCGTCCTAAGATGGCCTTCTATGCTGCACATTTTCTTGAGATCACAGACGGACTTATCAGTCAACCTACGTATATCTCCCGGCACAGGTTATAAGCACTCCGCATTTCTCTAGGCCAGTTCAGAGTGGGCTCTCATAGGTTTTGTGTGGAGGATCACTAGTTGGACCGTTCCGAGAGGATTTGCTAGCTCTGTTCTCTCCAGGAGATCGAAACGGAAGATCACTTCATTTTCAGGCATCCTACCTACTACGAGATTAGAGGGAGATTCCATTGTTTATTCTAGGAGCATCTGTCCCTTGCAGCTTTCTTCAAGTACCGTGATCAGCGGTGTCTTGATCTCTACCTTCAGGAAGCACTCAGGCTCCAGAATGAGACCCTTCAGCCTCCTCCCAGTCAGGCTTCTACTCTACAGATTACTTCCTTATTTTTGATTCTCCCCTCGGTGATGGGCACCAAGCGGCTCCTTGATACTAGTCTTGATTCCCAAACCAGATCTGTCCGGACCCGAGGGGTTGCCTCCCAGCCTAGAGATATTCGCGATCGCACTCAGCTTGGTGCCCTCTCTTAGAGGCTCTGTCCGACCAGGAGAACGTAGAGGGCTTGTCTTGTTCGTACTTCTTCCGTATACCAACATTCCAGTCTCCTCACGACTTCAGATACAGGACACAGACATATTGCCAACTACTTCCAATCGGTCTCAAAGGCTAGTTGATAAGATGAGTGGTGGGTTTCTCCTGACCTCCTCTCCAAATCCATTCATCTACAATCTTCTGGTCACAGTGGCCCTTGCTTCTCCTTCTTCTTTCCTCTCTCTTTTATCTTCTCTTCTTCTTTTGTTTGGGTGACCCTTTCGGGTCTTCCTGCTGGCACTTCTTGCATTGTATTGTACAGTCCCATTGACCTACTTTTGTGGTCATCCATTGGACATTAATAAAATTATATTATCTTACCTTATCTTATCTATACAGTCGAGGAGGCCCCCTCCCCACCCTTTTCCCACTCCCCCTCTATATGGATCTTATATCCCATCCTATCTTACCTTATCTATCTGGGGGCAGCGGAGAGGGGGACCCAATGGGCCGATATATCTTAGGACCTAAGGGGCCCAAATATGCGCCCAGATACAGAGTGTGCCAATACCCCTACTATGATAACAAGGGAGAGAAGACCGGAGATATCTATCTAGTCCCAGAGGAGCCTCTCCCGATCTATATATGGCATATATCTTATCTGGGGCCGACCACCAGGCGCACTCATCTGTCATCTATATATGTGGGGGGATAGAGATGAATCGAGTGGTCTCAGAGCCCAAACTGAATGATTGATTTGGAAAACAAAGAAAAACACAACTATAGAAACCCCATAGATCTTATCTCGCTTGCCTGATCCGTCCCACTATCCATATAGATCAATGAGTTGAGATATAGGGCGTTGTCATCCCCTTCACCCGATCCGGGAAGATAGGTGGATAAGAGCCCCTATATCTATACTTGGGAAAGTAGAAATAGAGATCTCACTAACCTGCATCATATTTGAGATCTCTATTCTATTGTATACGTGATACGACTAATGACTCTCGCCGAGTATCACTGGGTTGGGCAATCCAATCCAATACAGTACAGGAGGAACCAACCTCTACTCGTCGCTCTCTCTATATTGATATAGGAGTTTGTTATCCAATTTTGCACCCCTTCCAAATTGGTTAACTTCAGAAATCTAGACTTGGGCAATTTCATGGGATTTTAGTGAAAAAACTGGGAAAATCAGGTATTTTTCATAATTTGGGCACTTGTATTTGTCTTGGGGCACTTCTCTCCTTTTCTCCAGGCATAAAGATCCAAACACTTAGAAAAATCGAGAAAATTGAGAAAAAAAGCTTCTGCAGTGTATTGCGGGTATTTGGGGTCTGGGCGGAACAGTTCCTCTTGTTCCCCGGTTTCCCGATTTGGCCGCACAACAAAGAAATTTCGCCAAGCTCAGTGTATTGCGAAAATGTGGGTTCCAGGCGGAATGGTGGAACTAGTTCCAGCGGGTTCAAGGTTCCCCGCATTCGGGTTCAAGCCGCGAGTCAAAGGGCTAGGCGTACTACGAATCGGGAGTGTGTTGCCGGAACTTAGGTTCCCCGCACTTTGGTTCAACCCGTGGGTCGAAGGGTTTAATTCATTGCAAGCGGGATAGAGAAAAATGGAATGCGAGGAACTAGTTCCTTGCGGGCATGAGTTCCCCACATTAGAGGCTGGCCCGCAAGATGAAGGAAAGTGGAGTGTTGTGGAGATAGAATTGAGTGCGTCTGGAACTAGTTCCGTCGGGGAACTAGTTCCCCGCAAAGGTGTTTGAGCCGAAGAACAAAGTGGCGAGGGGAGTTATGCGGAGATGAGGACAATGCGGGTCCCGGGGGAGAAAACGACACATTCCTTCCTCCCATAAGTTTCCCACATCCCCAAACCATCTGAACAACAAAGGAGAAAACAATTAATTGCGTCCCCACGTGGAACCCCGGCCCACTAAACGTAAAATGGCCATAACTTTTGACCTGATACTCTGATTTTCACAAAAATGGACTTTTTGGAAATCTCTCAACATCCTCTACACCACAAAAGCTGGATTTCTTAATTTAGGTGAGGGTAGGTGGGTGAAAAAGTGGAAATACAATCCAGCATTGAAATGAACAGTTCCAAAAAGCCCAACTACCAAAATTAATGACGTACGGTGTCCAATCTTTCTCCTGCAGGAAATGTACAATGGGGAATGGTATTACTATTACAAGGTTACCCATGTCTCTTTTCAAGACTTTAATGCATGTTGTTGGTGGGTGGAAGGAGAAATTCGAGTTTCCCTCTATTTTCTCTCTTCTCTCTCTCCTATTTCTATATATTGTAAAAAGAGACTCATTTGTAATGTTGGGTACTTTTAGAATGTCAGGGCATCATTGAAAAGTATTGCACAAGTGTTCTTGAGTTACAGGCCTTGGATTGTAATTTTGCAATGTGTTTATACCTTCTCCCTCCATTGTAATGATTTGTGCATCATCTTAAAGCAATAAATACTTGTTTTGTGGCTATTATTTTACCCTACCTGGTGATTTGTTGCATTTTCTTGCCTCTTCATTTACTTGCAAGTTTGTTGTGTATGTTTCTTCATATTGCAAGGTTTATTTCTATTATGCATTGTATGAAAATGAGAGTTTAAATGTTGCTCTGGACTATGGCTTTCATTTCTGACCTCTCCACCTTCAGTTCTCTCCATTTTCTCTCATTTAAAAGTGTCTTTCCCCTTGTTGAGCACAAGATAATACTGAGAGGGGGGGCGAATCAGTATTATGAAATTATTTCAAACTTTAATACTTGAACTTAGATCTATAATCACGAGCAATGTGAATATATCAAATCAATCAAAGAACACAAAACTTAATGCAAGTAGACACAGATATACGTGGAAACCCTTTCGGGAGAAAACCACAGAGAAACTTCTTTCTTTATATATATTTCTCAAAAATTTGTAGGCACCAACCTACTGGAGACACCAATCCCCAAATTACAGTTTTGTAGGCACCAACCTACAGGAGCACCCACCCCTTTTGCTAAGCACCAACTCAGCAAGAGACACCGATCTCTTCGAATATGAAGGCACCAACCTTCCTTACAAAATTTGCTTTCCACTTTTGAACTTGTTGCTTCCTCAACGAATAATGGAAAATTCTTCTTCTTACTTTCAGATTTGTTGTTCTAAAATTCTGCCCTTACGCTTCCTCTTCTTCTTCTTTTTCCTTAAGATATTCAACTTGAATCCATGCTTAATAAGTCTCATATGAATCTTCTTATATAGCCTTTCGTACCTTTTCGAAAAGACACATCGTTCCAACCGACACAACCTTTCCATTAACACAACTTAATTAAGTGCATTAGTCGGCTAAAACCAAAAAATAATTAATGCAGCCCATAATTATTAAATGCACATTAATCAATGCAATTAACCACTTGATAGGAGCGCTGCCCCTCCTTAGACAAATCACTGTTATCATTAAATCACTGCCAGCCATCATTAAATCTTCTTTTTCACCATAAAACATTGCATATGAACACCTTAAAATGCGGATATCTCTCTCTTATGTATAGCTGTGTATATCTCGCTTATACCATGATAATCCTCATGCAAAAATGCTTCTTTTCATGTATTTAAACTTTCATTTTCTACCCTTCTATACTGCTGGTTATTTCCGTTACTTTCTACCATTTCCGTCAATAATTCCGTTACTTTCTGACAGATTTCCGTTTACCAGTTCAGCACCTCTTTTGACATCAATGACAATATTTCCAACAATCTCCCCCTTTGTCATTGATGGCAACCCCAAAAAAATAATCTCCTCTTCTGCAGCTTCCTCTTGCCGTAGCTCCCCCTTACTACCATTCTCCCCCTTTGACATCAATGGCAAAGGGTTATCCTAGGAGCTGAAAAATTTGCAAAGTTTTAGCTCCCCCTTAACCAGTGCTACCCTTGACTCTTCAATGTAAAGATGTAAAAGAAATTACTCCCAGCTTATGCCGTAGATATTCAAATGTCTCCTTTGGAAGTGGCTTAGTGAAAATATCTGCTATCTGTTCGGATGTAGCGACATACTCCAACTTTACCTGTTTCTCTGCCACCTGCTCTCTTAAGAAGTGATATCTTATTGGAATGTGCTTTGTTCTGGAATGCATAACCGGATTCTTTGAAATACTTATTGCACTGGTATTATCACATAATATGGAGATGGGATGATCATACTCTACTTTGATATCCTTCAAGGTCTGCTTCATCCATAAAATTTGCGTGCAACATAGTACCGCTGCTATATACTCTGCTTCTGCTGTGGATAGGGATACAAAATTTTGCTTCTTACTTAGCCAAGATACCAGGCTGTTTCCAAGAAAAAATGCTCCTCCGCTTGTACTTTTTCTGTCATCTACACATCCTGCCCAATCTGAATCTGTATAAGCTGTCAATGTGAAATCTTTTCCTTTTGGATACCACAACCCGTATTCCATAGTTCCCTTTAGATATCTGAATATGCGTTTTACAACTTGCACATGTGTTTCTTTTGGCCCTGCTTGAAAACGTGCCACCATACCCACTGCTTGCATGATATCTGGTCTGGATGCTGTCACATATAATAAACTCCCAATCATTGATCTATAGAGAGATTGATCAGCATCTGGAGATTCGTCATCTTTGCTTAACTTGGTTCCGGTGATCATCGGTGTGCTGACAGGTGCACACTCCTCCATACCAAACTTTTTCAACATTTCCTTCACATACTTGGTTTGGGATATAAATATTCCTTTATTAGATTGAGAAATTTGCAATCCAAGGAAAAAGGATAACTCACCCAACATAGACATTTCAAATTCCTTTTGCATGTCTTCTGCAAATTTTCTAGACAGTTCTTCATTGTCTCCTCCAAAGATTATGTCATCCACATATACAACCACAATTAACTGGTGTTCATCTTCAGTTTTGATGTAAAGATTACTGTCAGCATGTCCTCTCTTGAATCCTTGGTCCTGTAGATGTTGATCAAGCCTTGAGTACCATGCTCTGGGGGCTTGTTTTAATCCATACAATGCCTTTTTCAACCTACACACATAATCTTCATTTTCTGATAATAGGAACCCTTCAGGCTGTTCTATGTAAACCTCCTCTTCTAAATTCCCATTTAAAAAGGCTGATTTGACATCCATTTGGTAGACTTTGAAATTTTTAAACACTGCGAAAGCAAGGAACATTCTGATTGCTTCTAGTCTGGCAACCGGAGCAAAAGTCTCTTCAAAATCAACACCTTCCACTTGAGCATACCCTTTGCATACCAATCTTGCCTTATTTCGAGTGACTTGACCATCTTCATTTAGTTTGTTCCGAAATACCCACTTAGTGCCAATCACATTCTGACTCTTTGGTCTGGGAACCAGTTCCCAAGTTTCATTTTTCTCAATTTGATCTAATTCTTCTTCCATCGCCTTCAACCAATGTTTATCATGTCTTGCTTCTAAAAAGTTCTTAGGTTCTACCTTAGATAGCAGAGAAAAATACCCTTGCTCAGAAGCATTTGTAATTCTTCTTCTGGTTTGAACCCCGGTATCAAGTTCTCCAATAATCTGACTTTCATCATGATTTTTCTGAACGAAGCGAGATGGCGTCTTGGTATCCTGCCTTTCTGATTTACTCCACTCTTCAATATCTTCTTCTTCCTCTTGTTCTTCTTTCACAAGACTTGGTATTTCTAAAGACTCTTCTGAATTTTCTTTTGTCTTTAGATCCAGACCCTCATCCACTCTGACACTTGCACTTTCTATGATAGTCCGCAACCTCTTGTTATAACATCTGAAGGCTTTACTTTTAGTGGAGTACCCAAGAAAAATCCCTTCATCGGATCTTGAATCAAATTTGCCTAAGTCCTCTTCGGTTCTTTTAATGAAACATCTGCTCCCAAATACCTTAAAATATTTGACCGAGGCTGGTCTTCCTTTCCATAATTCATATGGAGTTTTGTCATGGTTAACTCTAATTTGCACTCTATCCAAAATATAAACGGCAGTACTTACCGCTTCTTTCCAGAATCTATCTGATAGCTTAGATTCATTCAGCATTGTTCGGGCCATCTCTTGAATGGTTCTGTTCTTCCTTTCTACCACTCCATTTTGTTGTGGAGTTCTTGCAGCTGAGTATTGTCTTTTAATTCCATGGTCTTCACAATATTCAATAAATTCATTTGACATGAATTCACCTCCACGATCTGACCTTAGACATTTTATCTTCAGCCCTGTTTCATTTTCTACTAATGCCTTGAAAGCTTTGAACTTTCCAAATGCTTCAGATTTTTCTTTCAAAAATGCTACCCATGTCATTCTAGTGTAGTCATCAATGAGTAACATAAAATAACTCTCACCTTGAATACTTTTCGTTCTGGTAGGTCCACACAAATCCGTGTGAATTAGCTCCAATGGTTTGGTGGATGAATACTCCTTTGTTTTGAATCTTGTTCTGGTCTGCTTCCCAAGCTGGCACTGCTTGCATAGAGTACTCGAAGGCTTTGTTATTTTAGGCATGTCCCGTACGGCCTGCTTATTGCTTATCTTCACAAGATTATCAAAATTTATATGTCCCATCCTTCTATGCCATAGCCAACTTTCCTCAACTTGACTTAGGCAACATTTTTCTTCTTTTATTTCTCCGAGCATATATAGATTATTTGCAGTTCGGTGGCAATCTGCAATTAGTTCTCCTGTATCTGCTTTCCTTATTTCACATCCTTCGGCATAGAACTTAAGAGTGTGTCCCTGATCACACATTTGACTCACACTCAAGAGGTTATGTTTTAATCCTTCAACATACAAAACATTCTCTGTTTTTGTTTTTCCATTATCCAAACTCAGCGTACCTTTGCCAACGATCTTCGCTGTAGCATTATCACCAAATTTTACTGTACCTTCATTTACTTTCTTTAAGGAGAGAAACTTACTTTTATCACCAGTCATATGTCTTGAACATCCGCTATCAATGTACCACTGCTGTCCTTCATCTCGAGCATGAAAAGCTGTTTGAACGAGCATGGATTTTTCTTTGTCTAGCCCATCTTCCTCCTGCTTCCTTGTCCAGGATTTCGTAGCCTCCCTTTTCTTTGTATCTAAAGGCTTTGTCTTTTGATCTTGTCTCGAGTCAAACACACTTCTACAAAAGCATGCTATATGTCCATAATTATTGCACTTGTAGCAGATAATGGCTTCCTCGTTATAATAGGATAGTGGAGCAAACGAATTATAGTTCATATTCAACACTCTATGAGCAGATTTTGGTTTGTTCCAGGCTTCATTATCTCTCATTCGCTTTCTACACTCTATCTTTTTATGCCCATATATATTGCAATAAAAACAATAACCATGAAAGGAACTTTCGAACCTGTTCATATTCCTATGTCGTGGAATAAATGGTCTTTTGGTGTCGTTCTCTTTAACACCTTCCTTGTGGATGGAACTGGTCTTCGTAGTTTCCTCTTCTTTTCTGCTTTTATTCTTCGTAGGCGTATTTAGAATTTCTGCATAACTTTTTGCCTTTTCTAAACCTTTCTTCTCCGGAAGCTCAATGGATTTTGAAGCTTTCTCTAGTTTTTCTTCATATCCGAGTCCTGATTTGTTGGATGGTGATCTTTGACTTTCTAGAATCTCATCTAGAACCTTAGTACTCTTTTCAAATTTCAAGTTGTTCATTAGTTTGGTATTTACCTTTTCTAAGTCTTTTCTCATCGCAACAATCTCTGACTCACGATTTTCACATTCTTCTTGTTTCTCCTTGAGCTGACTTCTCAACCCTTCCTCAATTCTCTTTGCTTCTTCAATCTGGGTCTTCAGGTCAATGATTAGATTCTTTGATTCTTCAAGACTCTGGGCTAACTTAGCTTCGAAAGATTGATTTTGTTCTTCATATTTCTGGAGCTGAAGTCTTTGCTTCTGATTCCTCTTTTTGAGTGCTTTTATTTCACCCAACGCACAAATGAGTTCTTCTTCGAGGTTTACCTCACCTTCTTCTTCTATGTCCTCGATTCCTTTCAAATCAACTTTGCTGGTTGATGAACCTTCTTCTATAGCCATAAACAATGTTTCTTCATCATCACTGTCTGAATCACTTATTCCGCTTTCTTCGGATGAGCTGCTACCTCTTTTTGAATATAGACTCTTCTTTTGCTTTTCAAATCTTTTCTTGCCTCTGCTTTGCCTGAATTCTCTTTTGAACTTGGGCTTGCTTTCTTCATCTTCGCTATCTTCCTTCTCTGGGCATTTAGCTGCAAAATGACCAATTTTACCACAGTTAAAGCATTTAAATGGTAACTTATCTTTGTATCTCCCAGATCCTTTCTTTAGCTTTCGAATGAATAAAGCTTCCTTTTCATCTTCTTCGCTGTTTGATTCATCATTCACTTCAGATTCCTTGATTGCCTTTTTCTTCGAGACTTTGAATGCGGCTTCCTTCTTTGCTGGTTTATTAGACTCGGTCCTCATTTCATAAGCCGTCAGTATTCCATGTAGTTCGTCCATGCTTAGCTTGTCAAGATCCTTCATTTCTTCGATGGCAGACACCTTAGCATCAAATCTTAATGGTAAAGATCTTAAGACCTTCTGGACGATCACAGGTTCCTCAATCTTTTCTCCAAGCCCTCTTATGGCGTTGACAACTTCATCCACCCGCAGAAGATAAGCTGCAACATCTTCCTCATCCTTCATTTTTAGGCTCTCAAATTTTCTCCTATGGGTTTGAAGCTTAGCTTTTCTGACCTTATCATCACCTTCATATATTGTTCGAAGTTTATCCCATATTTCCTTTGCCGTGTCACATTGCATTACCTTGACAAATTCGGACTCTGACAGACCACACAAGATTGCATTCATCGCCTTGGCATTATTTTCAAAAGCCTTCTTACCGGCTTGGTCTGTTGGCGGAGTTGATGGAATGGTATATCCGACCGCTACTGATTGCCAAATATCAAACCCTAGTGCCATCAGATAGGTTCTCATCCTTACGCTCCAAAATGCATAGTTTGTTCCGTTAAACAACGGAGCCTTGTTCGAGGAAAATCCTTCTTGTACTTGACTAGCCATATGTGCTCCCGAGATCTACCTTCCAACTGTTAGATTGTTCCTGAAGGAACCTGCTCTGATACCAATTGTTGAGCACAAGATAATACTGAGAGGGGGGGTGAATCAGTATTATGAAATTATTTCAAACTTTAATACTTGAACTTAGATCTATAATCACGAGCAATGTGAATATATCAAATCAATCAAAGAACACAAAACTTAATGCAAGTAGACACAGATATACGTGGAAACCCTTTCGGGAGAAAACCACGGAGAAACTTCTTTCTTTATATATATTTCTCAAAAATTTGTAGGCACCAACCTACTGGAGACACCAATCCCCAAATTACAGTTTTGTAGGCACCAACCTACAGGAGCACCCACCCCTTTTGCTAAGCACCAACTCAGCAAGAGACACCGATCTCTTCGAATATGAAGGCACCAACCTTCCTTACAAAATTTGCTTTCCACTTTTGAACTTGTTGCTTCCTCAACGAATAATGGAAAATTCTTCTTCTTACTTTCAGATTTGTTGTTCTAAAATTCTGCCCTTACGCTTCCTCTTCTTCTTCTTTTTCCTTAAGATATTCAACTTGAATCCATGCTTAATAAGTCTCATATGAATCTTCTTATATAGCCTTTCGTACCTTTTCGAAAAGACACATCGTTCCAACCGACACAACCTTTCCATTAACACAACTTAATTAAGTGCATTAGTCGGCTAAAACCAAAAAATAATTAATGCAGCCCATAATTATTAAATGCACATTAATCAATGCAATTAACCACTTGATAGGAGCGCTGCCCCTCCTTAGACAAATCACTGTTATCATTAAATCGCTGCCAGCCATCATTAAATCTTCTTTTTCACCATAAAACATTGCATATGAACACCTTAAAATGCGGATATCTCTCTCTTATGTATAGCTGTGTATATCTCGCTTATACCATGATAATCCTCATGCAAAAATGCTTCTTTTCATGTATTTAAACTTTCATTTTCTACCCTTCTATACTGCTGGTTATTTCCGTTACTTTCTACCATTTCCGTCAATAATTCCGTTACTTTCTGACAGATTTCCGTTTACCAGTTCAACACCTCTTTTGACATCAATGACAATATTTCCAACATATAATATAGATACCAATCAATGAAAAGAAGGGTTCGGGGTTGAGGGGAGAAGAGATAAAGAGAGGCCCTTGTTTGCCCCTCTTCTTCAACTATATATGGGCGGGGAATATAGAATACAGATATCAATCCCATATATGTTTGTATTACATATAGCTGGTTTGGTTCGCCATATAGATATAGAGGTCATACAGAATACAAATCGAGTTTGGTTTGTATGGTCTATGATTGATATCTATATTCTATATGTTATTCAAACCTCTCGAGTTTTGATTTGATGATATCCTGAACGAAGATCTAATTTTGTGAAACAAACAACACGGTGTAACTCATCTAGCAAATCATCAACGACAAGGATAGGAAACTTATCTTTTATGGTAAGCTCCTTGTAGTTTGGCCACATGTGCCAGGTTGCATCCTTCTTTTGTACCATCACCACTAGAGAAAAGTAAGCTCTCTAACTATGGTGAATAATGCCTACTTCTACCATCTCTTATACCATTTCTTCAATCTCACTAGATAGGGATACAGATAAGGTCGAAGCAGTTGGCTGCCTGCTACTAGCTAAATGGCATTCATGATCTCTTTTGGGAGGCAACCCCTTCATCATATCCCAAAAAAAATAAGTTCTCTCACAGATCTTATGGTGCTCTTTCGATTGTTGAGCTTCCATTGTAAATAGTTGGGCCACAAACCCATTTGCACCCTTTTTAAAAACATCTTCTGCATTTGATGAAAGCTCACCAATTGTGGAGCTTTTTCCCTCATCCCGTCCAGCTCAATAATTTTCCCCTCAAAATGAAAATGCATGAACAAATCTTGAAAGTTTATCTCGACAATTCCTAATGTAGTGACCCATTGGAAATGGCATACATGGGGCTATGTATAATGTAACAGGTAATCTCCCATGAATAATTTAATATTATGGCACTTTCCTGAACATCAAGCTATACCTCCATCTATAACCATGACCTGAAACTCTAGGGTTGGATAAACAAAGCAATTTAAGTGCAAGGCCAATTTATGATTGATGAAGTTGTGAGTACTTCCAGAGTCAATTAATATTGTCACCCTTTGTTTCTTCACTAACCTGATGACCTATGACCTCTACCCTAAGTGTCATGATAATAGAATAAGAAACAGTGACTAGATTGAACATTCATACCTCATGTTGGATGTGATCATTGAGACTGCCCAAAAATAGGTCATTCAGATTATCATCTGTGATTGTATCCACATGCAAGGACAAGTTCTGGAACTACTGAATATAATCCTTCATTGAACATGTCTACCGCAACTTTCCTAGTAGGTTGATGTAGTTCTTAACCACACTACTACTATAGTGCATTTGTAACTAGCCCATAAAAATGACCACGTGACAGTAAGAGCCTTATTCTTCTTTTGAGCGCACAACCAGTGATACCAAGGAAATTGTTTCGGCTCTAGATATAAAGATTTCATAGTAACCTTTTGTCCACTTGGGATCTGATGTAGATAAAAGAAATTCTCCATTCGGTTGATCCAGTTGAGTGGGTCCTTTCCATCGAACTTATGCATGTCCATATTTGGGAGTAGGTTTCACGGCTCGTCCCAAAGAAATACAATGAAGTATTTGAATCACCATTTAGATGTCCGTTAGATCCACCTTTGAGTTAGTTGAGATGATAACAACTCAATGTTTTTGGACATATCTCCTTGAATATTTTTGGACACCTTAGCCATATCTCCCTGAATGTTTTTGGACGTCTTAGCCATCTCTCCTTCCAGCGCCTCCACTTCTCCTTGCATGTTATGACACATCAAGTCAACTTCTCATTTCATAGTTGGAAAACTCTCCACCAGGGGTCGTATTTTGTCATTGACCAAAGAAGACAACACCTGAAGATCCCCCCACATTCAAACTCCAATTCCACCTCCTCTTTGTTACGAGTTTTTTTGGGTGTGGCGGATCCTTTTCATTGTCTTCTAGGAGATTTCCCTTCCATTGCGATTAGGGTTTAGTTTTTTGGCTAATGTCGGCCACACAAACAAAAACACCATGAACAAACCCCATTTCAAATTCAAAGAGATTTCCATTAGAGAAATTTTAAAATTTGTGGCATGTGAAGCAATTTTGTGAAAAACACTAAAATGGATATAACTTACACATAACGGATCCAAATCACCTAAAATTTGGAGGGTAACTTCCTCTACTTTTGTTACAACTCTAGTAAAAAGATTGCAGAAAAAATCGCAAGGGCTTGCCAAATATAGGTGAGTCCCAAAAATTTGGGGTTTGACCTAATTTTGGCCCAAATTGAAGCTTTGATACCACTAGTAAGGAAATTATTTAGATAGATCTGAATATCAACAACAATAGAACACCAAAATAGAGAGGCGAGATCACAATATTCAAGTAGAATGACTTAGCCACTTAAATGGGGCAACCTCCATACCATACAATAAGACTCAAGTGCTCAATATGATGCACATCTACCAGTTACTAACTCCTATATATACCCTACTTAAGTTATATAAACCACCTAGGCCGACCTACTAAGCATATAAAAGCATAAATAAATGAGGCATGATATGTTAAGAGATTATGTTAGCCACAAGTTGGTCATACATTTCCCGATATATGATATAGGATTACAGGCATAGTAGTATAGTTATCTCAAATGTGTAGTTACAATACATATATACAATGGATGATTACAAGATGGCATTTACAAGTTGCAGGAGAAATGATTGCAAGATACTTGGTTTTCCGCGAATAAGTAATGGTTCTTATCAGATGTGCTCAAGATCCTCTAACATGGCGTGGTCACGAAGTGCGCCACCTAGTGTGCCATGTGGCAACATAGTGCTGACAGGTGAATACTAAGTGTAGAAGTCATGCACAAGTTTGAAACAACATTTGACATGCAAAGAAGCAAGGTTGACGTGTCATGGACTGCAAGGCATGGCATAACACTGCGAGTGCTACAAGATGGTGCACGACATTGCAAAAGCTATGAATATTGCATGCGGTATTGCAGAAGCTGTGAATATTGCATGTGACATTGCAAAAGATGTGAATACTGCGTGCAACATTGAAAAAGTTGCTAATACTACAAAGGGAGTTGGTGCAAGACTTCAGAAGCTGCGAGTGTTGTGATATGAAGTGTGCAAGACTGCAAAAACAAGTATTGTGTTTTGTTGGCATAGGGATGCAAAAGCTATGAGGGTTGCAAAGTAGGTGTGCAGTTTGTGTAGGACTGCGTAGGACAATGCACCAAGGTACTTAAACACGTTTGCACTGGTGTAAAGTGTTGGGCAAGCAAAGAGTTGCATGGTATGCAACAAAGGGTCATGCCAATGTTGCACAATGCCGCAAGTCTGTATATGTGTTGTTAGACACTACGATGTTGAGGAGCTCAATTTCTGTAAGAGGAGTGAGGAGAGTTGCATGGCTGCAAGTAGTTGTGAGGCAGGATGTGAGGCTACACACAAATCAATGGATCACAGTCACAACAAAAAGATCTTCTTCGAAAAAGAAGACCACTTGCCATATGGAATTTAGATCCTAGAAGAAGAGGGTTGTTATGTAAGCTAGCTGCGCAATAGCTATGTTGTGGAGTCTTTGGGTTCGAGTCCTTCATTTGCTTCATGTTGATGTCTTCCTCTATACTTCTTTTGCTGCTTAGCTAGTTGCAGCTGTCCCTCTTTAATTGGTCATGCATTCATTTTGATAGTCAATGGCAGTTTTCCACCTTATTTTTGCTATTGGCTTGGCAATTGAACCTTGCAACCTTTTTGGTTTCCTTTATTTTTGGCTTGCTGTTTTTGGGTGAAGGCACATAATAACTCCCAGTGTGTGTGTGTGTGTGTGTGTGAAGATGGAAAAATATTTTAATTGAAGGAGACATGGATCATTTCTAATGCAAGAAATGATGGAAGAGTGGTGATTGGCCAAGAAGAGTAAACGAAAAACCTAAAAAATTAAGAATATTATCCCAATGATTGGTCAAGAAGAGTAACCTGAAACATTAGAAATTGATAAACTTTACGCAATTAATCTAGAATCTGGAATCATTAACTAAAGAAATATGTATATAGCGTGCATAACGTATCTTTTAAAAGGAGTTAAGAGATGTTCACGAAAGGAGGAGGAGAAACTTTGATGTATGAATGCTAGTAAGTTAAAAGAGTCTGATATTGAGAATTCTATGTGTGGTAATGTTCATTTATTTTGTGTGTGTTGTTACGGTGTTTTGAATCTCTGCATTACGAAATGAATAGCTGCGTATTAACATAGAATATTTGTTCACAAAGAATGAGAGGAATGATAAAAGGAATACCTGAAGTTTTGCCTCAAACCCAGCAAAGCCAGCTTGATCAATATTCTCAGATCCAGCCATGTCTACTAACATCATTCTCCCTCCCACGGCTGGTACATCCAATGTTATCTGTACAGACAACCAGCTTTTAGATTGACCAATTCGTGTGTTCAATAAAAGCGATGCCCCCATCTATGATTAGTTACTTACCAGACAGTGGCTTCTAGAGCTTCTCTCATTGCAAACTGTGCTTTTGACAACTCTCCTTTTCTCTACTTTGGCGACCTCATTTGCAATCTTTACAGCATTGCTGCCGGAAATGAAAACTGCATTCTTCACCTTTCTGCCCATTACTTCTAGTCTTGCCTGAAACCAAACCAAGATAAAAGTCTTGCTTCATGTGTGTGTAAAGCATGCTAAATACTGGCTATCCGCTGCCTTTTTTTTGTTATGTGGGATGTACTGGCAATGCAAAGTAACACAAATAGAACATACAAGAGAAGCTAGCGTTATTCGCATTCAATTTAAACGAAAAGTTGAGTATTTGCTTGAAAATTTTATGATAAAATTTGAGAAAAGAGGGGAAGATGAGATGAGACGTACCCTGCATCCATTAATCTTGGAGGCATTGGTGGCAAGCAGATCATAGATCTCTTCATTGTAGATCTCCAAGACAGAGACGTTGACATCTTTCTCGTTTTGATCTCCAGTTCCAACCAGTATGCTATGCAATGCCCTGTAAACTATGCCGGGCTCCTTAGGGCAGCCAAACATGGTATGGCTCTTTCCTGACCCTGTGGGCCCGTACATCATAACCGTGCATTTCCCACCTACCTTAACACTATCAACCCTCGCCCGGACGAATTTATTGTAAAATGCATGGAGCCCTTCTCTCCCGGCATCAGAAACCCCGTCTAGCTCAAAATCTCTGTACACAAAATCCCTTCTCACCCTCACCGTATGCCCATCATGCACTTGAATTGCATTTTGCTTCTCTTTTATTGCTCCTGGATAATCACGGATCCGCCCCACAATTTCAACGGGGTGCTCTGCAACATTCCTATTCCCATTCGCAATGGGTAATGGAGATACGATGTGTGGACGAGATCTGATGGAGCCAATGGGACTACGCATGTCATTTCCATTCCTGGGTGAAGGAGACGGTGCCATTTCTTCCTTCTCCTCCCTCAAATCAACCAAACTTCTCTCCGCCGCTCTCCCTTTTCCAGTCCTCTCAATTTTAAACAACTAGCCGTTGCTCTTTAGTCGCCGATTCATTGCTTTTCAGCAACGCGAAACCAAATCATCGCTGCTGCTTCTGTATATTTTTAAATTTATTCACACACTTTAAATACGACCCTAATTTTGAATGCTTTTAGACCGGTTGATTCTAGATTCAAATTATGGTTTTACTATGTAATTTCAAAGTTTCTACTCCGTCGTTCTTGCTTATCTTCTTGTTTTTTCACCAAATATTCTATTATGGTGATATTAGGTTTTTCTTGTCTTCACTCCAAGTGACCTTTGTTTCATCTTTTTCTTATTTTTTTAATCATAAAAGGTTGGCTTGCACACCAAAAAGTTCCTAATATAAATATATATTGCCTATAATTTTTTGTTTTGATAATCCTTACGGATCGACAAATACCCAATGACCTAGAGCTTTGAAGAGTTAATTTCAAGTTTGTATATTTCTTTGCTTCAATTTAGATCAAGCCTGAAAATAGAAATGGATTCTAGACATGGATATAGTGATGTTTCAAAAGTTGTATTTTATATCACAAATGATGTATCATCTTTGAATGGAAATGTTGTAGATAAACATTAAATGAATTTTACATATGAATATGAAGTGGATTACGATCATGAAATTGAATTACAAGAACACCATTTAGATGAAACATTGATAATATTAAGAATTATTCCTTAAACAACACTGCTGAGATATCTAGAAGTATTAAGACATCAAAATAAGTTTATCGTCAAAATCCAACCCTGCTTATATTATTTTCGATGTTTCTCCTTCTCAAAATGTGGTGTTTCCAAATCATAACCATGTTTCAATTACTCCTCAAATTCTTTCAATTCCTCTACATGCTTTTATTCTTTCTCATGTGTCTCCTATGCTTGAACACTCCCTTGCTTCACATGTGCCTTCACATGTTAATTCTTCTCTCACTCAAATTTATTCTATTTTCAACTTATTATTCTACATGTAGACACTAAAATTTAGTAATTTGTCATTGTGCAATGCCAAGTTTGACCATGTTCACTTGCTAAGACAAATGCTCACATTCATAATCTAATCACCTCATCTCTCTAGCTCATCTACAACTTTTGTATCTTTACACTCTACTCTCAATTATGAGAATATTATTTGATCAAAGCAAATATTAAACCTATGATATTCATGACACAACTTTTAGTTATGATTTTTATCTATTCTGTTTGAAAATGTGTGGAAGGGTTGGGATGTACGGTCCTACCCCTTCACATTCACCAACTCTGCTTTCAATCTAAAAATCTTATTTAGGTCATTTCATCTTCTTGGGGTCGGCCTTCTTGGAATATTTTACCCATAAGGCTATAAAAGTAAATTAGCACTACTTTATAACTCATATGGTACTCTCACAAGCTACTACTGCAAATATCTTTCCAAAAGCACTCAAAGGGTTCCTAAATATTCCCAAATAAGATATACATCATCTAGAGTAGTCTTTGCTACAATTCTTAAGCACTCAACCTGGTGTCTCTAGATTTCACCCTGAAATCTGGGACTACCCATTTTAAAAAATCGTTATTTTTAAAATAATGGGTCTTTTCCTGTTTTTATTGCCAGAAGATGTATGTATTATATTAAGATGTTCGCAATGAATCATATGAGCCAATTTCAACAAATACCCAGATGCTTGAACTCATTTTATCCCTCCGCCAAGTTTTGTCTGTGGGAAATTTTTATTTAATTATTTATTAAATAAATAAAGCCCCATTTGAAATAAATTGTACTATGGTTGAACCCTATTGAAGTTTTGTATGCCAATATTCACACATCTCAATAGGATTTTCACCAGGAATGAATTTAGAGCATTATCTACAACTTCTAGCAATGTTTTTCACTTTTATTTATTTCTTTTGTGTTTTTTCATCCGGTTTTCTCCGCATTTTTTCTATGAAATTCCCTTGGGTTTGTTCTTTGTTCTGTATAGTCTGTTTAATTTCCTAAAGCATTTGAGAGATCATTTACATCCTTAGCACTAAAAGGAATCAACCTCAGAAAGAAAACTTTTGACCAAAAAAGATGAAGTCATCCACAAAAAGTCCTCTCCTAGGCAAGTCACACTTTTTAGAATGAATGGGTTTAAGTTGTAATGGGAATTCTTGGTAGTGGCAGGTAGGCGGGGAATTTCCTACCTACCTTGCAGGGTACTTTTTCCCATGAAGACAAAGTCACTTAAGCTACAATGGGAATATTAGAGGTGGTAGGCAAACATGATTTTCTTACCTACCTTGTAGGGTAAAAATTCCCATTATAAAATAAAGAAAAATCACCTAAAGCACCGATGATAATTTTCTTCCTTCCTAGAAGGCTAACTTTTCCCAACAAAGAGATTTATTCACCCATGCAAGTCGCATTTTATCAAAGGAAGTTATTTTTAATACAAGTTGCACTTTTTGGGAGAGGTTTTAATTTGTCAGTGGGAATTTTGGCAGTGGTAGGCAGGCGGGAATTTCTTACTTGCCTTATAGGGTAAAAATTCTCGTTATGGAAGTCAAATAACTTAAGTTGAAGAGTGGATTTTTTGAGCTGCAGTGCAGGGTAGGAATTCCCATCAAATTTGACTTCTTATTTTTAGAAATCACCCTTGCCAAAAAGTGCGACCCACCTTGGCATTAAACAATGAATTTAATGATATTTATTTATGGATTTTTCAACTAGTTTTGGCACGATGAATGGATGAAAAGTCAAAGCAAGAAGACAAGCCAAAGACAACTGAAGTATGCACACTATAAATAAATAAAATAAATTTATTTAAAAGCAATCAACAACATGCATAATTGGGCGCCCAATTTGGGTGAATAGACATGATTATTTATTAATTAAATTGTCAGGAATATGAAGGGAAATTATTAAAAATAGTATGTTGGGGGTTATATAATCATGGGTTACCATAATAAAGAAGCAATTAATTCTTTTTTGCTAAGGATTACAACCTAGATAGTTTTGGCACCAAGGAAAGGAGGTTTTGTGCATCAAAAGGTGTTTTTCATTGTCAGGAAGCTTCAAGGTTTGGTGCCTAGGGTTGGAATAGCTTTATTTGTGCTATGATAATTATCTGCATATTGGTATACGTGCCCATGTGAATTTAAAAATATTTATGCTTTCTTTGCATGCAAGCCTAGCTTCAAATTTTAGGGCAGCAGACTTTATATACAGATTTTTGGTGACATAAATCAAGTATTGCAAGTATTCATTACAGGTGTTTATACAAGTGAAAGAGAGTTCAAATCAATGTCAGGTACATTGAATATATCTTCCAAATCTGAAAAAATTACTAGATCTTCACAAATTGATCCAATTGCAAAGAATTCCGGCAGGATTAAAAGAAAAAGAACACAAACAAATATTACTCCATCTATGATGAAGCGTGATGAAAGAGAAGGATTGGCAAAATCATACATAGCTTCCAGATTTTTCAATATCAATGACACAAACATAGGCCCTGAACCCATCTCTGAAATAATTGACAGATCCAGGGACGGAAAGACATCTCTCATGTGGGCAATAAAAATTAGTGGAATTATTCAAACATCAGCATTTCCAATCACAGCTCAGTTTCCTGAATTCGTTATGGAGTATGCAAGGTCATATCATCCTCTTTCCAAAACAATTCAGGATGTTACAGGTAAGACAATAATCAGGATGGATGCACAATTTATTAATTAGTGTATGAAGATTCTGACACGACAGGTGGTGATTACAATTAACAAGCTGGATGCTGGCAACAAATGGGAGAAACATAAAGCAGATTATGTGGGCATAATGAATAGCAGATATATGAAGAAGCCAAGGTCTCCATCAAAGTTCCCGAGGAATCTTCCACAATCCAATTTGGTGCAAGAGGTGGATGATATTACTAAATTGCTTTGTAGGTTAAGTGGAGAAGCCAATACTCACAACTTCCACTCATGGATGTATGCTTTCATGAGGACCATTGAGATCAAAAGCGCTGATCCAACAATCAATTGGGCAGAGATCATCAGTGACAACATTGGTGATCAACTTTGGAGTGTGAGGTGGATGTACAACTTCAAAATGACTTCATACCTGGTATATGCAGCAGCCTCGCAGGGTATATTTTCTAAGCTGGATAGACGGGGTGTAGTGGCGAAAGATCCTATTTTTGAGTGCTTCCCACAGTTGACAGTTCATGAATGCCACAAATATTACAAGGTGGTCAACGATGGGTTCTTCTATGAATTCATCTACAAATTAAATAGTGATTTGAAGACTAGTAGGGTAAGCAAAGAAGCTTGGCAAGCTGTATCCCAGCATGACTATATTTTCATCCAGTTTGCAGACTTCACGTATCTCAGGGTAACTGGATTTTCGGGAGAACCAATGAAGTTTTTGAGGTATCCAAGAGACAAGTGGGTCATCATGGAGTTGTGCAGACAGCTCGTGGAGATGCATGACTTACAATCAAAGTGGCACAAGTCTACGGGTTTCTTTCCAATCACAGTGAGTTATTACAACTACCAGAGCATCCACAAAGCTAGAGGAGTTGAAGCTGAAATATTTTTTGAGTATGAGCATGAGTTCTTCCCAATATAACTGAACTTTGAACCATATAGGGTAGCGAAGAAGACAATCTCCTAGGAATACTCATATGTAACTTCATTGGAAGACTTCTGGATGAAGTGTAGAAACGAGTATGAAGTTAGAAAGAAAGACTTCAATAGGTTATTGGCACAACAAGTGTTTGATTATGGTTTGGCGTGAATACCTGCATATCTCGTAGATGATGGGCATGTGATACTTGACTCATATCATCAGATGGGAGGTTATAGAGATGCTCTCCATGAAAACATTGGTGGCTAGCAGATGATTGAGGAAAGATCTTCCACATTTCTGGTTAACACTTTGAACTAGTTGTTGACAAAGGGGTATTACCTGGATGAATCTTTGATGAATCAGATCACAGGTAACTTTACCGTAGGAGAATCCATCAAATGAAAGTATGAAGGTGAAATTAGCAGAAGGTTGGAGAATCTTAAAGTTCACAAGAAGTATCACATGTAAGAGAAGGCCAAATCTACAGCTATCGTGCTAGTTCCAGCTTCTCCAGCATCAACGCATAACACTTCGGAAGCCCCAAAACCCCCCAAAAAATCTTGTTATTCCTCCTTTGAATCCAATGTCATTTGTATTTTCTCCTCAACCACTCAGATCCTCACCTCTCCATGTAGAGAAGTTGAAAGAACAGATGGCGGAGTTTGAAAAATAATTGTCTTTGAATAATTTAGAGGGTGACACTCACAACATAGTGGAACATTTAGATAGAGCAGAATTAGAGCATGAGATGGTGGTGCACTCAGTGAATTCTCATTCCACGAGAAGAAAATTTTCATCATGGTTGGCTTTGCAGATAACCCTAGAATCCAGAGAGGAGATCAACCTAGAGGAATATGAATTTCAATTGCTCTTGAGTCTAGGCGGAAGAGATAGAAGACCTAAAGTTGCCAAAATAACCTCTATGTTGATTATTGAAGAATCGGGACAGAAGTTCACTGAGTTTTCACTTCCAGCAAAAGGAAAGCACAAGGGAGAGCTCATGGCAGCCGATATAGCAGTGAACAAAGTGCCAATAGGTCAAACTACAACAAAAGGATTAAAGCAGGATACACATACACTAATGAACACTTTATTCCTTAAGCTTGACAAAGAGAATGCTAAGAGAGCCAAGCTTCAAAAGTAGGTGTCCCAGCTATGTGAGATCATTGCTAAGGTTTCCAAACCTTCCTCTCAGCCCATTCTAGCACATGAGTAGGTGAGTAATCATCTGATGTAGGAGGTAGAAGATGCAGAGGACTAGGTCAAAGCTATTGCTCAGTGGAAAGAACAAATCATTCACCAAGCTTTAGAGAAGCTCAAAAGAATACCAGCTAAATTGGATAATATGCACAGGGCAGTATCTCAGCTAAAGGAATTGATGACACATATAGAAGATGAGAACATAGTTGTTGAAAATCATCTGGATACTTTAGCTAAGTTACACTTGTTGCCAGAGGATGTGCTAATTACAAATAAAATTGTACCTGGTGGATTGATGGAAAAGGGGAAGTAGTTAGAAATTTCAGTTTCTTTCCATGTAGAGATCCTCAAGCTCATGCTGAAAAGGATACAGTTGCTAGAAAGTAAGATGGGAGAAGTGTCGGAGAGCATCCCAGATGAATTACCTGCTTCCCATGAGGAATTTATTCTGGTTGTGCAGAAAGAAATTGATGAATCCACCATACCTTTCACGATGGATTCAATTGGTAGACTCATAAAGCTTCAAGCAGATGTTGAGGGATATGGGCATGGTTTAGAGAGGGTAAAGACTAATACTGCTACTTTGTCCAGAGGGTTTCTGTAGTTCAGAACCGAGAGAGAGGCTATTTTTAAAACAGATGGAAAGATGTTGAATTACATGTTTGACAAGTATATTCAATATCAGAAAATAAAGAAATTTTAGGCATTACAGTTGGCAGATCTCCTTTCTTCTCTTCTTTCTTATCTTATTTTCTATCTTCCCTGATGAAAATGTAAGATTAAATTTATTGGTTTAAAAACCATTACTTTAAGTTATTTGGAAAGGATCTTTAAGATTGGTGACAGATGTGCATAATTTTGGCTTAAACTCCTGATGCATGTCACTAAGAGAGGAATTCTAGGAAGATGATTGGTAAATGTTCCCTTTACTACTTCTTCATGTTCTAGTTCTGTTATGGTTTCCCATTTGTAATTTCCCCTCTACACACTATAAGTAGAGGAAAAACCTACGGGTTAAAGGATCAAAATTTGTAATCAGCATTCTTGTGTTCCAGACTTTGAGCTGAAACCCCTGATAGCTTTCTGCAAGAAAAGGAATAGAGAAGAGATTTACAAAGAACTTTGTGTCAACGGTGCATTTGTCTCTTATTTCTTTTTAGATCTTTGCATAAACTTTGTGTTGTCTTAGATCTAGATTTGAAACTTTCGCTTGCTTCAAATTCTGCATGTTAAGATCTATTTGTTTCATCTATGTGCATGTGATCAACTCTATTAAATATTGGTTAAGTTGCACATTTCCTTTCCTTTCTTCTCACATTTATTATTTCCCTTTCCTACACATATTGCTTACAACTGCTTACTTGCTGCAAAATCACCTAGTTATGGTCCATGAGATACACAATCAAAGTAATACCAACAGATAGATACTAGGAAATATAATTGAAAAAATATTACACGGGAGCCTCACTGGTAAATGAGGGAGATTTATCTCATGATTGCCTAGGTTTTCAACTGTGGAGAAAATCTAGCCAACAGTTTTTGGTGACTCTACTGGGGAACGAACAATCTTTTGCAGACCAGATCTTATAGTGCTAGTTCCCACTGAACTCTCGACCTAATTGAATGCCCGTTCACCCAATCTATCAAGGCTCAAGGAAGGACTGATCATTTCTACAGATTGCAAGAGAAATTCAATTGCAATCACCCTCCTCAAGTTAGAAGCAACATATCTAGTCTTTCCTCCAGGAAGAAGATTGCAAACTCCTTCAGAGTTGGATCAACTTCAACATAATCCAGTGCCTAGAATTATCTATCAAGTCTTCTCCTAGAGGATACATGTTCCATTCATCATACTAAACTAGAACCAACCACCACCTGTCCCATGGGGTGCAGCTTTTAGGCCATTGAACCTAACTCCACCTATTCATGAATTTCCTAAAGGGCCAGGAAAAAAATTCCTGAAATTCTTTAGAGATGGCAAGAAAAATCCAGATGATCACTTGGCAGCATTCTTTATATCTTGTGGTGTGCTTGCGGTGGCACATGAGGATGTTTTGGTCAGACTTTTCATTGAGACTCTATATGATTTGGCCAAAGAATGGTTTTATTGGTTAGCCCCTGGGACTATAACGAATTGGGCGTCCATGCGAGAACAATTTATAAAGAGGTTCAAACCTGCAGAAGATGCTAGCATGCTGATCACTCAGTTTACACAATTAAATAAGGAACCAAACAAGAACATGTGAGACTTTATTGCAAGGTTCCAAAGGATTTTATATAAAATCCCCACTTCTGTTGTGCTTAGCGATGAAAATCAAAAGATGTTTTTTATAAACGTTATGTTGCCCGAAGTTAGATATCAACTATAGAGGGAAAGACTTTTGAATCTATTAGAGGAAAAAAATGTTGTTGTAGAGGTTGAAGATGACTTGATCATGGCTGGAAAAATCAGACAATCACCCCATAAAGGTGATGGAGCTTATTCGAGTACTTCTGATCCTTTACTACAGAAGTTAGCTAATGACATGCTACAAATCAAGAAGCAAATATCTCAAGGAGGAAATGCAAATCCTTCAAGAACAGCTCCTGCTCAAACCTCTAATGGTCAAAATCAAAATTGAAATAGACTTACTCTTGTACCACAATGGTTGGCAATTGAAGCTTCTCCAAGGAACAACTTGGAAACTAATGAAGAAGATCTTTGCATTGGTGAATCATTTGATGAAGAAGACATTGTAGATACTGCCTTTTACTCCAACATTGGTTACCTGGACTATGAATATGACGAGGAATATTATGAATCTTTTGAAGATTCTAATGGTCACACATTCATGGTGTTCACAAGGTCCCAAACATGCCAAAATGTTGAGGCTTCCTCAAGTGGCCAAAAAAGAGAAAGAGAAGATCTTGGGCCAGATGTTACCATCCTAAAAAGAGGCAATACACTACCTTTTTCATTAGCTCCTAGAGATAAGCATGCAGGTTCTTTCAATAAGCAGTAAAGGACCAATGGACAATCAGTTGAAATAATTCAAGCTTTTGACATTATTGATCATATTAAAAATACCAAAATTTAGATGTCAGAAGCTAAGTATTTGAGGGAATTTCCTGATCAGTTAAATAGGTTGGTAAAATATGTACAAAGTAATGGTCCCAATAATCTAACAAATAGTGTTTCACGGGGTATCTTGTCTAGTCCTAATATTACTCCCCCTTCAAATAATATCACTACAAGTTCTTCTCCTTCTACTTGTTCTCCATCTACATATGAAAGGATCGAGCCATTTTATGTGTTATTACTTATTAACAGTTATAAATTAAGTAATTTCATTTTAGATTCTAGAGCTTCCGACAATGTGATGCCTACCAAAGTTGCTAACACTTTGGGTCTCACATTAACAAAAACCATTATAAGATGTTATTCAATGGAAAGATAAGTACCTCTGGTTAGGTAGATCAAAGATGCACGAGCAATACTTGCTTCATTCCCAGACAAAATATTAAAGTTGACTATCTTTGTAGCAGATATTCCAGTATCTTATGATATGTTGTTGAGCAGGAACTTCTGTAAAGAATTGGGCGGAGAAGTCAAGATGGATTGGTCTTTTGCACATATACCAATCAAGGGAGTTAATCAAAAGTTAGAACCTGAGAAGAAATCCAAGTACACAGTATCAAAATTTGAATATCCTAGATCTCAGATCTTGTTTCAAGAATCCGATCACGGAGTCTATTATCTAGAACTAGATAAAGAGGAAGCCCAACCTGTGATCCAAGAGCCACATCAACTAGATAATAAGATTTAGTCTTTGGAGTTTGATGGTAATTAATATTCATTTGGATCCGATGCAGGTGTTTTTCTTATTTCTCTTGAGGGAAAGGTGCATGCACATTCCTTCAAGTCAATGTTTGAAAATACCAACAACATGGTAGAATATGAAGCATTGTTGTTAGCAATGGAGCAGGCAAGAACAATGGGAATCAAGCTCTTACATGAAAAGGTGGGTGCTGAGTTAATTGTCAAGCAGATACGAGGTCTCTACCAAGTCAAAAAGGAAAAACTATGGCATTATAAAGACCAAGTCTATTATGTTATCCTAGATTTTGCGGCTTTCTCAGTTTCCTATATTCCGAGAGAGAAAAATTCTAGAGCTGATTCACTTGCAGTTATTGTAGCTTTATTAAATCCAAACCAGCCACCCACATTCTTCAGATAAGGGGATTACAAATTTGAGATGGTATTTCGCTCGAAGGTTCCTGATAACATCCAACAATGGCAGGTTTTTAATGATGACAAGTAGATTGCTACATTTCTCCAACAAAAGGACAACTTTGAAGAGATATACTACGAGGGAAGCAACTCACCTCCAAGACAAACCACTATGGGAGAAATGGATGCAAAGGTTGCAGGAAGTCAAGAGTAAAATTCCTAAAGGCTTAATATCTCTTGAGGAAATGTTTGACAAGCATGATCAGATGCTTAAAAAGAATGAAGAAAGTGAAGAAAGCATGATCAGATTTGGGAGCTAATAATGATCCCAAATTAGTAAATATTGATAAGTGTTGTTTAGAGGTAGAAAAATAAGATTTTACAAAGCTTCTTAAGAAATATATGGATGTTTTTGCTTGGTCTTACCAAGATCTAAAGACCTATCAGCGTGCAGAAGTACAACATTATATCCCATTAAAGCAAGAACATAATCCTTTCAAACAAAAGCTATGGCAGCACAAACCTACGATTTCAGGGACTATCTTTACAGAGATCTAGAAGTTGTTGGATGCAAAGATAATATATCCTATACATCACTCTAAATGGTTAGCCAATAGAGTTCCTTTGAGAAAGAAAAGAAGTGAGATTAGGTTGTGCATTGATTTTCACAACCTCAATCAAGCCTCATTAAAAGACAACTACCCCATCCCCATCATGGAACACACTCTGCAGGTCATTATTGGATCTAAAATATTATCCATGCTTGATGATTTCTCAGGCTACAATCAAGTCAAGTTGGCTGAGGAAGATCAATAGAAGAAAACATTCATTACACCTTGGGGAACTTTTGCTTATTAGAAAATGCATTTTAGTTTGATCAATGCTGGAGCCACGTTTTAAAGAGCTATGGATTTGGCATTTTCTCATCTCAAGGATAAAAGCATAGTAGTATACCTTGATGATCTAATGGTATTTTCTAAATAAATAAGCAAACACATCTCAGATCTTGAGGAATTCTTCATCTAATGCTGCAAACATTGTATTTCTTTAAATCCTAAGAAATCTATCTTTGTTGTAACTAAAGGGAAGCTACTGGGGCATATCATCTCAAAGGAAGTAACCAAGATAGATCCCTAGCGTGTCAAATCTATTCAGACTCTACCATTGCCAACATCCAAAAGGGGGGTTCACTCTTTCTTTGGTAAAGTAAATTTTCTCAAAAGATTCATTCCTGACTTTACTGAATTAACCCGTCATATCTCAAATATGATGAAGAAGACACATGATTTCAAATTGAGAAATGAAGGGAAGGAAGCATTTGAGAAAATTAAAGAGGCCTCATCAAAATCTCCAGTCTTGGTTTCACCAAACTTTAGTAAAGAATTTATTCTTTATTGTTATTCCTTCGAACACACCATGTCAACAATCTTGATGCAAAAGAATCAAGAAGATGTAGAAGATCCAATGTCTTTCATGATCATGCCTTTAAAAGCGTACAAGTTGAAATACACTCCCATGGAAAAACATGCATATTCAGTGGTAAAAGCATGTAAGGAATTAAGGTACTATATTCTTGCCTCACACACTACAAATTGTACCTGGTGGATTGATGGAAAAGGGAAAGCAATTGGAAATTTTAGTTTCTTTCCGTGTAGAGATCTTCAAGCTAATGCTAAAAAGGATGCAGTTACTGGAAAGTAAGATGGGAGAAGTGCCAAAGAGCATCCCAGATGAATTACCTTCTTCCCATAAGGCATTTATTCTGGTTGTGCAGAAAGAAATTGATGAAGCCACCATACCTTTCATGATGGATTCAATTGGAAGACTCATAAAGCTTCAGGCGGATGTTGACGAATATGGGTCTGGTTTAGAGAGGGTAAAGACTAATACTACTACTTTGTCTAGAGGGTTTTTGCAATTCAAAACCAAGAGAGAGGCTATTGTTAAAACAGATGGGAAGATGTTGAATTACATGTTTGACAAGTATATTCAATATCAGAACAAAAATAAAGTATAGTTGTTACAACTGGCAGATATCCTTTCTTCTCTTCTTTCTTATCTTATTTTCTATGTTCCCGGATGAAAATATAAGATTAAATTTATTGGTTTAAAAACCATTACTTTAAGTTATTTGGACAGGTTGTTTAAGATAGGTGACAAATGTGCACAATTTTGGCTTAAACTCTTGATGCATGTCACTAAGAGAGGAATTCTAGGAAGATGATTGCCAAATGTTCCCTTTACTACTTCTTCATGTTCTAGTTTAGTTGAAGTTTCACATTTGTAATTTCCCCTCTACACACTATAAGTAGAGGAAGAACCTACATGTTAAAGGATCAGAATTTATAATCAACATTCTTGTGTTCCAAACTTTGAGCTAAAACCCCTGATAGCTTTCTGCAAGAAAAGGAATAGAGAAGATATTTCTAGAGAACTTTGTGTCAATGGTGCATTCATCTCTTATTTATTTTTAGATCTCTGCATAAACTTTGTGTTGTCTTAGATCAAGATCTAAAACTTTCCCTTGCTTCAAATTCTACATGTTAAGATCTATTTGTTTCATCTACGTGCATGTGATCAACTCTGTCAAATATTGGTTAAGTTGCACATTTCCTTTCCTTTCTTCTCACATTTAATTATTTCCCTTTCCTGCACATATTGCTTACAACTGCTTACTTACTGCAAAATCACCTAATTATGGTCCATGAGCTACACAATCAAAGTAATACCAACAGGTAGATACTAGGAACTATAATTGAAAAAAATCTTACATGAGAGCCTCACCGATAAATGAAGGAGATTTATCTCATGACTGCCTAGGTTTTCAGTTGTGCAGAAAATCTAGCCAAAAAAACCAGGTCAAAGAGTTTAGCTTCCTCTATTTCTAAGCATGCAAAGGTCATACGGCCATATTTTAGAAAAAGTGAATTTAATCCAAGCATAACACAAGGGTTTCAATCAACAAAGGGTAAGGTTATATAGATGACATACACCACATCTCATTACTACTGCACTGGGTACATTATATATTACATAGTTAGCTTTTTATCTTGATGTCAAGAGACACGATGGAATCCTTAGGGGATAGGTTACTTGTTCACAGTTGCACAAGCACCCAAGAGAACTACATGAGGTTTGATCCCATAGTGAGATCATGTAGTGTAATAATTTGATTATTTAAATAGTTGGGAGTTTAACTACCAAGGGTAGTCGAACCTCACCACACACACATGTTTTCTCCTATTGGTTTGTTGATACTCTAAGGAAAGAACATGTAGGTTGATATGGTTTCCACTTTGTTGCGAGTGATTATTTTTGGTCACCTTAAAGTTGTAGGAGCAAGAGTGACATATAGTGAAGATCATTACTAGGGTAAGTGCACCAATCTGGGGGGGCCAAAAAGTGGACACAAATATGAAAATAAGTGAAACACGTATGCATTTTGCAATAACATGTATGCTTTTTATTTTTTCTTTGGTTTAGAAATCCCTAAAACTAAAATGTGCATGCGCTATAAAACACACATGTTTTTATTGCTATGAAACATGTACATGTTTTGAGTCGTATGAAATTTGGAAGGGTTTGAAGGAGCCATATTTACTAAAATAAATTATGTTAAATATACTTTAAATTTATTTTAGTAAATATAAGAAACTAGGGTTTCTCTGAACCTAATGGAAGTAGTCTTGTAGCTCCGACAGTTATAATCTAGAAGATATTTTTCACAATCTAATCTAGTCAGTATTTACTCATTTTCAAGATTTCAGCAAGGACCTAAAACTTTCAAAGCATATATATTGTAGTTGGCCTTTGTTTTGGAAAAACATATAGTAATTTTGTAGGTTTCTTTGACCTTATGGAGTGGATTTTGTCCCTACAACTGCTTGAATTGGTACCAATTTTAAAATTTGGTTCATAATTCACTTTAGTGACCACGAATCAACTCTATAATGCTTGTCTACTTCTTACTAAAATGAGATCCTCACTTTGTAGACATAGGATTGCTCCCTGAATGGGATTCATGTTCTATGGAAAATATGAGGTGATTGTAATGTGCCTCCTCCTTAAGGTTTGATCACATTACTAGGTGTTGAATGAATTTTTACGAATAATACCAAGTGAATTATATCAAGCAAACTAAGATGATTTCTTATTATTAGAAATAGGGTGCTCCATATAAAGATCATCACCTCACCTTTTCTGGCTCTAAAATCATCCTTTCATGGAATCAAATTCATGACTTTCATATGTGTCTTTTCTCATATTTCTCTCGTGGAGATAGATGATGCCTTAATACTTCACACATGATGGTCTTGGATACCTCGGTGGCATGACTAGCTCATTTTAGCTTGTTCTTTAGAGAGATTTGGGTACAATGACAGAGTCAGGATATGATGATCATCAAGTCACTCCTTGAGCTCCACATTTCACCTTTGAACATGATGACTCCTTCACAATTCAATTTATTGACCAAGATGAAACCTAGGTGTAAGCATGCTTATGGTACACTGACACCTTTTTTCTCAAGTTGTTCCTCATGGAAATGGGTTTCCTCCTCTAGATAGGGGATGAATCCTTGAATGGAATTTGAGGATGAGTTACATGTTCTTGACCTCCATACTTCACTAAAACACTACAAATCACATTTTACTATCAATGAAACTATTCTAACATTCTAATTTTGCATGTAACTCAAAATTTAGGTCCTATTTCATTTTGAACTGAGAGGGGTAGCTGAAGAGTTTTACAGTAACTACAAAAATATTTAATCCTTAAATCAATGTTGATTATTCCACCTTGTAGAGTACTGTAATAGACTTCAGATGCCTATTTTTTTCACACTAAATCTTTCCAAAACTCCTAGAATCATCCACAGAAGTCATTTTTCACCGTTTTAGCTTTCATTCCTTGCACCTGAAAACCCAGTCTTAAACAAATTACTCATAAATGAGATTTTATTTCCTAAAATTTCCTAAATTTACTTATACATCTTCAATTCTCTTTGAAATCACCCTTAGATTCTTTATATTTTCTCTAAAAACTTCTGAAGGGTGTTCAATTAGCTACAAAATGGCCAAAATGGCCTTTTTAGGCCTTCGGAGGAAGTAGTCTTTCATAAAAACTAAATGAGTTGATCAATCACCTTAGACACTATTCCCTACACAATGAAACACACTAAATGATCTTATTAGGCCTTTCCTTTGAGCCAGATTAAATGTTAAATTGATTACAGGTTGTCCAGATGATACAAAGTGCCCTGCAATCCTCTTTATATAACTTCAACTCAAAATAAAACTTCCCCAATTCAACTTTATCCTTTTCCCTTGTTTCAAGTAGTTCTAATTAAGGTTTTGTTAGCATATGGATTTGCACACATGAAAATGACATGCAACAGTGTGTGAACAAAGTCCCTCCTCAATGAAGGTGAGGTTGCCTTTATTGAAAGCCAAAAACTGTATTTACATCTATGCATTCATAATTATATGTGGGGGGGGGGGGTGTTTTGGAACATCAATGGAAATAAACGGGAATGAAAGAGATGGAATGAAATGAGGGGAAAAAATTTTGTATTGTAGGAATGAATTTAAGGAACATCAACAAGATGTTAGGTAAAAGCATTTCCTAATATTACATGGAGAAGATCCATAAATAACTAACACAAATAAACAGGAGTTTGCATTTTACAGTTAAACGAGAATTTTGCAGGGTAAAGGGAACACACATGAGCAAGTAATTAATAGAGCTTGATCACTGTGAATAAGAACAACTTAATAACGCTACAATAAGATCATTCAAATATTTGCATGCAAGATTTAAACATCTAACATCTAATGAACATAAGAACATCAAATGTTACAAGAGACAATGAATGAGAGACAGATTTCGTATTTCATTAACTCAAAAATGTCTTCACAAAATAACACAAAGTTTCTTCCTGAAACAAAACTTGCACACAAAAGAATTTTCTTCTCCTCTCTCAAATTCACCCTTACAAATGAGCCCCTGACTTTCTTTTATAACCCAAAACTTGGTTACAAAGTAGTTTGGGTTTACATGAACATTAAATAGGGCACTTAAGTGAATTTGAATTTTTCAACCAACTTTTATAAAGTGACTAAAAATAGAAACCACTTAAGTTAGAAAGTCATGAAATAAATGGGCACAGGAGGACCCCACTTAAATGACTTGGACGCACACATAGACATCTTAGTCAACAATGTTTGGACCTAGATTAAAATTTAATTTGTTTTATGGTTAGTGCCTTATCCATTGGGCCAAGAGTCTGCCTATCCTGATTGTACAGGAATGAAAAATTTGATTTCCGCAATCCTCCAAATGACAAGAGAGCCGAGCTTGAAACTTGAGCAATTCATCCACCCCTCTGTTTGAGCAACATCATGGTGTGAGAAAGTTTGTTTTCATTCATATTCATATTCACGATTCCACTCTTTCAAGAATCGAGATTGCAATCCACTTCTTGGAGTTATGTCTTTCGTCTTTCTCAGCATCTCGAAGTGTTGCCACCTTGATCTACTCATGATCATCCAATTCAAGAACGCTCTAACTTTAAGACTGGTTGATGAAGTATCACACTCACTGCTAATTGAGAGCTGATAGGGACACGCTAGAATGATGTGATCTTACTTGATGATCCACACAATTACACTTATCATTGGTCTTGGTTTGTCAATGAATAGATCTGCCTCAATGATCAAGTGAAAAATTTATGTAGACAAGATTCTCCCATTATCGATCTTTGCCGATAACCATGGCTTTTGACTCCAAAAAGACCTCTACCAATAGCTACGACTTATACCACATAATGAAGAATTTAGAGTTTGCTTCTGATTCGAAGCCATTGAAGTTGAATCACCACACTATGCAGGTTTCACGGTGCATCTATGCAAGTGATGACCAATTCAGAACAAGCATCCAAAAAATTGTGACTCACCTTCGGTTGATATGCGTTCGTAGAATCGACCTATGTCGACGTGTCCCAAGTTAGTATCGACGATGTTCTCATACTCTGAATGGAGCATTGAGGTGATCAGAATGCCCTCGAACCTATACCCAACATCGTTTTGTTTGGAGATGACATGATTGTGACAGAAGCGTGATTTCAGGTTATTACTTCATCTTACAAAACTACACAAATCGCCTGTAAAACTGCCTTGGGAAAAATAACAAATCTTGTTATGAGAAGTTCTCACTGGATGAGGGAGTTTATTAAGGTACCACAAGTTTTCATGTCAGATAATTTTTTCCCAATCAAATTATTTAGTCAAATATTAAGGGTCAAAGCTGACTCTTCTAAGACTGCTAGGAAAATGCAAGTGTAAAACTACAAAAATCCTGTTTAGTTTTAGCCTGGTAAAAATACCAAACATCACCCTGAGCATCTAAAACTTGGAAATGAAGCATATGAAGGTGAGGATAATTGAACGAAATAATTCATTTCTCTTGATGATCATCTGTGTCCAAAATATCAACTCTCAAAGTGAGTCACCTTGACAGGCTAAAAAACTACGCGCGCAACGAAATCATGCAAACTGCATTTTATTTGACTCCGTGAAAAATATCAAATGAGGTGTTGTATATTTGAAATTTGGTAAAAAAGTAGATGAAGTTGAGAGGAATTCATCGAGCCAAACCATTTATCTTTAAGATAATTTGGGCTTGAGATACAGATTCTCAAAATAGGCCTTTTGCCAAGCTAAAAGTGTACGCGCGACAAAATCGAGCAAACTGAGTTTTTCTTGGGTTCGTGAAAAATATCAAACAAAGTGTTGTACACTTGAAATTTGGAAAATGAGTAAACGAATATGGGGAGAATGCAATGAACTAAACCTTTCTTACAGATGATTATCAGACTTTGAGATATCAAGCTTCAAAATTGATTACTTCAACAGTTACAAAACGCGGCAAAAATAATAACTCTTTTAAAAAAAAATATCCGGTCGAAATGACTCCATGTAGAATCAAATTTAATCTTTTTAATTCGGTATTTATTCGTCTTTCTTGATTATGGTTGCTTCAACATGAAGAATTACTTTGATTTTCCGGCAATGCGTGGGTTGCATGAGCCTGATATTTTTTCTTTGCCAGCGAGTGATCTTGTTTCTCCTTCCTAAGCATGTGTGAAATTCTTGTTTTTCTCTCTCTCTTCTTTTTAAAAATAAAAATAAAAATAAAATAAAACAAAATCTTATGCTTGCGTGGATTTCCATTTTGGTTATATTTTAATCTTATTCCTCACTCCAAAGCATGCACACTGGAAATTGTCTTTATGAGTGTTGCGAATGGATTTCTTCTTATTTGCATGTCAGATGTTTCTCTTTGCAGGCTACATGGAAATTATCTTTCCCTCTTCAAGTTGTGCATGGATAAAGACAAACCTCATTCATAGAATTCCAAACATGGAGTTAAAATTGCTCATGATTGATGCGTAAATTTCTTTCCTTCAAACTCCACTGATCTTATTCCTTTTGGGCAGTGTATCATCTCCTTAAACCAGACTGCATGGATTTGTGAAACCCCAAACACATGCTGCGTGGAAAATATGTTTGTCCTTTATGCAGACTATGTGGATTTCTGTTTTGGCTATGTGGAATCCTCCTGAATATTCATTTGATATTATTCCTCCTCTTTAAGAATGCGTGTAAACTTATTTTTATTTCTTCTTTCTTGTGTGGATTGTCTAGCATGGATCTCCCTAAATATTGCGTGGATTTTGAGAGAAAAATGCAATGAGTGAGCTACATGTTATTGACTGATATCTTCACTGAAAAACGTAAACCATCCATGGGTTTACATAATGAAAGATCCTGTATAACTCCTTTGCAATCGTGGATCTCAGAAATTCTAGGTCCTATTTCTTCCCTTGAACTGGAGACAACTACCTAAAAATCTCAAGGTACCAAAGAAATAGCTAATGCCCGTGCCAATTTCAATGTGTGATTATTCCAGGTAGTGTATGTAGAATAAGCTTTCCATCCTAATTCCTATCTTCTGGCTTTGGATATCTGCAATATCTCCTTACTTTCATCCTTTCTCCCAATTACCTCTGCTTCTGAAACCTCTTGTAACCGTCTCTCATCAATTTATTTCCTAGATGATAGAAGCAAAATTCAAGATTCTCTACGGAAATTGAAAGTAGATGAAAAATTGCCCCTAAAAAATTGCTCTACAGTAGTGTTCAATTAGCTAAAAATGGCCAAAAATGGCCTTTTTAGAACCTTCTATGGAAGTAGTCTTAATCAATACTAAATGAGTTGATCAATCACCTTTTAGACACTATTCCCTACATATTAAACACATTAAATAATCAGGGTAAATATTAATTTCCTTTGAGCTAGGGTAAAGGTTGAACGGGATGAGGGCTGGCCAGAAACAATACAGAGTACCCTGAGAATCCTCTTTATATAACTTCAACTCAAAATACAACTTCCCCAATTTTTTTTTCTCCTTTTCCACTTATTGATTTCAAGTAGGTTAGCTGACAAAATGTTTGAAAGAAAAATTAAGGGTTTAATGGATAATCACTTATTTCATCCTTACATCCACCTTTCAACACACCCATGCACATTACTCAAGCACACCTCAATGCTCCATTACTCATTTATCCATCATCTTGCTAGATTTTCAACTTTTGGCTTTTTAAGACTCCTTGTTTGCTCAAGCTCTAAACAATCTTCTCAACTTTTTTTTTCACCTTCACCTTGAATTTTACTCAATATTATTTTCACTCATCTCACTATGCTTACCCCTCTCCTAATCACTAATGCAAATCACTCAACTCTTCCTCTTTCACTTAAGGCTTTTCATATAAACCCTTACTCTCTCTAGGCTTCTTTATGGAACTATGCAGGACAATCAATAGGTCTTCTTGATTAAATTTGTATAAGAATTTTCCCCCGTTCCTCAAGGATTCAAAACATTCTAACACCACTCCCTCAATGATAGATACAACTTCCTTATGAGTTTCTTTCCTAAGACAACTATTTCTCAAGGTTGGTCTTGACAGTCACAAGAAATAAGCATGATTGTACATTGCTTCCTTTACCTACTAACCACTCAATACTTTGTCCTTATGCCCTGATTTTATGAGTCCTTAATGCCCTTAGGCATTCCTCCAACTTGTTAGAGGCTCCACCAACTTCAAACACATGGAATAAAGACTATTTTTCTAAAAGTACATCTTTCTTAGCCCTCAAACTGGGCATTAACACTGCTAGATTGTATTTTCACATTCCTTTGATTTTATTCTTATTCCAACATGTACTAGGGATTTTAAAACTCTTGGTCTTCTTATTACCTTCCTCCACACTTATCAAGGACTCTACTAGGCATAAGTATTAACTTTTACAATGAATGTTCTACTCTAGGCCCTTAAGATTGGGCACACACAGTTAGGATTGTGAACGCAAATTTAATTTAAGAAATGCACCTTTAGATGGCTTATTACCTTTTCTTGAATTTTGCAACACCAATTCCTTGTGATCAATTCCCTGAAATAGACTCAAGGATTCCATTGAATCATTATGTTCATGCTACATAATACTAAACTTCTAAAACAAGGTATAGTCTAGTATGAGTAAGTCTTTCTATCTATTTTCCATTCCCTGGACACTGTGAGGGTTCCATGAAGCCTTGAACACCATTATAGATAAGAAGACAATCCAAAACAAGATATTTACTCATGAAAATTCTTTGCAAAATAGTCTCTAACCTCCAAATTTGATATCTCAATATGAGAGGACTGTGTCACTTAACACCTAAGCCTATAACATACCTAGAGCTAGTTCAAATATTCAAATTATACATTTGGAGGGAAACTCCCTATTCTTTCCTATGGATTCCAAATGGACTATTACAAGCTATGACCATCTCAAGTGGACCCAAGATACCCTAGTCACCTAAGAAAGCCAAATTTGATTATTAACAAGATGTTCCTGCATCACCAGAGGAAGGATGCACAGTGACTGAGAAGCCTTATTTTCAATTAAGGGATTAGTTGTCAAGCTTCAAAATTTTCAATTTCTCGATGTTAGTTCATTTTTCCATTCTAGAGCTGTTAAAATAACCTCTATGAGAGTTTAGGAAAGATCTAAGCATCCATAAGTGATGTAAGAGAATCTTGGAAGTGTTGAAGGTAATTTAGGAAGATTTAGGAAAGATTTGATCATTCAAAGACTATCTATTCAACATTGGGTTTTCTAGGTGCAGGGAACAAACACTCTAATGGTGAAACCTAACTTCTCTGAAAGATTCAAGGAGCTCTGTAAGGATTTAGAAGGGAAAAAATAGGCATTAGAAAGCTACATAATTCCTCTACATGTTAGAGACGTCCATTTTTCTCTAAGGCTTAAAGGTGTCATGAAGAATTTCAAAATAGTGAAGCTTTCCTATTTGGTTACAAACCAACACTTCACCAATACAATACATCATGACACCAAAACAATGCACTACTAATCAACCTTCATGCTTCTTGATGATTGACACCTCATGTTGACTCCTATGCCACCTAGACACCCTTTTCCATCAATGCAACTTGACATCAATGACAACACCAATGACACTATGTCCAACACACGTGTTTTGATTTGTTATGTATTATAACTTGGCATTTCATGAGTGCATATATTTGAGCAAATGTTGTTTCCTTTGAGAGTTGTGAGGTTTGTAAAATATAATTTTGACACATCTAACACTCCTACAAATGTCAGTAAACAATCCAAAAGGCCCCAAAACCTAAACAATGACTATATTCATTGCCAAAATAGACATCGATTGTAGAATTTAAATGCTAAAAGCTTTAGGTTGAATGCTGAAATCTTGAAAATTACCTATGTACTGACCAAATTAGATTATAAAAAACTATCTCCTAAACTGTGACTCATGGATCGTTGTGAGACTAGTTCCATAAGGTGTAGAGTGACCCTAATTTATTATATTTACTAAAATAAATTTAAAGTATAAGTTTTTCATTTATGGAAAACTTATACTTAAACATTTATTTTTGTAAATAGAAGCATGCCAAAAAGACATATAATGTCTATACTATGTGGAACACGTACACATTATAACACGTACACGTTTTGTGTTTTTACTTTTTCCAAGGCATGCCTCTAGGCTTGGATCCAGTTTGGATCCCCAAGCATGAGGCATGGACCTGCAAAAACACAACAAACGAAAGCTGTATTAGTTGCATGAAAAAATGGGTAAAATGCCTATTCCACCAATGATAAATCAAATTAAAAAAGATGGTTTCAATTTAATAAAAAATATGACTACGACGTTGAGCAAACTTTCTTCTTTCTAAAAATATCTATTTTTTCAATTTTTCTGACTAATATAAGGTTTCCATAGTTCATGATTTTGTAACTATACCTTTTTGTAGCTATTTTTGAGAGTTTAAACATCGTCTATCTTTCGTCATGTATCTTTTTTTTTTTGCTCATCGAAATTGAAGTAAAAAACATTGATGTACTAGGCCCAAACTAGGACTAATTTTATACATATTAAAGATGAACAATGCGCAATTTGTGAAATTTTTGAGGTAGTCAGGGTGGAGCATGTGTCAGAAGCTTTGTTATTTTTCAAATTAAAAAATTTATGTAGTAGAAAAATCATAAAAAAAAACACTCTTTAAAAAAATCTGTTTAAAAAGATGGCCTTAGCCCAAACTAGATGCTCCTAGCTATCTTTCTACCAAAGGGTTTTCAAAAATACTAAATAGTGCTCAAAAAATGGTGGGGGCATTCAAAGATGTCATTTACTATATGTTTTTTAACAAAAATAAAATAACATGTTAGTATTTTAGTTATTTGACCACTTAAACTTAACCGTTTTCAATGAAATTTAGTAGCTTAGAAACTAGACCCAAAATGCTACAATTCATGTTCTTACAATATTTTCCGAATTTTGAGTGTAACTATTTCAAATAACTCGTAGTAATTGAAGATTTTTTATTGGGTGATCTCACGCCACCCTGGATGAAGAAATGTAGGGAGAAAGCTGCAATATTATCCAACCTGTAACTACTTCCCTGAATATGTGTGAAGTTATCTCTATACGTCCTAATTTTTTAGGTGATCTGATGCCATTGGACGAAGTAGTGTAGGGAGGCACACCCACTGTAACCTCCAAGCATGTAAATGCTTCGTACAAATCAAGTCTATACCATAAAAAAGTTTAATGGTCCTACCCCTTTTGGATTTGCAACTCTATAACTTTCATAGAAGCATCTACAATTTGTAATCAATATATTCCACTATCCCGCACATCTAGATAATCCTTGATTCGTCTTGTACAACTAATTCTATCTCTCCTCTTATGTATTAGAGAAAGTAATTATTATTGATTAGTTCTTGCATTTATGAATGCATTATTATAATTGTGAATGATTAATATTGGATGTTAATTAGATTAGAAAATTCTAGCTGTTATAAACATTTACATCCTATTTATTGTTATGTACTTTCTATAACATAGATTTAATTTGGTGAACCTAAATCCTAAATCAAATGCATTATTTAAAACCATATAAGCCCTAGGGACTATTGGTTTTAGTTTGCACACACTTTCTCTTTATGCCCTTTTAGCATAGTAATTACATTAATAAAACGGACATTCAACACATTTAGATTTCTACTCCTCACAAACATCATATTCTTATGGCTTCTTCTCTACCCCATGTTTCTAACATTCCCTTCATAGTTGATCATAATTCTCATGAGGTGTCTGTGAATGATCTAGAGATCCGTATTGCACATTCTCTCGATTTCGGTCAAGATGAGGAAGATCGTGTAGACCAATAATAGGTTGAACTTGTGTCTAGATTTCATTCTCAGCTTCATAAATCATCATCACATTGAGCCTCTCATTTAGATTATGTAATCTGTCAAGATTTCTCTTGATCAAACCTCTAAATGAATAGTCACTTTTTGGTAAACTATTCCCACATTAGTGGCACCTACATCATTGGGAGCATCTAGCCCCATTCACAATATTGATATGACCATTCCCATGACCACTATTGTACCAACATATCCTATCAACACTCACAGTTTTTCACTCATTTAAATAAATTTAAATCTTTATCATAGGACTGAGATCAAATGAATATAACAGTAATAAGTAAGATCTAGCATGCAAATTACAAGAAAGTGTGCAAAATAGGAGATAAGAGTGACTTAGTCTATATTAGGAGATCTGGACTAGTTCTAGGCTCGAAAAAAGACCGAGAAGGATATATTTAGAATGTGCAGGATCTTTATGAGAAATGGGAGTTTAGAAATTCTTTGGACAAAATCACCCAAAGGGGGACATGACTGCCTCGGGCTCTAGTGTTTGATTTGGGCACTAGTTTCTTGACAAGTGTTATGCTTCTAATATTTTAAGAGTATGAACTTAGTTTCTTCATTTTGATGTTTGTTGCTTCATATCTATCATAGGGTTCTTGGGTCATACATGTACCTAAAAAACAAACCCCAACTACATGCACAAGGTTCAGTAAAAAATTAGATGGAATAAGTAATGCATATGCTTAAGTAAGACTGACCTCGGTGGTCACCCCAATGTTATTTTCACCAAACACTACACTACATTATAGATGTTTTAGTTCTATTTTGTGTGTGTGTGTGTGTGTGCGCGCTAGGTTTCTCTTGTTCCACTCACACTAAGATAATGAGCTACAACTACTTTCCCTAATATAAATGTGTGATATGTAATTTATAAATAACCACTCTTATGTAGTAAATAATGCATCTTGAAATACATTCCTTAATTGTTACTCTTCTAGATGGTAGATATAAAGTAATATCCCCAAATTGCCTCACCCATAATAATATTAAGTCATGTATATACATGATTCCCTTGTTTGAATTTCATCATTAACAACCAAAAAGGCCAACCTAAAGTGATAAAAGATACTTTAGAAAAGATCACAAATGTTGTGGCATTTAAAACTTGAGAAAATGTGGGAAAAGGGTAGAAGCACCCAAATGGGACAATAGTGTTTGGAAACTCTTGTCCCTAATGGGTGGTATTGTCTGAGATATTTGGAGGATATAATAAAAAATAAAGAGTTGGGTCATGTGATTTCCAATTTCCAAAAATATTGTGACCATTTGAGAAAAGAAAATGTCAAGAGTACCACAAGGGATAAAGAAATGTAAAAGTAAAACGAGTGTTGTTAATGTATAGTTTTATTACTTAGGAATCACACATATAATAACATACTTAGAGACATGATATATATATATAGAAACTGTGTGATTTCATGACTATATTTTTCCCCACTTTATGTTTGTGAATGAATATTTGGTAGCATAAAGTAGATAAGAAGATCACACCTTCTGGAGAGAAGAAGGGAGTTGTAACCAAGAATGTGATGAATAAGGATTGTAATTGATATCATGTTGAATGGAGATTATAGAATGTGAATCATGGAACATAGAAGAGGATAAAGATCCTAGGGGTGACCTTACATGCATATTATAAATGATGCTTGTGCTTCTTCCACGAATATTTCATTTGTTGGAGCATCTTGTGCTTTGATATTGTTCCTTGTTTCATTTGTATTTTTCCTTTTGTCAAAGTAAGGTTAGACTTACAAAAGAAGATAAGTGTAGTCAATTCTTATGATAAATGAAATTCAACTTTAACTTAGTAAATGTGGAAATATAAATGCTTATTGATAAATACAAGAATCAAGGATAGAGTACACCAGTGTGTCGTGAGAGAAGAGATAGAAAATTATCCTATATATGTAATACCTCGGAGATGGTTAGAATGGTACCGAGGATTTAGGCATCATATCGCCAAACTGAGGATTTGAGTGTCCTATTGCTAAACTGAGGATTTGAGTTTCCTATGGCTAAACTAGGGACTTAGGCGTCTTGTTGTCAAGGGAAGAGTATTAGGAGAGCCGCAGGATTTTCCCTCTAACCATTAATGCTTCCCCATGGATAAGTGCCACTGTAGATGGTCACAAACCTAATAGAGATTGGTCATATATGATCATGAGAAAATAGAGTAATTAGTTCCCTTGCCCAAATTTTATAACTTGACATCAATTTTGTTCTTAATAGTAACATGAAACTGATTAGCTACTGCTGGAAATTGGAAAATACTGTCATTGGAAACATGTTGATCATGTTTCTACCCCAGGACATAATCACACAGGTGGGACACTAGCGCCCACCTCTCATATCTGTGTTGGGAATTTATGCTAATGATTTGATTTTGTCCCAATTATTATTTTGAACCTATTTTTAGCTCTTGTTTATCTTGATTTTGTTATTTACCATAGTGTGTCTAGTCTTTGAACTGCTGAGAGGGTGAAATAGTCACCTAGTGATTGCCACCACTCATTTAGGGGGTGTGAGCTGAACAGTGAGCATGGCCCAAACAAGGAAATCTAAAACTGATGTGCACATCTAAAATAGAACTCCTACAGGGGGAATAGGGAATGTGTATGATGACAACCATGACACATGCAAAATAATGGGAAAGGATAGCCAAAAGTGTTAGTCACAAATAAGTATACATGATGTAACATAAACAAGTCAAAACATGTAGTAAGATAGAAAAGACACAACAATTAGTTGGCTGAATACATAGGACACCACCCAAGATGTTGCAAGACACTTGAATCCTTAAAGGCTATAGAATTAAAACACACAATCAAGTATAGGACATAGTCCATAAACAATGAAAGTCAAGACACAAAAAAAGATAAGATATAAGTAAATCAAAGAACCATGGTTGAAAGTATGCCTGTGAGACAAAATTTACACATGAAACACCAATTAACATGTTAGAAAAATTGATAGTGAGCCAGAATGTATAAAAATAGAAATAGGAATGAAAGTAGTAGGTATTGCAATGATAGAACCTAAATATAGAGGAATAAAAAGGGTAGATGCCCTCGGGAGCTGCAGTGGGGTTGATATGGAACAATGCTAAACATCATACATCACGCAGAAACCTATAAGTGACCTTCATTCACCTTAAAAAGTACCATTTGAATACACATGTGTGGATGGAAAAAAGATAGAGCATACTATGAATCCAAGTAACATTATAAGAAATTTGTAACATAAAATAACATAAGCAAGCAAGGATACATCCAATCAAGATCAAGGCTAATGTTTTTAAACATTTGTAAATATGTGAAAATGAAATAATATTTCTATGAGAGGGGAGAGTGTATGTGTGCAAAGTGAGGTCCATGTAGGTAAGTTCACCCTTAATAGACATGTTTGAACCTAGAACAAGAGTGTGTCATTGGGTAGTGATCTGAAAACGTGTGTTGTATTTTTTTTCACTTTTAAAAATTTCCAAAGATCGTGATTTTCTTATCCAATTTTAAGTATTCTTAACTCCAAAAATTTGTTAAATTCTTATTATTATGCATCCATAGAAGTGCGGAAAACTTGTGTAGCAAATAAATAATCATAAAAACTAAAAACATTCAGATAACAAATAAGATTGTTTACAGGGTTCGGAAATTTCTACGTCCCCGGGTTCAGATTGAACCGATCCATTAATAATATTGAAATGTAAATACAAAAACTCTTACAAACAACCAATAATGAATCAAAACCTACAAATGAGCTGATCAATGTCCCAATAACTCTGAAAAATAGCAGAAACTGTCCCAAGAATGATCCGTGGCTCCTACAGTGTTTTCACAATGTGATATGCCTGCAAATGTGTTAGAAAAATACCTACAAATAGAGATTTAAAAATATTCTATGAAAAAAATCATATATTTGAGATCATCTCTGAATTCTAAACAATTTTCATGTTTACACCAAGTCACAATTCGGACCAGAAGTGCATTGAAATTCGTGTTTTCCAACTAGCTGTCTTGTAGATCCCTATTAAAAACTGCATTCAAAGCTTCCAAAAATAGGATAAAACTCAACAAAAAACATCAAATCTTATATTTTTGGAATTGTCTCAAAATTCCCTACATTTCACCTTTTTACTCCGAGTTCCCAATCTAAGTGTAAGGCCTTCAAAAATGGTGTTCTCTGAGATCTGGTCCTTATGCTCCTTTGTATAGACTTGTCTCCCTTGTATAGGTTGAAGCGACCCATTTTATAACCCGCCCAAGCCTATAGGTGAGATGGTTGGTTGATGTGTCTTGGGGCGATGAGGTCGGGGGATCAAATCCCACCTCCTACATTTTGCCATGGATTTTGCTTGTTTTAGTGGGATTAATCCCCATGTTGGTAGATTTGTATTTTAAATGGGATTAAATCCCAAAAGAGGCGCATGTATATCCCACATTTTGTGGGTTGTTAATACCTTAGGCTTTAAATAGCCTTTCCACGCATTGTGTGAAGTGGATATGGGACCACATGGGCTTAACTGCCCCCACCTCTTTCTCCTCACGTGGAAGCTTCCACTACAACCGCTTCACTCCTTCCTTCCACGTGGAACATCCATGCATGGCTTAATGTTCGCGGTTTAGTAGGTAACTGGAGGATGGTTTAATACTAATGTATAAACATTAATATATATAGCGATTTGGCATATATGCGTGGCATTTGGAAAGTGGATTTACCAAGATAATATAATTTTGACCCAAGCAATATAATGACATTCCAAATGAAATATGGCAAATAAATACCACTTGTCGACCCTCGATAGGCAAATTGAGTGAATTTGACGAGTGGTGGCAAGCCAAGTGGTGGTTTGTGGACCCACCACATTGGTGATAATACCATAGTCCACACGGCGGCCGGGCTCCCCTCCGTAATAAAAGTTGAGCCTCTTGTTCCCGTGCACCATTTTTACGCTCGTCGAAGACCGGTGATTGAAAACCAACAAACAACTCCCTTTCACCTTTTCGCCACGTGTCACAGTGCCATTGGTCCAATATTGACCAGTTGACCAGAGTTCACTTTCTCGCTATCCGAACTTTGACCGGACATAACTAGAGCTCCCGATGTTCGTTTGTCGTGTTCTCACAGTCGTTGGAAATCTCTCGAGATGATCTTCTGCACTGACACCATTTAGGGATGTTTAGGGAACTTTCAAAAATGATCCACTGATCACTCCTCCCTACTGAGAAGGCTTTTTGTCCACAAAAATTTGTGTATCAACCCACAAATAATGCTATCTGTTCCTGTATTGCATAAACACATACAAGAACCCAAAATAACATTATAGGTTAAATAAATGCAAATAGTTGATTAGCTAGTCACATAACCGATCAGATAATAATACCCAATTAAGCTAGTGTTCAACTGAAATGCTGTAACCCTGTCAACTCTAAGCACAACTGTGAACTATCATACCCCATTGTAATGCCATCACAATTAACTGACTAGATAATAACACCCATTCTATTACGGAAAGCTAGTGTTCAACTGTCACTTTGTGATATGACCGATTACCAAAAATTACAATTCCATAACACAGATCAGTATACAAGACATCTAAACTGCCCATAATTAGGCTAGTGCCCACTGCCCATCTGAAACTGTAACAACTGCAAGTATTCACTATCAGAATATAATAGACTATCAACGCCCAAAAATAGCTATAGTCAACAACTGAATCAACATGAATATGCCAAAACACTGTATCACCATCACAAATAATAAGTCAGATGATAACACCCATCTATAATGGAAGCTAGTGTTCAACTGACACTTTGTGATTATGTTGATTACAACTGCAAGTTTCAAATTTAGACATGCTACTGATGCCTATCCCTGCATAGTGTTTTCAACAATGAAACTACCAACCAATATGAGAAAAAAAAACATGAGTATGATGAACCTATCACTCAAATCTTCTCTTTAGTTGTTTCCATTTATTTTCAAAGCTTAAATATCAACTTAGGAACAAATCCTTATCAATCAACAGGAATACCTAAAATATAGCTCTAAAAAAAATTTGTTTGCCTACTATCAACAATTTACTGTAGTGCAAATATAAAGTTGAGGAGTGTTTTTCCCAACCAATCACTTGGGTTTTTCCGTTTTGGTTGTTTTACCTTCTCAGTACCACAATGAGTTTTAGTTAGGTTTAGCACTGTTGGTTTTACAATACTGTTCTTTTTAACAACTTTCCAATTTTGTTGTTTCGGAACAAACCAACAAACCTTAACATCATGACCCTTCCTATTACAATGGGAAAAAAATTTAACTTCCCTATTTTTAGGAGTCTTACCCATTTTACCATTCTCAGAACTCTATCTACGAGAATGATTCCCCTGTGTAGGAGAGGTAACATTCTTGCCATTTCTCGCCTTTCCTTGGTGAGATTAGTCTTTAGCTCCTGCCTTATCATTCACAAAAGGCATTAAATTCTTAATCAAATTTTTTCTCTTCCAAAAATATGCAACAGAATGATTACTACCTTCACAAAATGTGCAAGGGAAAGCATATTTCTGCCTACCAAAGCTATATTGTTCCAACTGAAAGAGTGTATTATTAGTTTTAGCATTTTATTTTCCCTTAGTGCTATTTTTAGTGTAAGTGGAAGGAGGTGGAATCTGATTACCTCTTTTACCTATTTTCTTACACCTTTCATTGTTCCTCCTGATGACAAAATCATGTAATTCTAGTGGTGTAGATCCTTGGCTGTTGGAAGCTTGTCTTCCTTTAGCATATTTCGAACTTTCTCCAATTTCCATTTTTCCACTAGAATAACCCAAACCTGCAAACCGAGGCTGATCCTCTACCTGTATTGGGTTAGCATTGCCTTTTCCATTTTTACCAAGGCCCGTTCTGTTAAATCCCATCTTAACCATTAGCTTAGACCCAATTCCCTTAGTATGTTTTTCAAACTGACCCAAAGGAATATCTGAAACTGAATGATAGGAAGAATTAAAATGTGAACAACTTATAGTGCATTCTGTCATAGTACCTACATCTGATTTGGAAGGCATTTCCTTCTTATGTTCACCTTGTTGTAGCTTTTCCAAGAGGGCATCCTTGGTTCGTATTTCTTCCTGCAACTCTTTAACAAAGCCAATCAACTTCTTGCTCTCTTCAAGCATCTTATTGACATAATCCTCTTTCTTGGTTATAGAGGATTGTGGCTCAGATTTTAACCACAATATTTCCTCTTCCAAGGAATAAAAAATAGCTCTCAAGAAAGATTTTTCTTCCTAGAGTTGGCAATTTATGGCTTCAAGCTCATCCAATTGCTCCTGTTTGGATGACTTGCCCATGATTCCTCGTTCCTGCAAACACAACCTGTACTTCCAAAACTTCACACTGCGAAAGAAGATTAACAAGCCCCAAAATGTATGCACACTGAAAAGTGAAATCAATACTGAAACTGAAGCCAAATTTTCAAACACAATTAGAAGCTAATCCGGCAATCCAACTGCTCTGATACCAAACTTGATCTGAAAACGTGTGTTGTATTTTTTTTCACTTTTAAAAATTTCCAAAGATCGTGATTTTCTTAACCAATTTTAAGTATTTTTAACTCCACAAATTGATCAAATTCTGATTATTATGCATCCATAGATGTTTGGAAAACTTGTGTAGAAAATAAATAATCAGAAAAACTGAAAACATTCAGATAACAAACAAGATTATTTACGAGGTTTAGAAATTCCTACGTCCCCGGGTTTAGATTGAACCGATCCATTAATAATATTGAAATGTCAGTACAAAAACTCTTACAAATAACCAATAATGAATCACAACCTACAAATGAGCTGATCAATGTCCCAAGAACTCTGAAAAATAGCAGAAATTTTCCCAAGAATGATCCGTGGCTCCTAAAGTGTTTCCACAATGTGATCTCCCTGCTTGTGTTATAAAAACACCTAAAAATGGAGATTTAAAAACATTCTATGAAAAAAAATCAAATATCTGAGATCATCTCTGAATTCTGAACACTTTTCATGTTTACGCCAAGTCACAATTCAGACCATAAGTGCATTGAAATTCATGTTTTCCAACTAGTTGTCTTGTAGATCCCTGTTAAAAACTGCATTCAAAGCTTCCAAAAATAGGTTAAAACTAAAAAAAAACATCAAATCTTATATTGTTGGAATCGTCTCAAAATTCCCTACATTTCACCTTTTTACTCCGAATTTCCAATCTGAGTGCAAGGCCTTCAAAAATGGCGTTCTCTAAGATCTGGTCCTTATGCTCCTTTATACAGACTTGTCTCCCTTGTATAAGTTGAAGCGACCCATTTTATAACCCACCCAAGCCTATAGGCGAGTTTGTTGGTGGATTTGTCTTGGGGCGAGGAGGTCAGGGGATCAAATCCGACCTCCTACATTTTGCCATGGATTTTGCTTGTTTTAGTGGGATTAATCCCCACGTTGGCAGATTTGTATTTTAAATGGGATTAAATCCCAAAAGAGGCGCATTTATATCCCACATTTTGTGGGTTGTTAATACCTTAGGCTTTAAATAGCCTTTCCACGCATTGTGTGAAGTGGTCATGGGACCACATGGGCTTAACCGCCCCCACCTCTTTCTCCTCACATGGAAGCTTCCACTACAACCGCTTCACTCCTTCCTTCCACGTGGAACATCCATGCATGGCTTAATGTTGGTGGTTTAGTAGGTAACTGGAGGATGGTTTGATACTAATGTATAAACATTAATATATATAGCGGTTTGGCATATATGCGTGGCATTTGGAAAGTGGATTTACCAAGATAATATAATTTCGACCCAAGCAATATAATGACATTCCAAATGAAATATGGCAAATAAATACCACTTGTCGACCCTCGATAGGCAAATTGAGTGAATTTGACGAGTGGTGGCAAGCCAAGTGGTGGTTTGTGGACCCACCACATTGGTGATAATACCATAGTCCACACGGCGGCCGGGCTCCCCTCTGCAATAAAATTTGAGCCTCTTGTTCCCGTGCACCATGTTTACACTCGTCGAAGACCGGTGATCGAAAACCAACAAACAACTCCCTTTTTTCTTTTTGCCACGTGTCTTAGTGCCATTGGTCCAATATTGACCGGTTGACCAGAGTTCACTTTCTCGCTGTCCAAACTTTGACCGGACATAACTAGAGCTCCCGGTGTCCGTTTGTCGCGTTCTCACAGTCGTTGGAAATATCTCGAGACGATCTTCTACAATGACACCATTTAGGGATGTTTAGGGAACTTTAAAAAATGATCCCCTGATCAGGTAGCGAGGGGGAATAGTATGCCCCCAAGTGTGAATGTCACGGTGATCTATCTATAGACAAAGGCAAGTGTAGACATGTAAAATGTCAAAATAATTAACTAATAAATAAAATTCCTATTAAAAATTATTAAATCCTAACATATATTTCCCCCTCTATTACTTACTCATTATCCCACAACTCCCATTTTAAATTTATAATAATTAATCACAACATTAATTATTATTAACCCCATTTCCTAACCTCATTTAAACATTTCTAGAAATTTAAAATTCCTACTCATCTACCCACCTACTCTACACCTACTCTACACCTAGTTTCTTCATGTAATCACATCCTCTAATCATCCTTTATTAACCTAGCCTAATTCTTAAACTAATCATATTCTCGACCTCTAAATCTAGAGGCTTCTATTTCTAGAAGCCTCTTTAAAATTATTCCCTCAGATATAATCTCTAAAATTCAAATAAAATCTTCCTCCCTCCATTGAATTTTAAGTTCAATAGAGACTTCTCACATAATTCGAGAAATTCTCCAATTCTAGAAATCTTCTAAACCTCTCCTCAATCCTCAACCATTGATCTCCATCCCACTTGGATCAATCCTCACCCTCCATTTCTTCTCCCTCAAGCTATAAATTGGCATTCCACCCTCCATGGAAGCCAACTTTGAAAAATCATAGCTAAGTGCTATCAAAATATCTCAAGAATATTTTCAAAATCCATCAAGTATCTCTCAAGCAAATTCTCAACTTTACAAAGGGGAGGTGATGCCCATTCACTGTCCACAAAATTTGAAACAAGCAAGTTCAATCAACCATCTTGAGCACAGTAAAAAAAATCATCAAGGGAAATATCTTCATTGGTAAGTAAAAGGTATTGCATTCTCTCTTCCCTTCCATCTTTGCTCAATTTGAGGTAGCATTTAGGAGTGTTATATTAGGAATTAATTTAGTCTTGGTTTCTAGCTTGTATTTTCATCTAACTACTCTTTTCCATCTACATTTTGGCACCCACCATGGGGCATTACCCTCCACTTCTTTAATTTGTTTCTAGTCACAGTAGGGCCTTGCCCCAATTTTTAATTTTTTTCTAGTTAAATATATCGAGTAACTCAGGTTGTGTAAATTTGGTAAAAATCTAACCTTGTTTATTTTAAGAATTTTAAATTTCATGCTAAAAATTTGTTCCAAGCACTTGATTAGTGCATATGCCCTATGTTTTGGCGCCTATGCTATAAGGATTAGCGCCTTTTCCTTAAATTAGTGCTTTTGTTCCAGGTATGTCTAATGTTGTGGTTTTGCAGGATTGTCATTTGGTGCTTTTGTGAAACCAATGGCACGTTTGAGACAAACATCAACGCTTATGTTTCTAACCATTGTAGGTGTAGGCTTGGCAAATATGGTATGAATTTTGGTGTGTATGCTCTAACAATTGGCACGCTATATGCTTACACTTTAGTGCCTATGCATTATGTTTATATTGATTTTTCTATTTTAGAACCTTTGTCATATCTTTTAGCGCCTTTGCTACGTATTTTCCAGTGATTTTGACTGATAATATCTGTTTAATATTAGTTTAGCGCCTTTGTTACCTGAAGTGGTACCTTTGACTTGTTTTAGCGCCTTTGACCCGTTTTAGTGCCTTTGCTGGAATAAAAGTGTACTTGGAGATAACTAATCTAACTTTGCTTCTAAGTGTTTTTTATTGGTTGTTTGCAGGCTTTAACATTATGTTTTCACAAAATTATTATAGAAACAAGGGAAAACTCCTCCCATTTCGACACTTATTTTGTGTTTATCTAACTTTTGGTGGTTGTAGGATTTTTGATTAAATAAAAAACTACTAACCTACCTTCATCTTACAACTCGGATCAGTTGAAGAATAGTGGGGTTATAAGTACACAAACTACCAACCTTTTTTTTGTAGGGCCTCCTCTTGACAGACATGAAATATTCACATAATTTTTATTGTTTAATTTTATCCCACATCAATAATCTTTCATTTGTGTGTTTATATGCATATTTGTGTCCTTGTTTAATCCCGAGGGTTAAACCATGTATTCTCTCCTCTCGCATCCTAGGATGATCTTGAGGATAAAAAATGGCTAACCTTCTTTCTTTTTAATTTTTGGGAGGTAACATGATGTGGAAGTGACATCCACATACTTACCATAGTTCTAGTGGTCTCATGAACATGGGTTTCACCGCCACGCACATAGACACACCCCTTGTTTTTGTGGGTTATATAAATTCTTGGAGAGTTATCATTATTGGCTAAGAGCTCACTTATTTTAAGAGTGGAATGAAGTGAGGGGATTCCATGTACCAATAATTAGGCCTTAGACAACATCATTGTAACATAGACTTGGGCCCAATGTATCGTAAGATATATCAGGGACTCCCCTAGTGAGCTTGTACATCCTAGACTAGGAAAATTTTTACTCGCATATAAAACTATAATGCAATGAGGACTCATTGCCCAAGACCACTCGCTAGTTGAACCCACATTGACACATAGGTGGAGAGCCAGTTTATGACACCATTTTCGGTGTGTGGTATTAAAAGTGGGATATAGTTTGGTTGCAATCCCACTTAACTAGTTAGGTTGTGTTTACATAATTGTAATTGCTTGAGTGTTTTGTTAATACTAGAGTACAAACTCACACATATCCCCCTCTCATCATATCATCTTATATATCCATCCTTTATCTTTCTTAACCATGCCATTTGTCTTTGATTTGACTAGCCCCACACATATTTGACTATACATCTTTGACCATATTCTTGTCATTCATCTTAGCATCACTCACCCCCTTCACACCATCCTATTGATATCAATACAAATAGAAATAAACCTTTCCATCTAATCAATAAAATTTATAACCATAAAGAGACATTTATAAACATCCCCCCTCATTTAATAAACACATCTGAAATCCACTTACATGTCCCTACCTTATCTACATAGTTTATTTCAAGACATCTCAGCCAATCTAGACACCCATTCATCTCATCATCACAAAACTTTCACTTAGCAGTATAACATTTCATGTTGATATCATAACACTTACCTAGGCCCAAAATATCCCAAGAACATTATTACATCACATATCCTATCCTAATCATGACATTTATTACACTTAAAATATCCTCACATCCTCACGCAATCTTACACATACTCCTTCACACCCAAACACGTTATCCAAGATTTCCTATTGACATGATTAATTCAGTCTTTCTAATCAACACCTTGAATACAGACACAAAATCCTTATCTCTTATCCAATCCTCCTAAGTCCTCACACATCGAGGCACATCCTAAGCCCTCTATCATCAAGGAAAGTCATTCTTCAATCTTCTTAATTCTTCTTCAATCATATTGTCCTACAAAAAGGTTTGATTTTTGAGATAGTACATCGATCAATAAGAAATATTATCCTTTCCTCAGCTAGACATATTTTTAACTACTTAATAAACTTCCATCCCATATGCACATCTCAACACCAATAGGATATAATGGTACCTAGGAGAAGAGTTACCCAATCGCAATCAGGAAATGATGATGAAATAAGCCATCAGCTAAATATAGAAACCATAAATGATTTATCCAATCACAAATTTTTCGATGCAAATGTGGAAGAAAACCACACCCAAGGAGAAGATGAAGAAACAATGGTTAGTATTATTAGTGATGATGGTTCAAGAGATTATTTCATATAATGAAGATGATGAGAGATGCTTAATCACTTCGTCAACTAAAACAAAGATGCTCTCCTCCTCCAATTGTATCACATGGGAGTGAACATTCTTTCTAATTATACTCATGAATAACTTCATAGCCTCCTCCCTGATGAGAATAAATGCATTGGATGATGACCACCATCCCCACAACACCGCAATCTAAATAACATAAATCCTAACAACCTCATTACTTGACGTGGATGAGATAATAGAGAGAGCACCCATAAATCTCATATATCTAAGGAGGTTGTATTATCCCAATTACAACAAATGAGAAATCAGATTACCCAATTGGCCACCCAATTTGATCCACACTGACAAAGTGAGCATGGTTATGAACATTAAGAACAACCCAACTTCAAATTTCCGCCCACTTACCCCTAAGAATCTTCCTTGGAGTAGGAAATAAAGTCTATAAAGGAAACACTTCAAGGGTTGTAACTCAACAAACAAGGACGTTAGTATAAGTTTGAGGAAATTTGTCCCTATCTGTTTGACTGTGATATCCTACGCATCGCTTTTCCCCCATACTTTGAACCACCCAAATTTAAAAAAATACAAGGGAAAGGGTGATCCTCGCGAACATGTTAAATATTTCTATATGCTATGTCAGGAGGTAGCCTATGATGACTCATATTTATTAAGACTCTTCTCACAAAGCCTAGGCAGTCCCACTCTTGAATGGTTCCTCCATTTGCCCAAGGGCTCTATCACTACATTCATCATTTTGTCAGAAAAAATTATCAAACCCTTCTCATATAGTGTGAAGCATGATGTCACAATGATTGACCTATGCAATACCAAACAACGTAATGGAGAAAGTTTTTCATCCTTATTACAATGATGGGGGGCCCTTACTAGTAGTATCCCATGGCCCATAATGAAAAAGAAAGTGGTCACTATATTCATTGCTAACCTCCATAAGGATCTATCTTTCTATCTCCAAATCCATTATGCCAATACATTTGATGACATCATAGAAAATGGAATGCAAATAGAAAAAACTCATCTCTAAATGGCTCATAAAATTGTATTCCCACGAAAATTACAATCAATGCAATTAGCCTTTGACATTTGAGAAGCCTAAATATTTTAACAAGATTAAGATTGTTGTCAGCAACAGAGTGATAGAGAACAAACATTTTCAACATGTGTACAAAGTTGCTGCCATAACCATCCCTAAAGGTCAACCCCAGTCAAATCAAGAACCAAAAATAAGGTCATTCATATACCCCCCTTGGTGATTCCATTGAAACAATCCTTGAGAAAATTATTAATGCTAATATGGTTGTTTTCCAAAAAACCTAACCGATTTATGAGTCTAGACCTAAATCCTCTTGGTTCTACGAGAATGAAGTATTACAAATTTCATAAAATCAAGGGTCAGTGCCACCACTAGGTGTATGAAGCTGAAAAACTACATCTCAAGACCTGATTGATCAAGGGTGAAATTGAAATCAAAGACAATGCACTTCCTCTTCCTCTCAAAATCATAAGCTATGGAATGTATCAAAATCAATTTCCCAATCATGGTCAGAAGCCACGCTTCAAATTAGGGTCAACAAAAGTCTTGGTAAAAATCGTGAATCATCCCACCATCAAGTCCAATCATATAAAATACAAATGATGTACCCCATTCCAATATGAATCTCTTGTAGGCCATATCCACCATTTTCTTCATCAAGTAGTCCACTATCAAGCTTAAAGGTCCTTCCCAAAACCCTCAGTGTGTAGTTACTACTCGCCAAGAGCCGTGTAGTGGTTTAAGGGGTTGCTCCCTCTCCCTCAAATCCACCTTCTACAAGCCCAGTACAATATTATTAAATAACTTGATAAGACCGCTCGCTAACAGATTTCCAATCATGGATCTTCTAAAAACATCCTCTATAGACAAAGATATGCATTTAATCGTGCTCTTTAGAGAGACTCGTGTCCCAACATGATGTCGATCAACTACACTTAATTCCAAGCCTCTTGTTGCTCACTATTTACTCTCATCCAACAGCTCCCACTCACTTTCACTTAGGAAGACCTTGCCACTACACGTACCAAACCCATAATATGCCTCTTCTACATTGAGGTTCATGTTGAAAACACTCACATGTCGAATGAGTACTAGTGGACAATGGTTCTGGTGTCAATATTTGTATCCTCCCTCATTCGACGCCTAGGGTACGATAAATAAAAATTTAAGACAAGAAATTATTACTATCAAAGTCATACGATACTACTGAAATAAAATAAGTGGGTACTGTCTATCTTCCCATCAATGTGGGGCCTGTCATGCTACCCACCCTGGTACATGTTGTGGACATCCAGATCCCCTACATAATTTATTGATTGGATGCCCCTGGATCTATGAAATACATTCCAGTTCCATCCACCTTACATCAATGCCTCAAATTCGAGCATGACTGGCATGTAGAGGTCACCATCTATGGCGAACCTTAACCCTTCCATTATTGCCAAGTGCTTGAAGCACAAGCCTATAAAGAACTGTATTGTCCCATCACCAAAACCATCCCTTCGTAATCTCCATCTCCATCATCCACAATATCCACCACTTCATATTTTTTACCTAACAATATTCCATCCACTTCACGTCACACTTCATCATCATCTGCTCCCAATCTTACACACTCCATCCACATCCACCCCTTTCCTGCTCACTCCTGCCTCTCAAATTCTAAGATCCACATGGTGTGAAACAAATATCAAACCTTTCAGTATTGAGCAACTCCCGCTCTCACCAAAATAACATGGCAGGCTATAGACATGTGTCAAACTAAAAAGAAATAATATTCACCTGGGTTCCTCCACTTTTATGCAACTTTTGGATATCTCACCGATGAGTACCTAGATCCATTAGACGCTACATTGCTCATAGATGATTCTATACCATCATGCATTGCTTGAGATAATGAATATCCAATCACCTAAGCGTATGCTGATTCATATCGGGATAGTTCGGATCGAGAAATAGGACGTACCATGAACAAGGCATCCCTGAACCCCCTACTTTCATTGCTCAATATTTGATGGCCATAGATTAGGGTACCAATCACTTGATGAGGTTATCCACGATGACCTAAGTGACACAAACATGAAAGATACCTGAGGAGGCCATAAGACCCCATTGAAAATAAGATTCGTCTATAACAAATATGAAGGGATTTTTGCCACAAACCTATTTTCCACGACACCTTCATTCTCGCCATTGATGTCGCCCTCACTTATCCCCCAACTCATCCAATGGGACCAACAATCTGACCATATCCCTCTTAACACATTTCAGAATGATGAAGAAATTCTCAAGTTCATGTGAACTTGGGATAATATACCAGCCAATGACCACAAAAAAGGTTTCAAAATATCTCTAAATGATGATGCCTATTTTAGAGAATATGAGCCTATCCTATACCTATACAATACTAATCCAAAACTCTCTCATCCTTAATCCTCTTGTCCATCTAGATGAGGATGATCCCCTTGCTGAATTATTTGAGCATTCTCCCACATCTTGAGATCACGATCCAACTTTGGATCAACTCCTTCTAGGCTCCTGAAATGCTACAAAACTGGATCCAACATCACTGATTGAAGAAACCATTGACATTAACATCGGACACTGAAGAAGACCCCAATATTCTCAAAGTGGGGGCATCTTTATCTACAGAAGAATAGGCCACCTTTACGACAATTTTTGAAGGAATTCTCATATGTATTTGCATGGTCCTACGTAGATATACTGTGGACTTAATCCATCCCTGGTGGTTCATCATCTAGTAGTACACAAAGATGTGAAACCGGTCAAACAAAAGCTTTGCAAGATGCACCCAAAGGTAGTCCTACTTGTCAAATAAGAATTTAAAAAGTTGTTTGAAGTCAGATTCATTTGGCCAATAAATTATTAAGAATGGATTTCTAACATTGTCCTAGTAGGAAAAAATACTAGGGGCATCCACATTTGTACAGAATTTAGTGACATTAATAAAGCTTTCCCTAAAGATGATTTTCCATTACCAAATATCATCATGATCATGGATTCTACAGCTGGGAATGAAATTTTATCCCTCATGGATGTATTCTCTAGATATAATCAAATCAAAATATTAGAAGAATATAAACACAAGACCGCTTTCAATATGCCACAGGTTACATTTTTCTATCAAGTCATGAACTTTGGCCTCAAAAATACTAGAGCCACATATCAATGTGCCATGACTATCATCTTCTATGATAAGATGCATGATATTTTTGACGATTATGTTGATGAAATTATCATAAAATCCAAAACTAGAGAGGAACATCATATGGTTCTTAGTTGAATCTTTGAGAGACTATGAGAATACAAAGTACAACTCAGTCGCAAGAAATGTGTTTTCAACATCACATTGAACAATCTACTCAACTTCATTATCTCATGTCACGGAATAAAAATTAACCCAGACAAAGTTAAACTTGTTGTTAACATGCCTCCACCTACCAATTTAAAACAACACAAAAGTCTACAGGGAAAAATTCAAGCCATTTGAAGGTTTAGAGCATAACTTGCTGACAAGTGTCATCCATTCCACCATTTTTTGAAGAAAGGAACAACCTTTCATTGGAATGAATAATTCCAAGTACTCTTTAATAATATCAAAGAATATATACTGCATCCTCCGGTCCTAGTGTCCCACACTCTAGGCATTCCTCTCCTTCTCTATATTATAGCTACTCAGCACGCCTTGGGAGCTCTCCTTATGCATCATGATGACAATGGAAAGGAACACGCCATATATTATCTAAGAAAAAAATTAATTTCTTATGAGCTTAGATATACCCATTTTTAAAAATCATGTCTTTCCATTTTATTTACCTCTACAAAGTTGCGGCATTATATGCTCAATAATACAGTAAAGCTCATTGCTAAAGTGAACCCACTTAAATATCTACTTTCAAAATCATCTTTGACCAAAAGGATGGTTAAATGGATTATGATATTAAGTGAATTTGAAATCTAATATATTAATCAAAAGGCTATCTAAAGACATGTTCTAGCAGATCAATTAGTAGAAGCACTAGTTTTTTATTCCATGCTACTCGATACATGGTTCCTAGATGAATAAATATTCACTATTAATGAATCAGATAGCTAGAAATTATACTTTGATGGATCCTTTATGCATCATGGCTCAGGAGTAGGAATCCTATTCACTATGCCTCAAGGAGAGCTCATCCCTAAGGCCTTTAAGCTCGCTTTCCACTGTACCAATAATATAGTTGAATATGAGGCACTTATTGTTAAACTCAGAATGGCCATCCACTGGAATATCAAAGAACTCAATGTCTTTGGTGACTCACAACTCATCATCAACAAGGTTAATGATGAATATTCAACCAAATATGATAAAATCATTCCATATAAGTGAATGGTGGAAATTTTCAAGCTTTATTTTTCACACATTTAGTTTGATCAGGTTCTATGAGAAACTGATAAATTGGTAGATACAATGGAAACTATTGGTTATCTCCTAAACATGCCTTTAGATGTCCATCATTCCCTATTCCTGGTTGAGCAACTCATGGTTCCAGTATATGACATCCTTGAATCAGAGATGGTATGTGAAATTGTTGGTCCTAACTTTCCATGGTATCACGACATCTATACATATACCTATGACCATATGCTTCCACCCAACCTTCCTCGCATCCATCACAAATCCTTTATCCAATGCGCATCTAGATTCACCATCCATGGCATAGCCCTCTACCATAGAGGATATGATGGAACCATGTTACAATGCCTTAACACCTAAGAGGTCGAATTAGTAATTAAGGAAGTTCATGATGACATATACAATGCTCATACCAGTGGTGTGGTTCTTGCTAAGAAACTTTTATGCATCAGATACTATTTTCTTACAATGGAAAAAGATGCATACTCATATGTCCACAGGTGCATTCTATGCCGAAAGCATGTTGGCCTCATCCATGCACCCTCGTAAGCTTTATAACCCATCACTACTGTTGGTCATTCCAACGTGCACCCACGTCTCATATCAGGAAGAGCCAAGATATTTGAGAAAACAATGGAATCATCTCCAAGTTATGGGACCTTACGAGCTTGAGATGGATCTCCTATGAAGGCCGGTTCCTCTATCTACTTCTACTGCTAATGCTACTGCTACTTCTAGTGATAAAAAGGAAAACTAAGCTAATAATGACAAGAGGCAAAGTATAGAAGGATAACATAAAAGGAAACTACACTAAAAGTTGATAGCACCATAAAAAGAGGGATGGACACTATCTGTTTTGAGAAAAAATTAAGGGAAATGCGTGGAAGAAGTCTAGGCACATGCAACACAAATAAAACATATTTATAAGATCAATTTCATGGAACAAAACTAAATAAGGAGTTGCAAGGGACGTATAATGGCACAACGAGCACGTGATGTAAAAGAAAGGAAAGAAAAAATAATATAACATGCTTAGGACAAAGAATAGTCACAAAACAATGCTTCTGTTACTTCCAGAAATACATAGAGTTGTTATAATGTTGAAATAGGTCAATGTCCATATACACAAGATAAATTTAGAGGTCTGTGACCCAAAATATAGAAAAATGAAATCTTTTGAAAAATACGTAGAGATCCAAAGTGTCCAACATAAAAAATGAGCCCAAACCTTACATTTATAGATGAATTCATGGAAGAAGAAGAGAAGGAGGGAAAATATGAATTTGAAATACAACCACCAACAAGAAGCATTTAATTCCTACAAATTCACTTGGAAATATGTTAATATGCACTTCCCCAAGTATTTTTGGCATGTTGAAGAAGGAAAGAAGGTGAATCAGATCAAATCAAGTGGTTGGAGCAATTAAATATGCTCATTAATGTCTAGAAATTTGTTTTCCTATTTCTCACCTACCAGATCCACCAAAAATTTGAATTTGAATGTCAGCAGCTATTGGTTAAGACTAGGTGCGTGCTGATCAGAGCTTTATAACAAAATATAGAGCTATTAGAAGTTTTTCAGAGTCATATGCGCATGCAAGATACATGGCATGTGCTAATTGGCTGAAAGGATGACCAAATGTGCAAAAAAAATTTCATCTCTGACACGTTTCACTCATTGATTTGTTGCAAGGATTCGACGTCCTGTTGGTGTGCTTTGACTAGTTGTTGTTTCACTCTCAAGCATGTCAGAGAATGACATGGAATGGAAAAGCATAAAGAGGGAAAAAAATATGGGTGTGGAAGAATGAGGTGCGGGAAGGAGGCAGAAGGAAGGCACACACAACGCGCATGGGGAAATGAGGTAAACTGGTGAGATGAGAACACATAGTCAAGGTGAAATTATTACAAGATAATGTGCGGGGTGTGTGATAGGGCCAAATAATTAGTTGATTAAAGAAAATGTAAGGCGCACATAGGACAAAATAACTTCTAGGAAGAAGGCGAATGCACAAAAGATTTACATAGGGGAAGAATGGAACAAAGAGGAAGAGGAAAATGGAAAGGGGAGAAGGGGAACCGCGCAAGGGCGTATGAGGAAAAGAAGGGAGGTGCACGAGGAAACGCAACCAAGAGAATGTGCCAAGTAAACTTGAGTGCGTGCAACCTTGCAATGAAGAGCTTAGAGCAATAATATGTATACAAGTTGTCCAAATAACTAGGAGAGTTATTTGGATAACAGTTTTGGCAACTTTGAGGGCCATCTGCCTACTAGATGAAGGAGATAAGTATCCTAGAGCATCCATTTGGCATGGAATCCACTATGTAATCATGAAGCTCTAATTTATGACTTTGAAGAACTACCCTTGAAGTCACTTGAAGGTACATTTATTGACTCTACTCTGGATCCTATAATTGTTGAAAGAAGATTGGTATTCTAGAAGCAAAAGAAGAGAGTGCGGGGGAAGCACGTGAGAAGAAAGAACTATGTACAAACAAACAATGTGCACTCAACACACTTGGAGGAATTGAAACTACTCTAACATATACAAAATCATGCAACAAAATTAATAAAATGGTTTGAGATAGATCCCATCCACTGGGATTTACAGCGTGTGTCCATCAAGATGAGCTAACTCGAAAAATTTATCCTTTTTACACAAACTGATGATATATGGGCCACTCCAAAGTGCATCAAACTTTGAATGAGGCCCTAATTTATCTCTGTTAGCATCCTATTTCAAGACCAAGTCCCCAACTTTGAAATTTTGAGGCCTAGCATTTCTATCAAACCATTTCTTTGTTGTTTTTTGATGTTGTTCTAGCTTGATCATGATAGAGTTCCTTAACTTTTCAAGATTAACCAGCTCCGCCATTCTGATTTTTCTCTAGTCTATGCCTTCAAACTCTAGCTATTGGGCAAGTGCCAATGAGCTCAAATATAACGTCAAAGGAAGGGTAGCCTTCTTGCCATACCACTGTCTTTGGCTGATGTTCATTGTGCGCTTCATGATCCTGATCAGGTTCTTGTTTGTTGACTCTACCATACCATTGCCTTGGATGTAATATTTGGAATAATTTTTCAAATAAATGCCAAGATTTAGATCCCAATCAGTGATTTGGTGCCAAGGAAGGCTTTTGCATTATCAAAGATAATGGTTTGAGGAATGCCAAACCTTATGACTATACCTTCGAGAAAGTCAAGGATGACTGACTCGGTTGCTTCTTTGAGCATGAATTTTTTTGTCCATTTGGTGAATTAATCTATAGCTTTCAACACCCACTTGTGTCTAGTGGTTGAAGGTAGATTGATCATTCCTATGAGGTCAAGACCCCATTGCACAAAAGGCTGATCCGCTTGGATTGGTCAGAGGAGAAGCACTGTCAATATTTTCTTTCCTATAAAAAAAGCACATTCTTTGTATTTTGTGACCCATTTGTGTGCATCTACAAATAGAGTAGGCCAAAAGATACCTACCATTATGATATTAATTGTTGTAGTTTTGGAAAAAAAGTGTCCACCAGAGAATCCATCGTGAAATTATGCTAACACTTTTTTCAGTCACTGCGCCATTGATACATCTTAACACCATGCCATCAAGCTTTTTCTTGAAGAGAATTCCATCAATCAAAACATAAGGGATAGATTGTAACCTTAGATGTCTTCTCTTTTCCTTGTTTAAGCCAGGAGGGTATGTACCCTCAGAAAGGAATGTGATCATGTAATTCATCCATTCGTGTGTGCTAAGATCTATATTATGTTCAATTTCTATGTGCGGGAGATCCTCATCCAAAAATAATAAAGTCTCATATTCATTGTGCATGTCCTCAAAAAGCTATTTATAGAGCACGCTACATCTTACCAATTTTGTGGCTTTGATAATCACATCATATTCCATGATTTTGGTCACCCATCGTGCTCTTTTTCATTGGTTTCTACTCCCATGATAAAGTATCTGACAGAAGTGTGGGAGAATAACACATTGATATGATTTGTGGCAAGCATAATTTTAAATTTATTGAGTGTGTGCATGATGTTGAATAACTGATTCTCCATGTCACTGTACTTTAATTCATAATCCTTTAGTGTCTAGATGAAGAAAGCCAATAGTTGTTCCATCCCTTGTTCATTTTCTTGTGTTAGGAGAGAAATAACACTCACATCAAAACCATTAGCATAAAGGATGAAGTCCTTGGAGTAATCCAGGTTGATGAGTTTTAGTGCAAGAGTAATTTATTACTTGATTCTGTTGAAGCTATCTCTTCCTTTTGTTGTCCATCTAAAGGCTATGTCCTTCTTGAGCATCAGGGTGATGGGTTGAAATAGACCTGCAAGGTTAGGAATGAAGTGCCTAATGAAATTGATCTTACCGAGGAAGGATTACAAGGCCTTTTTGTGCACCGAAAGGAAAAGAGATAGGATGGCTGAAATGCGTTAGGATCAATTTTGATGCCATCCTTCAAAACCACATGGCCCAAGATCTTTCTCTGTACCACTGCATAATTACACTGTTTGGGGTTAAGAGATACACCATAATTTATGCACCTCTCAAATACTTTCTCTAGGTTCGTCATATGATCCTCACTTTGCTATGAGAAGACCGTTATGTCATCAGGATAAACCAAGATGAACTCATTGATGTAACCTTTGAAGGTAATATCCATGGCAAGCTGAAATGTTGCGCCTCAGTTTGAAAAAATGAAGGGCATCTTTTGATATGCATATGTTCCCCACTTGGTTGTAAACATCATTTTGAATTGATCCTCTTCCTTGACCAAGATCTTATTGAAACATGAATACCCATCTAACATTGAGAATTTTTGTGCACTGGCCACGGTTTACAGAATCTTCTCCATTGAAGGCAAAGGATAATGATCTTTTAGAGATGCCTGTATCAAATCTCTAAAATCAAAACAGATTCTGATTTCACCATTCTTTTTGCACACTGGAGCTAGATTCGCAACCCAAGTAGAATACTTGATGGGAAAAATAAATTTTTCCTTAATGAGTTTAGGTAATTCCTTTTTCATGAGGGGCTCTATCTTTGGATTGATTGGTCGCCACTTCTGTTTGACGGGTTTGATACTAGGATCAAGGTCAATGGAATGTTGAGCAACACTTGGATCAAAACCTTTGAGGTATTCATACTTCCATGAGAATATATCACTGTATTTTTGACTAAGAGAGATGAAGTCCTACTTTTCATCATGTGTGCAAGTATTAATGAGAAACAACTCCTTTTCACACGCAATAGTGACTGGGGAGTAGTCTCCTTGTGCAGCGCATATACTTTTCTTCACCCTTGAACTCATCATTAAGGATAAACATTTTATCTAAGGTGACCAACCCTTTAGGACACTTATTTGACTTCAGTTGAATCACTTGGTCCCCATAGCTATCATACAAGTCATCTTGCATACTTCATGAGAATTCTGCCCCATTTCAAATAAACTCAATGATTTTTGCATCACTGTAAAACACTTTCCAATTGGTGTTGTTATCTGGAATGGATGGTCTAATCACCATCTTAATGTACTAAGTGTTTCCTTTAACAAATTCCTCAGTAGGAGAGAACCGCAAACCAAACATGGCCATTTAATCAGCTTCCTTGTTCATTTGGCATGGTACTACCTACAAGTTTAGAGCAACAAAGCTCTCAAGGAGGTCCCAAAATCTATGCTTATAAGATTTAAGAAGCATATTATTTACCTGAAACTTGTTGGTAACCTAGTGGATAACTAATCTTGTATCCCCAAATATCTTTAGCTCCTTAATCTTCTTCTTTTAAAAAATAATAAGGCCATGCACTAGCGCTTCATACTCCACCAGATTATTAGGACACGAAAACTACAATTTATGAGTGAATAATAACTTCTCATCCTTAGGGGAAATGAGAACGACTCTTGCTCCTGCGTCATTTATGCTCATGGAACCATCAAAGTATAATTTCCATAGACTAGGTTCAACTTGGTCTTTTTTGAGCATGCACGACAATACAACTTCTTCAAGAATTCAGTAAGTACCAAACCTGGTTTCATAAGCTTCTAGTTCTTCAGCATATGGGTCAAATTTATGGTGCCTCTCTTCCCACTCATCACGTACTAGATCAAGAATATAAGGTGGAAGAGGATGCTCTTTACGAACTAAAGATTTTTCTTCTTGGATTAAACAATTGGCTTGGAGAGGGGATGCTCTCATATGACTCTAAATGATAAGAAAATATTGGCTCAACTTGTATGGTAAACTGGGTACCATACCTTGTCTCGAGTAACATATGAGACCAATCAAAAGACAAGTAACCACCCAATTTTGTAGTAAATTATCTTGATAGACATAGGGAAAACAAAGGAGGTAGGTCAATGATAAACACATCTTTAGTTATTGTTAGACTTGGACATGCATGAAGGGCTAACTCAAGATCCTTGATGAATCTTAAGGTAGTAACAGTTGAGCCATCAAGTTGTAGGAATCCATCAAATAAGGGGCTATACCTTAGATCTAAGACGTCAACTACTTTCTTGGGCATAATAGAGGTACTAACGACCGAGTCTATTATGTAATTATGCACTAGGTTTTTGATTATGATCAAGGACATATAAAAGGGTGGGGTTTTAATAATATTACTTACTTGTTTCTTCTATGTCTGATAAATATTGATAGAAGCACGTGGTTTTTGAATAGTTGGATTAGCGCGTGGAAGTTGGGACAGGGCCTCATGTAGCAGATCCTGTTGAGATGGAATGGTGAGGGCATCCCACATTGTGAAATTTATGCTTGTCTTCTTCATTTGGTCTATAATGCTAAATGGAAGACCCATTGATCTATGTATTTGGGGCACAATGATATCCCTTTTTGACTGCTCAAGCGTGGAGGCAGGGGATTTAGCTGAAGCTGAGGCTTGACCCACCAAAGGAGGGGCACACACTACTTATGGAGGATCTTTATGTGGGATCTCAGGTACAGGCATTTGAATGATTTTATTACTGGATGCCATAGCCACATATTTTTTCTTCTGAGGGTCAACTTGTGTTGTTGGGATTATGACTTGCATGCCAGATTCTAACATTCTCTTCTTGTATCTTGTGTTGTCTACAAATTGGGGGCATGGTCTATTTGTTTCATCTACATCTTGGTTGATTGGAAAAAAGTCCTTAGTGCCAAAGAACATCCAATTAGAATCAGGAGGAACTTCTAGCCCTTCTTGGTTCACTACTTCAGGTGCACTTGTTGAAGGCTCACAGGTGGAAGCATTCTAGATCATGTAGGCTTAAGCACATGCAACATTGGCACATTGATATTAAATGTGGGACATGTTTCAAGGGAAGAACCATTTTGACTCCTGTGCCAAATTTTTGTGAACTGGAATAAGTGTCTGACTTGCATTGGGTGCTGGAAGAGAGGGCGTGGGAGGAACAACTTGCAAAGGCAGATGTGCGTTAGCATGCCATTTTTCATTCTGCTGGCTAGGCACGTATCTTTGGTTTCCATATTGATTCCACCAAATCTGATTTATTTGGCTATGCACCTGATTAGAATTACCTGTATAGGCTTGCACTTGTTGTTTCTCTAATGACATGACCTTGTTTGAAAAATTTCTAATCAGGGACTTCAATTCTTCATCTTCTTTCTGCCACGTCGAAGAGTAGGATGTTGATACAATAGATTGCAATATTTTCTCATGAATTCTAGGAACAAGGGCATGGGTGGTATATGAGCTATCTTTCCCACTTGAATAAGACTATTTTCTACCCTTACTATAATATTATAAGAAACTGGTAAAGTCCTACCTCCCATGGATTGAATCATGACTGAGATATCATTATTCAGTGCCTTTAGATAACACAAAAAACATGTTAGGTTGTAGGTCTTACCACAAGAGGGATTATGTCCCAAGTCTTTTGAAATATGATGTTGAAATCAGTCATCTGCTCATTGGGCACCCTCATTATTATTGTCAATTGATCCACCAAAGATAGGTGATTTGAATTTTCTTTGAAATAACTACAAAGAGATGTTCCCATCTTATCCTAAGTGGAAATAGAGCCAAATCTTAAGCCTCAGTACCATTGGAGTGCTTTTCCTTTAAAAGAGGGTACAAGTATCCTGACTGCTACATCATTGTGTGTGATCAAATAGAGTGAACATACGTTTGCTACATCCTGGATATGCTCCTGAGGGGTGAATTGATTCTCACTAGTAAAGTATGGAATAATTTTTAGCGCGTCATTTGGCATATCATTTTGAATGGATAGAACCAGGAGACTACCTCCAGTGAAGTTAGCAAATTTCCTTTTTGGAGGAGGTGGCTAATGCAACATTGCATGGTGCGTAGATTTTCTGTTGTGAGGAGGAGTTGAATGGGTGTGGCACGCTGGAGATGGAGATGCGCACGTGGGATTTCTGGAAAGAATCTTCTTGGGGATAACTAGAAGTACTTGAAGGAATATTCAACTGTTGCACTTTTCCTTTTCTACACTCTTCTCATGAAAGGTGCTCAGGACTACTAAACATGAGTTATAGAAATGTTGGGAGTCACCAGATGTGTTGAAATGAGCCTCCAAAGGCTGAAATACTAAGTCTACACACTAAAACTTAGCAATATGAAATTTAATCTTTCAATGATGGTCCCACCAGGTGTGCCAAAAACTATTGTTCATTCAAACATGCACCCGCATGCTACATTCAGAAGAGATGAGTTGTTTGAGACAATAATGGAACCATCTCTAAGTTGTGGGACCTTGTGAGCTTGAGATGGATCTCCAAGGAAGGTCGGTTCCTCTATCTACTTCTAATACTACTGCTACTTCTAGTGATAAAAAGGAAAACTAAGCTAATAATTCCAAGAGGAAAAGTATAGAAGGATAACATAAAAGGAAACTACACTAAAAGTTGATAACACCATAAAAAGAGGGATGGACACTATCTGTTCTGAGAAAAAATTAAGGGAAATGCATGGAAGAAGTCTAGGCACGTGCAACACAAATAAAACATATTTATAAGATCAATTTCATGGAACAAAACTAAATAAGGAGTTGCAAGGGACATATAATGGCACAACAAGCACACGATGTAAAAGAAAGGAAAGAAAAAATAATATAGCATGCTTAGGACAAATATTAGTCACAAAAAAATACTTCTGTTACTTCCAGAAATACATAGAGTTGTTATAATGTTGAAATAGGTCAATGTCCATATACACGAGACAAATTTAGAGGTCTGCGACTCAAAATATAGAAAAATGAAATATTTGGAAAAATACGTATGGATCCAAAGTGTCCAACATAAAAAATGAGCCCAAACCTTAAATTTATAGACGAATTCATGGAAGAAGAAGAGAATAAGGATGGAAAATATGAATTTGAAATACAACCACCAACAAGAAGCATTCAATGCCTACAAATTCACTTGGAAATATGTTAAGATGCACTTCCCCAAGTCTTTTTGGCATGTTGAAGAAGGAAAGAGGGTGAATCAGATCAAATCAAGTGGTTGGAGAAATTAAATATGCTCATTAATGTCTAGAAATTTGTTTTCCCATTTCTCACCTACCAGATCCACAAAGAATTTGATTTTGAATGTTTAACACTATAGCTCATGTGAGCAGCTATTGATTGAGACTAGGTGCACACTGATCAGAGCTCTATAGTAAAAGATAGATTTGTCAGAAGTTTTTCAGAGTCATCTGTGCATGCAAGACACATGGCGTATGCTGATTAGATGAAAGGACAACCGACTGTTCAAAAGTTTTGTCATCTCTGACACGTGTCACTCATTGATTAGTTGTAATGATTCAGCTTCCATTTGGTGCACTTTGAATGGTTTCGTGTGGCACATGCAATCATGTTAGAGAATTACGTGGCATGGAAAGGCATAAAGAGGGCACAAAAAGATGCACATAGAAGATTGAGTTGTGGGAAGGATACATAAGGAAAGCATGCACAACGTATGTAGGGAAATAAGGAAAACTGATAAGCTAAGAATGCATAGTCAAGGCATAATTATTACAAGATAATGTGCAGGGCACAGATAAGGGCCAACGACTTAGTTGATTGAAGAAAGTGCAAGGTGCGCACAGGATGAAATAGCTGTTAGGAAGAAGATGCATGTAGGGGAAGAGTGGAACAAAGGGGAAGAGGAAAATGGAAAGGGGAGAAGGGGAAGTGCACAAGGGTGTGTGAGGAAAAGAAGGTAGGCATATGAGGAAAAGAAGTGAGGTGTGCAAGAAAAAGAAGGGAAGTACACAAGGAAATGCAACCAAGAGAATGCGCCAAGTAAACTTGAGCATGTTCAACCTTGCAATGAAGATCTCAGAGCAAGAATATGTATACAAGTTATCGAAATAACTAGGAGAGTTATTTAGATAACAACTACTCTATTGCTATTTTCCACCCAGGGTCTCAATCTCATGGGAAAAATTAATCCTACCTCATTCGATGGTCACAAATTCATCATCACTACCACATAAAAATTTACCAAGTGGGTTGAAGCCATTCCACTCACCTATGTCAGCGATAAGTAAATATCAAAGTTTATCCATAACCATATCATTTGCTGCTATGGTATTCCATCTGTAATTATCATATAAAATGAAAAATCCTTCAAAATTCTATGAACTTTGTGACCACTTCCACTCCATATTACCCACAAGGAAATGGCCAATCTGATGCATCCAAAAAAATGATAAAGTGCATCTTTGGTTAAATTTTCAGTAAAGCAACATGTTATTGACACACACAAATCTATCCTATCTTGTGGGCCTATTGTACATCCATATGTACCCCCACTGCCTCCACTTCATACTCCCTTATATTTAGACCTAAATTTATCCTTCCTGTTGATATCTATCTCCCTTCACTCCATGTATCTCTCCAAAACCTCATTGATGATGAAGAATATCATTTATATTTCCTTCAAGAACTAGAGCTACTAGATAGGAAATGCCTCTAAGCCTTGGACCATCTTAAAATTTACGAAAATCATCTTCGAAGACACTATGGCAAGCAAATAAAAACTCACAAATCCAAATTTGGTGACCTAGCCTTAAAGAAAACCAATGCAACACCAATGCTGACCATGAAAAGAAAGGAAAGTTTGAACCAAATTAGCTTGGACCATATATCATAATAGAAAAGTTTGGTTTTGGTGCTTATAAGATTGCTACCCATGATAGATATGAGCTAGATGAGCCCATGGATATCATGCATCTTAAATGATTCAACTCTTAATTGTCCACTATCCAAGCAAAAAATCTAATTATTTAAAAAAATCTATCCAATGGTGAAAACCACCTCAGTGGTGCCTTGGTAAAGTACTATGGTGAAAACCAATTTCTAGCACTATGGTAAACTAGATTTTACATCCACTAGTGTCCTACATATGCGTCAGTACACTAGGGTCAAGCCCCTTTACCAAATCCGTATTTCTCATCCCTACCCACATTCCTATTCTAGTATCCACATCCAAACTTCTTCTGGCCTTGAATAAAAAGTAACAGATACATCATAATTGGGAATGCTATCTTGATCCTAACAATGATCACACTATCTACATTAAAATTTTGAGAACTGCAAAAAAAAGAAGGATTCAAGTCTCTTTGTCCATGCCAAGAAATGAAACCCTTGTAAGATCCTGACACTTTCCTTCCTCTTCACCCCCATCCACTTGGTATCCCTATATATCCCTCTTTACAATCTTTTTCCCTTTCTCTCTGCTATTTCGCTTCATTTAGTGGAACGATTACATTGCAAATGAAGGAGTGGATAATGAAGAATGATTAATTTTTTAGATTTATTCTGTATAGTGACATTGTATGAATTCCATAACATTTACCATGTATATACACACTTCTATTCATAATCACATTATATAACCATTTGGACATCTCCTAATTCAACTCACAAACTAAATAATAAAACATGCCAAACATCTTGTCCTCCCTATCATCCATCTATACATCAAAATATGATAATTAACCATATAACCATAGTAATCAACACACATGATCAAATCAAATCTATTTACATCTAACACCCTCATCATACCTATCCATTCATTTTACAAAATTAATCATACATCTCATTCACATCCAAATATAAAAAACATTTCATCATCACATAAAATCTAATCGTCATCATATATAAATCTAGCATCATCACATCACAATAAAACTACATCAAATCATCATTTAACATCAACTCAACATATCATTACATCATCATAAAAAATCATAAAAAATAAATGTCTCTAAACATCTAAAATTATATAAACACCGTCATTATGACAACATCAAATAATCATAAATAATTCATCATGAGATCATCATATACATCATCATATATACATAAAAAACATCAAAACAAAGTATGTCATCACATCATCAATATAATGTCATCCAAAAAATTATACATGTCATCAAAATAATCAAATTTAATCACATCATCAACATAATACATCTACTTCGTTGACATAAATATATCCATCAAATGGTGATTGTCATGGTCATCATATAAATTATAATACAAAAGAATATATATACATCTCTAACCAAAAACTCAGTGCTCATCCTTGCATAGAGCTACTTGTATCATCCCGTTCATCCGGTCTCATATGTAATACATTGGTAGTGATTCCGGAAATCACCAATAGTGTTGACCTCCTCTCAGCTATGTATTCCGCATATCATGCCACCTTAGGTAGTTTAGTTGTCACGATGCTCTTATAATATAACACATCCTCTCCTAAGGCCTGATATTATCTCAATGTCACTATCTATGGTGGTGCCATCTAACTTTCTCCCTAAGAGGCTCCCTGTGTCTTGCTCACCTCTGCTACCGTATCCAGCATGCCATACCTATCCTTGTACACATCTCTGTGGTGATGGTACCTATGTCGGTGTCGTATGGTGCGATCGCTCTCCTACTGGGAACTATCTCTCTCTTGGAGAGTCACATCGAACTCCACCTAAAGGTGGGCTTTCTCAGTTGTTGATCCCCCATCTCACCCCTTATTGTTACTTTCATAAACCATCAATGGCCTGTTGTATCATGTATAGCTCTCCCTATGGGGGAGCTATCTCTGCATCTCTCACCTAAATCCCCATTGTCTTACTTTCCATCTCCACCATCATTTGGACCACCAAAATTGATAACATGCTTGAAGACCAATTCAAATATTATATCTCTCTCAGGGGAGACACACCTCTCACCCTTAAGCCAACTATCTCTACTTCTCGGGCCCAGGCTTCATTCATGTCAATATGTACATGTAGATTTAATCCTGAAGGACTGATGCCTATAAACCCTGCATTGGATGATCTTGTAGGACTAACACCTATAAACCCCATACCAAATGACCTTGTTATATCTACATGAAACAACCAAACATTATAAAATGCATCATCAATCTCTATCACATCGGTATCTTGCCTATCTTGAATTTGGTCTGGCCCTCCCTATAATGGTGATTGTGGTACTTGTTACTGCCCATCTGAAGGACCACCTACTATGATAACAAGAGGTGTTTGGGATAAATTCTCCTCACCCTTATCATCATGAGGTGCATGTAATACTAATACATTTCCCTGTACTCCCCGCATGTATACCTATCTCCGCCCATACACAAACTGCATCACTCCTAACGGCCATGAAAGTCTGATTGACCTGATCCCTTACCACCACTCCTCATATCACTACTCTATCCCCAAATCCATTACATATAGAAATGACATCCATTGATCACATTATACTTCATCAAAACTCACTCTATCCACCTCTACTAGAATCAGAGTATCCCACTTAGTCTCTCGGGTAGTCCGTGTAAATAAGTGGCATCTGATAGGTATACCTTGTCTAATCCCAAACTGTCAAAGGATGTGATCTAACTTGTACTACTTAATCATGTATAGATGGCCTCATAATAAGAAATATGGAGTTTGTATCCTATTCAGTTGCACCTGATCCCCAATCATGCCTCATACTGATTGTATGGCCACCATGTAATGATGTTGAATCACTTGTAAGAGGCTGAAATACCTCCAAAACACACACAGACTGTTTGTAAACAACCAAAAGCTTTAAAATAGTTTTATTCTCATTCCAGAATCTACCTAATATTTTACAACCTTACAATATTCCTTTTTATTTCCCACTATCTCTAAGAAAACCTTAAAATGTGAAAAAAACCCTAAAACTCAAAAAAACTCTAAAAAGTAAAACACCTCAGATGGACCCCAAATTTTGTATAAAAAATATACCTTTGTAAATTAATGTGTACATCAAATCTTGGCTTATTATATAAAATAGAACAAAATATATTAAAACTCTAAGTGCTAGACAAGTGCTAGTCAAAACCACCAAAAAGGTTTGAAGTCAATTTTAGACCACTAGATGAATGAATTAGGCCCCCCCAAAAATGTGAAAAAGTCACTAAACCTTTCTAGAAATGATGTAATGGGACATTAATAATCATAATCTAACACCCTGGAAAATTTCAAGAGGATCCAACGATCGGATCAAAAGTTATGTTCTCCGGAAGTTATATTCTAGCATCACGTAATATCCCCTACTTGTAGCTTGTCTATCGCCAATCTATAATGATCCATCACATGTAGCAGATATCTCTTCATCATATGCATGAAATATGAGTATAATGAGGGCTCTCCATCCTATCCTTTCCACTGAATACCTATTGGTGTACCCAAAACTATATGGGCATAACTCCAAATATGTAGTAAAATACCAGCTCTGATGCTGCTACCTCCTTGGTAGGGTACTCTTTCTAGATCATGATATAAATGTGCTAATACTGTAGGATCCCATGTATTAAAATTTTTTGCAACTTCCACATAAGATGGACTATGCCTACAAATATGAGAGTAAAATATTGACCTCCTCCATCAGAAAACAAAATATAGCTAATGAGGGAGCATAACAACATTGGTACTCACCACATCAAATCTCGTCTGAAATATATACCCAAATATATCCGTAATCGTCATTGTGGTACATCCTCCATGCCTGTCAATAAAAATAACTTGGCTCTATGCCTATCCTTGTGCCACACCACATGCTTCTCCTCCTTCAGAATTTGGTATATACGGTAGACTTCCTCCAACGTCACTGACATCTCCCCTGTCGGTTACCATAATGTGCTGGTATCTAAGTTCCATTTCTCCACCAATCATTTAAGTAAAATAAAATTTTCCCACATGAATGATATCCTCACCACAAGCAGTAATCTAATTGCATCTAGTAGAGCAACCTGTTCATCATGAAGTCCTCCTAACAATGGTGAAAATGCAGCCAACCACCAATGCCTCACACGAATAATCTCTAACGATATCTGTATACACCAAACCTTGCATATGAACCCCCCACCACCCCCAAATCTACCCTATATCTCAATCATTCTACTCTACTCCCCCTCATAACACCCTAAAACACCTCCTCTAAAAAAATAATATTTTCTAGCAAAAGTGCTACCTTACTAGGCATACACGCAAAACCTAGACATAGATGCCACTTTATAAGCATAAGCGCTACTTTACCCTACCCAACCTTAATCACGTATAGGAACTTATGCAGCACTTCATTTCCTTGTCTTGGGAATAGGCACTAATATGTCCCCTCTTGCATAGGCACTACCATACATGGCATATGTGCCAAATCATATCATATGCGCCAAACTTGAGGATAGGCGCAAAAACATACCGTAACCCCGGTGCATAAGTGCTAATCATTAACATAACCTCCTACCTCGACATATAGGTGATACTACATAACATAAAAACACCACTTTATAATGCATAGGTGCCACTACATACTATACCTATCTCTAAACTACCTGAAACCCCCCTAAAAGTCCAATTAACTTGCAAAATAAAAAACAACACGAATCCACAAAGTACTCTTTAGTTATCCATTGACCGTTGGTTGCTAATACTCCCTCACCAAGTTCTCTTGGTGCTCTGCAATCCTTAAATAGTAAATTTTACTCTCTCAGAGGATCTTGTTCTGTACTTTGCATGGCGAAAATGGCTCGCCGTGTGGTTCCCTAGCCCCTTTTATACCACCCGTAATGCCCTGAATGTGCTCCTAATGCTTGTTCTTCCACCTTGTTCATTTGTTTTTCCTCTTGTTTCTTTCTATCTTGCCCAAATTTCCCCATATATCATGAAAAAATAAAAATCATAAAATTAAAAAAATCGTTAAAAAATCATACAAAATTAAAAAATTATAAAAAATTAAAAAAAATCATTAAAAAAGAAAAAATTTCAAGAAGCACAATAAAAAAAAATGGACACACAAAAAGCATCAAATTTTCCAAATGTTTTGTCATATCCACCAATCCACCCCATTCAATCACTTTTTTTGCATATGTGATTGTGAATATTTGTTTTATTTCTTGCATCTTTTCTTTCTTAGCTGATAATATGAGGCACATTTATGTTCCTTTTCTTTTTCATGGTCTGATGATATGAGAACCATTTTTTTTAAATTTTCTAAATGATATGAGGACAAAGGAATTTGGCAATTTAATCATCATAGTCTTTATACCTTAATGCATTTTCCCCTATGCCACATCCATAACATTGCTAATGATGAAAACATGGACCATTCATAACAACACCCATCCCCTTTGATCATCATACACTAATAACTGTCCAACATCAACCCTCTCTCATATGATCCTCTATTAATCCATATTCATCACTCTAAATCTTCTTAGCACAATCAAAACAATCGATCACCCTAAACAATATCTAATTGATCTTTAAAATCTAAACCAAGAGTGCAAGAGACAAATGGTGTAATGGCACCAAAATCAATTAAATTAAGCTAATGGCCTACCGAGCCAAGATCACATCCTTAAATCCATTTGCGTTTGGGAGGTATTCTCGACTATTCAGACATCCATCCCTTTAATCAACCTATCCTAACCCCTTTTAGATAGCATTCAATAGGGAATCCAACCAAATTCATCTAACTTGATCTTCTCGACTAGGGCATACAATATCTCTAACCCATCCTCTCAATCCAATCAATCCAATCAAGTTAATCAATTCATCTCAACTCATCCTCTTAGCTTAGACATCCAATAAATCAATCTACCAACCTTCATTTTGAGTGGTCACCACACTTGTTTCCTCCCCGTCTGACCTCTCAAGGGGGCATCATGCTCACCATCTTAGAAATATCTCATTTTTTAAACAGTTATTACTTCACAATAACCCTTCAAAAGTGGGCAAAATGTAAACATGTAAAATGTTGACATAATTAATTAATAAATAAAATCCATATTAAACATTATAAATCCTAACATATATTTCCCCATCTATTACTAAATCATCATCCTACAATTTCCATTTTAACTCTTTAATAATTAATGATAAGATTAATTATTATTAACTCCTTTCCTAACCTTATTTAAAATTTTCTAGGAATTTAAAATTCGTACTCACCTACCCACCTACTCTACACCTACCCTACATCTATTTTCTCCATGTAATCACATCCCTAAGCATCCTTCGTTAATATAACCTAATCCTAAACTAATCTAATCTTATCTCCTCCATTTATAGAGGCTTATGATTATAGAAGCCTCTCTAACTCTCCACACTTCTCTATTGAATTTTAAATTCAATGGAGAATTCTCTATAATTCTAGAATTGTATAATTCTAGATTCTTCTATCCTCTCATGCAACATTAACCATTGATCTTCATCCCACTTGGGTCAATCCTCACCCTCCATTTCCTCTCCATAAAGCTACAAATTTGCATGTCACCCTTTGTGGAAGCTAAATTTGGAACATCATATCTAAGTACTACAAAAATATCTCAAGAATCTCTCCAATATCCATAAAAGATCCTTAAGAAAATTCTTAATCTACAAAGGCGAGGTGATACCCAATCACTTCCATAAAATCTGAAGCAAGAAAGATCAATAAACCATCTTGAGCACAACAAAAATATCAAGGGGAAGATCTTCATTGGTAAGTTATAGGTTACTTCTCTTTCCCTTCCATCCTTTCTCAATCTGAGGTAGTGTTTAGGGGTGTTAGATTAGGAATCAAATTGTATTGTTTTCTATCTTACATTTGCATCTAACAATTTTTTTGCATCTACAATGATGACTACACACAAGTGTCCCAAGTGATGCTAAAGAATACATACTATTTCACTAGGTGCTATATTTTGCCTTTTGTGTTTCTTTTTACTATACAACTAGATGATGATAATTTTTTAGTGCATCAAATGAAATAGTTTCATCTACTTCAGCATTAACTAGATTATGTGGTGGGTTTCTCTAAAATTGGTCTTGTGCTAGCTCAACTATAATTGTTAGCTTTATGGTGTTTGATGGCTTAGGTGTAATCGATAGTTCTTTAGGTTTCACAATAGTAGGATGTGATGTTGTGATTAAGGTTGGTACTTCCTGTTTCACCAATAAGTTTAAGATTTCTATGATGAAATAGATCGGAGGTAAATGGTTAAGGAGGAATACCTATGATTATGTAGATGGTAGAATGCGTGCATTGTTGATGTTGTCCAAGCTGATCGTCAAGAACTCCTTTTTTTCTAGGAAGGACTACTTATATATGCAAAGCAAGACCACAAAAGAATATTAGAAAGCATTTGACAGTGTACTGCCTAGCTTATGCTAGATCCAGGAAGTGTGATGCTTCCTAGAGAGGCTGTCAATCCACTATTTAATAAAAATTTAATGTAAATAATAAACTAAAATAAATAGATCCTATTGTGATATAATGATTTAGGTTTATCATACACACAATACACTAGATTAAATGCTAACTATCAAATGCAACACTAAATCTAATTAGAACCAAGGTTTTTTTAGGTCAAGCAGGTCTGTCAGAAGTTTGGAAAGGGTATGAGGATGATTGGTTGAGGTCTGGGTTGGTTCTGGGAATATAAAATGACACACAAACTAGTATTGGTCAGGTGACCAATGTCGGTATGGGGATGAAACCAACGATGGTTAGGGAATCGGCGTTAGTAGGGGCAATAGGTAGTAAACTTTTAAAAATAGGTTTTTAGCCTCTCTATGATTGCACATAGAGTGAGGGTAGTGTGGTTTGGGTTGTAATATGGCTAAGATGACTCAGGAATACTAAGGAAGAGGTTAAGAAGGGTCAAAAGGCTTGGGGTGTTTGAATAATGGTTTGGTAGGATGAAGGTGATATACAGGTAACAAAAGAAATTAAATATTGAAAGAAGTAATAGATCTATAATGGAATAAGCACAAATGATTAAAATCATAGTAATTACTTGATGTTTTATAGATCTTGTGAATGGAGATGGCTGATGGTTGATTGGAGAAGAGATAGCTGGGTCTAGTGCCACAGAAGTGCAACTTGTGTGCTCCCATGAGTATTCCAATGTTATGGAAGGAGAACCAGTTGCTTGTCTTGCACTGTGGTTGTGAGTGTTCTTCGTCTTGGTATAGGAAGACTTGAATATTCAAGCTTGATTGTAATAGAACTCCAATAATTGAATGACCAACCTAGGTGAAGATTTGTAAAATTTTATATAAAGGAACCGATGGCAGTTAGGGAACCGACGTTGGTTAGGGAGAATTAGTCTAAGTTACCAAAAATAGCCCGATCTTTACTTTTTTTACATGATCTTGATTGCTAATCTGGGTCTCAAGTGAGGGTTGGTGCTTAGATAAGTGGGAGTGTTGTTGGAGAAGGAATAAGACTTTAATTTTAGGGTTTGAAAGAGTCCTAGTTGGTTAAGATAAGTACAGACTAGGTCTTAGTTTATTAATAAGCTATGAATAAGTCCATGGTGAGGTGTCTAGGTGGTGTGGCTAGGTGAGGTGTAAATTAAGTTAATTAAATTAATAAAATTAATTAATAATGTGATGATGAACATTAATTCAATTGTAAGTAATGAAATTAATATGAATGTTGGGTAAGCGGTCATGGTTATGTGAATATGTTACGTTAATTAATCGAAGGGGAACAAGGTGAGTGTGACCCAAATTTAGTGTCTATATTTTCCCCTTTTTATCATGTAGCTTGTATTGATAAGCGACGCTGAAAAAAATAGGAATTCGTTGTCTCAGGTATCAGTGAAGATTAGGTTGCCTCAAGTATGAGTGGAGGTGATCCTCGTCAAACTAGAAACTAATGAGGTGATAGAAGGATTCAGTGAGTGGTTTGATAAATGTGTAAGTGATGAAAAATGAGGTATAGGTAATGGTAATATTGGTATGGGTAATAGGCATGGGGCATTATAACACACACACACACACACATAAAATGTGACAAGGTACTAGGTTGAAGAGATTGCAAAATCTACTTTGTCAAAGGTTGGTTAGTTTATCCAAAAAAAGTTGATGTGATCCAGGCATCCAAGGTATAGGATACAGTCCTAAAAAATAACTAGGCTAGGTGCAGGAACGAGTATTAGGTGTTTTTCAAGACACTAAATTTTTTTGTTGGGATAAACAACACGACATTAGGCAAGGCAAGGTCATCAGGCTGGTCAACACGAGTAGCATCATTGCAAGGTATATCAAGTAAGAGAATTCAAGTGTCAAATAGGTGTAGGTAGGTTGGGTAATAGGTAAGGTCATAGGCAAGGCCTTGGTAGAGGAAAAAACATGCCCCAAATGAATAGGTTGTTGCGTGATATGTAAGTGATAAGGCTAGGTGTAGACTTGGGTAAGATGGAAAGGGTTTTAGGAAATTAAATGTGATGACCACTTGTATATTAGACTCAAACAGGATAACAAATACCAGTTGAGGGGAACCATCCATGGTCCAAGGAAACCAACTACAATGCACTAGGGCATGTGGCCAATACCAGTCTAGATAAACGGATGTCGTTCAAGTCATATTTGGGATAAAAAGGGTAAAATCCATGTTTTACGCATTCATTTGTGCTTTTGTTATTTGTGGAAAATGACAAACAAAGAGGAGTTTGTCTATTTGACTTGGTGAAAAAAATAGAGGTACCATCTAGGATGAGTCAGAGTGTTTGTGAGTAGACCCATGAGATCAATTGGATCATTGTGATTGGCTGGAGGGCAGACAGTTTGATTCATGCATGTTAGAGGCAGGAGAAGGTGTTAGAGGACCACCTATGTAGAGACCAGAGGTGGCACCAAGGAGACGATGCCGTGTTGAGGTAGGAGTCAATCCATATTGTTTATTTTTGTTTAAAATGTAAGGTAAAAATGAATAAATGGGGTGTTAAATTGAAATTTGAAATTTTGGGTAAAAATGGATAAAATGGGGTACTGGGAGGGGGAAAAGTAGATTGATTAGGGGGGAAATGACTTGGGATGGGGTTTAGATGGTTTTAGGGTAGATTAAAGGGTGTTTGTTAGGTTTTTCTAAAATTTGGAGCATGGGGGTTCAGATTTGGCGCTAAACTAGTAACCGATGCCAGTCAGCTAGCGACTCATGTTGGTTGGTTATGCCGACATTGTGGGTAGAAGGGGTGATTGGTACCGGTCAGGGTGACTATTGCCAGTCACTGTGAAAAGTGACCAAGCCAAAAAAAGACAAGAATGAGAAGGAGAGCGAGTGAGGTAATGTGGGAAGATGAAACAATAGGGTAGATACGTAGGTAATGGGGTAAAAAAAGTTATAAAAGAGGTAGGGGGTTGATGTAGGTAAGGATAGGTGTGTGTTTAGGTGAAAATTAGGTCAAATAGTGAAATAGTTAGGAAATGAATAGTTAAAATGGATGATAAGTTAGTGAAATAGTTAGGAAATGAATAGTTAGGTAGAGAAATTTGGGTGTGGGATGGGAGTAGGTAGGGGTGATGAAATGAGTAAAGTAGGTAAGTACTTGACATTATTGAGTGGTATGGATGTAGGCATGTCACCAGTTGAAAATGCGGGACAAAATACCACCATTATTGCTGCAAATACGACTTGATGTCACGGAGGCCAAGTGGACTCATATGCGAGATGTTGGACTTATCAACATCAGGTGTTATAGGTGTATCAGATGAGATCATAGTCTTATGGTCGCTCTCATCGATAGATGGGATGCAGTGACTAATAATTTCCATCTACCCACCAGCGAGATGACTATCACACTGGAGGATGTGTACAGGATTCTACAGTTACCGATTGTGGGAGAGCTTGTATATCAGATTTTGTTAGATGCAACGATTGATCCTATGGTTATAATGTTTGGGGAGGCAGTGGGTGACTTGAATGAGCACATTACTAGTTTTTTTATGGGGCTATGTACTCAGCCCATCCGTAGGAAACCTGTTTGGAAATATTGATGATGGAATCCATTAGATGCTACACACTTCTTGACTCAGAGGGTGGCCTATTTCCCCAAGCACTGATGGGGGTGTTACAGGATATGATGGAAGAGAAAGTTTTTTTTGTGTGGGTGCTAGTGTATTTGGTGCAGCTATATAGGGAGCTGTGGGATTATCAGAGGATGTGCCAATATGAAATCTATTGTACATTCCTATTACATTGCTGGGCATATGGGCACATTATGATTGTGTTCCCGTAGGGACTACTGATAGTAGATTGGCATCATGGTAGATAGAGGGCCAGATACATGAGATGGGTAACAGTAGGGGTGCATCCGTGAGTAGAGGAGGCAACACACGATGTGACCTATTTTAGATGACAGTTGGAGGGACTATATGCGATGGACATAGTATGATGACCCTATGTTGGTTTTCCTTCCTATAGAGGGATGGCACAAGAATTATATGGCCTAAAATTACTTAGATCGATACAGGGGAGGTGTGCCAATAAGCATGAGATGATTCTGATGAATAGAGTCAGATGTCAGTTCAGAGTACAACATGATGTCCCTCCACCATTCCCTCAGTACCAAAAAGATGATGTTGAGAAACCACTATCTCCACCACATCCAGCAGATCCTGTAGGGTAGGAGGAGTAGGCGGTGAACATGAGGATAGATGACGCTGATGTGACAAATGGGTACACAAGATGGTAGGCACCCTAACTAAAAGCATTACCATTATGGCTAGATCAGCTAGAATTGGCCACTATCATAGTTTAGAGAGATGCATTACATGGGCAAGTGACTACTTTAGGGGTACAGTTGGCAGTAGAGTAGGCACATGTGGTCACCTTGATAGGGTAGGTGATTACTTTATAGGGTCAGCTAGTAGCAGCATAGGCTTAGGATCTTGTACAAGCTCCCGTAGGGGATGGTGCACAGGTAGTAGCACTACAAACACATGTGACATATTTACAGGAGAAGATGACATCAACACAGGTGCATGTTGCGATTCTATAGGAACGTATAGCCACACAAGGACCTATATAGGCACCAATATAGGCACTGAGACAGGGTCTCATGATACAAGAAATAGCTCTAGGATAGGGTCCCTTAGTTCAGGTAGGAGGATATGGGCCACTTGTTCAAGCAGGGGGACAAGTTTGAGTCAGGGAAATGATGCCACCTCAGACGATATCCATGGCCAGATTCATGGATTCCCTAAATGAGGTATGGTATTATCAGGATCAGCTGACCACATCCAGTATTGATATTTCATCATACGCTGAGTATAGGGCCCAATAGAAATCCAATGAGAGGACCCCCAACACTAACACTATAGGTAGTCATTGGTCTTGTAGACATGACAAGAGGGAGGTGACAAGTGTACTTGCCCCGAGACCAGATGAGGGCACATGGGAGATGATGGCTAGGTGCATGAAAGGGAAAGAGGAGGATACATGTGAGAGTGGAGGTGACGGCCCTATATTGGGGTGATGTAGGATGATATGTGATACTGCATTTTATTTTTGATATATATACTGGCTTGCATGCCGAACAGGTAAAATTGTACATGATATTTTTTTGAGATACTTTTATTATTTATATTTTTCAATATATGTATTGATACACATACACTCCCTTTATATAGTTTATGATGATATTATACTAATGATGTATTTGGTTTTATTTCCATTTTTATTGTTATTATGGAAACTATGTGAGTTAGGTATGGTCGAGTCAGGTCATTTAGGCATGATGGAGTCAGGTTGTTTAGGCATGATGGCATCTAGGTTGTTTAGGAAAGATGGAGTCTAAATTGGGTAATTTTTGTTGTTATGGAATTTAGGATGTGTTAGGTATTGTTGGGTCTTAGGTGTAGGCATGGTTGAGTCAAAAATTTCCAAGTTACTGTTTTTATGGAAATCATGTGTTGTTGATATGGTGTGGTTTTAATCTCCAAGTAATTAAGATGTATGGAAATGTGATGGATGTTGTATTATGATAAGTATGATGAAATGATGTATGCGTAAAAGGGGGAAAATGGGTAGGGAAAAAGAGTGGATGAGATAAACTGTAAGGGCCCTATGCCCTCAGAGTGCTACCTACATAGCCCTAATGAAAAGGGGCCCCAGGTTGATGTAGTTCTCCCATAGGATAGGGAAGAATATGATGAGGTAGATGAATAGGTCGGTCGATTTTAGGCATGATTGAGTCTAGGTCATTTAGGTATGGTTAAGTCTAGGTTATTTAGGCATGGTGAAGTCTAGGTTGTTTAGGCATAGTGGAAATTTTTAAAGTTGGTTGATGAAAATAGATGAGGAATGTTGAGGTAGGTGATAATAGAATATATCCTAGAAAGTAAGTATCGAAGGTCTAGTCTTGTGTAGAAAAATCAATAAGTAAGAAAAGAGGAAAATGATAAAAGAGGAGAAATGCATCAGAATGGGGCAAGGACCATAGTGAACATACCAAAGACGGGCTTACGAAATTGGACCCCACAAGGCATTACATGATTGACTGTTCTAAGGGTGAAAGAATTTACATGATCATGAAATGTCACATTTTTGGCACGTCCCTTGAGTAGGTAAAAGGAAAGAAAGGAAGGAGGGAGAGGTGGAGTGGTTTGATAAGGTGTAACCTTGTTATGAGACAACATGCACCTTCTACAAGATACCCAAAACCAAAATAGGCAAGTCCATGACGAAAACATTGTATTTTTCTTGACTTTTGTATTTTCTTTTTTTTCTTTTGTTTTATAGACTGATCGATCCGTGAAGTCTATGTGGGATGAATAGAATGCTTCCTTGAGGTCTTCTTGATGTTTATCAATGTGGGAAGCTTCAGAATATTTTATTTTTATTTTGTAGAAATAGTCTTCTTTTTGGATAGACTATGTATAATATGGCTAGATTTTTATAGTTGTCCTTCAAGGGAGTAGTATATTTATAGTAGCAAGATAAAGATATAGATGTAATTTTTGAGGGAGTCATCTATTTATAAGAATTTTTACTCAAGGAGTGGAATTTGAAAAGCCCATATATTACTTTTGAACATTTTTTTTGGACTTTTCAGTCATAGACACAACTATAAAGGAGTATATGATTTTTTATGAAGGCAAAACCATAGCACACAAAGGTTAACTATGAAAGAGAGGGTTTAAGTGATGAACAACCATGCGATTCCATCCTAAAAAGAATGAAAAGTATCCATGAGAAATCATGCCATGAGTAGAGCTGTGATACTCATATTGAAGATAAGGCTGAAAGGGTGAAGGGTAATCACACAATCATGTTTAAATCGTTGGTCCTTCAAAGAGGCCGATGAAAGGTGAAGGTTTCTCAAGGGACGAGCATTTAATAGAAAAAATATGATATAGTACTTGATTTAATAATAGAATGGTCAAAGATGCAAGGCATTTAGGGGCTCACGTTCAGGTTTACCTTCGAGAGAAGTTAAATGATAAACACCTGATCCATAGGTATGAGTGATGATATAGGTTTTAGGAAAATTAGGAGAAAAATTGTGAAATTTAATTTTCTTATCTTTGGTTACATGTTGATTTTCCTTCAGGAAAATGTCACTGAACTTGAAGGTTCGTTTGTGGAAATATTTTTCGTAAGCACATTTGATACGTTTTTGATAGATTTGAAGGTGATCAAGAGCATTTAAATGACGTTCATCTAAGAGCTCAAGCTGGGCCAAACGGTCTTGGAAAAAATCGTCATCATTGTCCATGTATTTGAGTGAGATATGAAGTGATATAATTTGGAATTCAAGAGGCAAGACAACCTCTGTACCGTATACCAAAGAGAAAGGTGTTTCAGTGGTGGAGGTACAAATACTAGTGTGATAAGCCCATAAGGAAAAAAGAATGTGCGTGTGCTAATCATTACCAATATTTCCAACTACTTTCATAACAATTTTGTTAAGAGTTTTGTTAGTTGATTTAGCTTGGCCATTTTTTTTTAGGATAATAAGGTGAAGAAAAACTAAGTTGAAGGTTAAAGGTGTCACAAAGTTTACGTAGGGTTTTATTTTTGAATTATATCTTGTTATCAGTGATGAGGTTGTGAAGAACACCAAAGTGAAAAATGATGTGATGGTTGATGAACTCATAAATTTTCTTAGCCTTCTACCCATTTAGTGTAATATTTGGTTGTAGTGATGATCCATTGATTACATTGAGAATAATGAGGGTTAATATCTCCAACGAGATCCAAACCCCATTGGGATAAAGGCCAAAGGTCTCTTGTGATTTGTAAGGCTTAAATAGGGGTGTGGTGAATATTAGCGTGTTTTCAAAACTTTAAAAAAGATTTGAAATAGTCACAACAGTCTTGTTTTAGGGTTGGCCAATAGTAGCAGAGACGAAGAATGCACTTAGAACCAACGAGGCCATTGAAATGACCACCTCGAATCCCGTCGTGAACTTCCTTAATGGTGTATGGGATTTTAGAACTTATAAGGCATCGTAGGAGGATACAATCAAAGCCAAATTTGTAGAGAAGACCCCCCATGATGACATAACGAGAGAAACTTTTGAGGAAGGATCATTGTCCATTGCAAGTGAGTTCCAAAGGAAAAAGTGAGAGAGAAAGGTAATCAACAAACTACTTATAACAAATGTCCTGTGGATAGTGTTAGAACTATAATATTAAGTGCATCATAATGTTTAGTTTTGTTTTCTCCTGAAAACTACTATGCGTTTCTATAGCCAAATTCACATTTTTTGAGCTCATGCCCTTTGTTTATGTTTAAGACAAATTAGAGATTCAAGAAATTAGCAAAAGTCGTGCCCTAGAGCTGTTTAAACCTCTGTTTTGCTCGTTTTTAGAAATCCTTTATTTCCCGATCTGTGCATGTAATATCCTCTTTGCAACCTCCATTTTTGATCGAGATTGTTCACTTGTTCTATGGTCTAGGTCATCAAATCATTGTTTTTACTTCATGCCTCTAGTTCGTGAAGGAAATTTGAAAATTAGACTCAAAATGATGAAGTTCTCTTCATCTGTGTATTTTTTTCTACATTCAGGAACAATGGAAGTTTCTTTCCCAGTAAAATTTTGCCTCAGCATCCTCAAGTGATACGTGGGTCTCCCTGATTGGATACGGTTTGGTCATACTTCAAAACTCAGCAGATGGATCCACGTGTCGCAACGGCGCAACCCCAGGGTAGGGTTTAAAGGACAGTCTTCAATTAAGTGCAGGCTTGCCACATGTCCTAGGTAAAAAATGAAAGTAAAATCAGCTAAGTATGGAAGGCTCAGTGGAAGGCTCCATGTGTTGCAATGATGCAATACCGAAGATGGGGTAGAAAGGGTCAATTACAAAAATAGTGCCAGATTGCCATGTGTCAAAGTCATTGGAGAGGTAAAGCCTGCCGTGGAAAAGTCAAAGCAGACGAGCGGGCCATCAAGGGGATTTGAGATTTTGAGTCTCTTTTGTAAAAAAGGTGAAAATTTAAAAAGTAACCTGTGGCCCCGATCAGGCTATAAGGGAAAAATTCAAAGTTGAAGCCCGCGGGAAAAAATTCGAAGCAGACGAGCAGGCCATCGGGGCACTTTTAGAAATTTAACCAAATTCCCAAAAGTGAAGTAAAAGTTCTAATTTTCCCCGTGAATCCACCATGGTCTCGGGCCCGCTGTTGAAAAGTCAAAATGGAGGAGCAGGCTAGTGGAGGAAATTGAGTTTTTGAGCCTTTTTTCCAAAAAAGGTTAAAATGTTGAGAAAAGGGCCGTGACCTCGTTTCCAATAAGAACGTGCCACGTGTCTAAGTTAAAAATTCAAATCCGGGTTGCAGGCCAATTTGTTCCAAATTGCCAAATCTCACAAAAAGCCATAAAATGCAAAAGGCTTCCCCCGTAACCACTCCAATTCCTTCCTACCACATGGACGGCCCAATTTCAAAATTAGAGGAACAAATCAAACGGTCTATATTTAAATTGGCAAATTGAATGTAACGGTTACTTTGCAAGATCTCGTTTTTAACCTGCCAAGAGCGTTTTCTTCACAACAGAGGAATTTGAAAAGGTGTCAAAGATTTGTGAATTTGTAACGATTTCTTGCAAAGAATATAATGGATTCTCAACATCATTCCAAGGGCTGGTGATTGACTTTGAAAAGAACAGAGTGCTCTGTACCTGGAAAAGAGAAAAATGCCAAATTTCTTCTATCTTCTTTCTCTCTTGAATTTCTTCCATTCTAAAAGCTCTATACAAACTCTTCCTTAGCTACAATAATAAAAGAAGGAACTTTCACCTCTTTGATGGAGAGATTAACTGGTACTTTGCAACCAATGAGTTTTATTTCGTCTTGTAGCTTCTTTATCAGATTTGTATTTTCTTCTAACTCTAAATGCATGTAAATGAAATTTTTGATTAATGTGTGTGGGCATCTGATATCCTAATCGCAATATTAGTTTCTCCTACCTCCATTCTCACTCCCCTTTCCCCTTCTCAGAAAAAGTTCTTCTCTAGTGAGAAATTGCTATCTTTGTCACAGGGTCAGCGGAGTGCCCCTGTTGAATCTCTGGCCAAAAGGCCTCCATTGAAATTCACTTTTTCATGCATGCACATACGAAAACTACACTGTTCAAGTAGAGGGACTTAGATTCCCATAACGTTAGCTTGAAACCCACAAATTTGTCCACAAGACAAATTTTCTCACCAAAATTTTTTGGTGCCCATCGTGGGGCAGATTTTGCAGCATCTACACCTAAAAAATGAACTCAGGGTCATAAAATATAAAGAAAAAATTGAAAGAAAAGTTTCTGGAGATTGAACAATCATATGAGTTATATGGATGTAAATCATGGCTATTCTAGGAAATCCTCCTATTGAGAGACCTAATTTACTCTTTCACCTCCAAGAAGACATTGCTTCTAATCTGAGAGAAGCTATTGGGTAGAATAGACAAAGTGTCAATCAATACTTCATTGGCATAAGGATTATGGACCTAAAAGAGGAACGTGCTGTTGAATTGGAAAGGAAAAGACAAATTCTAGCACCCTAGAGAAGAGTATAAAATTTCAAGCTGGCTGATAGAAGATACACCTGACAACTGAGGTAAGGAGTAAAAATTGATCCCACATTTGAAGAGCTTGAAAGAGTGGTAGTCTCTGAAGAGGAGATAAGGGCTCACCTTGAAGAAATAGAAAGAATCCAAATTGAAGTAGAAGAAAGAGTAGCAACAGAAGCTATCTTAGCAAGACTGGAGGATAGAAACAAAAATAGAATGGGTGATCATGAGTGTGAGTAAAGTAGGTCCACCAACAATACCAGGTAAAAAATCCAAGGCTTAGGCACTATAGAAATAGAGTGTGGGACTGCATTGAATCCTTTGATGCATTCTCCATTGAAGCTATCCCTAGGGTGCATAATGAAAAGGATGATTCTATAGCAGTGTAAGCTTCCTTAGTGACACCTCGTCCTTCTTTTGGCAAGGATAAAGTGACCATTGAGATGGTGTTCAGACCCAAAGACAAGAAAATGAAAATCATTGGAAAGTATTCAATGATGACAACTAGATCCTAGCCTTCTTAGAATAAAGAAATAACTTCACTAATATTTTCTTTGAAGGAAGTGAAAACCCACACCGTGAATTAGTACCCAAATGAGAGAAGGAAGGAATTGAGGGAATTGATGAAGAGGGAGTAATCAAGCTGAAAGGAAAAAAAATCCCCAAAGGCCTAGTTTCTTTGGAAGATCTCTTTGACAAGAATGACAGGTTCATCCAAGAGAAATAAAAGCAGTATTTTTGGTGTCCATCCAATTTTTGATCAAGAAAACATTGGCACTTCAGAGAATCTAAAGATGGTTAACATTCATAAATGCTACTCACCAGAAGAGAAGAGAAAGTTTGTTTCTCTGCTAAAAAATTACTTAGACGTCGTGGCCTATTCCTACGATGAACTCAAATATTTTAAGCCAAAGGAAATGCATCACTCCATTCCTTTGAAGCAAGGAGCTAAGCCTTTCAGGAAGAAACAAAGTCCCTACAATCTAAAGATTGCTAATGTTATCAAAGAAGAGGTGACAAAGATTATAAATGCTAGAATCATCTTCCCCATCCACCATTCAACATGGGTGGCTAACATTGTGCCAGTAAGGAAGAAGAATGGGGAAATAAGAATTTGTGTAGACTTCTGAAATCTGAATCAGGCATCTCTGAAGGATAATTACCCTCTTCCAATCATGGATCATATTTTTCAAGGAGTCACTAGATCTAAGATGCTCTCTTTACTTGATGGATTCTTAGGGTAGAAACCAAGTCGAGGTGGCAGAAGAGGATTACAACAAAATAGCCTTCATAACACCTTGGGGCACTTTTTCCTGCAACATAATGCCTTTTGGATTGATCAATGTTGAAGCCACTTTCCAGAGAGCAATGGACTTTTCCTTTAAAAATTTGAAACATTGCATTGTCATTTCCTTGATGACCTCATGGTTTTCTCAAAGAGGAGGGGAGATCATATCAGTCATTTGGAGTAAGTCCTTGCAAGGTGTAGGAAACATGGCATTTCTGTAAATCCAAAGAAGTGCATTTTTGGAGTCATAGAAGGTAAGTTGCTGGGACACTTTGTGAACAAGCATGGAGCACACATCGATCCTGAGAGGGTCAGAGCTATCCAAGCACTAGCCTTAACAACCAATAAGAAGGGAGTTCATTCATTATTTGGAAAGGTAAACTTCCTTCACTGTTTTGTGACTGAGTTTTTTGAACTGACCAAGCATATAACTTCCATGATGAAACCTCAAGCAAGTTTCAAGTGGAATAAGGAAAAACAACATTTGAGGATATCAAGAAATCCATTGCCAAAGCTCCAACTCTTATATCTTTAGATTTAAACAAGGAGTTCATCATGTATTGCTATGCATTAGAACATACACTCTCTAATGTCCTTGTTCAAAAAAATGATGAAGGTTTGGAAGAACCCATTGCTTTCATGAGCCGTCCTTTAAAAAATAATGAGCTAAAGTACAGTCAATTGGAGAAACATACCTACGTAGTGGTCAAATCTGTTAAAAGTTTCAGATTCTACATTCTCAATTCCCATACAATGGTGATGATCACTGGAAGTGAAATCAAGTCCATTTTGACTCAACAATATCCTAGGGCTAAGAGAGGAAGCTGGATTGCAAAGACCCAAGAGTATGACTTGGAGATTAGACCCTTTAATCTAGTAAGAGGAAATGGTTTATGCAAGTTGATTGCTAAAGATGAAGCTCTCAAATCTCAGCAGGGAGAAAAAGATGATGTTTTCTCAACCTATTCAGGAGACAGTCCATAGGCACTCTTTGTCACCACTACTGATGAGTGGTATGCTAACATTGCTTACTATCTCACTTATGGAGAATGACCTCCTTATCTTGATTACAAACAAAGAAGGAAACTCAAGCTAAAGGTAGCCAAGTTTGTGATCTAGAATCATGCACTTTAGAAGAGAGGCCTAGATGGTTGTTTCCTCAGGTGTGTAGATAAGGAGTAACAAGAAAAGTTGCTCAAGGCATATCATGATTAGGCTTGTGGTGGACATTTCTTAGCAATGGTCACCACACATAAGATCCTTAGAGGGAGATATTATTGGCCCTCCATGTTTTTAGACACTCAAGATTGGGTCTCCAAATGCAAAGTATGTCAACAATTTGTTGAAAAGCCACAACTAGCTGCATTGCTACTCAGGTCCCGTGGTGATTGCAGAACCATTTCAACAATGGGGGCTATATTTTATTGGTGTTTTGAATCCTCATTCTAGTGTAGGACATACTTATGTACTCACTGCAACTGATTACTTCACTAATTGGGTGGAATCCATCCCAACCAAGCAAGCCAACTCTGAAACAGTCTACAACTTCATCAAGGAGAATATCATTGTCTATTTTGGAGTACCACATAATATTGTTATTGACAAAGCCACTTATTTCTCTTCAAATGAGCTCACAAAGTTTTGTTATGGTTTTGGAATCTCCTTATCTCACTCTTCTGACTACTATCCACGGGGAAATGGTCGAGGTGAGTCAAGCAAAAAGAACATTATGACCATTGTTTGCAAGCTGGTTTATGATAATCAAGGAACTGGCACAAGATGTTATATGACACATTATGGGTCGATAGAATCACTCCTAAGAAGGAAATAGGTATGTCACCTTTCTAAATGTTGTATGGAATTGAGGTAGAGATTACTCTCATAATTGAGATGCCAGCTCTTAAGCTGCTGCAAGAAATAGAAGATGGTTAATACAAAGAATCCATTGAAAAGAGGATCCTCTTCCTAGAGAAGCCAGAGGAAAGCAAATGCCAAGTGGTGGATAGAATTAAAAAACACCAATTTAAAGTGAAGAATATCTTCAACAAGAGGGAAAAGACAAGAGAGTTCAAGGTTGGGGACTTTGTCCTACTATGGGACATGAGAAGAGAACCAAAGGGTAGTCATGGAAAGTTTGATTCATTATGGCTTGGCCCATTCCAAATTCCTTGAACTTGTGGTGAGAATGTTTTTCTCCTCTCATACTTAGATGGAATACCATTAGAATTGCCTCAAAGTGGGAAATACTTGAAGCTATATCATCAGTGAAAGTGGGTTGTCCCCCGCCTTGTACTATAGGTGATTTGCGTAGGTGTGTTTTTTCCTTTTTCTTGTTGCATGGTGCTGGTTTGAGTTTTGTTTTGTTTTTGTTGTGTGTGGTTTGGCTTGTGTGTTTCATCCTTCTTCTATTCTTTCTCTGAATTGTACATGACTCTACAAGGCCTAATGGATAAGGCACTAGTCAAAGTAATATGTTTTGGAACTTGAGTTTCTGGATCCTCATGTCGTGCCTAGCTATGCCCAGTTCATGCCTAGCTATGCCCAGTTCATGCCATGTCCCCAAGCTAGAGCCAGCTATTGTCTCCTAAAAACTACTTTGCATTTCCATAGCCAAATTCATATTTTTTGAGCTCATGCCCTTTGTTGATGTTTAAGCAAAATTATAGATTCAAGAAATTAGCAAAATTCATGCCCTAGAGCTGTTTAAACCTCTGTTTTTCTCATTTTTAGAAATCCTCTATTTCCTAGTTTGTGCACGTAATATCCTCTTTGTAACCTCTATTTTTTTTATCAAGATTGTTCACTTGTTCTATGGCCTAGGTTGTCAAATCATTGTTTTACCTTCATGCCTCTGGTTTGTGAAGGAAATTTGAAAATTGGAATCAAAATGACGAAGTTATCTTCATCTGTGTATTTTTTTCTATAGTCGGGAACGATGCACGTTTCTTTCCCTGTCAAATTTTACCTCAGCATCCCTAAGTGATACGTGGGTCTCCCTGATTAGATGTGGCTTGGTCATACTTCAAAACTTAGCGGATGGCTCCACATGTTGCAATGAAGCAACCCTAGGGGCAGGGTCCAAAGGACAGTCTTCAATTAAGCATGGGCTTGCCACATGTCCTAGGTACAAAATGAAAGTAAAATCAGCTAATTATGGAAGGCTCAGTGGACAGCTCCACATGTCACAACGGAACAATTCCGAAGATGGGGCAGAAAGGGTCAATTACCAAAAAAATGCCAGATCGCCATGTGTCAAAGTCGTTGGAGAGGAAAATCCCACCATGAAAAAGTCAAAGTGGATGAGTGGGCCATTGGGGGGATTTGAGATTTTGAGTCTCTTTCATAAAAAAGGTGAAAATTTAAAAAGTAACCCGTGGCCTCGATCAGGCTATAAGGGAAAAATTCAAAGTTGAAGCCCATAGGGAAAATGTCAAAGTGGACGAGCGGGCCATTGGGGCACTTTTGGAAATTTAACCAAATTCCCAAAAGTGAAGTAAAAGTTCTAATTTTCTCCGCGACTCCACCATGGTCTCGGGCCCACTGTTGAAAAGTCAAAATGAAGGAGCAGGCTAGTGGAGGAAATTGAGTTTTTGAGCTTTTTTTCCAAAAAAGGTTAAAATGTTGAGAAAAGGGCTGTGACCCCGTTTCTAATAAGAACGTGCCACGTATCTAAGTTGAAAATTCAAAGAAGGGTTACGGGCCAATTTGTTCTGAATTGTCAAATCTCACAAAAAGACATAAAATGTGAAAGGCTTCCCCTATAACAACTCCAATTCCTTCCTGCCATGTGGACGGCCCAATTTCAAAGTTAGAGGAAAAAATCAAATGGCCTATATTTAAATTGGCAAATTGAATGTAACGGTTGCTTTACAAGATCTGGTTTTTAACCTGCCATGAGTGTTTTCTTCACAACAGAGGAATTTGAAAAGGTGTCAAAGATTTGTGAAGTTGTAACGATTTCTTGCGAAGAATATAATGTCTTCTTGACGTCATTCCAAGGGCTGGCGATTGATTTTGAAAAGACCAGTGTGCTCTGTACTCGGAAAAGAGAAAAACACCAAATTTCTTCTATCTTCTTTCTCTCTCAAATTTCTTCCATTCTAAAAGCTCTGTACAAACTCTGCCTTAGCTTCAATAATAAGAGAAGGAATTTTCACCTCTTTGATGGAGAGATTAATTGGTACATTGTGACCAATGAGTTTTATTCCATCTTGTAGCTTCTTTATCAGATTTGTATTTTCTTCTAACTCTAAATGCATGTAAATGAAATTTATGATTAATGTGTGTGGGCATTTGATATCCTACTCACAACATTAGTTTCTCCTACCTCCATTCTCACTCCCCTTTCCCCTTCTCAGAAAAAATTCTTCTCTAGTAAGAAATTGCTAGCTTTGCCATAGGGTCAACAGAGTGCTCTTGTTGGATCTTTGGCAGAAAGACCACCATTAAAATCCACTTTTTCACGCATGCACATACGAAAGCTGCACCGTTCAAGTAGAGGGACTTAGATTCCCATAGCATTGGCTTGAAACCCACAAATTTGTCCACAAGACAAATTTTCTCGCTAACAAGTTTATAGTTAAATAATATAGAATACTTTATATTCTTATTATTTAAATATAAACTTTAGATTATGTTTGTTAGTTATTAATTAACTAACTATTTATTAAATCAGGGTGTGCCCCATCACTTAATATGGACATAACCCTTTGGGTTATTTAAATATGAATGTAGGTCATATTCATTATATCATGTGAATCATTTGGATTATGGGTAAATACATGGAGTAGAAGTGAGGGAGGAGTTACTAGACTGGGTTGTAAAATGTTTCTCTATAGTGGGTTATTCTTCCGTGGTTTTTTACCCATTTACAGGTTTTCCACGTTACATATGGTGTCACTGTGTAATTTGTATTATGTTGTTATTTACTTTTATTATGGCATGCACATTTATATTTCCAGTTATTAATGTATGTTAACCTAACATTTAATTTAGCTGGTTAATTTAGCGGGATAAAGTTTTGGTTAAATAATTTATTTAATCCTAAATTCATATTGGTTGGGAAGTTAGTTGGTTGGGAAACTATTTAACTCACCCCCTTCCATCTCCATATGAATTAATGTGTGCAAAGGGGAAAGAGGATCTAGAATAATATTTACCGTATGGAAGATAAATATTTGTTAAAATATTTTCTTTTCTTTCTATAGTTTCATATGTGCAGGTGGAAAATATATTCAAAGTAAAAAAACAAAGTGAAATTCAAGGAAAAGGTGAAAAAATCCATAGAAATAGGGATTTCAATTTTTTCTCATTGGATGGGTTGAATCACTTGTCCCCCCTATTGGTAAAACTCAATGTTAAATTCATTTACCATTTGGAATTTGAAAATAAATTTATTTCTCTCTCCAAATAATTTTCCATGTCTCAAAAGACCCCTTTAAATAAGTGAGTTATATTCCATTTAAAAACTATAGATTATAGTTTAGTTTTAATATTCCTAAACTAAAGTTTATTTCCTAAGTTTTAATAAACCTAAAATATTAATGTGGTGTAAGGGTTTAGGCCACTTTAATAAAGTAGAATATTAATTATATTTTAATCTTACATTGTCCTTGCTTATGTATTATGTGCCTAAATAAATCTTAAGCGCCAAAACTCCTCATCCAAGGACATTTACAAAAAGTGGTTAATTTGTATTTAACTGCCCACTTTATAAGCAAATAAAAACTTAATATTTATCCCCCCTCTTGTGGTTTTCCCACGTATCCCTTCGTGCACTAAATTTTTTGTAATGAAAGGTATTATGCCTCTTCTCACATGCTATTATAACGTTAAATATTTTTTTTGTTTAAAAAAAGGGCCATATTTAAGTGTTGTGTACTTTACCACCTTTTAAATTTATGGATGAATATCTCTCACATTTAAAAGATCCTTTCTCTTACATGTGGTCACTTTGTCTCCCATAAAGGTATGTATTTAATAATGAGATGTATAATATTCAAAATATTATTTTGTTATATAAGTAATTCTTATTTATTGAATTTTGTTTTAGATATATTATTTGATAATCTTGCATACATTATATTAGAACTAAAATTTAGTTAGAAGGAGAAAATTGTAATTTCCTTGTTAAATAGTTAGCTCGGTTTGTATCTTTTGGTTTGGTATAATCAAATATATAAATTGGTAAAGTTATTTCAGTGACAAACTTGTCGAGTTGGCTAGCTAACTCGGTTGAGTTGATTGAGATTCAACCTAATATTGGAGTAAGAGATCCACAAAACTTTTAAATATAAATCATTATTGTTTTATTTTTTTGAAAATATTAATCGTGAAAATTATTTCTTTTGAATTTTTTTTTAAAAATAATATAATCATTTTTTTAAAAATGATATATTTTGTACAACAGGATGACTAGATCGTTGTCGTCTTTTTTGTTAGAAAACTAAAAAAAACTTCTTACATTACGATTTATTTTTTGATATCATACTAATGTATTTGTGTATAGACTATCCAATTGACAAGACCTCTTTTTGTGGCATAAAATTGATTATGATCGATTACGAGGATTAAAATACGACAAGGGGAATTTCTATAAAAACTCTTATTTTAATTCTTGTTTTTTAATTATTTTTTTATCTATATTTTATGCACAAATGGGGTCTAATCAATTTTCAATTGATAAATCTCAGATTTTGAATGGAAACAATTACAACATTTGGAAGATTTGATTGAAAGCAGAATTCATGGCTCACAAATTGTGGGAAGTTGTAAATGGAATAGAGAGAGCTCCTACCGGAAGACATGCAACTACTGATAACGTCGCCACATATCAACATAAAGTACAAGAGGTGATGTTAATTTTCTGCTTCATATCAGAAATCTAGAGAGTCCCAGTGAAGCTTGGACACAATTGGAGTTGATGCACAAAGGTACGTGCATTTATCAAAAAATATTAAATTGGTTTTAGAGATTATGAAAACTCCCATGAAGGGAGATGAAAAAGTGATTAATTATTTAGCAAAAATCAAAAATATTAAGTCACAATTAGATGGATGTGGTAGTAATTTGATTCATGATAAATTGCTCTATTTTATTATCCAACTAAATATTCATGAAAAATTTAGAAATTTCATTTCAATTTTGAATTCAAAATATCAATCTGAACAAGACATTCAAAAATTTCAAACCCTTAGTAATCTCCTTATTCAGGAAGAGCAGGTTATGACTAATTTTGATTTAAAATAAAATGCCACATAAGCACTTCTTGCTCAGAAAGAAAAAGGTAAACCTTATAGGATTAACAAGAATAAAAAATCAACTTTTAAAGCTCCTAATAAAAATAAGAAACTAGGAAACTTAAAAGTTAGTTTTGATGGTAAATGTCATAATTGAGGGAAATTTGGACATAAGAAAGAGGATTGTAAATTTAAAAATAAGTCAAATTTCAAAAATCAGGAATGGAATAAATAATATCAAAATCAAGATAATGATGATGAAAATAATCATAGTGCTAATATAATAGCTTTATAAATTACTTCTAAATGAAAAGTATACCGTCTATTTGAAATATATTATTGAAAAAAGAGATGTTTTTTTTCTTCTTTGTTTAACTCAGATAGGTTTGTGAAAAATAAACTAGAAGTAACTACAACTGAAAAACATACACAAAATGACTTATATATGATTTAAATTTTTTCTTCGTTTTTTGATAGTTTATTAAAAAATGGAAAATTTGTTCATTTTATGGCATAAAAAACTGATCATATATGGCATGTCTAAAATTAATTTTTCCTATGAAATGTATTGAAGGGTGCTTACATGTCATTTTTTGAAGCAAAATCCATAAGAAGTGTCCATAGTCAGTGGATTATGTTTTCAGTGAATACTATGATTATTCTTATATAACTTGATTATCTGATATGTTATCAAGTCTTATCTCATTTGTAAAGGCTTACAATAAGATAATAAAGATATATGTGTTTTTTATAAAACATTTCTTAGTATGTGAAACTAAAATATTATTATATGCATATCAAATGACACTTGGGGACGCCCTTGCATTTGTATTGGAGACGTCCAATACTGATTGCATCTAATATATATTTTACAACAATAGTATGTTGAAAAATTTTCAACACATTCTAACATGGTTAGTTGTTAAGCATATTATTATGCTAGTTGTTTTAAAAATTGTATTTAAATTTTACAGCTGGTTAAAAGTGAAATCAATAATGATTTATATTCTTATTATGATGTCTATATGGATATTGTAACTCTAACCATGCTGATGTTATGTTAGATATAAAATATAATGGATATGTGTTCAAGTTTTTTGGTGTAGGAACCATTACTTGGAATAGCTAAAAGAAACCAACAGTCTCCATTTCTTCTACTGAGGAAGAGAAGTACAATGGAAGCAATGAAGAAGCCATGTGGCTGAAGCGACTGTTGGAAGAGATACACATGGAAGTTGAAGGAAGTATTCCTATTCTATGTGGTAGTTAGCGTGGTAATACTCTTGATAAAGAATCCAGTTAAACATCAGAGAATGAAGCATATTGAAGTTCATATATGTGTTATCTGAGAGAAGGTTATCTGCGGTGATAGAGATCTCCAGTTCTACTAGACTGAAGATTAAGATTACAGTTATGTTTACGAGCCATTGTGTGTTGTAAAATACTGCAAGTGTGTGCAATGCTTGGCCTTTTAGAGTTTCCATTGAGGGGGAGTGTGCATGCCATGTCACCTCCTAATGGTCGGTTGGTTGTTGAATCCTTCTCCTATATACTTCTACTTTGGTTTAAAAGCATTATAAAAGATCTTGTATGATCTAAAGTAAACTGATAGAGTTTACGAGAAAACTACAGTCCAGTGTGCATCTTTTTGTAAAGGAGGTCCTTGTGTTATAAAAGGATCCTAGAGATGTGGTATAAGAATATTTCCATGAGAAACAATGAGATGTAGTCTCACAAATCATGCTTAGCCTAAATCATATGTCTAATTTATGGATTCTAAATCCTTTTGTACCAAAAGGTAAGTTGAGCATGATGAAGGTGTTATAATTCTTCAAAAGTACATGTGTTAGCCTAAACCTTTAGGGTTTATGGATTTGTAAATCCTGTTGTACAAACAGGTAATGTTGGCATATGGATCCCCACTTAATATTAAGGGGGAGTGTTAGAACTATAATATTAAGTGCATCATAATGTTTAGTTTATAGTTAAATAATATAGAATAGTTTATATTTTTATTATTTAAATATAAACTTTAGATTAGGTTTGTTAGTTATTAATTAACTAACTATTTATTAAATTGGGGTGTGCCCCATCACTTAATATGGACATAACCCTTCGGGTTATTTAAATATGAATGTAGGTCATATTCATTATATCATGTGAATCATTTGGATGACGAGTAAATGCATGGAGTAAAAGTGAGGGAGGAGTTAGTGGAATGGGTTGTAAAATGTTTCTCTATAGTGGATTATTCTTCTGTGGTTTTTTACCCATTTACGGGTTTTTCACGTTACATACGGTGTCACTGTGTAATTTTTATTATGTTGTTATTTAATTTTATTATGGTGTGCACATTTATATTTCCACTTATTAATGTATGTTAACCTAACATTTAATTTAGTTGGTAAATATACCTTTTCACCCCTTGTTTTGAAAAATAGGTTTCAATTTTTCCTAAAAAGTTAACATCTTGGAATAAATAAGAGGGTGATTGGAACCTTTATATTCTGAAAAATATTTTTGAGTCAGAAGGAGAAGGAAGTATTTGAGAAGCAAGGCAGGCCATGGTATCAAAAGTGGAGCGCAGAGTGGTTTGAAGTTCATAATGATCAAAGGTAGTAAAAAAGTATGTCAATGTGATGTTTATAATTTTGAAGTGCCTCGTTATAACAATGGTATAAACCATTGACTTGGTTCACAACTAGTTGGGAGTCACCAAAGATATTAATGGATTAAACTTCTAAGGTTACGGTGGTCTGAAGACATAACACAAATTCTTTGTATTTAGAAATGTTATTAGTATAGTCAAAATCTAGTTTGAAGGATAAAGGCATAGGCTCACCATCAAGAGGAATAAGGATGACCACTATGCCACCCTCACGTTGACATTTACAATTGTTGAAGAATAAGGTCATCTGATAAATGGTGTCTTTAAGGGAGAGAGTAGCGATGGATTCATCAGGGAAATCGAAGTTAGAATATTGATTTCCAGAAAGAGGTGCATCTGCAAGTTGATCCACAATGGTTTATCCCTTAACATATTTATGATGAATGAAGTTTAGGTCTAGGTCTACAAGGAACATGAGCCAACGTGAAGCACATTGGCATTGATAATGAGGAAAATTTTGTGGCTTTGTAGGTAGTGGTGAAGTTTAGTGGCGATGAAGACTAGGGATAAGTAAATTTTCTCAGTGTGAGTATACTGAGTTTCATAATCTAAAAGCATATGGATTATGTAATAAACCACTTTCTCCCTGTGTTACTTGTCATGATGAGCGAACATGAAACCTAGGGAATGGTCAGTGGCCAAAATGTAGAGGTAAAATTGTTGGTCATCCTTAGGTGGAATGAGCACAGGTGGTTGGAGAAGGTATTGTTTTAGGAGGTCAAAGGATTTGTGGCATTCATCATCCCATTTGAAGGAGACATGCTTTTTGAGAAGATGATGAAATGGATGGTAATGGTCAAAAAGCTAAGAAATAAAACGATGAATAGATTGCAACTTCCTTGAAAACTATGAAGTTGACGAAGGTTAGTAGGTGGAGGCATCTTGATAATAGCCTTTATTTTAGTGGGATCAAATTCAATACCATGCAAAGAAATGATGAAACCAAGGAGCTTTCCTGAGATAACAATGAAGACACACTTCTTAGGTTGAAGGTGAACGTAGTATTTGATGAGATAGTCAAAGACAACCTTAAGGAGTGCAATGTGTTTAGTCTGATGTTTGGATTTGGAAAGAAGATCATCAACATAATATTCCAATATGTTATGCATGATGTTGCAAAATATATAAGTCATAGCCTACTGACATGTAACACTAGAAATTTTAAGGCCAAAGGGCATGACACGATAGAAGAAGGTCCCATAAGGTGTGATGAAGGTGGTTTTGTGTTGATATTCTAGGGCGAGGAATATTTGGTTATAACCAGAGAAACTATCCATGAGTGATAACATCTCATGTTTGGTGGTGAGATAAACTAGTTGGTCAATACTAGGTAGAGGAGAGTCATCTTTGGGGCAAGCTAGGTTAAGGTCACAGAAATCCATGTAGATGTGGAGTCCCCCTATCACTTTGGTGAAAGGAATGATGTTATATATCCATTGGGGATAATCAATGAGTAAGATGAAAGAAACCGAAAGGAGATGCTGGAGTTATTATTTCACAAGAATGGCAATGCAAGGATGTATTTTTTACAACTTTTGTTTCACAGGTTTAGCATCAGGAATAATTATGATATTGTGGACCATGATATTTGGGTCAATATCAGGCATATCGGCGTAAGACCAAGCAAAATCATTGCTATGATCTCAGAGGAAAGTGGTGAAAGCTTCTTGTTTAGTAGCATCTAAAGATTGGCCTATCTTTAGAATGTGTTGGTCATCCTGAGTATGAATGTTTATTTCGATGGTGGATTCATTTAACATGGTTTGCATCTCAGAAGGTAATGTCCGGTGAATATAAGAATCTTCCACACCAAGGTAGGTGAGAATAGACTCATCATCCTAACATTGAACAAAGTTAATAGAAGGCATTTCATCATCGATCATGTTAGGATACAAGAAGGGAAGAGAAGAGGGAGCCTCACCATCATGCTGATAAGTTAGAGGTCCTAAGGAAACATTGTTCATGAAAAAAAAGTTGAGGAATGGATTCTGGATCCATAGACTCCATAGGTGAAGGTGGTGAGGTAGGTGAATGGGGAGGAGAAGGTTTATCATCCTCAATGAGTTATACTTATGGCTATTCTTGGAAGGTGGTTAGGGAAATCCAATACTACTACAGTCTTAGTGTTTATGGGTGGTATAAGGAATGATAGTATGACAACCTTGCTCATAGAGGTCAAATCCAAAACCCTTCTAGGCATAGTGATGAAGGAAGGTGTGGTTGAAATGATGGTTGGTGAGAGATTGGAGGTCAGAGGAAACTGGTTCAGGTTTGGGAAGGTGGCTTAGGCGAGTAGGTAGAAATATCAAGTCCCCCATATGTTAGGTTGGTGCAAAGGTGGGTAGGACCATAGGGGAAAATTTCACCTAATCAATGATTATAGTGTGGGATGTTGATGAAGGTTACCATACTTTTAGGGAGTAAGGAATGTGTTAATGGAATAAAGGTGGTACTCCCCCAGAGTGAGACGTTGAAAAAAACATTCTAAGGGATCGGTAGTTGGTATGTTGGTAGCTAAAATAGATGAATCCCTAGATGGTTGCGAAGAAGAAGCATCAAATGTTGTGAGATTTAGATGGCTTGGCTGATGGGATCTACTACAGAAGTTAAAGTTATAGTGGGAATAGAGGAGTTATTTGTGGAAGATGGTGGTAATGGTGGATGAGGCAGTGGTGAAGATGAAGTGGTAGTGGTGGTAGATTCCTTGACTGGTATAAGAACATCATTAGGTTGATAGAGCATGTTGCAAGTTTTGAATGGTGAAGGATCTACCAGAATAATGTAGGTATGTGCCCTTCATGTTTGAAATTTTAAACAGTGATGTAATGTTGAAGGAACATAACCCATGATGTGAATCCAAGGTTGGCCAAGCAAAAAATTGTATTAAAATTATCCTTATAAGACATAGAATAACTTTGGAATGACATGTGGGGCCTATCATGGACGTGTGGAGAATGATGGTGCCGATGGTGGAGGCTATGGCATCTTTAAATGAACACAACATAATTTGGTTATTTTGCATGCAATAGTAAGGGATGCACATTTTTTGGTACACATGGGAGGAGATGATGTTAATAATGGAACCTCCATCAATCATAACGCATCAAACACATTCATATTATTAATGTGTTTGGAGAATGAATAAGGCGTAGGGTTAGGATCATCAGATTGGAGAGGTACAATCTCTTCATTAGAAAAAATAACAGAGACTTGATGAATGGTAGTGGGGGAAGAAGATGGAGGTGAAGTGGTGAGAGAAGCCACATGATGAGGAGTGATAATGGAGGAAATAAGTTTTGGGTCATTAGGTAGAACCTTGATAACTTAAAGGACCTTGATGATGTCCTAACAATGAGACTTAGAGGTTTGGATGAGGTCATACAAAGACATTTTGAGAGGAGACTGGTGCAATTGTTTAACCTTTGTACAATGGGAAATACTATTAGAAATAGGGTATGTGGGTCCAGAGATGGTGATTTTAGGTGTAGGTGTAGATGGAATGTTAGGTAAAGTTGTAGCGGAGGAAATGGTTTTCTTCTCTTTTTCTTTGTCCTTCTGGGCTCGAGTGTAAACTTGAACCATATTAATCTGAGGTGAAGAAGAAGGTGAGTCATGAAAGGTGTAGTGAAATGATGGGAAAAAATATGGTGAGGGAATATAATGGTTTTGTGAAAGTAATGCGGTGCATTGGCATTTTGGTGGAGGTTTGGCTACCTCTCTGATCTGGACCATATTGATCTCAAATGTTGGAGGAGGATAAAATGGTTGTGGAGGTGAATATGGAGGTTGCTAAATAGGAATGGGGCAAGGTTGTGTGGTGATAGGCAAAGGTGGAATATGGTCCTCATATAAAATATCATCATCATCGAAGTTCTATTCAATAGGACATAGTCGGAGAAGAATAGTCTTAAGAGCCTTATAAATTTCTACATCATACCTTGGCACACAATGGTAAGCACAAATTTTGGTATCATCAAACCCTTCTTGTTTAGGTTTGAGTGGGTTGTAAGGTCTAAGCAGTGGAAATGTGATGATAGAGGTTTCCAAAAGGTTAGCTAGGATGTTGGCGTAAGACCTTGCCAATGGATCATAATGTGAAGTGAGTATGGGTTTGTATGGGAGTTTGGGTGACTTTGGTGGGAGAGGCGTCACTGGAGGTGGAATTGGAGGTTGAGTAAGTTTGATTACCTATTTGGTAGATAGTACATTTTTGGGTTTAGGTTGCACCTTTTTGGGTAAAGGTGTAGTCGGTGAGCTGATTGTTGGAGGCGGTGTAGGTTTAACTACCTCTTTATAAGGTAATGGAGTTTTGGGCGTGGGTTGCACCTTCTTGGGTAAAGGTGTAGAAGGAGCACGTGCTGTATAAGGGAAGGAAGATGGCAGAAGTGGACATGTTAGCCAAGGTAATAATAGAGGTGCAATGAAGATGGTAGTAGGAGGAAAAGTGGAAGGGACTGGTTGAAGAGAAGGGAATAACATGGGTAACGATGAGGGTACATGAAGTGGTATAGGTATGGGAGGTAGAAAGGATGCGGGTAATGATGAAGGTGTAGGTTATGTAGGTAATTTGGGTGGAACAGAAGATCGTGACAAGGAGGTGGGCTGCTGTGTTTTTGGTTTACCTTGGGTAGGAGGGTTCTTGACCAAGGTTGATGGGTGCAGACCTAGGATAGATGGAAGTGGTGAAGGTGACAGAGGGGTAGTAGGAAAAATAGGTGTATGCAGCCTAAGAGGTTGGGTCTTCATCTTAGGTGGGGGAATAGTCTTTGCGATGACTTGTGAGGATGTGGATAAATCTAGTTTTACATGAGGATGGACAAGGCTTGATGTCGGCATGAATCCCAAAGTGGTAATGGGTTTGGACACAAAAGTAGGTAGGGTTTTAGGAAAAGGAAAAATTTTGGTTGGTGGTAACGTTTTAAGTGTGGGTGAGGGTGATGAAGAAGAGGTGACTATAGTTGGCATGGTGGGGTTGGTTTTCTTAAACACCTTTGGATAGATCGTTGAATTTTCAGCAAAAAACATCTACATTTGAGTTAAGACAGGAAGCTGAAGGCATCCCTAAAGCATGGAATTGTTAACATAATCCAAGTGATTGACCAAATGTGAGAATGGCACCGAAGTAGAGGGGGATGATGTAGATTTAGTAGTAATCCCTATAAAAAATGTCTATGAGACAGGGAAATGGTTGGCTTCAGAATTTGTTGGAATAAGAGACGACAAAAAATCAAAAGGTTCATTAAAATCCAATGGGGAATTGTCACCAACAGGAATATATGCCACTAACAGGTCTTCTGTGGACAATGGAGGAGGTAGAGTTGATTGTATAGGCTCTTATTTTGGTAAAGAAGAGAGTATGTTGGGCTCTTCCATAGGGAAAAGAATGGGTAATGCGAGTTACTTGACAACTGATGAGATGAGTGGGATGGATACATCTGAAGATAAGTCAGACTCTCCACGGGTAACGAAGAAGATAATGTAAACTCCTCCATGGGTAGAGAAGAAGGTAAGGTAGATTACTCTATGGGTAGAGAAGCGGATGAAACAAGTGCCTTAATGGGTGGAGTAGCTTGGGTGAGAATCTCCTCAATAGATGGGATGAGAGGAAACTTAGCAGAAAGAGCCAATATGATATTGAAAATGTCATGGACCTCTTGGACATTGGTACCATTAGTTGAGGTTTCATTGGGTTGGCTGGATGATGGGGTGTGATTTGGAAATGGTTTCTTGAAGATGTGAAGGTTTTGGTTAGTTGATGCATTGGGGTTATCCAAGACAAGATATCCATTATCTAACAATTCTTGGATGATATTTTTGAAAGTTATATGCAATTTCCTGTCACTATGTCCTCTAACATGATGATAATTGCAATAAATCGTTATCCTTGTAACATGCATGCACAGGATAGGAAGAGTCAAAACTAGTATGTGGTTTGACAAGTGGAATAGTTATGGATCCAACGTTCAAAAGTATTTTCCAGAAAATAAGGAGTAAAGTTCTCTAATGGGAGTATATTTTTCATTGTTCCCACTTGAATTGGAAATTTTGAACAAGACAAAAGATTAGAAGAAGGCTTTGATTGGTTGGATGGATGAGAAGGGCTGAGATTTTATAACCACTATATTGGTAAATTCTTTTTCTTTAGAATAATTATTTTGTGGTTTAGACAAAGAAAGAAGAATCATTGGTTTTAAAATGAGCATTTTTGTTACAAAATTACAACTTATTCTCCTCAATAGCACATGGATTTCAAGTTTCTAGACCATTGTGAATGCCTCATCAAATGTGCATAAAATTTTGACTTGGAGCATTTAGAGAGATGTGTCTTGCACAAGCTCAAGTGAAATAACTCTATTAACTTGGTTTGAGGTAGTTGGAATGTGAGTTGGTTAATTAAGGTATGCACCAAAGAGTGATAAAGTCTATGATAGACTCATCCTCATACTTGCATGTGTCACATACAAGTCAGTCATTGTGACCTTCTTGACAATGTTGATAGATAAGTGGTCTTGAAAATATTGAGCTACCTGATTAAATGAAAATATGGAGTTCCTGAGTACAGACACTATACCAATCTAAAGTCGTGCCTTGTCAAGGACATTGGGAATGTTCTGCAAGATAAAAGCGGCATCTTGAGAAATGAGATAACAAATATGTTTAAAAGACCACAAATGTTGTTGTGGGTCTTCTTTTCTATTGAATCAGTTGAATTTTGGAATTTCCCAATGCGTAGGGTATGGATGAATTAGAACATAAAAGGTGAATAGGCCCGTTGCAAATCTTGTTGTATGTTAGATAATTATGCAAGCTAGAGACAAATGGTTCTAATGTCTGCATCTTGTCCATCATCATTTTAATGAGGTCATTTTTAGGTTGTGATGATGGAGCATCCGCCTACGTATGTATAAGGGGGGAGACAGTATGATGTATGATGTGGATGACACTCCAGTATGTGGTGGTGCTGAGTATGCAACGAATGTGATGGAGGGAATATAGGAGCGGAATGGATGTTGAGGGGAAAATACCCATGAATAAGTGGTAGATGAAGTATGTGGTTGTTGATGATAAGTTTAGGTAGGTAGGGATGGACGTAAAGACTCTCGTGGCGATTGGTGGAAGAGACTACGAGATAGAGAGGACAATGTTTTGGAAGGGAGTGTGGGTTGCTAACACCAGAGGTGGCTGGGATGCAAAAGGTACTTGGGAAGTGGATGATGGTATGGTAGAGCCTACACTAAGGGTAGCGTATGATGACATGGTAGATGTCATAGGGGTGCAAATTTTTAGGTGTGCGGTAGTTATCGTAGGTGCAACATATACCAGATAATGTGGGGTTAATATGAGATACCACATGGTGATGAGGAAGGAATCAGGTAATGATGTACTAGTAGTAGCCGATGTAGATGTGGGTGCCAGAGTATGGGGAGGAATGGATACAGGAATGCCATAGATAAGATCTACCCTAATGGAATCTCAGATGGATGAGTAAGCAGAGGTAATACTATGGTGCGGAAACGAGGTTTTGATCAAGGATTTTTGTGAACTCCTCGTCATTGGTATGTATGGTAATAGGCTAGTTTGGGTCCATAAGTGATAAAATGGAAGGTGGTGATGGGCTAGGTGGGAGTGGTTGGCATATAACGTGAAACATAAGAGTGTTGGATTGTCTATGAGTCAAAACCATGTGAATGATAGTAGAAACTAGTAATTTGATCTCTGTTTATGATACATAAACATAGGAAGATGGATAAAAATGGATCTAAAAGGCATGGAATTTGGTTCCGTTGTTTTGATTGAAAAACCAAAAACAAAGAGACCAATGCCGGTTTGGTAACTGATGTCTATGATGGAGGGTAACTATTACTGGTTAATTAGCAGATGTCGGATACTGTGGAAAATTGAAAGATTTGAAGACTTGGTGATAGACAATGAATATTAGATGAAGTTGGGTTATAAAGGTGATATCAAAAGACCTAGAAATGTAGTGGAGTGATAGAGGAAGTCATAAGTGATGGAAATGATTTGAACACTATTGTAGTTAAGTGACAAAAAAAGGAACTAAAAATGGTCAGTAAACTAATGGCGGTATGATGAACTAGCTGATGGTGGTCACTGGACCGATACTGGCTACTGTGAATGAATCACATATTAAAATCTGGAGACTGAAAAGGTATGAATAATATGAATCTTAACTATGTAGTAGATAATGAAACACATAAAATATCATAATGTGACAAAACAAGTCACAAAAAGAAGTGAAATGGAGATTGAATGCTAGTTTGACATAAATGACCAAAAATCACAAAACCGTGAGATGTCAGTATAACGACGATGGCATGATCGTTGGAATTGATAGTAGTGACTAGACTGATACCAGTTACTAGGAAATCTATGAAGATATGAAAAAAAAAATTGTGGTGATTTAGATCAAATAAAAGGCTAACCTAGAATGCTTGAGTATAGACAATGATAGATCCTAACATATTCAGAAGTAGTCAAAATAAACCAACTATGATTTGTCGAGTGTGTAGGGAGAGAAAAATGGAGAAATATGCAAAATCATACTTCAAAACACAAATCAAGATAAAGCTAACAAACACAAAATCCTATGTTGTAGATTTTATGTTTTGGCTTATGCCATTTAGGACTGACTTGTGAAGTAGAATAGAATTTTTGGTCAATGAAGATGCCCTATAAAAACTTGACAACTATGGCTAGTTTCAGGTAAATTTTGGATTCGTGGTGTCCCCAATATATACTTTGCAGTATATGAGGCCCTACTCTGATATGATGATCTGGCTAGAATACCAACTGGATCTCTGTCCGTTAATCTGATTATTAGTTGTTAATGGTAAATACTGGGAGGGAAGATGTTTAAGAAGTAGCAATTTGTTTGTTTTAGTGATTTGGTTTGGGAGTGTGTGCACAAAGTGAACTATGATTCAATTTTTTAACCATCAACTGGTCATGAATTCCAACATATAGATTTATAGATTTCCCACAATTTAAATGAGCTAAAATGTAGCAGGAAGAAATGAGATGCAAATATTTTAAACCCAAATCCATAATAAAATTTGATGAGAGAAATGATGAATAGACAAGAGTATGTCCTTCACTAATGCATGATACATAATAGAAATAAGTATTCCTTTTAATCCAAAATATGAATTTCACATGAGACAAATAGAAGAGAGAAGAATGTTCCAAGGGAGAAATTTTAATGTGAATTCTTTCAAAAAGAAATAGACACACAAAGATTCCCTAAGAATGAATAATGCAAAAGAACCCAAATGGGCTCCCACTGGGTGTGCCAAAATGTTTCACTGAATAATTTTAAGCTCTTCCTAGGATGAAATAGATAGAAGGTAAATGGTAAAGGAGGAATACCTGTTAAGTAAAGGTGGAAGGTAGAATGCGTGCATTGTTTATGTTGTCCAAGTTGATCATAGAGAACTCAATTTTTTTTATGAGAAGGGCTACCTATAGATACAAAAAAATACCACAAAATAATATAAAATAGTATATGATAGTGGACTTCCTAGCGTATGCTAGATCTAGGAAGCAGGGATGCTTCCTAGAGAGGTTGTCAATGTCACTATTTAATAACACTTTAATGTAAATAAGAAACTGAAATAAATAGATCCTATTGTGATTTGATAATGATTTAGGTATCCTCATATTACACAATACAACAAGATTCAATGCTAAATCAACACGCAATGGTTTAAATTAAATCTAGATTAGAACTAAAGAGTTGGTTTCAGGTCAAGTGCAGGTGTAGTTAAGGGTTGTAAGTGAGGTGTGGGTGAAATTAGGTTGAGCTTTTGGGTTTTTTTTGGGTGAAGTTTTTAAGCTCATTGTTATAGGAACATAAAATTACACAGAAAGACTGTATTGGTTGGGTCAACCGATGTTGGTATAGGAGATAGACTAACCTCGGTTAGCTTACTGATGTCAGTAGGGGAAATTTGGTAGTAAAATTATGAAAAATGAGAGTTTTTATCCTCTCAGTGATTACACATAGAGCTGAAGAGGTTTGGGGAAGTGATGGTTTAGGTGGCTGATCATGACTCAACAAGACTAAGATAGGAGTGATGGGATAGGGTGAAATGGCTTAGGGTTAGTAGAAAAGTGGTTTGATAAGATGAAGGTCTTAGACAGGTGGTAACGAGACAAAGAGAATATTGAATGAAAGCAGTATATCTACAATGGAATAAGCATCAAATGATTACAAACTTAACAAGTAATAACTTGATGTTACTTATCTAGATAAACCTATGCAGATCCAAATGTGGTAGGAATGGTTGGTCGATTTAGAGTAGATGAGTGTATCTAGTGTCCACATTTACATGTTAGTAGTTTGGTGTGCTCCTGTGAGTGTTCCAATGCTATGGAGTTGTGAGAAGTGACTGACTTGAGTTGACGGTGGAGGTATGTGATGTGCTCTGGTTCATCTAGTTACAGGAAGCATTGATTACTGGAGACTCAAATGCCAATAGAAATGTCTGTAGTTGAATGACCATTTTGTGCACTCGAACGAATATTTGGAAACTTATATTTAAGGGTAATTGATGGTCAGTTAGGGAACTAACATCAACCAGCTGAGGAAAAACTGATGTCAGTTAGGGAGAATTAGTCCAAGTTACCAAAAATAGCTCGATCTTTACTATTTTTGGCGTGATCTTGATTTTTATTCCATGTATCTAGTGAGGGTTGGTGCTTAGATAAGTGGCAGTGTTGTTGGAGAATGAATAAGACTTTAATTTTAGGGTTTAAAAGAGTCCTAGTTGGTTAAGATAAGTAAATACTAGATCTTAGTTAATTAACAAGCTATGAATAAGTCCATGGTGAGGTGTCTAGGTGATGTGGCTAGGTGAGGTGGAAATTAACTTAATTAAAGTAATTAAATTTATTAATAATGTTAGGATGAACATTAATTAAATTGTAAGTAATTAAATTAATATTAATGTGGGGTAAGGGGTCATGGTTAGGTGAATACGTTACGTTAATTAATCTAAGGGGAACAAGGGGAGTGTGACCCAAATTTAGTGTCTACACTTCTAAAGGAGGCATGTCAGTCTGATGTCATTGTTGAATAGGTGAATCTTGTATTATTGCACAATTTGTAGCATTTGATATGGAATTATGTTCATTAGTCATAGATGAATCAAGTTTCGGAACCCATTGAGATTTGTAAACTTGAAATGAATTTGTAGGAAAATATTGTGTAACAAATGAAACAAATCCTTTACACTTAAGTTGTTGGATTTTACATTGTAATTGTAGACACCTAAATTTGACTACATATCTTTAATAATAAAACTATACTAATTATCCTCTATCCTTTCATTTCATTATAATTAGTGATTTTACACTAATTATATAACATTTCCCTTTGTCTCAGTCAATTAATGACACTTTGTTAATTAACTAGCTTCATACTTAATCTTGGATGCCAATCAACACCGTTTCATTAGTTATAAACATATTTTAATTAATTAATTAACCATTATTATTTAATTAATCCTTTAAATATCATATTTAATCAATAAACCTTCTCATTGGTTAAACTCCCCTTTCAAACGCTTCAAATTCTACTAATTTCCCTTTAAATCATCTCTAAATGGCTTCTAAAAGCTTATATTAGCCTATTAATTAATCCTAGTTGATTAATTAAATCACCTCCAACTCCCATGAGTTGCTAATCTCTTATAAATATCTTCTAATCATACTTATCCCTTTCTAATTCTACATTCCCTTTATCCTACATTCACTAGGTTGCAATCTTCTCCAAAATTGGAAAGCTATATAAAGAACCTAGTACTTTCCTACCAATCTTACACCATACACCATGTCCTTATAAGACATTACACTTGATAAGAACATTTTCATGTTATTGGAAAGCTTATTCAATCCCCCTTTCTAATTGGAAAATATTAGTAAGAGAAGAACTAAAATTGAAGTCAAACCATGTTGGTGAGATCTCTTCCTCTCATATGGAAATATTTCTTGATCGTGCACAGTTGCGTTCATTTTACAAAGGAAATAACTATAATCTAAAAGTACATCCAACCAACAAAATAGGTTTACATTTCTCATTGGATCTTATACACACAAAAGATATGCACTTGGGTACATTTCTAGGTCCTAAAGCATACTAATGTATAAGTAAGAAAAATAGTGGTTGAGAACTCCTTTTTTGCCATTGATTTCTTTATCTATTTCACTTTACTGGATTTAATCATCATATAACTATGTCAGCACTTTAGTGATTTATCTTTTGATGACATTAGACACTAGCTTATGTCCCTCTTGGGATATTTTACCCTTATTTATCTTCTTCTTACTCTTTTGTGTTCTTTTCACCTTTTAGTCACCTTTTAAAACTTTGGGTTGGCTTTTCAACTGTCAATTAAGAAATTCAAACAAGAGAATCATACATATACTTAGTCACTTCTCTTAAATAAAGGGGCCAAACACTATAAGAATTATCTATCACTACTTAAGTTTGCACAAAGGCATAAGAACACAACAAGACATACATCTAGCACATCCATACAAGGGATAAGGTATACATTATTTTTCATACACAACAAATGAGGGGTGTTTATTCAATTCCATCACACAAATTCTGCATACTCGGTAAATCCTCAACTATCTCGCTATCAGTGTGAAACTTACACAAGGGTAACATAAGGCATGGATACACACCCACACAAATAATTACATGGAGTCTGAGATGTAGTCCAACACTCAGTCGTAATCTCCCCATTTGGGTGACCACCGGGGTGACTCCAAATCCACATTCTACATAATTTGATATGGTTTGTGGACATGTGTAGGTAGATATTTTTTTGTAGGTTACATGTGCAATAAAAACCTTGAAAACAAATTTAGAGTGACAAAAAAATGTTAGAGTGAAGACCTTCTGACCTAGAAAAGGCCAGACTCCAATCATTTGAGTAGATATAGGTGCCCAAATCAGTCACTAGTACTTGAGGTGCTATCCTCATGTGGGCACTTCTTTCATGTACATTCCCATGGTTCATAACCGTCATTGATCCTTTGCGACACTGTTCCTAGTCTGATCCAACACTTAGATAGTCCATATCACTCCTAATTCACACGTAAATAAGCTATGTCATCTCCCTCTCTCATTTTCTTAGGGATTTACATTTGTAAAATGTTTATTGCTTAATAATTGTTGTAGTTTATTACTTGAATATAATTTATCACAATAGTTACTTTGAAACTAGATTTAATTCCAATTATATTAAATCATTCAGTGAACCCATTCGCTTGAACCCTACCTTGCTTCAAGGAATTACTATTATGCCCATCACTTGTAGTGGTCATTTTAATCCACTTCAGCACATTGAGCTTCCTCCATCTCCACGCAGGCTCTCTAAACCAATGGTTGAATCTAATAATCCCCTGATTAACTCAACCAACATTACACCTAATAACATTGAAACTTCTGACAATGAACATCATACGATGAGGACACTAATGTCACATCTCACTTTTCTATTCTATTTTGGGTTGTAAAAATAAATTGTGCTGTAATAAATAACATGTGGAAGTAAGTTGAATGGTGTCGATGCAAGGCTACGTATGTACTAATATGCACACACATTTTCACAAGGAAATATATGCATGTGTATAGGTGCATACCCAACACCGCATCTATACTCATCACCTTACAACTGTTGACTATTTATTCAGTCGTAACTCATTTTTATTGTATTTGTTGTATGCTATTACTTTACTTTGATGTGTGTAATGATTTTGTAACTTAGTGTGCTATTTGGTTACAATACCTGTTTATGTGATTTTCTTATCTCTTTCCAAAGTTATTGGTTTTCTAGTAATTAGTAAATTTTTATGGGGCTGTAAAAGTATTATTTCGGTATTGAGACATAGTTATAACTGCATAATGCTAAATTTCTTTTGATAAAATTGTCATAGAATGTGACTATTTATGAAGGTCTTATTCACTTATTAAAAAGGGTATGAAGTTTCAGAAAGGTAAAAGTACTTGTTTAATTATCTTGCAAAGCGGTAGTAATTAACGTAAGTTATTATGTTGACTCGATTTTAAGATAGAGTTGGCAGTTGCAAAAAAAAGAAGGGGGCAAGTTAAAAGTATGTTTTTAGTTGTTTTCATTTAATGGCTATAAAAAAAATTTTGATCATAAAATCCTCCTTGAATCTTGTCGTAAAGAAAGGAAAAATTTCATTATTTGATCTTATGAATATGGGCCATAGAAAATTGATGAAATTTGATGTTTCAGATTGATGGTCTTAGAAACTTGGCAAGGTAGTTATTTTGGTTATAATTTAAAACCCATGACTTATTATAATGATGTTCGACCAAATTTTACTTTATGTTTCATTTGTGAGGTCGAATTGACCATACCATTCATTAAGAAGGTTAATTGATTGATTGTTGAATTTTGATCTTGAACCTCTTATAAATACCCCATGTAAGGTTGAGGAATAATGGTATGTTAAAATATTGATTTTAGGTAAAAAACAGACCAAAATGCAAAGTGGGAAATTGATTCTTTAAATAAATCTCTTTGACCGACCGTTTTCCATTTTAGGGTTGTAAAAGAAATTAAATGCAATGAATGAAATGGCTAGATTCGTGGGAGAAGTGAAGCTTGTTGCGGAAGTTAACACATGAAACTTAGATTTATTTTTATTTTGTGATTTTTTTGGCTTGAGATCCTCCTTTAGTCATTTGATCTCCATTATGTTCAAGCAATGCATGAGGGTTTTGCATGATATTTATCGTCAATATATTTTGGGTTTTCCCTGCTAAATATAGGTGCCTTTATTTTAAGATGTGCATGAGAGGTATGGAGGTGGTCTGCTGAGTAATCTTCGATGTTCATTTAGCTAAAAATACATTTTGATATTTTGATGCATTGGCATATAAAAATAAGAGGTGTGAATAAGAATTTTTTCTGTTTGAATATCTTGAGTTTAGCCAGGTCAACTTGGTGAGAAATAATGAAGATTTTGGGAAATATAACTTTTGGGTTTACTGGTATGATTTTTTAAGAGATATTGGTGAGGATTTATAGGATTATCTATAGGCATGAAATATCTTAACTCTGCTTTATTGGATCCTTATGAGATAGAGACTATAAATATATTTCCTTCTTCTCTGTTTGAAATCTAAAAAATGTGTGTGGCAAATCAATATGTTTTTGATTGATAAACTTATATAAAGCATTTTTGTTTGATTGGTAGTATTTTTTTGGTTTTCTTTTGTTTAATGATGCCTGCCAATATGAGAATTATGAAGTTATTGTATAAATCTAAGCTCAGAATGGCCAACTGTGACCAATACTATCAAGGATAATGTGAATATATTTCTCTATTATTTTAATAGAAAATGAATGAAAGAAATAGTTAGTGATTGATGTATGTTACTTAACTATGTTTGCATCATTTTGGCTGGAGGATACACTTGAATTCATGTAGGCTCTTGGTCGATAGAGTTGAGTTGCAAGAATTTTCTTAGAGGTCAACTTGGATATTTCAATATGTATACTTGTAGGTAGGTGTATAAAGTCTTGAAATTGTGTAGTCGATGTAATGATATTATAAAATCCTTATAATCACCAAGTAAAGAACAATAAAATGATAACATCTCATTGCAAGGTAGTAATGTGTTGCTATAATAATATGTTTATGTGTATATGTTTACTGTATTTTAGAATAAGAAATACTTTAGTTGTGTTCAATTTTGATTAGGGTGATAAAGTACAAAGCTCTCAAAATCTCATCATATAAACAATTAGCATTGTATAAAATTTCCCTCAAGACAGGAGTTAATTTTTTTTGCTTTATTAAATTTTTATACTTGAATCTACTGTGGTATAAGACCTTGGTTTCATAAACTTTCTTATTCTGGGATCGCTAGGTAGTTATAGACTTGGGCATAAAATTGAATGGATTTGATTTACATGGGCATGTAATGATTGTTTATTTTTGTTTGAATAACATATATTTAATACTAATTAAGTGTTTCGAGTCCTATACACAACTAATGGGGTGGTATAACTTGATCATAAAGGGTTTTTAAATTGAGACATTTCTTTTCTGGTATCTTCATTTTATAATACTATATGATTTGAATTTTTTTCGTCAGAAAAAATAGTATTGGGATACAATATTGCAATATTTGACTTCATCATGCTATTTGATTAAATGTTATTCAAAGGAAGGATATCAATAACCAATTTATATTGTTGTTTTCGTAATGATGTGATATGATGTAGAGTTGATATTTCATGCTAGTTCTACAAACTGACCATGCATATACATACATACATATACATATATACATATACATATATACATACATACATACATAGACATATACATACATACATACATACATACATACATACATATATATACACACACACACACACACACACACACACACACACACACACACATACATATATACATACATACATATATACATACATATATATATACATATATATATACATACATATATATATACATATATATATACATACATATATATAAACATACATATATATATACATATATATATACATCTATATATACATCTATATATATATATACATATATATATATATTTATATATATACATATATACATATATACATATATACATATATACATATATATATATTTATATATATATACATATATACATATATATATATATATATATATATACATAGATATATATATGTATATCTATATATATATATGTATATCTATGTATATATATATATATGTATATCTATGTATATATATATATATATATATGTATGTATGTATATCTATCTATACATACATAGATATATGTATATCTATCTATACATACATAGATATATATATATATACATATATATATATAGATATACATACATACATAGATATATATACATAGATATACATATATATATATATATATATATATATACATAGATATACATATATATATCTATGTATATATATATGTATGTATACATATATGTATATATATATTATATATATACATATATACATATATATAATATATATATCATATATACATATATACATATACATATATACATATATACATATATATATATATATACATATATACATGTATATATATATATAGTATATATATATATATATATATATACATATATACATATATACATATACATATACACATATATCTACATATATATACATATACATATATATATATATATATATACATATACATACATATATATACATATACATATTATATATACATATACATACACACACACACACATGAATGTATATGTATGTACTTGTATGTACATACATACATACATACATATACATACATACATATATATATATATATATATATATATATATATATATCTATATATATCTATATATATATGTATATATATGTATATGTATATGTAATATACATATACATATACATATACATATACAGTATACATATACATATATACATATACATATGTATATATACATATACATATGTATATATACCTATACATATGTATATATTATATACATATGTATATATAGATATATGTATATATATATACATATGTATATATACATATGTATATATACATAATATATATATATACATACATAATATATATATATACATATATATATATATATATATATATATATATATATATATATATATAAAATTCTTCAACTTGCAAGATTGAAAATTATTTCAAATTGATTAAAGGAGTATAACACACCATGCATTGATTATTATTATACCAATTCATATGAATGTAATGAATGTACTTGTACTTGATTAAAGGAAAAAGTATTACTTCACATTGTCCAAGGAAATTGGGCCTAATTTTTATCTGATTATCTTTGATAGTCACTTTTGACTTTGTATTAATGTATTAATTATTAAATTAACGAATGATGTTCAAATTATGTGATTGTGATTAACGACATATCGTATTGTTGTTTAGTAGTAAAAACATTTATTGTGAATTAATATTTAAGTAATAACACCAATTTTTAGGTTGTCTTTACGAAATATTAAATGTTTAACGAAACAATAAGGTATAACAAGAATATAACATATTACATAAGGAAGATAGGCATGTGAATAAGTAATATCTATTAATTAAAGATAAACATGATAATGCATATCAGTTTATAATTAGGAAAATTGGAAAATAGATTGTTATATTTTTATAATAACGTGAATGTTGTGATTAATTATATTCATTGTAGAATATATTATCGTTTCTACCTTATATTATTGGGAAAAAATTACAATTATGTAGCTTAAATTATGAAGCTACATTATGATTATATGATATAGTACATAAGTACTCAATAGATATTGACAAACTAAAATTCCTAAGAGTTTATTAATGAGTGCAAATGATAATTATTGTAGTGTTATGAATGCACTCAAACTAATTAATGATCGTAGATCCATATATTTTGAATTATATGTGGTAAGAGGTACATACATTATTTAGTGACTTGATGAGGTCATTATATACCTCTATCGGGAATATGATAACTTAATGAAACTATGTTAACCTATTATCGGAATGAAAGCATAAAAAATTGTAAATGAAGGAAGGGATCACGAGATGAAATTCATTTCATATGAGTCATGTTCATACCAACTCGGGATAGATACAGGGAGAGGAACATACATGCTATGACTTAGGTCATTACATGAATGTATCTTTTCCCGTAGGGATCCTAAGGCGGTGCTGACATGAATCATATGAACTAAATATCGGGTTATGATATCTATAACTTTGGATCCTAATTCAATTACTTATTGTAAATACATAACTGCAATGATTACCTGTAAATATGATACATAATAAACATAAAAAATATAGATAACTATGTATATACAATTATGTGATGAAGGGAAGACATGTTTGTATACTTGTGTGCGGTCTTGAAATTGGCTTGCTAACACGATGCCAAATAACCATGGTTATAGTAATGTAAATGAATATTTGCATTATTTTTTCATCATGTCTTCTTGTTAGCTCTGTCTGGAGTCAGATGGAGGTTACTTCACTAGCTTTTTGATTGATTCTAAAAGATTCACAAGCTATTTTAACCTATAATAAGCCTTATTTAGCAGTGGTTGAGAATGATGATATTTGTTGCAACATTATAAATATTTAAGAGGTTTTATAAACAAGATAGTATATTGGGTTATTTCTGCTGTGTGATGATAGCCATTGAAGGAATCAAGTTAATTAATGGTTTATAAATAACATTTCCCTTAGTTTTTTGAAGTATAATATGAGTGTTACAATTTAGACTTAGAGCTAAAGGTTGCATCCCTTGGACACAATGGGTTCTTCCGCTAAAAAAAAGTTTAATTATTGTCTAACAGAATAAAAAAATGGTTAGAATAAGAGGGAATGCTGTGAAAAATCAGGCTATAGGAGATGAATCAATAACAACTAAGAATTGTTTTTGAGATACTTGTTGTCCTGCATGACACTCATAACTATAGCAATGTTCTTGAACAATAGGTAAACACTGAGGATAGTGAAAATGAAGTTAAAGTACAACACCCTGAGAAACCTAATAGAAATTTTGTTAATCATAATGTAAATGAAAAAAATGTTAACACAACTGATCATAATTCTAGAAATCCAAACCAACCAGTGAACATAAAATTCCACCTGGTAGCTGAGCTATCAAAAGACAATAAACGTATTAGTCTACCTAAGTTTGATGAGACAAATTTAGGTGAAAAAGTTGAGAATTGGCTCAATGAGATGGAAAATTATTTCGAGAAAAGATATTTTTATGAAGAAACAAAAGTTTTTTGGGGTGCTTATCAACTCTCAAATGAGGAATATTCTTAGTGGGATATCCAGAAAGTAGAACTAGGAGTTATGACAAATAAGATGACTTGCGAATAGTTCAAATTTTGTTTTAGATAGTGCTGGTTACCATAGTTGTATTACGACTAGAAAATGTCTGAATTTCAGACCTTGGAACAAGACCATATGACTGTAATGGAATGCTGGGAAAAGTTTACAAAGTTAATTAAATACATACCACAGTATCAGATAGATGAAAAATTTCAGATACAAAAATTTATTATAGGACTTAGCCTAGTCATTGGGATTGAAGTTGATGTCCATGGTCTTCCTACCATGGAATTTTTGTTTGAAAATTCCATTAGATAGGAGAAAATGCTCCAATCCATAGCTATTCACATGGATGAGAAGAGGAAGATGAGCTATAACTCACCTTCACCATTATCACCTAGAAAGACATGGTGGAAGATGGTTATCAGTATAATCCTATTGGTAACAATAAAATTTTTGAAAGGAAAAGACCTTTTGGAGGGTTCTTCAACTTTTTAGGAAATATAATGTTTACATTATAGTGGGATATTTATTGAAAGGTAAATAATAATTAGTTAGTTATATAAACGATAATATATTAGTTGGAGTTGTTTTAACAACTTGTATGATTTGAGTTGTGCATTGTTACATGAGTAACAATCACAACTAAATAGGATTATTGTTAGAGAAACTTCCTAATTTTTAGGATTTACATATTTCTATATATTTTTTGCATCTCCATATGTTTAAGTCGAAGAAATAATAAAATTTCATGTATTGCTTTGTTGTTGTTCTTAGATTTGGTATCAGAGAAGGGTATAATCATGTTCATTATGTTGTTCTAATTAGTGTGCAAGGGGTGATGTACATCTCCATTGTCCATATGGATGGTGATGTTATGTTGAGAAAATTCTCTACTTAACATTGTTCAAGACCTGTACATACATGAAGATCTAAGGCGTGTTCAAAAATTGAGAAGACATAATCAACTATTATAGGAAGTATTTCTACATCCACATCTATATATATTGTAGTGTTGTTTCCTTTGAACTTTTTAAGAAAATTAGATCACTGTTGGTGCATAGGTTTGAGTGAATATGAGTGATCTTCCATGTGGATGCCATTTTTGGTGACATAATTAATAGCTGCATTCAAATTCATTAAAATTCAATGTTTTGGGGATTGCAAGGATAAATAACACATTTCACCTAGAGGTATAACAACTTCCAAGTGGAGAATATGATTGATAGCCCATATTAATAAACATCTGTTATATCTAGTAACTAGTTGTAAGTTTTATCTTGCTTTGTTCATTGAGGTTGCCACGTTTCATTTTTTTAATACTGTATTTTGATCCATTCTAGATTATATCGAGCTCATTAGATCTGAATGATAAAAAAACTCTCACATTTGAAAATTTTAAGACGTGTATCATTTGGAAAGAATGGTGTAGTCACTGTAAATCTGAGCATCTTGATAGTCAAGGAAAGGAAATATCCATAATACTAATTCATGTTGACATCTGAGTGGTCACAGAGCTGTATTCATTTTTGGATCTGCCTCCTTGTTTGTTCACATTCTCTTCTGATTTACATTTTCAAATTTTTTTTTGCATTGGATTCAAGACATCTCCTAGGTCATGTTTGACACTTCTTCAGTAAAGCTTGTTCGCAGTAACCTCTACTCACTCAGGAAAGAGTCAGGCTCAACATGCTTCAAACAATGACAAGGTGAATATCAAAATAAGGTTTTTGCATATATGAGTTATTAAATCAATCAGTGTTGTTAGTCATATACATTCAGTAGGTCTTTCAAAATTAATAAACATTTATTTTGTTCAAAGTCTTGTAGTTTATATATAATTTTTTTATAAGTTAGTGATATATTTTTAATTGTTTGTTATAACACAAATAAAATTTGTCCATAGGTCCATATAGGTTTTTGGTTAATACTTTTTGTAGTCTTTGGGTTATCCTCTTAGTTAATTTTGTGTCATATAAGTTGTGCTAGTTATTGTGAGTCAAGTCCATTATCAAGTTTATGTCAAGTTTTTGTGGGTCTATTTTTAAAAAGTCAAATAGTCAAATATTGTAATGATTATCCATAGAGTCAAACAAAAGGCATCTGTCTGTGTCGTTAAATTCATAAGTCTCATGAAAGTCAAAAATAAAATGAGTTAAGAATATAGAGTATTTTTATGTTGAGTCTTTCAATTGTCAATTAGTGTTTAGAGACATTATCTAAATTCATCAAAAGATGTGTCATTGTTAAATAAATTCCTAAAAATAAATGAATAAATTTCCATACGGACGCATTTTTGGTATTACCCAATGTCTAGAAAAATAAAGTGTTTCAGATTGCAGGAAGGAAGATATAATAAATAATGTGAAAACATTTGAGCTTCATATCCAAATCTGGATGAGTTAGCAACATGTTACTAGAGGACAGAGGCATCAGATTCTAGAGGGCAACCAACAACCTCTCGTCATTCACCAATGATGGGGCTGCACAGAGATGTGGTGGCATTTTATGGTGTGAGTTTTCTTTCAGTTGTGTGCTTCAATATGAATACTTGTTTTTCAGTTTTGCAGTATTCTAGTTTCAGTTGTGTGGCGTGGATTTTAGTTTTTTAGCTTGCTAGTGTGGTGTGAAAAATAATAATAGAGGTTCATTCCTATTCACATGTATATGTGAGTATTTCTACATAATTATCCAATGGAAAAACATAGTGAATAATAGATGACACAATGAAATGAAACATCATGAGTATTGATGAGGTAGAACATTTAGATGTGTTCCTGTTCATACCTAGGTTTGTGGTTAGCCTCTTGAAAACCATTGAAGGCTACTCAGATGTGTTCCTTCTTGAGTTCCCACATTATTAGGTCAGATGTGTTCCCTAGAGTGACTGGTTGATAAACAGATTATTCCTGGGCATGTTCCCATCCTCATCGGTCAGATGTGTTATTGACAGTGCATGGTTGATAAGAAGTTGATGTGTTCCTTCTTCTACCTTCAGTTCAAGTGTGTGCCAAGATCATGAGCAAGCACAGGCGGAAAACTGTAGAGGAAGTGTGAAAATTCTTTTACTACCATGTAAACATTAAGGGGGGAATGTTATCAAATATAATGTTTACATTATAATGGGATATTTACCAAAAGGTAAATGATAATTAGTTAGTTATATTATTGTTATATAAACAATACTATATTAGTTAGAGTTATTTTAACAAATCATATGATTTGAGTTGTGTATTGTTACGTGAGTAACAAACACAACTAAATAGGATTATTGTTAAAGGAACTTCCTAATTTTTAGGAGTTGCATATTTCTATATATTTGTTGTATCTTCGTATGTTTAATGTTGAAGCAATACAAAGAATAATTAATCAAATTGCATGTATTCATTTGTTGTTTCTCTTAGATAACTATGGTGGTGATCAGTATGCCAAGGATTATCCCTTGAGGAATAAGGAAAATAATCCACAATAGAGAACCCAAGCTATAGTGGCCAACTGTTAGGTTGAAAAAGATATAACACTTAATGAAGAAAAATGTTTTGGATCCAGAAACTATTGTGGTGAAACTAGTTAGACTACTGGAAAAGTATAAAAGAAATAAAAACAACAAATTTCTTGTTAATTTGAATGATAAAAAATTCTATTTTTGAATATATAATATTGATATTTGTCAATTTATTATGACAAAATTGATATTATTTTATATTCTGGATGCTAAAATGAAAAATATTTATCTTTTTTTTGACTATTTGGAAAAATTGAATGATTTAAAGGCTGTTACAACCAATAAATTTAAATCCAAATGAACTGAAATATAGAAAAATTACAAGTTTTTGGATGAAAATGTTAACTATTTTCCTTAGAGAAATGATACATGTTTTTGTTTGATCATTTTGATTACTAGTAATGAGTTAAATCATCGAGACGATGATTCATCAAGGGGGGACGTATGTCACATCCTACTTTTCTATTATATTTTGGGTTACAAATATACTTTGTGAAGTAATAAATAAGTCACGGAAGCAAGTTGATTGGTGTCAATGTGAGGCCACGTATGCAATTATACACATGCACATATTTCCACAAGGAAATATATGCATGAGTGTAGTTGCACACCAAACACCGAATATGCACTCATCACCTTGCAACCATTGACTATTTATTGACTCGTAACTCTTTTTTGCTTTACTTGTTGTATGAGATTACTTTACTTTACTGTGTGTAATGATTTTGTACCAACAATGTGATATTTAGTTGTTGTACCCATTTATGAGATTTGTTTATCTCTTTCTGAAGTTAATGGTTTTATCATAATTAGTAAATCTTTATAGGGCTGTAAAAGTGTTATTTTGGTATTGAGACATAGTTATGACTACATAATGCTAAATTTCTTTTGATAAACTGATTATAGACCACAAAGCTTTATAAAGGTATTATTCAATTCTTAAAAAGGGTATGAAGTGTCAGCAAGGTAAAATAACTATTTAATTATCTTGTAAAATATTAGTAATTAACGTAAGTTATTATGTTGAGTTGATTTTAATATAAATTTGGTGGTCACAAGGCAATACGAAGGGGGTTAAGTTACAAGTATGTTTATAGTTATTTTCATTTAATGGTTATGAAACATGAGTTCAATGATAAAATCCTCCTTGACGCTTGTTGTAATAAAAGGAAAAATTTCATCATTTCATCCTATGAATCCGAGCCATAGCAAATTGATGAAATTTGATGTTTTAGACTGATGGTCTTATAAAATTGGGAAGGTAGATACTTTGGTTATAATTTAAAACCCATGGCTTATTATAATGATGTTCAACCAAAGTTTACTTAATGTTTTATTTTGTGAGGTTGAATTTACCATAATATTCATTAAGAAGGTTATTTGATTGATAATTGAATTTTAATCTTTGACCGCTCATTAATACCCCATGAAAGGTTGAGGAATAATGGTATGTTAAAATATTGATTTTAGGTTGAGAACCGACTAATATGCAAAGAGGGAAATTGATTTTTTAAGTAAGTGTATTCAATCGACTGTCCACCTTTTTGGGAGGGATTTTTTTAAAATTTTAATAAGGCCACAAACGTGGCACTAGGGGAAGTTAATGCAATAGTTGGATTTTTAGGAGAAGCGAAGCTTTTTGAGGAAGCTAATGCATGAAAATTAGCTTCATTTTTATTTTTTGATTTTGGTTGGCTTGAGATCCTCATCTATTCATCCGAGATCCATTCTGTTAAAGCATTGCATGAGGGTTTTGCATGATATTTACAACCAAGCTATTTTAAGTTTTCCCTGTTAAATGGTTCCTTTATTTTGAGTTGTACATGAGAGCTATGGAGTTGGTATGTGGAGTAATATTCAATGTTCATTTAGCTTAAAATACATGTTGATATTTTGATGCATTGGATTATAGAAAAAGAGGTGTGAATAAGGATTTTTACACTATGAATATCTTGAGTTTAGCTAGGTCATCTTAGTGAAGATTTTGGGAAAGAAAAATTCTAGGTTTCATGGAAATTTTTTGCAAGAGATATTGGTGAAGATTTGTAGGAGTATCTATAGACATGAAATATATTTACTCTTCTCTATTAGATCCTTATGTGATAGATAATATACATTTGTTTCCTTCTTCTCTATTTGAAATCTAAAATATGTATGTGGTAAATCAATACATTTTTATTGATAAAATTAGATAAAGCATTACCGTTTGATGGGTAGTTGTTTTCTGGTTTTATTTTTGCCTTATTCAATAAGGGAATACTTATTCTAGAATATTACATTCATCTATTCAATACTTCCTGTCAAAATGAGACTTGTGAAGTTATTGTATACATATGTGCTTAGAATGGCCAACTGAGACCAATACTATCAAGGATAATATGAATATAGCTCTCTCTATTTTTAATAGAAAATGAATGAGAGAAATGGTTAGTGATTGATGTATATTACTTCACTGTGTTTACGTCATTTCGGTTATAGGATAAATTTGAATTCATGTAGGCTTCTTGGTCGAGAGAGTCACATTACACAAATTTTCTTAGAGGTTGACTTGGGTATTTTAATATGCATACCTACATTTGGGTGTATAAATTCTTGAATTTTTTTAGGTGATGTATCTTATAAAATCCTTATAATCACCAAGTAAATAACAATAAACCAATAACCTATCATGGCAAGGTAGTAATGTGTTGCTATAATAATATGTTTTACTATATTTTAGAATAAGAAATACTTTACTTATGTTCAATTCTTATTACAGTAATGAAGTACATAGCTCTCACAAGATCACCATATAAACACTCCCTCAGACTGTAAGTTAAACAAATTTTCTTTATTAAATTTGTATACTTGAATCTACTATGGTATAAGTTCTTGGTTTCATAAACTTTCCTATTTTGGTCTTGCTAGGTAGTTATAGACCTGGGCATAAAATTGAATAGAGTTGATTTATGTGGGAATAAAATGATAGTTTATTATTTTTTGAATAATATATATTTAATACTGATTAAATTTTCTGAGTCCTTTTTGTCATTTGTTTTTACAAGGGAAAAATTCAGTGGTGAAACATGAAAACTATACCCTAGTCTCAAAATTTCTACTTGTAACACATCCTGAGCACTCCTCTAGATTAGTTCCTACTCTGTGTTAGACCTATCCAAATCCTCCAAGTTCTCATATGTGTTGTAATGAAATTTCTTATGTGTTGGAAATATGAATAAAAGTTATTGAAGTTATTCTAAGACAACACTTCTCAAGGCAGATTTTTTAGTAGACTTAAAAATGGCTATTTTTATCCTTTCTAAGGAAGGTGTGCATCCTATAGAGAAAATTTAAATATAAAATTTCATTGAGAAGTGGAATTGAGAAGATAATAACATATTTCAAGTGATTTAGTGAAATTTAGGGAACATTTGAATGTTTAGGGACAAGTTTAGTGAAATCAGGTTTTTGAAGGTGAAGGAGCTTGTAGTTCAAAAAAACATTTGAGCTTCAAAAGATGATTTTGGATGCTCCAGAATGAGTCAATAATAAATCATTGGAAAGGTAATTAAAGTCTTCAAATGGTGGTACTCTCAAATTTTTCACATGACCTAGGTACTTCTTCCCATAGTCATTTTTCAGCAAGAAAAACCCATGGTTCCGAGAAAAAAGGCTATTTTTGAGGGAGCTTCAGGAAGAATATGATCATGGGATCCATCTCATTCTTATAAAAAGGATTTTTGGAGTCAAAGTAATATAAATAAATTCCCAAAATGTACTCCTGCAGGTCCAAAAACTTTGTCGTCAAGTCTCTCTCTAAGGTAAGCCTTCCATACTTAGCCATTTTTTCAAGTGTCACATGTCAGCACGAGGTTGAGGCGTAATTTGTTTCCCCTTACCCATCCCAAGGGGATAGTGGGGACACAAAAATTTCCCCCATGCCCAATTAATCCCATGGACCTATCACATGACCATAGGAAGCTGTAGTATGCCCCTTTTCTAAGTTTCAAGAATGCCATATCCGTGTTGGACTCTTACGGGAAACATGCTTACGAAATATTGAATGATCTCTATAATTATGTTCAGAGACTTGAGTTCCCTCTAATCAATGAGGAATCATCATTATAAGAGATTATCATTTCATTCTAAGAGTTTGTAAAAAAGGAGGCAAGTGACTCTCTTTCCTTCAATGAAGATAATTTAGAGTCCCCGACCATCATCAAAATTTACATTGTTGTAATTACAATGATCATGAAGTATGGATAAATCAATGGTAGAAGATCAATGATGTTACTGGAACTTGGATCAAGGTGTTGGGCTATGTTTTCATTCCATAGGAAGATAATTTGACAACTACGATAACTCAGTTCAATAAAGAATTTAAGGAACAAGAGTAGGAAGCATGGATCAATGAGTTATTCATCGAGAGAGCTTCTTCATCAAATTTGAAATATTATCCCTTATTATATCTTTCTCCCTCTTCCTTCTATCCCTTTTATAATTCTTTGTTTATCTTAATCATTTTATTTTTTCCTATTCACTTAAGTGACATATTTGTAAATTGTAAAAGTATTTTCTCAAAATTATAAGAGAAATACTTAATTTGTCACTTCAAAGGGAAATTAAAAGGTCACAAGTGGAATATGAACATGAAGAGTCATGTGGGGGTAGATGAGATGTTAATTCACATTACTATAAATTGGGATGACTTCTCCATTTTAAGGGATCTGTAAAAATTTGTTTTTTGTTGCAATAGTGGATTGTGATTTGAGTGTTGAGATTTGTATAACTAACACATGAAATAAAGCTACATTTCTTAAACTACCCTATGTTGAACGCTGGTGTATTACTATTGTCATTAATGTCAGGTGGCATTAATGGAAATTTTGTGAGTGGCAAAGCTTGGCTCAGTAAGGGTCATGGAGGTTGATTAATAGTACCTTATCAGTGGTGTATTGAGCATTCAAGATGGTTTTAGTGTTCTACAGGCTTGGTCAGTGAGGTAGGAGCCCACTTTAGGTATGAAGATGGTTGGTAATCTTGGAATAGGTATTTTACATGTCATGTATTTTCATACATGATGATTTTAGCATGAGAAAGACCTTTTGGAATGAGAAATAAGTCAAATGTTGGGAGTCACAGTTGGAGCTAGTCCATTTAGGCCTACTTCTGGAGCCTAATGAGGTGTATGGGCACAAATCAGGTGAATAAAATACTAGGTAAGCATGGGAGGAGCCTAATAAATCTTCCTAGGGTATGCATAAGCATTCAAAAGGATTAGTTTAGCTTCTAGAGGTAAAATTCAAGTTTGCACTAAAATTACCTTTAAGGACTAACAATGATGTCATGGGTAAATGAGATAGGTTTGATATGTATAGGAAAAGTTATGGAAAAAAACCTATGGAGTGTATAGAGGGATGCGTTTTAGTGCTTCGTGTCAAGTTTCATAAAGTTTTGAAGAAGATTGTGGAAGCTAGTCAAGTTTTACTAAAACTGGATTTTTGAGAAATGTAATTTGAGCACCATTTTTTCTTAGCATCTAAAAACATTATCAAGCCAAATTCAGATAAATCATAGAAGGAATTTTGTTACAGAAATCCAATCTTAAAATTTTGCAATTTTTTTTAGGGAAATTGGTTGATAAACAAAGAAATTTCATGTATTTTTCTAACAGGGTTTCTCTCTCCTAAAGTCTCCTTCTTAAAGCGGTAGGCACAAAATGAGTTATTTTGACTTAAAATGACTTTTGAAACTATGTTAAACCTCTCAAAAGTGTAAATTAATCCCTCTATGTTAAACTTGAGCAATTTATGGTCTTTCTTACTAGTCCATCTCTTCCGTACTAGTCCATCTCAACCCTTACAAGAGTGTGCTCATTCAGTCATAATGTTTGAAAGGAACCATTCTAATGGTGTTGTAAAAATATAATGTTTAGATATAAAATGATCTCAATATCTCTCTACAATTCAATGATGTCTTGTTAAATCTCTTGGTTGATAGATTATGAGTTCTTAGGCTCAATGTCCTCAAATTTCCCTGTTCACTCTTGCAAAGAACATTGTACTTGAGATGTGATTGAAATTATTTATCTCTAGAAATCATACTTTCAAGCTTGTAAAGGAAATTTTTATCTCTTATTGAAGTGCTTTTGCTTAGAAATTAGGCTCTAAAGTGTATAAAAAATGTTTCCTATTTTCTTCCTGGGTAATGTTTGAAATTTTTTGTCTTTAAAATTTACATTCAAGGTTGAAAAAGGTTGTATGTACACCTTGTGATTATTTTGAATCCCCATCTTATCCTTAGTGTTTCCATGGTTAATCACATATCTGGAGAAATCATGACAATAAGTATACAAGTTTAAAGTATTATTGTGGTGAAGGGAGAAACTGAGAATTATGAATCAAAAGTTTCTTCTCTCATGTCAATATTGCTCTATTTTGTGATTGGAGTAAGTGTAGAAAGGTTCATTATAAAAATTCACACTCAAATAATTTTTCTAAGCACAGTTAAAGTGTTAATTGTGTTGTAGGACATCGCCATCCTTGAAGATTAGGATTATGTCTGGGTAAAAGTCATGAAAGTCTGAAAGTATGTCTCCAAAATTTGAGTCTTTCCTCCATTGCATGCAACTGAGTCTTGGAGGTTATGGTTAGTTTAATCATGAAACTAATAATGGAATTTCATTGATGAAAAGTTTAATTTTGAGATGGATTAAGTGTTAAAATAATAAGTTAGGATTTAAATCTTAAAAATCCTCGTTATATACAAGTTTAGAAAGAACATGCTATTTATGACTCTTTGGCAATACATAAACCACTGATATGTAAGATGTAAATGTGTCTCCTCCTTCTTAAATAATGTGTCTATAACTATGGTTGACCTATAATGTAGGTGATTCATTCAAACTTCTTAATGGTTGACACAACAATGAATTTCTTGTCCTTAATGCTACTCCATGATGAAGACTCGCGAGGTTATGTGATCTTGAGGTGTGTAGAGGATGAAATGCTTCTGAGTCACACTCATCAAGATATGAAGAAGGTAAATATTCTTCCTCTTGATATTTCAAGTCCTTCCTTAGTTGTAACATGTTCTTCATAACTAAGGGCAGTCACTTATAGTGTTCTCAAATGAAAAAGTGAAGATGAATGGTGAAGGAGTAAATGCATTTTGAAGTTACAAAGGAGTTTGGGAAATTTATGAACATATGAATTGATTTCTAACTCCGTTCTAATGAGATATGTATACTCAAGTTAGTTACATGCTCATTGTTCCTTATGAAAACTTCCAAATTAGTTATTCCTTGTGTCAACAGAGGTTAGATTTTAGAATATAAACTTACATAGAAAAGTGCAAGGGAGCTTGCAATGTACCACATGTCAACTGATGATATTTTATTATATAGATAGGGTCTTGAATGTATCCAGGGATATCAAAGGTATAAGATTCACATATGAAAAATAATGGGCAGTTACAAACACTGAATTCTATCTCATCCATCTTGAACCATTTTTAGTGGAAAAATGTGAAAAGTTTGAGTAGATGAAAATGAAATGTCAGGAAGAGGTGTGCATAGTGGATACAAAAGCAATTTTTTTAATTTGAAGTAGTCATTGAAAATTTCATGAGAAGGGTGTAAGCCTGTGTGAGGGTGAAAATAAGTGGGAATGAAGCTTGGAAGAGATTTATGACTTATGGTGCAGATATATATGTTTTTGAAAAGAAAAATTCATATATGAACTAGGGAAATGATTTTCTTATAGAAACCAGTGAGGTGTGAAGAAGTAAGAAAGAAAAATGAATGAAGAAAATGATATAAAGTCATTACATGATAAATAATTGCTTGTTAGGATGATGCTTATAAAGTTGATACCTTGATTAATGCATGTTAAAGACATTGGATATTTTTGATTATGAATCGATGAAGAAAGAGCTTGTGAAAAGAAGTAAGATCCAGTTAAGGAAGGAGGATTGAGATGAGAAAGAAGAGTGAGGTGACCATGTCACAACATGTGATTGAGATAAGAAAATAGTGACCTCATGGTGTTGTAGATAAAATACATGAGAAATGGTTATCTATAAAGGTCCTTGTTTATGTGATTAAATGAGTGAAATTACGACTTAAAGATGCTAGAAAATGTGAGGAATATATGACACAGATTGGATGTTGATTAGGTGATTAGAAGGAAAGTAAATTGAGGATAAAAAATGATAAGAATAGTGAACTGTTTTAGGTGTCACCATCAGTTGTTTGAGACAACAAACTAAGTGTGATCAACACTATGAAAATGTCTAAGTTACAACTTATCATGTGCGGAGTTTTTGCTTCCCTGTAAGTTGAAACTTACTAAAGGTCAATGGTTACTGGACTAAAGTTGGGATTTAAAGCTTCAAGGCATGTTGCATCTTATCAAAGACTGAGTAACAGTTTGGTTGAATCTTGGTGTTACAACTCCATGTTGAGTAGAAGCTAAAATTTGAAATCAATGTAAAAAATACATAACATTTTTGTGCTAAGCCTAGTTCTTGGTTTCAGTGGGTTTTTTCCTAGTTTGGATTTCCCACATAAATCATTTCTCTCTGTGTGATATTTCTTGATTAAATTATTGTGAGTGATTGTTTGATTTTATGGTTATAATTTAAGTGAACTGAATAGTTTATATTTTCTTGAATAGACAATGATTCACCCCCATTAGTGTCATAGATTCCAACACTCTTTTCCTATTTTTTCATATGTTTCTCTCATTTATGCACTTTGTAAGCATAGTGATGAAGAAATAGATGTGTATCTTTGCTAATGTAGATAAAAAATCACGCACTTGGGTACATTTATAGGTCTATAAAAACATACTTGCATTCATACAATTCCTAAACATAAAACTAGTAATTGAGTGTTGTCTTTGGCCTCCTTTTTTCCTTTCTTTCTTTCTCTATGGTCTTACACACCATATAACCCAGTATGAGCTTTATTGCTTTATATTTTATGACTCCAGACACCAGTGCCCATCTAGAAAGCTAGCGCCCAGGCACCCTCATCCCCTTTGGGCACGCCTGACATCTTTATATCTTATTCTCTCTCTTTAGGCTTCTTTTATATTTTGAGAAAATTATTTTCTTATGATTCGGCCTTCCAGTTGTCAATTACAAAATTCAACCAAGGGAATCATATAAATATAATTCTATGTGACCAAAATAAAGGACCAAGCTATAAACATCTATTATCATCACCTAAGGTTGCATCCAAAGGCATCTAAGAGCATCAAAATCATTCTTCTAGTATCCATTAAAGGGAAAAGAGACTGAATTTTATGCATACACGTATAGGAGGGAAATTTTATTTATTGAATTCACACATCTATCTACATTTATACATCTAGATATCACCCACTATCAAGTGAGCTTACACAAGGGATTCCTAGGGAGTAATTATTTCACACACACAAAAGAAATACATGGATTCTGAGATGTAGTGTAGCTTAGTTGTAAGTTCACTCTGTTAGGTGACCGCCGAGGTCATTCCAACTTCCCATATTACATATTTTGTTTTTGAGATTTGATGTAGTTTGAGGATTTTGTAGGCCATCTTCTCTTTGTAGGTTACAGGTGAATTTGGTGATCATCTAGCGATATACATGTGAGAAACGATGAAGGATAATGACCATCTTGTGGCACAATAAAAACCAAATTCCAAGATCTAGCATAGTCACAGGTGCCTAAAAAAGGAATTTGGTGCCTAGGAGCCATAACCTCTTTTTATAAACTCTGGTCTAGGCTTGTTTGATAGTTGCAAAATTTCCTGAGAATAATTATGAAAGTTTCCCCTTAATGTTTATTAGTTTCCTATTCCAACATACTTCGGGATCAAGTACAAAATCAGCTAAGTCTTCTATTGCCTCTGTTGCACTCAGGGTTTCACATTTATTTAGCTTATTTCTTATGTCAAATATTGTTAGGCCCAAAAATATTAGCTAAGTACAAGAAGGTGCATGGGTGTACAGGGCCTAAACAAAGAAGGGCGTGCAGGTTGAAGGTGCACAAGGAAAAATGAGATTTTATACTTATCCATATTCGACACCCCAAGTAACACAGGAGAAAAGCATGACCCTTATGGATAAGGTGTTAGCCTGACAACTGTGGAATCAAGAATGGAATATTCCAGGCATGAGATGGAGGGTTATAGAAGATAATCATCATGGAAAGTGGAGAGATCAGATATATGAAGGCATGCTCCCATGGAGGACCACTTCGACACTTGGTGTCTGATCTGTAACTTCTGGAAGGCATGGTGGTCGGTGTCAAGACTATATATATAAGCACCCGGTAGAAGAAGAAGGGAGAGAGAAAGAGCAGAGAATCCATGTAGAAAACACAATGGAGGATGTTATGGCTAGGGATTAGGAGAGCTCTATGAACAATAACATATATAAGGGGATGGGTTCTCATTTTTCTTTGTAATATGATGAGCATAACATAACTCTATGACATGATTTGGCTCTACATAATATGAGGATCTGTTATGACCTCAAGGGATTTAATGTGGGTTATTAATTTGATAGTATGAATATAATTCTTCATTATTAATCATCTGTGTTCAATACTCATGCATTTACTTTTTGTTTAAATTATCTCCATATGTTGCTTTCTCTTTCTCTTACCTGCATAGAATGAGATGACAACTTTTTCCTAAGTTCATAAGAATATGGTTTAGTTATTTTTTGTCTTACATTTGATTGTCTGTTCTAAGATGATGCATTCTCACAAAGCTCACATAAAGGAGAGAATCAGCTCCTACAAAATCCTTGGGTGAGTGCCTAGTGCCCAGTGAGTGATAGGCTGACATGCATGGGATTTTCCTATTCTGTGAAGGGTACAAAAATGACTACATTTTGGTTCCATTGTCGGGACCTCTTTTCGAAGTTGTTGTCAGAAATGACATGTATATTTGTCCCTATAATCTGTGATGACAGAGTGACCATCCTTAGAAAGTGTTGAAACATGGTTCAAGATTATAGAGGACGAGTTTTCTCAGAGATTCATCACTGGATCTGAGTTCAATATGCGTAGATGGGTAGAAGAGAACCTATACCATGAGTTGTATGAGACATTATTTTACTAATTCCTAGTAGAACTATATAAATGGCTTTCAGCCTATACATCCAGATCAAGCTGGTACTATATATTGCACATGTGGGCCCAAGATGACTATCAGAGGCTGCAGGATGAAAATCTAACTTGGACGTGTGCTATTAATAAATGGTGGAAGATAGTGCTGACTAGTTATACTTTAGAATATGCCATTTTGATGTACTATTTCCTAGAGATTGCTGAGTTTGAGTTTCTGAGGGAGCCTAGAGGATCATTTTTGCATGCTATTCCTCTGGCTATGAAGATCTTGGTTGTTACTTTGAGTTTAGAAGCATTCCCCATGGTCGGCTAAGCTTCTCTAAGCACTGGGAGAGGAAGCTAGGGTGGAGGAATATGGTAAACATTGCGGCTAAAAAGGAAAGGGAGGAAAGATGACTCAAGTATAATGAATCTCATGAAAGGGAGATGACCAGATAATGCAAAGTTGTAAGTGTGATGGATCTATAGAGGTAGACATTACGAGAAGGAGTTGAGGTTCATGCAGAGGATGTGGAACCTGAGCAGTCTGTGCTACCCCATCTTGGAAAGCATGGGAGAGAAGGCTCTTCAGCTTCTGATGATATTTCATTGCATGGAGAAAGAAGAGCCATTAAACGCATATGAACCCACTTCATGACCAATCCCTGGCACTTGGTTTTCTAGATCAAGGGAAAAGTATTGTTAACCCAGTTGGTATCGGTGGGAGTAACTGATCGGTGCCCAGGAGATATAATTTCTTGTTTGGAACATCCATGGCTGCACAATCATTTCCTATATTTGGAGGAATCTTTGGACAAGGTGCAAATACACAAGCTTTTAGCATCACATCTGGAAGTGGTGCAGGGCACTCTACTTGTAGTGGGACATTATCACAGACCATCAGCGTGTAGTTTCAGTGGGACATTGGGAACCCTTGGCACGACCACTTCAGGACCTTTTCTGACTGCAAGAGGTGGATCTGGTGGTTCAGGGGGAACATGACTTGGTGGATCCATGTGGATCTAGTGGAGGGAACACTGGAATGAAAACTAGAGGGAACCAAGGCTCTATGGATTAGGAGGACAAGGACCCCAACCACCTCCCCAAGTGTTTTTTGAGATGTCTTTTCACTTACCAGACTATAGGGGTATTGAAGATGCTGTAGAGCATGTGCAAAAGTGTGAGTTACTATGGTGCGTGAAGGGGATCACTACCCTAGAGCGGAAGGCAAGACAGTTTGCAACTACATTGCAAGGGCACACACATAGTTGGTATAGGAAGTATGACCCCCATCAGATCGTGGTAGACTATACCACATTGAAGAATGCTTTCCTCATAGAGTTCCATATTCCAGAGTTTGAGCAGAAGAGCATCAACACTCTGAAGGAGATCCAGTAGGGAATGTCAGAGAGTGTGTGGGAGTATGATGCGTGTTTCAAGACTCTCTTGTCAAATCTCTCCTATGACATTCATCCTTCTCAACATGCTCAATGGTTTTTCAGAGGATTGATAACACCATTTATAAGGGCTCTATCACACAAGACTTTCACCAACTCGACGTGAGGAATTGGAAGTTTCCCTTGCACGCTGAATATGTTGGGAGTGTGGATACTAGTGTTAGTCCTTTTTTAGAGGCCCAAATTGCTGCAATGGCCAAGCAGTTGGAGAAGCTTGTATACAAACTCAGTGCATGAGGTTTGTAGTGGGCTTTGGTGTACAAACTACGAAGTGGAGGGACATACAAAGGATAGTTTCCCTCAGAAGTTAGTGACGATGCTATGGCAGTAGACTATGAGATCTACCATAGGGATCATGATGCAAGTAGATGCCCTCTACTCCAGTGCACAATCCACAAGAATGTTTCTTGCTACTATAAGATATGTACCTCTACAACCCATGACACTAAGGATTATAGACTGATTGATTAGATCCATGATTCTATTGATCTAGGTGTGTGCTAGACTAGCCTTGATAGTATTTCTAAGGATGATGATTGTTGTTATGAAGGGCACGTAGATGGAGAGGCACATGGAAGATATTTTCGCAGGGTATTTTGTGGTCACGGTAACCGTGGTGGAGGATGGAGTGATTTCCCACGAGGAACATGTTATAATTGTGGATCTATAGAGCATTATAAATGTGTGTGTCCTGATCTATTACAATTATCATGATGCGGAAAGAAGCAAAAGTATGAAGAGTATCCAGAACTCTATGAGCATATGAACCAGCAACACCAGAAAGATAAGGGCACTGCTATGGTGAGTGTCAAGAAGGATGATTCACAATGGATTCCAAGAGTGGCACATGAGTTAGAGCTAGAACATGTATTGGTGACAATGTGAGAAGAGGATATGCGCATCCCAGGGAGATGCCAAGACCAAGGACACTAGTTTCTAGAGAGGAGGTAGTACATGGAAAGTACCTGGACCCTGCCCATCAGAAAGAAGTGTACTAGGAGACTATGGATGTGATTCAAAGTTTACAAGGGGAGATCCAATGTCTCAAGGAGCATTCAAGGCAGGTGGAGTAACTGAAGGATAACGAGGTTCCAAGGAATGACCTAGATGAGGTCAAGGAAGTATGTAAAATGTTGAGGAAAGAGAATATTTATTCCCTTGCTAGGAGAATGGCTGAGGGAGAAGGTACCACGTGCTCAGAGCATCAGCGAGAAACATGTTTTGCATGTAAACCTTCCTCCTCACAGCCTTGAATATGACAAGGAGATTACTTTGAATGTGGTTATTGATGGATGGCTTTTGAGCAATATCCTCATCGACACGAGAGTAGAGGTGAATGTTCTTACCTTAGATTCTTAGGCATCAGATGGGAAGGCCCGTATTACAGCCATCTTCAAATGTGTTGTATATGGAAAACAAGACTAAGGCAATGCCCATTAGAGTCCTAAAGGATGCAATTATCACCATTCAAGGGGCCAAGTTCACTAGAGACTTTGAAGTCTTGGTGCTCGTCAAGGTAAAAAACTCTCCAGTGTTTCTTGGGTGCCCATGGTGTTACAACAACAATGTCAACATAAGGTTTAACAAAGGGTATATAAGCTTTGATAACAAGGAAGAATGGGTGGTCATTCCTTTGATGGATGGGAAGTCAATGCCCTACATGGAGCCATTGGGAGAAGAATTCCTTGATAGAATCTATGTGCACTCCATCAAATATCCTAAGATAATTCACCCCACAGAGGGAGTTATCCAGTTTGAGGATGCTCAGTCCTTAACTGATACCACTAGTGTGGCATGTAGGAATTGGGTGCATGGAACTTATGAGTTAATTGGGAAATAATTAAAAGGAAATGTAACAAGGGTGACAAAGGCACGCTTATTCAAGTGCCTAGGAGGAAATAAGTTACCTAGTTACTCTAGAGGGGCATACCCTAAAATTTTCCTATAGGAAATGGAAGCTCAGTGGAGAAATGAGGATGAAAGAAGAGGAATGCTTAGCTATAACCTACTTGGGACTACAATGCGCACTGGTGGGCTACACATTGGGAGAACCTCTTGGAGTGGCACAAGGTGAAGATCACATTTTCTGTAAGGTTCTCTAGGAGTAATGCACCATGGTTATACAAGACTATCATAGCAAAGAAACCACTTCATTTCATATCCAAGTGTGCGAGGAGGCCTAGATGGGAAGCAAAGAAGCATTTTGTTGCCTTCATTATGGGTACATAATTGTATTCCACCTTACAAGGCTATATGCACTGCTTGGTATGTTCATTCAGATATGTGTCATCAGACAGGTAATTGGAAAGAGTTGGTGGCTGATCTCATTCAAGATTTGATTCATATAGGAGTACCAAGCCATCAGTGGATAAGGTGTTGCAAACAATCAAGTGTCCTTACAATGGGGGATAGTGTCATGGCTGAGGATAGGCTGCTAGAATTGCTAGGAGAGCCTTATTTGGAGATGCACCTCAATGAGGAAGAATAAGAGGAAGTACATTTTGAGTGTGACGCATGTATGGGAAAAATAAAAAGGAAAATTGTTCTATGTCATAGACGGGGAACAGATGGATATGTTGGATGTTAGTCATTCGGATAGGGTACGTATGCAAAGTTATAGATAGAGACTGATAAGCTGAGTACGTGCCTATCATGAGCCCTTAAAGAGGAATAAGGTTAACATTGGGTCAGAGGTAGAAACTAAGGAGGCTATCATTGATGACTATTGGTCGGAAAAGGAATTTTTGAAGATAATTGATATTTTGTGCAAGTTACAATATTTTTTCCCTCACGGGTACCATGAAATCAAAGGCATACACCATTCCTTAAGGGAAATGAAGATCAAGTTGAAGGAAGATGTGTTCCCGATTCAGAAGATACCTTATCAGTTGAGTCCAAATTTACGCATACATGTTTAAAGAAGAGATAGATAAAAACAATAGCATCTGGTATCATTGAGGTTGTTGGAAGAGTCAGAATGGAGAAGCCCGATGGTTATCTAGTATTAAGAAGGATGGTAGTATATGAATTTTCTGTTGACTATATGGATCTGAATGTAGTGTGTGTCATTGATCCCTTTCTAACCCCCTTTACTGAAGAAATTCTAGAGGGAGTGGCTGGGCACGAAATCTACTCTTTCATAGATGGCTTGTCAAGATACCACCAAGTCAGGATTGCAAGTGAAGACTAGAGAAAGAAAACTTTTGCCACTTAATGGGAAATGTTTTCCTACACAATTATGCCATTTGGATTGAAGAATGCACAGGTTGTGTTCTCGTGCATCGTGGTATAGGAATTCTCAGAAAATCATCCATAAGTTTCTTCAAGTTTATATGGATGAGTGGACTGTGTATGGACTGGGGAAAAACCATTTTGACAACCTAAGACTGATTTTTTAGACATGTCGGTAATTGAGGATATCCATCAACATTAAGAAATGTGTATTCACCACTCCCTTTGGAACCCTGCTAGGACACATTATATGTAAAGACGGTTTGCTAGTAAATCCTGCTAAAGTTAGTAATTATTGTGGGAATATGGGATCTTACTAGTCAAAGCGCAAGTACATCTATTCCTTGGGCATACAGGCATACTATAGGAAATTCATCAAGGGATATACCCAAAATTTTCATGCGCCATTGGAGGAATTATTAAGAAGACAAGATTTCCTTTTGTTGGGGTGAGGCATAGTAGAAGGTATTTGACACTTTAAAGGATAGGCTTTTCACAATGCCCATATTACATTTTATTTCTAGGGATAAACCCTTTCATGTGCATGTGTATGTTGATGCTTCAGGGATAAACTATGGGAGTAGTACTTAACACAACCTAGTGCAAGGGAATTGTTGACCAGCCCTTTTTCTTTGCTAGTAGAAAGTTAACACCAGAAGAACAAAACTACATAACTACTAATCATGAAGCATTGTCTATTATCTACATGACTACATAAGTTTAAGTAGTATCTTTTGGCAATACGCCCTTCATATTCTACGCAGACCACATGGCATTAAAATAATTAGTCAACAAACCCATTCTGTAAGGTCGCACATGTCGTTGGGTCCTTCTATTTCAAGAATTTAAATTCACAGTGGTGTTGTAAGCTAGGAAAGAGCAATTTAGGGCCTAACCACTTATTAAGGATTGATTCAGGGGAGGACACACAAATAATTAAGGATACGATGCTAGCCACTCAAATAATTAGATTATGGAACATTGTGCTCCCTCAGACGTGGAAAATATAGCAGTGTTTTTTAAAATAGGTGTGGCGCCAGAAGGGGATGAAGACTCTAGATAGAAAGAAGTTGGAAATATGTGTCGTAACCTACATGCTAATTACTGAAGACCTATATAAATTAGGTTGTGACAAGGTTCTATTGTCGATGCGTATTAGAACATGAGTGCATAGCAATTATTGAAGAAGCACAAGGTGGGATTGCAAGAGAGACAATATGTACAAGAAACGACTACCACGTAGAAGAGTTTGTTAGCAAGGATTTGGTGGGAAACTATGTACAATGATTGCATTTAGTTTTACAAAGCCTAATTGACAATTTCCAGCCATCACCTTTGAAAACCTAGAAAATAGAGACTGAAATTCCCTTGCATGACTAATGGCCTTCACATTGAACCATTTGAGAAATGGGAAATTGACTTTGTAGGACCGATTGCGCCATCCGTACGAAGGAATGGTTCACCCTATATCATCACCTACACTGATTACTTGACATGGTGGGTAGATGTAGAACCTACAAACGATTGTACTGTAGCAACAACTGCTAGATTTTTATGGAAGAACATAATCAGTATGTATGGTTTTCCTTTAAGTTTAATAAGTGATAGGGGTATATACTTTCTCAATTAAACAATCAATATTATGTTAATAGAATTTATGGTGGCTCATCATAACACTACCCCCATATAACCCTTAAGAAAATGAAACTACTAAGGCATTTAACAAGATACTAAGTCATACGTTAATTAAGATTTGTGACGTTGGAAGACAAGATTGGGATGATAAGTTATAAGTCATTCCATGGGCATATAAGAAAACCTATAAAAGGTTAAACAAGGCCACATCATTTCAATTGGTGTTTGGCGCGGAGGCTGTTTTATCAATGGAAGTTCAGGTTACCATCATTGTGCATAGTAGCAGACACAGGATATTTAGCCGATATGAGAAACCACTGGAAGAAAGAATTGATAAATTGATGCAGTTGGATGAAAGGTGATCAATTGCTAAATTGAGTCAGAAGATAGAAAAAAGCAGGACAAAAAGCATGGCATGATCCTCATATTAAGAAACAAGAAGTTTGAAAGTTCAGGCAGCTTGTATTATTGTATGATTCTAAGTATCTTTTCCATCCTGGGGAATTTAAAAATCCAATGGTCAGGCCCTTACATAATCTAGTAGACTCTTGATTCAAACGCTTTCCAGTTACAAGCATTGGATGGGAAGAGGTTACTAGTTCACTTCAATGGGAGTAGATTGAAGCCCTACTATAAATAAGTCTTCTTGGTGTTTGTAAATAATGCAGTGTTGCCAATTAGTCTAGAATTTCCTTTATGCTTTTTCTTTTCTTGTATTTCCATTTCTCGTTGCTAGTTCCTATCTTTTGGTTTTTTTTTTCACCTTGTGCATTAGTAACCACATTATTCTTTCCAAGGTTGTGTATGCTCAAAGGACCATGTACCTATTTTAGTGTGGGGTGGATTGATGTGAATAATATGCCCGTAATACAAGATTGAATTGGTAGTAGAAGTTGCGGTAAACAACCCAGTTGATGGAAACAAAGCGCATAAGGAGTAAGAAGCGCGTAGAAAAAAAGGTGGACAAGATTGGTTGGTGCCAAAAAGGCCTTATGAAAACCACGTATAGAAAGGATAAAGAGCATAGGAACAACACGAGGTAGACGAGGGAAAAAATTACGTAAAGGATAGAAGAAGTGCCTTCAACACTATTGACGTGTGCGTAAGAGTCTTCGGTTGGGTTGGATTTTTACACACTAGAAAGTTGTAAAGGGTTTGGCATGCAGGATGTGGGATGAAAGTTAGGAACTTAAAGATGGATTAGTGGAAAAAACCACATTTTATGTTAAAGTACATTAGTGGGTGATATGACATTTAATGCTGGAAAGAAGGAAAAGCTAATAAATATGAATTTCGGACACTTCATTATTTTACGTTGCATTTATGAAGTGAAAGAAATCTCTTACAAACTATGGAATCCAGAGAGAAATTTACATGAAGAAAGGAGAATCTAATAAATTTGAGAGTGCATCTAGAGTAGATATGTAGATAGTTTGGAAGGAGTACACGGGCATGGGAAAGTTTTTTGAAGAATTGTTGTCTTCTGGAACGATTTTTACAGTTAGGGTTTGACAAGCTAGGGCACAGAATTTAAAAGGTTTTCTTCACAAGGTTGAGTTTTGGGTTTGGACAGAGTGGTAGAATAGAGAAATGGGAATAGAATTTAAGTTTTATCACCAAAAAAAATAATGGCACTAATGAAACCAACCCTTTTACAAAGACAAAAGGGCAAGGGAAAGGGAAAACAAATTTTTGTTGTCGTAAGCACAAACAAAGAATGGTACGTGTAAATGCAGTACCCAGATGGGGTATTTCTAGGAAAAGAATGGGAGTAACACCTGTGGAAGATGGTCATAAGTGATTATAATCATCACATGAGAAAAATGGAGAAGGAAATGACCTTAGAGTATGGTTCGCCCAACCAACAATAGGATGCCAGATGGAATGACCATTTACAATGATGAGGTGAAGGTCAAACTAGAAAAGGATGGGTTGTTGCAATTATACAAGTTTCCCTACTTTAGAAAACTCGAGCGCCTTTACCATTGTCTTATGTCACATGTGCATGAAGATCATTTTTATTTCACAGGGCGTAAAATGCGCATCACACCACAATTGATATCCAAGTTCACAGGCCTCAATTATGAAGGAGATAACATTGATGATGATCTAAGTGACAAAGAGGCTATCAAGGAGACTGTAGCCACGTATGAATACAAGAAGGGTTCAAGATACTTTGACATCTTGAAAATAATAGACCCAGTGATGAGGATGGCCGTGTGCTTGGTAACCAAGCTCAATGATCAAGAAAGATGGACATAAGTAAATAAGGCATGGCTTAACATATGCTAGAAGATATCAGAAGGGACCATCTACAACTTGTCTGATTTCATCCTATATGAAATTATAAGCAGCGTGTAGGAGGAAGAGAAGATACTCTTCGGTAATTTCCTCCTCACCATTGTGTTTTTAGAGATTGGAGTGCCTGATGGGCTAGAAAATTTTGTTTGGGAATATCCAGAAGAGGATCCCTCACCCACAAAGAGGTTTACAAAATACACTTGTGAAACCATGACAACTGCTCATAAGGTGCACCTGGAGAAGTGGTATAAGTGAATGTGTGATGCATTCAAGGCTGAGTGGAGAATTCTAGAGCATTTTCCCATGCTCATGAATAGAGAGGCATAATTCATTAGTGTACCAACACTTCTACATTGGCAGATTTAGGTTGACAGATGAAAACATGAGTCCATGGTGCAAACTACCCTTCTCCTTCACCGCGTTATACTTCCAAGCCTAGAGTTAACTAGTTAAAAGAGGCCAAGAGACTAAGGTTTGACCTTAGTGAGGTAGATGTAGACCACCGTGAGCTGCGTCAGAAGCTATTCTACCCAAATAAGCCCTTGTACATGAAGAGATATGTCTCCCATGAGATACAAATGATGAAGCATGTAACATTTCCAATCGTTGGAAGGGCTGCAACAAGGATATACCTTCGCATAAGGCTGAAGTTTGAAAAATGTGCTTATTTGGAGAATGATGTCTCCATCCCTGAAGATCCCATAGCAAGGAAGAATGTCGTGCACCTAGAAAGAGAGAAAGAGAAGAAGTGCAGAAGGCACCAAGTGTTCAAACTACATAGACGGTAAGTGAGCTAGAGACAAGCACTAAGCCTAGTACTTATGCACAGAGGAAGAAGTCTCCAGTCAAAGAAAAGACTCTAGAAGAAGATAAATTCCAGAGCATGAAGAACCCCTCACTCAGGAGGAATCATCAAGGAAGAAATCACCACCTGCCAAGGGAAAATAAAAAGAAGAATCTCCTGTACTGGAATCCCCAGTAAGGAAGAGGCAGAAGGTGGTGGATGAGGCCGATTCAGAAGATAAAGAGAGTCTAGATGTGTACATTGGCAATAGAGATGATGACGATAATGATGATGATGAAGATGAACTAGGAGGTGAAGACCATCCCTATGAAATACATGACTCTGAGGAAGAAAGGGATGAGAAGTATAACGAAGGAGATGAGGAGAAGGAGGATGGAGATGAGGCTGAGACCCAAGGCAAGGGCATGAGTGGGGAAGAACTTACGAAAGGAAAAAGGACCCCAAGTCTCATGAAGGAAAAGGTAGATGATGCTGCAGAGAAAGAAGTGGTAAAGATCATCAAGGACTTGGTGGAACAAGAAGTGGAATGCAACATAGATGTGGTGATGAAGGAAACTAAGAAAGAGAGCATGGGAAAATAATATGGCAGCATGGGATGAGATCCTAGTTTGGATGTTAGCTTTCCAAAGGCCACACACACATGGAGGAAGAGCGCAGAAGCATCATAAGTTCAAGGAATGGGATATATTGATGATCCAAATAAAGTGTTGCACACGTGCTTCTAGAGCACCATTCAAATGGAACAACTTATAGCTATGAATTCATTTGATGAAGAAGGTGCATACCCTCAGACGAGGAAAATGCTATCATGGGAATTTGAGTCCCACATTGATGAGCTGAAATGTGAAGTAAGCCAAGGGGCATTGATGCAAATTCTAAAAATAAAAAGGGATAAACCCCTTGGTGAATTCTTAGAGGCTGTCAGATGAACAAATCTACAACATGCTCAACAAAGTCTCAGTTGAGGTTGAAGCCAGGATCTTTGGGAGAAATGATAGGGTAAAGTTCCTAGAGGCAGAGCTGGAGAAAAAGGAAGAAGAGCTCTTTGAAAAGACAAAGGACTTAAAGTAGGAAGATCTAATCAATTGTCAATTAAGTCGTGAGATGAAAGATGAAAAGGAAAGAGTGTGGGAGGCATACAAGAAGATAGAGATGATCAAGGATGTCATCATCTAGACCTATCACCACCCTTACAAAAGTTTGAATCATCCTTGAAATTCCTAGAGTACTTGACCCATATAATCACCATGGAGAGGTGACCACTTGCCCTAGAATCAGTGGAGGAGGTGTCCATTGGCATGCCAAGAGAAAGAAAATAAGATGAAGGTGGTGGAGATTGTTTCTCAGTACAACAAAATCCTTGTCGATGTAAAATCCATTGTGTAAGTTGTTGAGGCTGCCTATAACAACTATGCAGACAGAGATAGAGTGGAAAGTATCCTAGTTTCCACCCATGAAGTGGAACTCAAGGATTTCAAGGAAAATAAAAAGGGCAACTGTGATGAGTGAGACAAAATCTTAGCTGAAGTGGAGAATAAATCAGAGGCCATTAAGACCTTGCAGGGCTCAATCAAGAACCGGCTAAAGGAATTGTACCCTCAAATCACTTGGAGGATGGACACACTTGAGGATTTGGGCAAGCAACTAGAAGATATTATGGAAATAATGAGTGCTAAGGGAGAGGGGTTGATTTTTGAAGAAGTGAGCACCTTGGTGGGGACCTCTCTGTCAGCAAGCTTAGAGTGAGGTTGACACTTGGGGAAAAATAGAAGCTGATTTAAGAAAGGATTTCCCTCTCCTCCTCTAAAAGTAAATTAATTCCCCATTCTTTCATTATTTTCCCCATTTCTTCATTCCTTATTCTTCCCTACCATTTGTAAAGATCCTCCATTCTTTAATTCCTTTATTGAAGAGTGTTTCCAAGGAAATAGAACATGCATAGTGTGGGGTGATGTTGGGCCCCAAAATATCAGCTAAGTACAAGAACTCACGTGGGTGCACAGGACCTAGACAAAGAAGGGCACGTGCGGGTTGAAGGTGTACAAGGAAAAATGGGTTTTTTACTTAGCCATATTCAGCACCCTAGGAAACACATAAGAAAAGCATGACCTTTATGGATAAGGTGCCATCCTGGTGATTGTGGGATCAAGAATGGAATATTCTAGGCATGCGATGGAGGGTTCTAGAAGTGTATCATCATGGGAAGTGGAGAGATTGGATCTGTGAAGGCATGCTCCCATGGAGGACCACTTCAACACTTGGTGATTGATCTATAACTTCTTAGAAGGCATGGTGGTGGGTGTTAAGGCTATATATACTAAGCGCTCGGTAGAAGAAACTAGAGAGTGGAAGAGAGGTGAAGCTCTGTAGAAAATAGAATGGAGGATGTTATGGCTAGGGATTAGGAGAGCGGTGTGAGTGATAGCATATAGAAGGGGATGGGTTCTCATTTTTATTTTTAATATGATGAGCATAACATAACTCTGATGCATGATTTAGCTCTGCATAATATGAGGATCTGTTATGACCTCAAAGGAATGTAATGTGGGTTATTAACTTTGATAGTATGAATATAATGCTTCATTATCAATCATATGTGTTCAATACTCATGCATTTCCTTTTGTATAAATCATATCCATGTGTTTCTTGTTATTTCTCTTACCTACATAGAATGAGATGACAATGTTTTCCTAAGTTCATAAGAATGTGGTTTAGTTCTTTTTTTTCTTGCATTAGATTGTATGTTCTAAGATAACGCATTCTCCCAAAACTCACATAAAAGAGAGACTCAGCTCCTATGCATGCCTCGGGTGAGTTCCCAACAACCACTGGGTGATAGGATGGTGCACATAGGATTTCCCTATTCTGTGAAGGGTAAAAAAATGACTACAAATATATACTTTATCATTTATTTATCATGCCTAACTCTATAATATATAAGGTTTTACAAATTCTATATTTGTTAAATCATTTGGTAAACCCATCACTTAAACCCAACCTTGCTTCTAGATATTTTGTCATATTTTTATCACGGCTGAACCTTATGAACCCTTTACTGAAGCTAAAATTCAAGAGATCAATGATTAACTTGCAAAACATTTACAATATCTCGATATACTCTTATTCAGTTCTCATGAGGAAGCCACCAATCTAGCTGAGCTTCATGTTGCTACTTTTACTACCACTTCCATTCCCATTGCTACTCAACCTCCTAACTCCACACTTCCACATACTTATACTATTCCCTTATCTATTCCTACTCCCAACAACCACTGCACTCCACCTCTTATTTATTACACGTGGAAATTATCTTCCATTAGAACTCAAGACATACCCTCTCTCTATCAAGATCTCTAAGTTCAGATCCAGTATCTTCAACAAACTATTTCTCGTGCATCTCCATGTCTTGACTCCAATTTATTCCTTCACACTCCTTTCACACCTACCATCTCCACATATCCACTTCCTCCAATTTTTTTCACCCCTAAGCTACCCACCTTCAACATCCATGGTGACCCTCAAGAGCATATTTTATCTTTCCATGTGGCATGTTTAGATTATGTAGATGATCATACTTTACTAGTAAATATCTTTCCTAGAAGTCTCCAATATTATTCTATGCATTGGTTCTACGATTTACCTGTTCATTTGGTAACATATTTCATACATTTAGCTGATGATTTTCTTGGTTACTATTCAATTAATATCAGTTCTAAATTATCCTATGCTTAATTCATACAAATTAAACAAGGATCCAATACGCATATAGTGGACTATGTTTATGATATTAGACCAACTTAGCTAATATGACCAATGTATCAATGATTTGGAATTTCAAGAACTCTTTATCTAAAGTATATTATCTCCATTGCATGAGAGTGTCATCTTTGAAACCTCTCCATTATTTGATTGAATTTTTCATACTCTTAAGTTACATGAAAGAAAGCTATTATCTATGGGAAAAATTAAGTGTCATAATCAGTTTTTATCATATTCTACTCAGTTTTAAATCAAAATAACTTTTAAGCCATCTATTAAGCCCAAAAAAGGAAAATTTATTATCAATGTTGGTTCCACTTCTAAAAAGATCCAATGATAACCTCCAAAGCATATATTTACTAAATTACCTTGTGCTCCACATATTATAATACCATAACTTCTTGAGAGAAATCTTATTACTCTTCCTCCTCAATTTAATCTAGATCCATATCTTCCTAAAGGATGTAATTACAATGAAAATACTAGATGTGACTATCATCAATGCATTGGACATTATATTAATTGATGTTTCAAATTAAGGCATATTATTCTAGATCTAATTGACAACAATACAATTGAGAACCTTGATCCTTTGGCATCTACTCCGGTCAATGAAAAAAAAATCTCAAAATATTTAATGATCCTCTATCTAAGCATGAAAAGCAAGTTGATTCTTCAGCTAATCATACATATCATGTAGTTATTCCTCCATCATCAGGGCCTCTCGATTTTCTAGTTACTAATACAAATGCATATCCTCCATTTATCACATTTTCATATCACAATTATCATTCTACGTTCTCTTCTAATACACTACACATCACTGCTACTATTGGGCCTCACAATATCAACAACAAAATGATCGATACATCATTTCATATGAGTGTGCGCTATACTGCACTCCTCGTCATTATCAACTATGCACAGACTCATATTTCATATCTAGTTGCTAAATATTATGGCTATATCAAGCTTCCAGTTATGATTGGTCCTCTCACCATGCTTGTGCCAGTCATTGTGGAAACTAACATCAAATGTTGTGACATGCTCATAGGTCTTCCTTGGCTCTACGTCACTCAAGATATTGTTTCTATAAATCACTTGTCTCAAAATTCATTCATAACAAGCAAGTTATAATTATATAAGGTGCTCTTCCATGTACATTATGGCTAGATCCTCCTCTTGAGGTTACTATTGCACTCACTTGAGCATCTAGGTCCCCTATACATCTCAAAACTAAAGAAAAATCTGCTCCTAGCTCTCCTATCCATCCACAACATAATCATTCTCATCGGTCCACTAGTCCATATCATCAGCCTAGATCCCCTACTCAAGTGGATCCTTCACATAGGTCCACAGCACCTCTTCGGTATCCTTCACATAAGTACACATCACCTCCTTGGTATCCTTCATATAGGTACACATCACCTACTTGGTCTCCTTCATATAGGTGTTCATTACCTCGACTTTCATCACATATAAATTGTTAGTCTCATTCACCACCACCTTTAGAGCATGATCACACACCTTTATCTCCTTAGACATCGGGTGGAGGACCATTTCCCTTCACTTTCATGGGATATCTTACTCAACATCGTACACTTGGGTGTATCATGCCTACTTCCCCATCCTAGCATTATCAGGTGTCTTTAATTTCTACTATCATGATCCATGATTCATATCTAGTATTTCTAACTCATCTTGCACAAATTGATACACAAATTGTATTATCACTACCCTATGATGCACTCTAGTCTCATGGTTCATACTTGAATATTTAGGGTATAAATATGAAATTAACCTCACCTTATTCACATTTCACACCCTATGCTTCATGATCAATCTTTCTAGCATACACATATTTCAAACCATATCGCGATGATACACTCTTGTTTTAAGGTTCTTTTTTGACTGTCGAGGGGTCTTTTATAAATGAACCTCATATCATATTGATCCACATCCACTCAGTAGGCACACTTCTCCTATCACATTCACATTGCATATCATTCCATCTCACTCACTCACAACATACTACATATATTTGTTGCTAATACTCTTATTTGCTTATACTAGCTACATGTACACTTTGTTTTCCATGCTAGACAGATACTTAGCATGCCATTATCATCCTATATATACACATGTACATTCACCTATTCCCTATTTGTGAATGAAAATTTTCTATAGATCCTTACATGCAATAATGATGATTTTTACTTTACCTCTTACTAGTCCCACCGAGGCTCCTGGGGGCATCTACATTTAATTCCTCGTACATTACATGTGCTGTTGCTTCATTTTATACTACTTATCCTTAGTAGCACACTACTTTCTACTGATCTATACACACTTTGACATACTCTTTATCTTTCTAACATGCTAACGGGTGCTTCATGTGCAACCTTTTCCTTACAAAAATTATTTTACACCATGGTTGTCTGATACTTTGTTAAATTTTTTCATTATTTTCCATTTTTACAAGATTTTCTTTGTCTTTTAGGATCATTGATTGTATGCTTTTTTCCACTTCGGACATGATTGTCTTACGACATTATGAGTGATGTCAAATGTTTAAAACTCACTTTTTATGGTCTAATTTGTCTTCACTATTTCTTGTTCCCATTGTCTTCTATTACATGCTTATCACTTTTACTGCTAACACTTGTATATAGCCACTTTGTTTCCACGTGCCTTGGTTTCTACCATACACATTCCCTCCCCATGTAGGGTATAAAATTCAAATTAGTTTCATGTCCTCTCCTTTGGGCTGCATACACTTAAGGACATCACATACACCCCAAAGGAGGGGGGCATACATCAGGTGAATCAGTCAACCCATACAATAGTTTAGAGCTTTAGTTAAGATATGCACAATACATGAACAAAACAAAGTTTAAACATAGAAAAAACCAAAATCTAACTTGGCTCCTTAGTTCAGGACAAAATCAAACAACCACATATAGACACTATCAGCTGGGTGATCTTGACCTTTCCTAGGAGCCTATGACTAGGGGAAATTCTAGTTACTTTCTTAAATTACTATAGTTTTTAATAGTTCACAAAGAAGTTTTCACAGTATAGGCACAATTCTCTAGTAATCAGAATGTATTCTATCTCCTTGGATAAAACACATAAAAAAGTACAATCACACCATTTTTAGTGGTATATAAATTCAAAAATTAGTCATGGAAGGAGGGTAAAACTAGACCTATCTCCCCAACACTCTTTCTCCCTGACATGAGATCACCCAAAAAACTTGTTCTTGGAATGATATCATCTGAAAAATCACTCTTGGCGTGAGATTGCCCAAAAAAATGCCCCCTTCTACAACAGTTCAAGACACTTTCTATCATTTTCACTCTCCATGGATCAGGTGCACACTTTCCTTTTTACACATTTTCACATGCTTTTATATTCTTTTACATATTTTTCATAATACGTGACTTCGTCTACTTTTTTTAATCTTCTTTTAGATGTATTTTCTTAATACACAACAAATACAACTCAATACAACATGCACGATTTAACCCTAGGTTCACTTCCTCTTTCTTAGCTTCCAAACTTCATTTTTATCACTCCACGCTTTCACTTGTCTCCTCGACACGTTATCGCCATCAAAATATATATGGTTATTAGGTAAATATATCTTATCTACTTGATGTTATTGAGTATTCAACCAATGTGGGGGAAAATTTAAATAAAAAATCAAGCACTTGGGTATATTTCTAGGTCCATAAACTCATACTTGTATTCATATGATTCATAAGTGAGAAAACTAGTAATTGACTGATGTCTTTGGCCTCTTTTATTTCTTTCTTTCTCTTTGATCTTAAACACGCTATAACCCAATTTGAGATTTATTAATTTATATTTCATGAATCTGGACACCAGCGCCCAGCCAGGATGTTAACACCTAGGATCCCTCATCCCATCTCAGTGCCCTTGACCTCTTTCTATCTTACTCACTCTCTTTGGGATTATTTTATCTTTTAGGTATCTTATTTTCTTAGGGGTCATCCTTCTAGTTTTCTATTACCAAAATTTAACCAAGGGAATCATATAAATACAATGATATGTGACAAAAATAAAGGACTGATATCTAAGCATCTATTATCATCACCTAAGGTTACATCCAAAGGAATCTAAGAACATCAAAGGCATTAATCTATAATCCATTCAAGGGACAAGGGACTGCATTTTCTACATGCATGTGTAGGAGGGTAAGTATCTTTATTCCATTCACACATTTATCTATGTTGCTACATCTAACTATCAATTGCTATAAAGTGCACTTACACAAGGGCTTCCTATGGAATGATTCTTTCACGCATGTATAAGAACTACAATGAGTTTGAGCTGTAGTGCAAAACTTGGTCGTAAGTTTAGTATGTTGGGTGACCACTAGGGTCAGTCTGAATCCCCATATTGCATTTTTTATTTTTGGGATTTAATTTAGTTTGAGGGTTTTGCAGGCCCTCTTCTCTTTGTAGGTTACAGGAAAATTTGGTGATTGATGAACCCTTTTATTTATAGTTTAAAATGCCTCATATGTGTATTTTTTTTATCCATGTGTACTCCCATGAACTTGTATTTCCTTCATAATATTGATCATATCTGATAAATCTTGAACTTATGACACTTATATTAATTAATATAACTATTACTAAGTTACTCTATTTTGTGGATTTTGAATGTGCATGTTACTCTTTTAGATACAATGAAATGATTAATACTGTTTTTTCTGAATGCCATACTTATTTGAAAGAAGATGTTATATGTAGCCACTAACAGGCAGCCAAAAAAATTTGTCACAATATAAAGGGACTCATCCACATCAATCGTCTGTAATAAAGCACCTACAGTCAAAGGAGAACACATGCATCTACAAGACCATGATTTTGGGAAGCTTGATCAACATGGATACTTTGCCTGATTTCACACATGTTAATAAATAAGTAGTTATTAAAACAAGAAGCAGATCTCAGCTAATGCTTCGTTATATACTATTCAACTAAAAATGTGGAATAGTTGATTTAACTTGATAACTGATTGTTAGACTGAACAATTAGCTATGTTATTGTATTAGAACATCTTTTCCCAAGTTCTGTTGTATCCATAATATTCTATTTATTTCTTGGTAATGTTTTGGTACTTAATAAAATTGTAACTATTAGTTTGAATTGGTCTCTTCATATCTCTATTGAATATAAAGTGAATGTCAAGATTACAGAAGGGATTTATCCATAGTTAAGGAATTTCTTTAAGTTTTATTTTGTAATCTTCATGCTGATAAATAAAATCTGAGTTTTATCATTTTGTTGTAGACACAAGCCTTAGGAAGGGTTAGCACCCAAGGTAGGGCCCAATTGTGGATTGTCAAACCCCCCTTTCATTTTTGTTTGTTATTTTAGTTCCTTGCATGCATATATTAGAATTGCACTATTTATTCCTTTACTTATGTTATGATTTCACCTGATTTATTGATTAGATGTAGCATCTACTTTCATCTACAACTTGGTTTATTTCCAGTATTTTACTTTTCCAATTGTTGTGATAGCAATATTTTAGTTTATACCTCTTAAGAACCTATAACGGTGTATACAACATTGGTAGTGTTGAAAGCTTACGTCCCTAGGTATGATGAATAAATGACTATGGATTATTGAATAACATAATAATTACTGCAAGTTAATTTGCACCACCATTTTTAGTAGTGTTGCCAGGGAATTTGCCAAGTTATTAGGTTTTTAATGAGGGGTTTTCATTTCTTAGAAGAAATCTAGGTGTTTCATCAAGTTCTTAACAAACTAATTAAATAGATAGAGGGTGGTAGGCTAAGGAGGAATACCTTTTTGTGATGTCAGTTGAAGCTTGTGTGTGTGTTCTGATTTCCTAATCCAATGTTGATTACGAGAGCTCCCTTTTGGCCAGAGGAACTACATGTAAAATGTAAAACAATACCACCAGATAGAGTTAAATAAAAAAATGAGTGGATTTTATAACAAAAAATAGATCCAGGAAGTGTGATGCTTCTTGAATAGGCTATCAATCCACTTTTATATAACAATATTAATGTTACCTAAAACAAACATGAAATTACAATATTATTGGAATTAAAATGATTTATGTATCTCATGAAAAATAAATAAGAAAGGACAGATAAAAGGTGATTGAGGTAAAAAATGGTCAAGTGATGGGATGGTATTGGGTTATAGGTCTGGTACAAGCTTTGGATAAGGTCTGGTAAAGATTAGGAGTGATTCTAGGCTATTTGAGAATGGGTATTGGTTTGTTATCATGAGCTAGGTTTCTAGACACAATAACTAACATTAGATGTGTGACCGATGTTGGTAAGGAAAAATGACTGATGTTGTTGGATAACCAACGTCGGTAGGGGAAATTATCATAAACTTCCAAGAAATGGCCTTTTAGACTCTCTACGATCACACAGAGGTTGGAAATGGTGAGAATGAGGTCATGGAATGGTCTAATAGGTTCGAAGATGATTATAATAGGGGGAGGCATGTGAATGGTCTTGGTATAGTAGGGAGATAAGTTGGTGGGAAAAAAGGATGTATATGGATGTAAAGAAATATAAATTACTGAGCTGAATAACAAATCTTATTGAAAGAAAAAAGAGATAAATGAAGAGATATTAGGTACTTACTACAGAATAAGTTTTTTAAGAATGCAGGTGATGGAGGAGATCTAGAGAGAAGAGAAGTTGCATTCATGCTATGGTAATTTGAACCTCTATGCTTCTTTGTGTGAATTTGTGATCATGAAGAAGATGATGGATGCCAATGGTTGTTGGTAGTGATCTCATGTGTTTTCCTTTTCCTAAGTGCTTCAGAAATCTGAGTGCTCCAAGTCACTATTTGTATGAGATCCTAAATTGAATGACCAACCTCAACAAAAGATTTTGGAAAGTTATTTAACATAATTAGTGACAGTCAGGGGATTGATGTCGGTTGAGACATAACTGGCATCAGTTAAGGTGGGAATATCTAGGTTGGCCAAAAATAGCTTGGTTGTTGCTATTTTTGGTGTGGTATTCAATCTTTATCTGAGTCTTGAGTGATAGATCACGGAAGGATGAGTAAAATTCCTCTTAGGTTTGTTAATAGGAGTGAAGTCTAGGTTTAGACTAAGTCCTAGTTGGTTAGGATAGGCTTAGACTTGGTCTTAGGTCTTTAATGGGGTTTGAGTGGGTCATGGAGTGAGGTGGTCAAGTGAGGATGCTAATTAACTTAATTAAGGTAATTAATTCATTTAATCATGTGCACTTTGGGATATGAATAGGTAAGGTATGGTTAATTTAATTAATAGGGTTATAAGGGTAGTATGAACTAATTTTGGTGTCTATATTTTTCCCCTTTTTGTCGTGTAGCTTGTATTGATAAGTTATGCTAGCAAAAACAAGAAGTGATTGCCCCATGTATGGGTTAGAGCAGGGTTTCCCCAAGTGTGGGTGAAAGTGATCCCCCTCAAATTAGGAACTGATGATGTGTTATATGGAGTCAGTGAGTGGTTTGATAAATGTGTAGTTGGTATAAGTGAATGTAGATGGGGAAGTGTATGGGTAATTTGGGTAAAGGGTACTGGTCAAATCAAGTAATAGGTAATGGGCCAAGATCAAATTGGGTAATGGGTAATGGAAATCAAATGCACACACATGTATAGAATTCAACATGGTACCAAGTTGAAGAGCTTGCAAACTATACATTGTCCAAGGTCAATAGATTTACCCAAACAAGATTGAAGTGTTGAAGTGATTTAGGTATCCAGGGTATAGGATATGGTCTAGAAACACAACATAGGTTAGGTACAAGAATATTTAGGTATGATCCGGTACACCATAGGTTTGGTTGGGATAAATGGCATGACAATAGGAAATGTATGGTTGTTAGGATAAAACAACATAGGTAACAAAATCAAAAGGTATAACGAGTACACAATTTTAATGGTCACAAAAAGTAGGTAAGGTCCAGGTAAATAGGCCGTGGCATGGGTAGGGCCAAGGTATAGGTAAAATAAAAAATCCCTAAATGCAATTAAGGATTTGTATGGGTAGTTAAGGCTTGTGGGTAGGCTCTATGAAGTGTTGGTAATCCCAAAAGTTATGGGATAGTAACGAGGTTAGGTCAAAAATAGGAAAAACATTGAGAAAATGGTACTGGCAGATGACCAATGCCGGTTATAAGGGAACTGACGTCGGTTTGGTATGATCAACGTCAGTCATTTCGGGTTAGGGTTATAAAATTGAAATTCTATATTTCACGGAATCCTTGTTGTTGTTGACATTGAGAAAATGACGGAGATGAGTGACTTGTTCATTTATTGGGGAGGAAAAATACAATGTATTGTACCAGGCTAAGGTGGAGGTGACTAATTAGTGAGAGGAGTAGGTAGATGGGTCCACTATAGTAGTTGGAGACATGTGATTAGTTGAGAGGGTTGAGGTATATTTTGGTATGGTGGAGGTGGGAGAGGGGTCAAGTGGACCACCGGTGCAGAGGCTAGACATGCCACAATGTAGACACCATTAGGATGAGGTAGGATGCATTTTCTAGCTTGTTATTTTCTCCAATTGTGTTTTACAATGAAGAAATTTTGGGCGGGAATGTTAATTTTGAAATGTGAGTGAAAAATAGATGAAATATGGGGAGATGAGGTGAAATATATGCTAAGTAGGGGGAGAAATAAATGTGGGGTGTACATGTTTGGGATTAAGTAGGGTTGTAGGTTGTTTGTTTGTCAATTTTGAAGAAATAGAGGAGGGGGTTTCAGTTTTGGGGGTCGTAACAGAGACCAAAGTTGGTAAAGGTTTGGCTAATGTCAGTTGGCTATGGCCGATGTTAGTTAGCTGTAGCCGACATCGGTCAAGACTAAGGTGACCAACACCGATTAATCAGAACTGATGTCGGTCAAGGAGAACTAGTGATAGTTTAGGAAACTAGCTCCAATTAAGGGTGAAAAAGGGACAATGGTAAGAAGTGTTATGTATGAAAGGAAAATGAGTAAAAAAGGGGAAACTAATGATTGGTTATATAGGGGTAAGGGTAAAATATGATCTCTGGCTAGATGGGATAGGTGAGTAGGTGAAATAATGTGAAGGTAATGAGTATAAAGGGTAGGAGGTTGGTCTGTGAATTAGGTAAATAGGGTAGGTAGAATTTGTGAGATTGGGTATGTTTTTAGGGTTACGACATAATTAGAGGTAGTAAGATTTTAATAATGTTGTGATTTGTTGGATACATGCTATAGACTAGCTACGTATGTGGGATAGAGTACCACCGTTGTTGGTAGATACATGGTTGAGTATTATTGCAGAGGAGTGGGAGCATATAAATGATGTTGGATTGATAGCGATATGATGTTATAGGCATGTAAATCAAGATCCTCATTTTATGGTCACACTCATCGATAAATGGGATTCAACAACCAATACTTTTCATTTACTGATGGGTGAGATTACTATCACCCTAGAGGATATATAGAATCCCACGGCTACTGATTGTGGGTGAGTAAGTGTATTCTATTTCTTCAGAGGCTGCCATGGAGCCTATAGTGGCTATGTTTAGGGAGGTGATGGGAGAGATGAGGTACCATAGTGTGAGCCTTAGCTACAGAGAGATGTATGCAGCCCATCCTCAGGAGACAAGGTTTCTTATTTTGATAATGGAGGCAGTATGTTGTTTCTCCTTAGTAGATGCCGAGGGTGGTAGATTCTTGTGAACCTTGATGGAAGTGCTCCAGGATATGGTGGAGGAGCGGATTTGTTTTTAATGGGCACCAAAATTCCTGGTGTAACTGTATAGGGAATTGTGGGCCTATGGGAGATTGTGGCGATTTAGTTTGTGTTGTACTTTTCTTCTGCATTACTGGGAATATGTGCATATCATATGTGTATGTCTAGTTGGTTTTCCCTGACTTGATTGGTTCAATGGTGGCTTGGTTAGAGGTGGCTATAGATAGTGGGTACTAGTTGGTGGGAAAAAAAGGGTGGCTAGGGCCACACATGCTATTTCATATTACAGGCGGGTGTTGGAGGGATTATCTAGTGTGGATATTTTTTAGGGGCCATATGTTATCTATCCCTCATACAGGGACATGACAGAGGAGTTAGATGAGTTAAAAATGCTCATGTGGATACAGGGGCGTAGTGCTAGTGAGCACGATTTGATACTCATAGACAGGGTCAGATGATAGTTTGGGTTGCCGAAAGACGTGATGCCATCCTTCCCTCAATATAGGAGAGATGACATGGAGTGACCTATTTCTCTACCATGATTGAGTGTTCCTATAGGGTAGGAAGAGAAAGTGGTGGAAAGGTAGATCGATGATGTTGGGGTCACCGATATATATAGCCAGTGGTGGGAGGAACATCTATGAGTAACACCCCTAAGGCTAGGGCAGCCAGACTTAGCCACCATCACAGTACAGAGGGATACCTTTTAGGGTCCAGTGGCCACCCTTTAGCCACAAATTACAGTTTTACAGGGGTACCTCACAGGGTTAGAGACATAGGTTTCCATTTTACATGCTCAGGTGTTAACACTACATGCCCAGGATGCATAGGGATAGGCACCCGTATAGGGTAGAGATGGAGATGGGGGATAGGTTGTCACCTTATACCTATGTAAGTAGTAGGTTTACAGGGCTAGTTTAACACTACACAGGCTTAGGTTGTGGCACTACAGGCCTAAGTTACAGTGTAGGCACTGTTACAGGCTCAGGGACATGGTCCCATACTATAGGCAACTGTGATAGGATAGGGTCCCCAGGTATAGGGAGGAGGACATGGAGAACATGTACATGGTCCAAGGTCAACCCTAGTAGGAGAGATTTCACAGGTTGTTGTGAGACATATGCACCACCTCAGATGGTGCTGATGGTGAGGTTCAAGGATGCCCTGAATGAGGCATAGTATTACTAGGATCATTTGACAATCTCTGGGATAGATGTACCCTCCTATGCTGAGTACAAATCATAACAGGTAGCGAGTGAGAGGACTAGATCCCAAACTCATTGTTTAGAGAGCACAGGGGGTTGAAAAGCTTAGAGTTAGGGTCAGGGTGAGGTGATGAGTTCACAGAGGCCATACCTAGCTGCAGGCTAGGAGGACATTAGATTGATACCCATGGTAGGTGGAGAGATGCTGACAGGTCACCAGGCTGGAGGTGAGGAGGAGGAGATATATGAGACATGCATGAATATCAAATAGAGTAACGACTAGTCACTTGATATGATTGGTTAGTCATCTTTTTTGTTTTTGGTATATACCGGCCTGTGTGCCGATGATAGTGAGGATGTACATGAGATTTTGATCTTATACTAGCCTGCATGCCGAAGATGGTGAGGGTGTATCTAAGAGATTTGAGATACTTGTATGCATTTTTATTAGTGTACATTTGTATTGATACATAAAATTTCATTGTTATAGATGATGATTTTGATATTATGGATGATTTTTTTTATTGTGTATGTGATGGAAAATAGGTAAATTAGGCATGTTTGAGTCAAGGTCATGTAGGCATGGTTGAGTTAGGTCATTTAGGCATGGTGGAGTTTGAGGTTTGTTAGGCATGGTTGATTTTAGGTCAGTTAAGCATGGTTAAGTCATATATAGGCATGATTGAGTCTAGGTGATTTAGGCATGGTGGAGTTAAGTTTTGTTCATTTTGATTTAATTTCTAAGTTATTGGTAACATGGGAAATAAATGATGATGTATATATATGTGATGGTTTAGATTTTAAAAATATTTGATATCATGGAGTTGTGAAATAATGGATGTATTATATGATGTTATTAAGAAAATGGAAGCTATTTACATTTGTTAATTGTTTAATTTCCAAGAGGTTGTGAAAAATGAAAACTAAGTAAGGTGAAATGTTAATTGAAAACATGGGGGGAAAATTGGTTAGGGAAAAGAGTGGCCGAGCTAATGTCCAAGGGCCCCATGTGCTCGTAGTGCTACCTATATGGCCCTAACGAAAAGGGTCCTCAGACCGATATAGTTCTCCCATAAGCTAGGGATAAATAAGATGAGGTAGCAGAATAGGTGGGTAGGTTTTAAGCATGATTTAGTCTAGGTAATTTAGGCTTGGTTAGGTTTAGGTCATTTTAGGTATGGTTGGGTTCAAGTAATTTAGGAATGATTGATGGTCTAGTCCTATATAGGGTAATAAATAAGTATATAAGAAGGTGAATGGTAAGGGGTTACAAAAAGCACCACCTAATTGATAAGAACCATAATGAGTCTACCATACCAAATATTGGCTTATGAACGTAAGACCCTAAAGGTGTTGCATGATTGACTATGCTAAGGGTGGAGAAAGTCACATGATCATGAAATGTCATGTTTGCGGCAAGTCCCTTGAGAAGGTAAGAAATTAGGGTGAAAAGGAAATGAGATGAAAATGGTTGGTGTTTAGCGTAACTTGGTGTAACAGAGACCTAAGATCAAAAGAGGCAAGTCCATGACAATAAAGTTATCATTTTATTTTGTTGATTTGATAAAATGATCAATGTGGGAAGTCTATGTGGGATGAGTATATTATCTCCTTGAGGTATTCGTGAATCTGATCGATGCGAGAAACTTCAGAATATTTTTTATTTTATTTTGCAAGAATAGTCCTCTTTTGATGAGAGACTAAGTACAATATGATTATCTTTGTATAGCTGTCCTTCGAGGGAGCAGTCTATTTATAACAACAAGATTAGAGAGAATAGATGTCCTTTTTGAGGGAATCATTAGTTTTGCTATAAGTTTGACTAAATGAGTTGAATCCCATTTGACTTTTGATATTCTTTTTCTGTTAGACTGTTAAGTCATGGACAAGACTATAGATAAAAATGGGATTTTGGTTTGAAGGAAAAGCCATAGCACACAGAGGATAACTATGGAAGAGAGAGTCTATGTTATGAATGACCATGGGATTCCATCTTGAAAAATATGAAAAGTATCCATGAGTATCATGCTATGAGTAGGGCCATGGTACTCATATTGAAGATAGGGATAAAAAAGAGATGGGTAATCACATGATCCTAGTTTATTCATTGATCCTTAAAATAGGTAAAATGGAAGGTGAACGGTACTCAAGGGATGAGTGTTTAATAGACAAGATGTGATATAGGACTTAATTCAACAATAGAATGGTCTAAGATGTAATAAATTAAGGGGCTCAGGTTTAGGTTTACCTTTGAGTGAAGACAAACAATAAACACCTGATCCATAGGTATGAGTAATGATATAATGTCCAAGCCAATTAGGAGCAAATTTTCCCCGTTTACTTTTCTCCTCTCTATTTAAATGTTGATTTTCCTTCAAGATGAGGTCATCGACCTGGAATTTTCATTCATGGACACATTTTTCATAGGCACGTTTGACACATTTTTAGTAGATTTGGAAATGATCAAGAGAATTAAGATGACATTTGTCTAATAACTCAAGTTGCGCCAAATGGTCCTAGTGAAAGTCATCATTGTTAAGCATATATTTGAGTGAAATACGAAGAGATAGAATCTAGAATTTGAGAGGTAGGAAAACCTCTGTACAGTAGACCAAAGAAAAATGTGTGGCCGCAGTTGAGGTACGAATACTAGTACAGTAGGCCCATAAAGCAAAAGGAATGTGCGTGTGCTAATCCTTTCCCATATCGTCAACCACCTTCATAAGAATTTTGTTCTAGGTTTTTTTAGTTGATTCAACTTGGCCATTTGTTTATGGGTAGTAAGGTGAAGAAAAAATAATTTGAATGCCGAAGGCACATAGTTTCTGTAAGGTTTTGTTATTGAATTGTTTTTGGTTATTAGTGATGAGGTGGCAAGCGACATTAGCGCAAAAAATAATTTGATGGTTGATGAATTCAAAAATTTTCTTGGATTTTGTAGAGATGAGGGGGATGGATTCTACCCATTTAGTGTATTATTTTGTTACAGTAATAATCCATTAATGAAATTGTGAAGAATGAGGATTGATATCTCCGTCAAGATCCAAACCCCATTGAGAGAAAGGCCAAAGATCTCATGCGACCTATAAGGCGTGACTAGGTGTGTGATGAACATTAACATGTTACTAGAATTTCACACAACATTTGACATGAAATAGTCATAATAATCATGGTTGAGGGTGGGCCCATAATATCCCAGGTGAAGGATGCATTTAGCGACAGCCAAGTCACTAAAATGACCTCCACAAATTCTGTCATGAACTTCGTTGATGGTGTAGGGAATTTCAAAACTTGTGAGGCATCGCAAGAGGATACCATAAAAACAAAATTTATGGAGAAGGCCTTCCATGATGACATACCGAGAGACACTTTTGAGAAAGGAGCATTATTTGTTATGAGTAAGGTCTTGAGGTAGAAATGAAAGAAGGAATTCAACAAAATGCTTATACCAAAGGATGCGTGGGTCAGTTTGAATGGTTCTGACAAGGTTAACGTCTCAAAATAGATAGGAAGGTGATTTTATCCTTTATATTGTGAATAATATTTTCAAGTCAGAGGGAGAGGTGGGAATCTGAGAAGTAAGGCAAGCCATGGTATCCGCAAATTTTTTAGTGGAACATGGAGTGGTTTAAAGTTCATAACTGTCAAAGTTAATCAAAAGTATGTCTACATGATGTTTATACTTTTGAAGTATTTCGTTACAATAATGGTATATACCATTGAATTGATTTACAACCAGTTGAAAGTCACTAAAGATATTAATAGATTTAATATCTAAGGATATGGTGTTTTGGAGACCTAATATGAGTGCTTCATATTTGGAAATATTGTTAGTACAATCAAAATCTAGTTTGAAAGATATTGGCATAGGTTTTCCATCAAGAGGAATGAGAATAATGCCTGCACCACCCACACATTGAAATTTGGAACTGTCGAAGAATAAGGTCATTTGGTAAATGGTATCATCCAAAGAGAAGGTAGCAATGAATTCATCTGGGAAATCGAAGTTAGAGGATATATTTTTGGAGAGGGGTGCGTCTGTAAGTTGTTCAGTGATATTTTTACCTTTGATAGATTTTTGATGGATGAATTTGAGGTCAAGGTTTGTGAAAATCATTAGCCAACGTGCAGCATGTTGATGTTGGTAGGGATTGACGTACATGTAATGTAAGGGGTCATTATTGGTGATGAAAAAGGTTTTGTGATTGAGTATGTAATGACGAAGTTTAGTGGTAATAAAAACTAAGGCTAAGAATATTTTTTCGGCGTGGGTGTTTCTGGTTTCATAGTCCAAAAGAGTACAACTTATGTAATACACCACTTACTCCTGGTGTTGATCGTCATGATGGGTGAGCATGACACCTAAGGAATGATCCGTAGCAGAAATGTAAAGGTAAAATGGTTGGTTATACTTAGCAGGAATGAGTACAGGTGGTTGGAGAAGGTACTATTTTAAGGCCTCAAAGGATTTTTGGCATTCATAATCCCATTTGAAATAGACATAATTTTTTAGGAGATGATGACATGGGTGGAAATGGTCGGAAAGCTGCAAAATAAAATGATGAATATATTCCAACTTACCTTGGAAACTAAAAAGTTGGTGAAGGAATTTTGAGAATAGCCTTGATTTTAGTGGTATCGATTTCTATGCCACACAAAGAAATGATAAAACTAAGGAGCTTTCCTAAAAGAACAATGAAGACACACTTTTTTGGTTGAAGAAAAACACAATATTTGATGAGACGGTCAAACATGACCTTTAGGACTATAAGGTGTTTGACCCAATGTTTTGATTTGGCAAGAAGGTCATTTGCGTAATCTTCCAATATACAATACATGACATCATTGAAGATATAAATCACAGCCCATTGATATGTAACATTGACATTTTTAAGGCCAAAGGGCATGAATTGATAGAAAAAGTTTCCCCAAGGAGTTATAACCTAAGAAACCATCCATGAGTGATAACATATCATGGCCAACGGTAAGATCAACTAGTTGGTCAATACTAGGTAGAGGAAAGTTTTCTTTGGGGCAAGCTAAATTAAGGTCACATAAATCTATGCATATGCAGAGTCCTCTTATTGATTTTGTGACAAGAACGATGTTAGAGATCCATTAAGGATAATCAATGGGTAGGATGTAAGAAATTAAGAGAAGGCGCTGAAGTTATTCTTTGACAAGAAGTGAAATGAAAGGATGCATTTTTTGTAGCTTCTATTTTATGGGTTTGGCTTCAGGAAAAATTACAATATTGTGGACCATAATGTTCAGGTAAATACCGGGAATTTCAGAGTAGGACCAAGAAAAAGTGTTGCTATAATCCTACAGGAAATAAGTGAAAGCTTCTTGTTCAACAACATCTAAAGATTGACCTATCTTTAGAATGTGTGGGTCGTTATCAGTGTTAATATTGATTTTTATGGTTGGTTCATTTAACATGGTTTATGTCTCAGAAGGAAATGAAAAATGAATATAAGAATCTTTAGAACCAAGGTAGGTGAGGATAAAATCATTTCCTTGACATTTAATGACATTAATGGATGGTGTATCATCATCGATCATGTCAGGATATAAGAAGGGAAGAGAAGAGGGAGCCTCACCATCATGTTGATAAGTTAGAGGTCTTAGGGAAATGGTGTTCATGAATTTTTTTAGGAGGGATAGATTCGGGATCTATAGAATCCGTGAGTGAAGGTGGTGATGTTGGTGAATGGGGTGGAGAAGGTTTTTCATCCTCGACGAGGTCGATGTGGGCCTTCTTGGAAGATGTTTCAGAAAATCCAATACCATTGTGGTATTTATGTTTATGTGTGGTACACGTGATGATAGTATGAATGCCCGGTTCATAGAACCCAAAGGAAAAACCTTTCCATGCACAACAGTGAAAGAAAGTGTGGGAAAAGTGGTAGTTGGTGAGAGATTAGAGGTCAGATGAAAATGGTTGTGTTTGGAAAGGGGGCTCAGGTGAATATGTGGAAGTGTCAAGTACCCCATATGTTAAGTTGGTGTGAAGGTGGGGAGGACCATAAGGGAAGACCTTGCCTATGTGATGGCCATAACGAGGATGTTAGCGTAGGTTACCATACTCTTGTGGAGTAAGGAATGTGTTTATGTTGTAGAAGCAATATTCCCCCAGAGTGAGGCATTGAAAACACCTTCTAAGGGATTGGTAGTGGAAATGTATGTAGCTGAAATAGATGAAGTACCAGGCAATTGGGAAGAAGAAGGATGAGTTGGTTGGGAACTAGACGGGTTAGCAAATGGGTCAGCTACAAAGGCCGCATCAGTAGTGGGAATAGAAGAGGTAGGCATGGGTGAGGTAGCGGTAACATCAGTGGATGGGGATGTGGGTGAAGGAGAAGTGGCGGAAGTGGTAGATGCCTTAACTAGTATGAGGACATCATTAGGTTGGTACAACATGTTGTAAGTTTTAAATGGCAAAGGGTCAGCTAGGATGGTATAGTTATGTCATTCATGTTAAAATTTTTCACAACAATGTAAAGTTGAAGGAACACAACCTATGACACAGATCCAAGGTCATCCAAACAACAGGTTATACTAAAATTCCCCTTCTAAAATGTAGAATAATTCCAGCACAGTATGGGGGCCCACATGAATGTGAAGAATAATGGTGGTAAGGGTGGAAGTGATGGCGTCATTAAAGGAGCACAACATAACATGGTTATTATGCATGCAATTTGAAGGGATGCACATTTGATTGTACATGTGGGAGTGGATGATGTTGATGTTGGAATCATCGTTGATCATAACACGTTGAACAAAAATATTATCAATACAAATGGAGATGAAAATAACGAGATTAGGGTCATTTGATTGGAGAGGTATGATATTGTCATCAGAGAAGCTGAGGGTGGCCACTTGATGAGTGGGAGTAGGGGTAGAAGAAGGATATGATTTGGTAAGAGAGGCCACGTGGTGAGGGGTGATAATGGAGGCTACTGGTTTGGGGTTGTTAGGTAAAACCTCGATGGATTTTAAAACCTCCATGAGGTCTTGTCGATGAGATTCAAAGGCTTGGATGAGATTATATAAAGACATTTTTAGAGGGGATTGGTGTAATTGTTTTATCATTGTACGATGGATGAACCCATCAGAAATAGGGTTCATGGGTCCTCAAATGGTGATTTTGGGTGCAGGTGTAGATGGTATGTTAGGCGCATGATTAACAGATGGGCTGGTTTCTTTTTATTTTCCTTTATCTTTTTGGGCATTAGTGACAACTTGGATCATTTTAATCTAAGGAAGAGAGGTAGAGGGAGTAGGTATGTCATGAGTAGTGTAATGATATGATGGACAAAATCCTAATGTGGGGTAAGAACCTTGTAAAATGAGTAGGCCACACTAGAATTTTGGTGGGGTTTTGGTGAGATCTATTATGTAGACCATGTTGATCTTGAATTTTTGAGGTGGATGAAATGGTTGTGGAGGTGGTGATGTAGGTCATTGAATATATAGTGGGTGAGGATGTATGGTGATAGGTGAATATGGAACATGGTCCTCATTAAGAAGATCCTCCTCGTCAAAATTTTCTTCAGGAGGGCATAATTAGAGGAGAGAATTTTTTAGAGCTTTACAACCTTCTATGTCATGTCCTGAGACACGATGGTAGGCAAAAATTTTAGTTTCATCAAACCCCTTTGGTTTAGGCTTGAGTGGGTTATAATGTCTAAGTGGTGATAATGTTATAACCACGGTCTATAAAAGGTCAGAAAAAATGTTGGTATAAATAAGATCCTGCCAATGGATCACAGTGTGAAGTGAGTGTGGGTTTGGGTGAAGGTGCAGATGATTGTGGTGGAATAGGTTTGACCACCAGTTTGGGAGGTGGTACTATCTTGGGTTTTGATGGTACCTACCTCAATAAAGGTGTGGTGGTCTTAACTACCTTTTTGGAGGATAGTGGGTTCTTGTCCTTGGATTACCCCTTCTTGGGTAAAAGTATGGTAGGAGTACATGATGTAGAAGGGAAAGTGGATGGTGGAAGAGGATGGGTTAGCCACAGTGATAACGAAGGTGTGGTAAAGGTTGTTAGTAGAGGTCAGGTGGAAGGTATGGGTTGAAAAAAAGAAATTCACATAGGTAGTGATGGTACTATGATAGCTGGTGGGGGTATAGGTGGTAAGAAATCTGCGGGTGATGACGAAGGTTAATTTGATGTAATAAAGGATAGTGATGAAGAGGATGGCTATTGTAATTTTGATTTGATTTGGGTAGGAGGTTGCTTGACCAGGGTATACAGGTGAGGTCCGAGGATAGACGGAAGGGGTGAAGGTGATAGAGGCGTGGTGGGTGAAACTGGTGTATACAGTCTTGAAAGTTGGGTCTTATATTTAGGTGGAGGATTGATTTTTATGCAATCTTGGGAGGATGTGGCTAAGTCCAATTTGACAGGTGGATGGAAAAGGATTAATTTTGGTATGACACCTAGGGTAGTGATAGGTCTATAGATGGGAGAAGATTTAGGTGTAGGTAGGTTAATAGACATAGGAATGGGTTTGGTTGTGGTTAAAGGTTCAGATGTAGGAAAAGGTGACAAAGAAGAAGCCATTTCAAAATGCATGGTCATGGTTGATTTGGTCGCTTGACATACCTTCAAATAGATTGTGGAGGTATCAGTAAGAGACATATGCATTTGGGTTGAAAAGGGTAACCAAAGGCGTCCCTAAAGTATATACTTATCAATGTAATCCAAGCGGTTTGCCAGGCGTGAAAATGACATTGCTGTAAGAGGAGATGTAGTTGGTTTAGTGGAAATCCCTATAAAATATTTCTATGAAAGAAGAAACTGGTTAGCCTAAGACTCTGTGGGTAAAAAAGCAGAGAGAAGATCAACATGATCCTATAATGCTAATGGGGAATTGTCACCAAAAGGTAGTGGCGTGTCTACAGGATCTCCCATAGGTAGGAGAGATGGTAGGTGGGCTGAGGTAGATTCCTCTTTTGGTGGAGAATAAAGTGATGATGATTCTCCCATGTGTAGGAGAGTTAATACTATTGATTATTCGGTAGGTTGCAAGGTAGATGGTGAAACAACATCAGTAGAAATTATGGACTCCTCCATGGGTGAAGGGGGAGATGAAGGGGAATCCTCTGTGGGTGAAGGAGTAGATGAGGTAGGATCATCCGTGGGTAGAGGAGCTCGTGATAGAATCTCCTCAATAGAAGGGATAGGTGGAAATTTAGGAATAATTGGTACAACATCAAAAATGACGTGGACTTCACAGACATTGTTGTCATTGGTTCAAGGTTCACCATTTGATGAGATGATGGTGTATGGTTAGGAAATTAATTCTTAAAGATATGCAAGTTTTAATTTTCTAGTGCATTTGGGTTGTCTAGGATGAGATCTCCATTATCTAACATTTCCAGAATAATGTTCTTGAAGGTTATGCAATTACTATCGCTATGGCCTTTGACATGATGATAATTACAATAGTCATATTCCTTATACCATGTAGGAATAGGATGACCGGGATTGAAACCAGTATGATGTTTTATCAGTGGAAGTGCAATGGATCTGGCCTTAAGAAGTTTTTCTAAGACTAAATAATAAGGTTCCCCTATTGGAGTGTAATTTCGTTTCTCCCATCTAAACTAAAGAGGTTGAATGGGAGAAAGATTGGAGGAAGGTTTCATTTGGTTAGATGGATGAGATGTACTAGCTTTGAGAATAACTGCATTGGTAGATCATTTGGATTTTAAATAATTGTTTTGGGGATTTGAAGATGAAGAGGCATCATTTGATTTGAATGTGGCATTTTTGTTTTGTAATTGAATTTTCTTCTCTTCAATTACAAAAATTTCCTATTTTTTCGCCATGATAAATGCTTCATTGAAGGTATGGAAGGTTTGTTCTTGTAGAGTTGGTGAGATGTTGCTGGCACAAGCTCTAGTGAACAAATCTATAAGCTCAACTTGTGGTAACTAGAATGCTAATTGGTTGATAAGGTTTTACCAGTGAACAACGAAATTTTCAATAGATTTGTCGGTGTATTGTCGTGTTGAGTATAGGTTAGTCATTGTGAATTTTTTGATGACATTGATTGTGAAATGATCTAAGACTGCTTGAGCCACTTTATTAAATGAGTGAATGGAATGCATGGGTAAACCACTATACCAATCTAAGGCAGGTCTTGTCAAGGACATAGGGAATGTCCATAGGAGTAAAGCATCATCATGGGTAATTATATAGTACCCATGTTTGAATGATCGAAAGTGTTGTTGTGGGTCTTGTTTAGTATTGAAATGGTTGAAATTTGGCATTTCCCAATGTACATGGTATGAGAAAATGGGGATATATGAATGAATAGGATCATTACAAATTTCATCATAAGTTAAGGAGTTGCGAGAGCCAGAAACAGATGCTTCTAATGTTTGCATCTTTTCCATCATCATCTTAATGAGGTCGTTGGTGGGTTGTCATGAATGGGTACCTCATACAACATAATCTGGTCGATGATGGATGTATGATGTGGATGACATCCCAGTATATGGGGGTGCCAAGTATGAGAACTATGAAGGGGGAATATATGCAGGTGGCAGATATCCCAAATACGCGATAGATGAGATTTAGGGTTGTGGGTGATACATGTAAGTAGGTGGGGTAGTCATAACGAATCTTATGGAAATTTGGGGTAGGGACTACAGGATGGAAAGGAAGAGGTTTTGGAATAGGGTGTAGGTTGTTGACACCATGGGTGGTTGTGAAGCAACAAGTATATATGAGGTGAAAGGTATAGATGAGGCTATGCTTAGGGCGGTTGGTGAAGGGATGGTTGACATGAAGGGTGTGATAAATGCCATAGGTGAAGCAATTATAGTGGATGTGGGGTCTAGTTGAGACACCACATGTGGTAAAGTGGATGAAGGTAACACTGAGCTAGTGGTAGTTGAAGCGGAAGTGGAAGTGGGGGCATTGGTAGGAGGGATAGACATGGGAATGTTGTATACAATATGTCTCGTGGTGTCCTGGGTAGATGAGTGGGTGAGATAGTACTGTAGGGTAGAGAGATTCTGATCAAGGAGTCTTATGAACTCCTCATCATTGGTACTAATGGTGATGGGCTGAGTTGGATCCATAGGTGACAAGAGAGAAGGTGGTGATGATCTAGGTGGGAGCGGCTGAATGTTAGCATGAAACAAAAGGGCATTGGCTATGAGTCAAAACCATGTGAATTAGCATAGACCAGGTAAAATATTTTGTGTAAATGACACAGAAAAACAACAAAAATGGAGGAGAATAGATTCTGGGAGGTGAAACTGGTCGGTGTTTTAATTAAAAATTAAAACAAAGGAAAAAATGATGGTTAGGTTAACCGACGAAAGTTACATGGTGACCAATAATGGTTAGGGAAGCTGATACTGGTTACTTTGGGAAACCAATAGTTTTGTAAATGAGGAAAAAACTGATGAAAATGAAATAAAGAATCCGTATTTGACTATGATTTTAAAATTATGGGGGTATGATGATGTCTTGAGAAGTTCAAAAGAACAGAAGATGTGATGAATGTTATTTTTGGTAGAACAACCAAAAAGAGATAGAAACTTACAACAGTTAGGTAAATCAATGAATGTCAGATGTAATCTGATGACGGTTGTTGGACTGACACTGATCATTGTGAAATTTGGAAAAAGTGAAGAAAATTTGATTTTTGTTAATTAAGTCAGATGAAATATAAACCCAGAAGATTGAGTATGATAATAATGGATCTTGACACACTTAGAAACAGTCGTAATACACCAAATATTATGGAAGAGTGTGAAAAGAAGAAGAAAATTAAGAATGTAACCTCACAACTCAAGAAAAATATAAGAAAAACATGCAATCCTATAAGTGAATTTTATGTTTTAGCGTATGCTATTTTACACTGACCTTGTGAATTAGAACTAATTTTTTGGTTGGGAAGGTGTCCTATGAAGAGGTAAGATCTAAGAGTGGGTTTAGGTTATGTTTTGGTGGGGTGGTCCTTTCTCTGATTTAATGACTGGATAGAAAAACCAGTTGGGCACCCACAGTTAATACTCTAATCATGTGATCGTTGATAGCTTCTTCCAGGTAAGGTGTTGTTTAAGAAGGTGTGTGAATTTTTAGGTGTGTATTTTGACAAAGATAGAGAAGAGAAAGTGCTCTATGATTCAATTATGTTAACCATTAGCTAGGCATGACTTCTAGCATAAAGGTCTCCCTTAGTTTTAATGTGACCTAAAAATGCAAGCATAGAAGTATGAAATGAAAGTATTTTGGACCACAAATCAAAATGTTATATTCGATGTAAATAGAGAGTGAATATAAAAGAGAATGACTTTCACTAATGAAAAAAGAAGAAGAAAAAGAAGGATTCTTTTTAGTCCCAAAATATTAAGGCCACTTAGATAAATAGAATAAAGAGAAGATTACAAGGGAGAAAATTTAATGTTAACTCATTTTAAAAAAAAAACAAACACAACAATTCCCTAAGAATGAATGAATCCCAGGAATCCTGGTGTAGACACCAAAATTAAGTCACACTCTCCTTGACCCCTTGTTAAATAATCAACTTGAACACACTCACCTAACTGTGGCCCCTTGCACCCCAAACTAATATTAATTTAATTAAATTAATCCATGTCCTCACAATATTTATTATTTAATTATCCTAATTAAGATAATTCCCACCCCACCACCTCACCTATACACCTCACGTAGCCACCTCACCATAATTCTATTCTTAGTATGTTTCCATAACTAACTAAGACCTAACTAAACCCTACAAATCAAAGCCTACATCCCCTCTAACCACATTACCGCATAAGAAAAGGTAACTCCCACTATTTCTTGGATGAATAGAGAGATATGACAAAAATCATTGCCATGATCTCCTATTTCTAGTAAACCTAAGTAATCCTACCCTAATTGATGCCGGTCACCCCTGAACCGACATCAGTCAACTTGGAATCATCGTTGGTTACCTTTTATTCCCTTTGGTAATTGTATTTTGAGGTGGGCACATTCTGAGAGCAAGAAAAGGAGACCAGAGCTACACACAAGCAAAAAAAGCATCTTTTTACATATCCAGACATTCAGAGCCATCACCAGGATCAATCATAGTGTAGACACTAAAATTATGTCACACTCCCCCTTCGTCCCTCGACGTATAAGCCCCCCCTTTACTACATTTATCTTGCCATGACCCCCTTCACCCCACTAATATTAATTTAATTAAATTAATGCTTCATCCTCACTATATTTATGATTTAAATATCTTATTTAAATAATATCTACACATACAACTCATTTACACACCTCACTAAGCTAACTCAACTTAAGACCTATTCTTATCAAGTTACCATAACTAACTATGACTTACCCAAACCCTAAAAATCAATGCCTACATTCCCTCTAACCATATTCCCATGTGATCACAAGAATTTTTGAGTCTAATTCGTGGGATAACGACACAAGATCCAAGAAAATCAGGAGGATCTCCCTAAGTTTATTAAACCTAGGAAATCCCCCCTTGACCGATGTCGGTTACTCCTAACCATCGCCGGTTAAGCCGGACCGCCATCGGTTACCCCTTTTAACCTAAAAAAACCTTATTCTCAAGGTTGGAACTTGGAACTTGGAAGTTGGAAGAAAGAAAGTTGACGAACAAGAACAAATCTCAGAGAGATAATGCATCTTCAGAGAGCCAATTCCAACAAGAAATCACATCAAAGGAAGGAGATTAAGCATCTTCTCCTGCACAGCTAGCCCAACCACGTTTTGATCTATACAAGCAAAGAGGAGTGTGCATGAAGCCCATGTAGAAGATTTTATTCAGTTGGTGATAACTTGTAGCCTTCAAACCCATCATCAGCACCTCCATCCTTCACACATAGACCACCAAGAATGAAATCCAAGTAAGTATAACGTCATACTTCATTGGCTTATTTCATTTCATCATTATTTTATCATCCATTGTTTATTTTGATCCCTATTGACTTTCTCCAACATTTTTACCTATGTAGACTCATTAAAGCCTCACAAAATCCTATTCTAGTCACCCAATACCCTGTCTTGACCAACAAAAATCCTTTGTGCAATCACAAAGGTGACCAAAACCCCATTCTGTGACATTTCCTGATCTCAGAGTAACCGGTGCCGATTATACCTAATCGCAGTTGGTCACCCTTGACCAACATCAGTCTATGTGTTTTCCCATATAGCCTTAAACAAAGACCTACCCACCTAATTTTACCTCACCTTCACTCACCTGTGACCTACCCGAGACCTTTATTAGACCTGCAAAGACCCAGAACCAACCATTTGACCTTTGGACCCTATTATAGCTTATCCTGTTAGATTAGATCTGTTTTCTTATTGTGTTTTTAAGTGAGATACCTAAATCATTTTAAAATAAAAATAGGATTTACTTTGTTTACAACATTAATTTGTTTAAAATAGTGGACTGATAGCCATCTAGGAAGTAGCACACTTCTCGGATCTAGCTCACGCTAGCCAGTTCACTACCCATATTGTTTGATTCTTTCTGGTGGTCTTGTTTTCATTAAAGGTAGTTCCTCATAGCCAAAAGGAAGATCTCACATTCAGTTGTAGATTTGGAATTCATACACGTGCAACAACCCATCAATCGACGTTTTAATAGGTATTCCTCCTATGCCCGTTACCTTATTTATTTCATTAACGATTCAAGGAAACAATCTAAGAAAAATGTGAAACATTTTGGCACACCGGGTGGGACCCATCCAGGGTTCCTTGCATTTCATTCATTCCTAGGAAAAAAGTGTGTGTTTGTTTCCCTTTTAAGAGCGTACACACTAATTTTCTTCCCTGGTAATCCACTTCTTCTTTCTATTTACTCTAAAGGAAACATTTCTTTTGGTGTATTTAAAAAGAATCACTTCTCCATGTTTTCTGCATTATAGTGAAAGAGCATCCCTCTTCCTCTTCATCTTATTGTGTCAACCAATTTAACATTTTTGATTGGGTTTTAAAATCATTGCATTTCATTTTGATTTTCTACATTAGCTCACATTAAATGAGGGCAACCTATATGCTGGAGGTCATGACCAGCTAATGGTCGACAAACAAATCGTAGAAAAGCACTTCTATCCTCTTCTCTTTCTCTGAGTCTTACCAAACCACAAAAAAATTCAAATACATACATTCTTAAACAACATCTTACCTAGAAGAAGCTATAGGTGATCACAAAATCATGACATAGTGGGCACCCAGCTCGCTGCTCTATCGAGTCATACTTCAAAGTGAAGCCCGTCCCCACCATAACATACCTAAAACCTCACCCTTTAGATCTCCTTCTTTGTAGGAAGCCATCCACACCAAAATATCTATTTCACAATTCATGTGTCAGTCCCTAAATAGCATAAGCTAAACAAACATAATAGAAAAGGGCACTCTTAGGATTGCATTTTCTTAGTGTTTTTGCTTGACTTCTTTTTTGAGGTGAAAGATCACATTCATCACTTTTTTGTTCATCCTTGCATGCTCCACATCATAGCTGGTGTATTCCAGCTTCACCTGAGTGTGCCTGGTTCATATCACCATCATTCCTAGAATTCTAGGTCTGATTCCACATTAAATTCTAATTCACAACCACTTTTTTTCATCACTGTTTCAGTTTCACAGTAACCGTCATCGGTTACCTCTGACTACCATCGATAAAACCCAACCGACATCAGTTCCACGTCATTTTGCTAACCTACTCACAAGGACATTCTTACTTCACTTTTTTCCACTTTCCATAGTCTTTGTCACTGTCATTTTTCCCATTGACGTTTTACACATCCCCAGATTTGGCATTCTTGTCAAATCTTGGCCTCTACCTCGCTGTTTACTCACTGTCTATTTTCTACAATGACTGGCAGCAGTTACCCCTGACCGACATTATTTTTTCCTAACTGGCATCAGTTAGTCTGTTTCACATTCCACTCACCATTTGTTACTTCATCCATTTTTATTTATCACCAGATTCACCTGTTCCTGTTGTTCTCTGTATCATTTACAGGGAAGCAACCCTACCTGATAAATACTGGTTCACATGGTACTAACCCGTAGACAAGCGAATGCCCTCGTGTTCCACGCCAGTTGCCAACTTCTCTCACCTAGTCTTTCACCACCTTCTATTTTATAACCAGCCATGGATCCTATCCAGCCTACTAATATCGCTACCGAAGATGAGGAGTTTACATGAATCCTTGACCAGAACCATGCTGCCTTGCAGTTTTACCTCTCCCAATCATCCACTCGAGATGCCTCGGGTCAGTTGATATACAACATGCTCATATCTATCCCCCTGAATCTCACACCCACTTCCGTATCGGCCCCATCTGGCTCTGTGCTTCCTGCATCCACCTTACCCCCAGTCATTTTGCAGTTAGGTTCTATACCTGCTATGAATTTCACATCTTTTGTCTCTGTGGCACCCATCACATCCACCATACCCTCAAGACTACCCCAAACACAACCTTGTTTTCCCCTCATGTCTCACACATACCTATAGCTACATTCCCAACTCTAGTGTCGGTGACTTCTACCCCATTTCAGAACATGGTTCTTTCCATTCCAAAAGCATTAGCCCTTATTGCCACTAGGGTTACCATGACCCTTCCACCCCCATATACATACTACCAACAACTGCCTGTTTCGTCTATTATCCATTCTAGGTATGTACCCCGTATTCCATTACCTTCTTCTCCACCACCTTACATGTCAGCCCCATACACTGGAATTCCACCCCCATTATATACCCAAAATCAACCTCCTCACATTGTAGGGGGCATCCACTCATCACAACCCACTAATGACCTAATTAAATTGATGATGGATAAGATGCAGAAACTAGAGGCATCGGTTTCTGGCTCCCGTAACACTCTCACCTATGACAAGATTTTCAATGAGCCTATTCACACATCCATTCCTATCCATTCATACCCTGTGCATTGGGAAATGCCAAAATTCAACCACTTCAATAGTAAGCAAGACCCATAAGAACACTTGCATTCATTCAAACATGGGTGTTATGTGATTGCTCATTATGATGCCTTACTTTTGAGAACTTTTCCCATGTCCCTCACTGGACCAACATTAGATTGGTATACTGGGTTACCCAAAAACTCCATATTTTCATTCAATCAGGTAGCCCAATCTTTTTTGGATCATTTCTCTATCAATATCGCCAAGAGGGTTACCATGACCGATCTATATTCCACATGTCAGTACGAGGATGAATCTATTGCAAATTTTTTCTCTCACTGGTGCAACTTGATCAAACAACTTACCTTCCAACTGCAACAAACTAAACTCATCAACCTCTTCACATGAGCTTCCGCTAAACATATCTCCCTGACCTTTCAGGTCTAAACTTTCTGAACATTTGATGAGGCATTCACTATGGCACGAAAGTTAGAGATTCAAGCCATTAAAGAGAAGAAAATCCAATTACAAAATAAGAATTCGACATTCAAGTCAAATGAAACCTCTTCTTCTTCCAAACCACTAACCAATTATTCAAAGGCTAAAGGTAAAACTAATGCAGTGGTACTCAAGGCCGACCTAGCTCATTTGTCTAATCAAGATACACCCTCATCTAATCTATCACATGTCCAAGCTTTTCGATTCAGACAAGAATAACAAAAATATACCCCAATTGGGGAGCCTTACTCTTTTGTCTTATAAAATCTTATCAAAGCTAGCGCCATCACCCTTACACCCATAAAACCATGCACTGGTTTTGACCCTACTCACCCCATGCCCACGTGGTATAAGGAACAAGATTTCTTTAAATATCACCCACTGAAGGATCATAGTGATGGCTACTGCATCACTTTTAAGAATATTGTCCAAGAAATGCTCGAGAAAGGCAAGTTGACTGTCGGTGATACATCCACTCACGATACCCATACCCATGAAGTTCACGCAATATTTAACGAGGTACCTGTCACTTCTCAATTACCTCACATCCCTTTCATAGAGGAAATCATAGCCCGAAATATTCCTTCCACATCGGAACCAACCGTCACTGTTCCTTCACCAATAAAATAACACATTTCATCTCCTACATCACCTACATGGAGTCTTCTGCTAACATTGAGACCATCTCACCCCTAGCTTCTCCACTTAGAGAACCTTTACCTATCGTACCTCCTTAACCCATAGAGGAGCTCCCATTACCTCCTCCACCCGTAGAGGAGCACCAATTACCTCCTCCACCCATAGAGGAGCACCTATCGATTCCTCCACTCATAGAGGAACTCCCATCATCTCTTCCACCCATCATAGAACCACTGGAGATACCTTTGCCTCTTGGCGAGCATTCTCCATCAGCTACCCAACATCTAACATACCTACTTTTAGCTCTCTTACCCACGGATGCTAAAGATGGCTGATTCCCCGTCTCTAAGATGCATTTTATGGGAATTCCCATTAGGTCCTCATGAACTCCACCCAAAAATTTTCCATTCACATATTTGGCTGATCACTTGGATTATGTGGATAGGGATTTATTATGGGGGTGTATCTCACTCCCTGTCTCAACACAGATGCAGAGATCCCTCGATGACACCTCCACTATCTACCCAAACACATTTCCACCCATCAAACCACATGTAACCACTAATGTCGCAACCCCTTCCATGATACCTGTTAGCGTTCACACCACACCCTTACCCATAACCCGACCTATCCAAAACCCAAACCCATACCCACAACATTTACCTCCACTAAACCTATTACCACTTTAGGGGTCACCCCGACCACCAGACTTACTCATCCACCTATTAAACTAGATTTAGCTACATCCTCCAACGTCAATACCACACCTACCCCGACACCCAAACCAAAGAAACAAACTCATCAGCCTCATACCCCAACTGCACAAATCACACCCACACTTGTCCCATCCACCTTCAAACCTTAGCTTCCCAACATGGTCAAGCACCCTTCACCCATCCATAAACCAATAACACAACAACCCATTTCTTCCTCACAAATCTCTACCCTAACCAGGAAAACAACATGACTCATACCCGCACCTGCAGTCTCTTTACCACCAATACCTCTGATACCATCAGCCATTATTTCACTACCCACTACACTTCAGTCATTATCCCTCACACCCCAAGCATGACCCATGTCATCTACCTTCATAGCACCCCCATTATCCCCGTCAGTAACTCATCCTCTTCCTACATCTGCTTTTCCTTCTAGACCTCATACACCCACATCACCTTTACCCAAGAAGGTGCAACCCAAAAACAAAACCCCACTACCTGAAAAAAAGGTAGTCAAAACAACCCCCCACCCTCCTACTCGTCCATCTACTATACCCCTACCCATACAAACCCGACCGATACCTCAAACCACACTGGTGCCTAAACCCATAGCTCGACCTATTCCTACACTTCCGAAAACAATTCCCTAACAACCAACCACACCTACACCCAAACCCACATTCACTTCCCATTGTGATGAACTTGTAGGGTCCTATGCCAAAATTTTAACCAACCTCCCGAGACTTCTATTATCACATTACCACCACTCTGATTTTACGACCCCCTCAAACCCAAGCCAAAGGGGTTTGATGATACAAAAAATTATGCATACCATCATGTGCCATGGCATGATGTGGAGAACTGCAAGGCCTTGAAAACCATACTTATCTAATTGTTTCCACCCGAAACCAACTTTGATGAAAATGACCTTCTTGATGAGGATCCTGCTTCACCAACACCCATTCCCACACTGCCCACTCAAAAGCCACAACCTCCGCCCTCATAGCTCCCAAAACCACACACAAAATTTCAAATTAACATGGTTCAGATCTGAGAACTTGCCACACCACCTCCCAAATGTCGTTGCACCCAACCGACCTCACAGGGATTCTCTCCTCTAATAGGTTTTTTCCCTTTATGTCGTTATACCACTTACCCTACACCTTCTCCATTTGAAAACTTCCCTCAAATCAACATGGTACACATCACTACGCATGTGCAAAAGGGTAAAGAAAAGGTAGCTGACCCACCAACCAATCCTATACCCAACATACCATCTACAGCCATACCTAAGATAACTATCCATGGCCCCACATACCCCATTTCTAATGGCATCACACATCACACCATGCTCAAACAATTACACCAATATCCCCTCAAAATGTCCTTATATGACCTTATGAAAACCTGGGAATCCCATCGTCATGCTCTCATGGAGGTTCTTCAATCTATTGAGGTTTTACCCAATGACCCTACACCCGTAGCCTCCATCATCACACCTCATCATGTAGCCTCTCTCACCAAATTACCACCTTCATCCTCACCTCACCTTGTTCACCAAGTGGCCTCCCTTAGCCTCTTAGAGGTAGAGATCATGCCATACCAAAATGATGACTCGGACCTAGACCTCTTTATCTCTATCCACATTTATGACATATGGGTATGCCGTGTGATGATTGATGGAGGCACTAACATTAACACCATTTTATCCCACGTATTTGCTCAAATGTGAATACCTGACCATTGCATGCAAAAACATCCGGTCATGTTGCTTTTATTCAACGACGCTATCACCTCCACACTAGGCACTGTCATCCTACACGTTCACGTGGGCCTCTGCACTATTATAGAATTGTTTTATGTTTTGGAGGGGGAATTCTAATATAAATTTTTGGTTGGTAGACCCTAGATCCATGTCATGGGTTGTGTTCCCTCTACTTTACATCGTTATGTAAAGTTTGAACACGAAGGAAACACTTATACCATTCCAGTTGACCCATCAAATTTCAAAACATGTAACATGCTTTACCAACCCAACGATGTGCTCATTACCTATCAAGCCGTCTACTTCCGCAACCAATACCGTTTCACCTACACCCCCACCTACTAGTATAGCCACTGCTTTCACGAAACATACCTCCTCTATGCCTACTACTGCTATAACCTCCACAGCTGACCCATTAGCTACCCAATCCATTAACTCCACCTCTGTATTGACCTCTGACACATCATCCATACCAGCTACCTACATACCAACCACTGATCCCTTGGAAGGTGTTTTTTAATGCCTCACTCCGGGGGAGTACCACTTATATAGTGTCAACACATTACTTACTCCGCATGAGTATGGAAGCCTTCACCAACACCCTTGATATGACCACCATATATGAGAATTCCTCCTTTATGGTCCTCCTCATCTTCGTACTAGTCTCACCTATGGGGGACTTGATACTACCACCTACACATCTGAACCACCATCACAACCCCGCCTGTTTTCCACTGATTTCAAATCACTTACCAATCACCATTTCACCCACACGTTCCTGCACCACTGTGCATGGAAGGGTTTTGGTTTTGGCTTTTACGAGCAAGGCCACCATACCATTATTCCATCTACCACCCACAAACATAATGACCGGAGTGGTATCGACTTCCTTGAACCTCCTACCAAATAGGCCCGCATTGACCTCATTACAGACCCTAGCCTTGCTCCACCTGTTTTAAATATCTTCCTCCTAGGTAGATATAGACAAGCAGAAGAATATGGAAATCAAAGAAACTCAGAGATCAATATTTATTGTGTCACCAACAACCTATGGTGCAGGTAAAAGGATGTCGACACAAATATGGATGCGCCTATGGCGCAGGTAAAAGGATGTTGACACAAATATGGATGCACTTATGGCACAGGTAAAAGGATGTCGAAACAAATATGGATGCACCTATGGTGCAGGTAAAAGGATGTCAACACAAATATGGATGCACCTATGGTGTAGGTAAAAATATGTTGACACAAATATGGATGCGCCAAGGCGCACCTTCAGGAGGCACAACATTTTGAGCGCTAACATGAAGCAGACCCTGACCCAGATATTCAGATGGCCATAAATTTTCACAGGGAGCTTAGATTCATGCAAGGTTGAAATTTTTGGAAAGCTTACGAGGTCCTCTATCCAAATATGATTGAGAAGGATCTTTAAGCCTTAGTAAGAAAGATGGTTTGATAAGAAGGCAAGAGCAATAGATCTTCACCACTTTTTGGGTTTGACCTAGGGTTCTCACCTACCACCATGGGATGCAGATGAGATTAAATGCAACCTAGGAAAGCATTCCAAGTTTGGGTAGCCATTTGGAGTGGCCTCTCTCTTTTCTCTGGTCATGGGATCCTATAAATTGTAAGTAATGCATTCTTGTCTACATTGGATGGAGAAAAACTTGATCCCGGTTAACGGAATCTACCTTAAACATCTTCTACTAAAAGGTGAATTTGTGGGGTTCAAACCTCCCATTGTAATTATTAGCCTAATTTCAAATTTTCCTCTAAGTGCGTATGCACATTGTCTTATTGTAGTTAGGTTTCAATCTTCCCTAAAGAAAATAATGCTTCATGTTTTTGGATGCTTCTCAACCCTCTGAATATCTACAGTTGCAGCGTCTTGATCTTTCGGAGAAGAAGTTGTGGTTATCAGTGCATCGGGATCTAGCATATCAGGATGGTTTCATGGTTATTGTGTGTATTGACTCCATGCCCAGATGGATTGCTAAAAGTCCACTAATGCTTCTACCTTTGCAGGTTAGGTGATCCCGTTGAGTCACCAAATTGTATGTATATATCTTACCCTGTCTCCTAGGTAAAGTATAGACAAGTAGAAGGATTTGAGTAAATCATCTGCATTTTTTACATGCGCATCTAACACAGAGTGTTGACATAGAAAAAAGTTGCGCTTCATGGCGGAGAGATTTTCACACATTTGCAGAGTGTCCCACACTTGAAAAAAGCTCCACGCCCATGGCAATAGGTTTGAGAGTGCACAACACATCGAGTTGTCAGACATGAAGGGGTGCTGTGACTCACCATGGCAATACCAGGTTCATCAGGTGCACAACATAGAGTCGATCGATCATGAAAAAATCGCGCTCCATAACTTTTTTTTGAGGCGCACAACACAGAGTGTCGACATGAAAAAAGTCATGCCTTATCAACGTGAAGTTTGAGGCACCTTCAACTATCCCAGTGTTGTATCATGAACAAAAGTCATGCCCATGACAGCACGTAAGAGTAATGTCGATTCAATGTCAAGGATGGATGAATGCATAAGGCGCATCTACCTAGGTGCAGAAGACGCATACATTCATGAGTCGCTAACCTCTGAGACAGCAAACCCTGTTGCACAAATATTGAAATGGCCATAACTTTTCACAAGGAGCTCGGATTCACGCAAGGTTGGACTTTTCGAAAAGCTTACAAGGCCATCCTCTATCCAACTACGACTGGGATACCTTTAATTGGGTGAGAAAAATTCTTAAAATGCAAAATATAGTTCGCCACTTTTTGAGTTTGCTAGGGTTCTCACCTACCACCATAATGAGATGAATTAAATATAGCTTGGAGGTAGTTGGGGTATATTTGGACTTCCTCTCTCTTTTCTCTCTCATTCTTCCTATAAATTGTAAGGAGGGGATCCTTTCGCAAGGTTGGACATTTTTTTTTTGCCCCTCCCTTCTCCTCTTGTCTGTAAGTGGATTTTGTGGAGTTCAAACCTCCCATCTAAAACTACAATGCAACTTTTCCTCTTGGTATTTTGTAGTGTATTGTATCAATCTTTGGAGAAAATAATGCATGTCTGTGGATGATTCTCAACCCTCTATGTGTTCATTTTGCATCCTCCTAATCTTTCACTACAAATTTGGTTATCTATGCATGATCTTGCATTACATTTTAATGGTTTGTGTTTATTAGCAAGATAGGTGTTCTTCGTTCCTCGGTGCATCACCTTTATTATTTTAGGTTTATTTTTATGCATATTCTTACCCTATCTCCTTGGCAAGTTAGATTAGGTTTTTTGAGTAAACCCTCTGCATTTTTACGTGTGCATCTGAATAGAGGAATAGGAGCCGACCTTCATCCGGCGAGCTTTTCTAATTTCGCAAGGTCCCACACTTGGGAAAAGATCCATGTTATATAATCACACTGAGAGTCTCAACCCATCGAGTTTGCAGACATTCAGGGGTGCTGTGATTCACCATCAACACAACCTAAAAAGTGCATCTTCGTAGTTCTTTCAGGAAAGCTCCTGGGATTTATTGTTTCCCTCCATGGTATAGAATTCAACCCTACTAAATTCAAGGCCATTCTGGAAATGCCTCTAGACCACTAACCTTAAAAAACTCCATAGCTTGCGAGGTAAATTACATTCCATTCGCCATTTCATTTCACAACTATCTGATCAGTTTCAACCATTTCATCATCTACTTAGGAAAGATGTCTCCTATAAATGGAATGATGACTGTCACAAAGCTTTTGAGGCCCTAAAACAATACCTTCTACAACCACCCGTACTAATTACACCTAAATATGATCAACCTTTTTTACCTATACATATCCGCTACTAATCATCCCTTGGGATCCATGCTCACTCATCATGATGAACAACACAGGGAGCAGGTGGTTTATTACATAAGTTATACTCTTTTGGAATATGAAACCTGATACAACCATCTAGAAAATCTTTTCTTAGCCTTAGTTTTCATTGCTACCAAACTCCGCCATTACCTACTCAATCACAAAACCTATGTTGTGACCAACACCGATCCCTTACACTTCATGTATGCCAAACCTTATCAAAATCAGCATGTCGCAAGATGGCTTATGCTTTTAGCTGATCTTGACCTCAAATTCATTCGTAAAAAGTCCATCAAGGGCCAAGCTATCGCTGAACAACTAGCCGACGCACCTCTTTCTAGGGATCAACCCTCTAATTTTGACTTCCCAGATGAGTCGATTGTTACCCTTTCCCTAGACGAACCCCCTTACCAAATGAAACTTTTCATCAATGGTTCCAAGTGTTAGCATGGGGGTGGAGCTGGTGCTATCCTTGTTCCTCTGGATGGAGAACCCATGCCTTTGTATTTCAAACTATACTTTGAATGCACCAATAACATTGCCAAGTATGAAGCAATCATACTAGGTCTCTAGACTACATATGCCCTAGATGTCAAATCAATTCACATCTTTGGTGATTCAAAATTGGTCATAAACTAAGTCAATGGTATATACCAATGTTGTAACGAGATACTTTAGAAGTATAAACAACATGTAGACATACTTTTGACCACCTTTGATCGTTACACCCTTCAAACCATCCCACGTTCAACCAATAAATTTGTAGATACCATGGCCTTCTTAGCTTCCCAAATACCCGCTTCCCTACCAATTCCAAAATATTTGTCACTATATAATGCCTCCATTCACCTTCTTATTTACCTCACAATGTTTATTCAATCGGGAATGACACCCCTCACCTGAGAAACCTTTGGTATAAACAATACTCTGACTACCTTTACCTCTCCATCTTACCTCCTGATCTCACCCGTAATAGAAAACGCCCCTTCCTTAAAAGGGTCTCTCATTTCGTCATCCTAGGGGGACTCATCTATAAGCGTGGCTTTGATGGTATTCTCTTACGATGCCTCACAAGTTCTGAAGTTCCTTATACCATTAAGGAGGTTCATTACGACATATGTGAAGGTCACTTTAGTGGCCTTGCCATTGCTAAGCATATTCTTCGCCTAGACTATTACTGGCTGACCCTTAACCATGATTGTTGCGACTATATCAAACACTGTGTGAAATTTCAATAACATTCCAACCTTCATCATACACCCAGTCATGCCTTACAGGTCACTCATGACCTTTGGCCCTTCTCTCAATGGGGTTTGGATCTTGTCGGAGAAATTAATCCTCATTCTTCCCAACTCCATCAATGGATTATAACCGCTACTGAATACCACAAAAAATGGGTGGAAGCCATACCACTCATTTCCATGAAAGATAAGAAAATATGTGAGTTCATTAACCATCACATCATTTGTCACTTTTGTGTCCCCCATCGCCTCATCACTGACAATGGAAAACAATTCAAAAACAAAACACTGCAAAAAATTTACAATGCCTTCGGCATTCAACTTAGTTTCTCCTCACCTTATTACCCACAAACCAATGGCCAAGCCGAATCCACTAACAAAACCCTCAATAAAATTCTCATGAAGGTGGCTGATGATACTAGGAAGGATTGGCATACACACATTCCTTTTGCTCTATGGGCATACCACACTAGTATTCGTACTCCCACTACAGCTACACCCTTTTCACTGGTCTATGGTACCGAGGCTATTTTTCCTCTCAAATTCCAAATCCCCTCACTCTGCATTTCTCTCCATGACATGCTTACTAATGATGACTCTTTTTAGGACAACTTAGCACAACTAGGGCTATTAGACGAATGTCGTCTTAATGCTTTGGATCACCTTCAAGTTTACCAACAACGTATCAAATGTGCTTATGACAAACATGTTCATGAACGAACCTTCCAAGTTAGTGACCTTGTTTTTAAAGAAAACCAACACATAACCAAAGCAGAAAGAAGTAAATGGGCAAAAATTCACTCCTAATTGGCTTAGACCATACATCGTAACTCATACCTATGGATTGGGTGCCTATCATTTGTCCTCACTTGAGGGTAAACCTGAACCTGAGCCCCTTAACACATTACACCTTCGACCATTCTATTGTTGACTTATTGTCCAACCTTACCCTTTGTCTCTTTACAAGCTCATCCCTTGAGCGCTATCCACTTCGTACACCTCCCTAATGATTACACAAGAATCATGTGAGTACCCGTCACTTGTTATCTTCTCTTGAATATGTGTACCATGACACTACACATAGCATGATTCTCATGGATACTTTTCATCTACCTTTTGATGAGATCCCATGGTCGTTCCACCTCACCTTTTGAACAAGAGTCCTATCCTTCACCTTGGTCTTATCCATGATTTCAAAGACCTCCAATGAGACCAAACTCCTTGAGTCAAACTTCTAATAAAAAAAGATGACTCCCTCAAAAGGACATCTTCCTCTCAACCTAATTGCTATAGACTACTCCCTTAAAGGACAACTATGTGAAGCTTACAAAAAAAATGAGAAAAACTGAAGCTTCCCGCATCGATCAGCTTCATGAAGACCTCAAGGAGTACTATATTATTTATCCCATATAGACTTCCTGCATCGATCAATCTATCTCAACAAAAAAAAATTTTTTAGGTCATGGACTTGCCCATTGTGACTTCGGACCTCTTGCCTAAAAGACCTATCACTCAAAACATTTACAATTAATTACCTTTCACTCACCTTACCATTTCCACTCTCACTTCCTCAATCGCCTTAAAGGACATCTTGGAATTTCAACATTTGGTGATCTTGGGACAACTTTCACTATAGGACAGTTAATCATGCAATGCATTTTGGATCTTGTATTCATCACCTTTCAAGGTATGATCTACTCGGGTCTGATCCTACCCAATCAAGTGGCTTTATCACCCCCCTCTTATCTTTTAACCATATTTTTTGACATTTTGACTACCTTATACGGGACTTGCTCCTCGCCGCTTACCTTTGGGGTAGCCTCCCCCTTTTTCCATAATCATCTTCACCTACATAATTTTACCTATAATATTACCTATAATATACTCACACCTATTAAACCTAAACCCACAACATGCCCAAAAACCTACCAACTCATTCTCATATTCTTCCCTAGCTCATGGGAGAACTACATTAGCCTGAGGTCCCTTTTCACCAGGACTATGTAGGTAGCACTCCAAGGGCATGGGGCCCTTGGAGGTTAGCTCAGCTACTCTCTACCCTAAACAATTCATTAACCATGCCTAACTCACCATTTACCCCACATTTCACTTAGTTCCCCTTTTCTAACAAAATTAGAAATTAAGCCACATACATAACGAGTTGTTTACCATAGCATACATTTATTACACCTACCATCACTATGCATAGATTATACAACATTTCACATATGACCCATAGTATCATTCATTGCAAACCTGACTCGATCCATGCCTAAACCAACTTGACTTGATCCATGCCTAAACCAACTTGACTCAATCCATGCCTAAACCAACCCAACTTGATCCGTGCTTATAACTGAACTCGATCCATGCCTAAACTGACCTGAATTGATCCATGCCTAAACCGACCTGACTCCGTCATGCCTAACTCACTTAATCCATTCATATCATAACGAAAGTAAAATAAAATACACATCACAACACATAATCATCTGAACCTCATACATCTCATCATATAAAGACCAGTGTATCACAATAATGTACACTCATCTCAAAAATACATGTGTCTCTCATACATCATTGGCTCGTAGGCCACTATCCAATACAAAAAGATCTTTGGCTTACAAGTCGGTATTAGGGAAAAAAAATCATAATACATACAACATATCTTTGGCTCATAGGCCGGTATCATGTACAATAAAACTCATATACAAAATCTGTTTAGCATGTAGGCCGGTCCATAGTAAGTCAATCATCTCCCCATCTGATGTCGGGGAATGGTCCCTGTGACTATGTCTCTCCCGACCCCTCTGCCACACCTGTCTAGTGCCTGGCACCTGCCTCACCTCCTGCTGATGGCCCCTCACCTGGGGCTAACCTCTGCACACTAGTGGCCTCACCATGACCCTATCCCTAGGTTCGTCGGCCCCCTGTACTCTCCACACTATGAGTGTGGGATCTAGTCCTCTCACTGAAGGCCTGCTGTGCTCTATACTCGACATAGGAGGGCACATCTAGCCCGGTAGCTAACAAATGATCCTGATAATATCGTGCCTATGCTAGGGCATCCCTGAATTTGGCCGTGGTCACTATCTGTGAAGGTGCCATAGGTCTCGCTACCTACATGGGTACCTGTATAAGGGGATCTTGTCCCTGAACCTACACTAAGCCCTATGCTGGTACTAGAGCTTGAGTCAGCCCTGAAATCTATGCCTATGCCTGTATCTAGGCCTGTAGGGTAGTAATTTGTGCCTGTGTTACTGTCAACTAGCCCTACAGACCCATAACCTGCCCTTGTGTTGTGGCCAACTGGCCCTGTAAATCTAGTACCTGCGACTATAGGGTGGCTATCTGCTCTCCATATTTTCCTACCTCCTCTCCATATCCATATCCCCCTACCTCCACCTGTGTAGGTACCTGTCCCTACCCTTCCTAAACCTATAGCGTCGTTATCTGGGCCTATAAGATGGCAACCTGTGCCTTTGAACCTATAATTTGCCTCTGCATAATCCCAAGCTGCATCACCAAAGTAGCCACATGCCCCTGTAGGGCATCTCTCTAAACTATGATGGTGGCTAAGTCTGGCTATCTTGGGCTCAGTGGTACGGCTCTCAACTGTGCTGCCCACCACTTCCTGTATCCATCTGCAACCCCAACATCATCAATTTGTGTATCTACTGGCTGCTCCTCCTATCCAGTTGGCACTGTGGGTCATGGTGGAGACATAGGTCTCTCCATGTCATCTCTCTTGTACTGTGGGAAGGGTGGTGGTACATCCTGGACCAACCCAAATTGGATCCTAACCCACTCTATGGGTATCCGCTCATACTCTCCTGCTCTCCTCCCCTCTATTCACAGATATAGCTATAGCCCATTTAGCTCCATAGCCATCTGTCTGTATGAGGGGAAGCCCACATACGGCCTCCAAATAATGTCCACCCCAGACAACCCCTCCAGCAACCTCCTATAGTAAGCTACATCATGAGTAGCTCTGGCACCTTGGGCCTCTCCCATGGCTGGTACCCACCGCTTGTACCCAACTCTCAAAACTCTTAGTGGGAATGCATCTACCTGGGGAATCCCCACTAGTTGAACATAAACAATGTGCTCATAATCCCAACAATGTAGTAGTACGACGCAACATATGCTGAACCTCCATAGTCACCCGTAGGCACATAGCTCTCTATGTACCTACGTCAGCAATGCAGGTGCCCATGCGAACTATGTATGCTATATCATCATGTCATGAAGGAATCCCATCAGTGACCTTAGGAATCTCCCACCCTCTGCATCCGGTAGTGTGAAGCAACACACTGCCTCCATTAAAAGTACCACTAACCTCAGCTCCTTTGGATGAGCTCTATACATCGCTCCATAGCTCATGCTAGCACTATGGAACGTTAGGTCTACTACACCCTCACCAAAAATTGGTGCTAGTAGCTCCTCCGACGCCTCTAAAGAGATAGAATAAACTTGGGCCCCCAATATGGGCAACCACAAGATCCTATAGACGTCCTCCAGGGTGATCATCATCTCACCCGTCGGCATATGGAAGGTTTTGGTCACCAAGTCCAATCTGTCGATGAGGGCAACCATCAGACTCTCCTCTCAAACTACATGTTGGTAGTGCCTCACCCCTATCAACCCCACCTCTGCAACAGGTTACCACTCCTCTTGCATCCTGCTCACCCGTACTGTCAATAATAAGGGTGGCACCTGGGCCCTCATCCACAACTTGTCTCAGGCTTGCATCCCACAGGAGCAATGTATTAGTACACCTCCCCAATTTACCGTATTTCACCCCACATCCCAACCTAATCTCTTTTTGCACCCCCATCCCATTGGCCTTATCGCTAATCCAACCTACCCAAACCTATCTACCCTACCTATCTACCCTAACCCTCACCCAAACCTACCCAAACCCGTCCATCTAAACCTATCTACCTTAACCCTCACCCAAACCCACCCAAACCCATCTACCTTACCGATCTACCCTAACCCTCACCCAAACCTACCCAAACCCATCCACCTGACACTATCTACCCTACCCCTCACCAAAGCCATCCTCAACCCTTCTTGTCTCCCTTAACCCTTTTCCCTCTCACCTGACCGATCCTGGTTATCCCCTGACCAACCACAGTCTCCCCTTGACTGTCATCGGTCATTATTTTTGGTGACTGATACCAGTCACTACCCACCACCGTCAGCCACAAGTCGACTGACGTCGATCACTATTGTGCCACCCACCATAACTTCCCAAACATACTTTTTCCCTCCCTACTCATTCTACCCACCCAATTCACTCCTTACAACCCTAAATATCCCTTTATTACCCTTTTTCTCTACACCCCACCCTTCCCCATTCCCTTTTCCCTCTCTTTTTCCCATTTTGAAATTCTCCCACCCAAACCCCCCATTTTTCATACTTTATATATTTTACATCAAATTTACCAAAAAATGAATCAAAAAGTTTGGAACTTACCACATCCCACTGCCACCATTGTGGTGGAACCTCTGGCCACGATGCCGCTCCTCCTAATCCCTCTTCAGCCTCTACCATTCTCGAATGACCTCCCACTCTCCCAACCAATCACCTTGCTCAATCTAATCTCACGACCCCACCTCTCACCCAATCAACCTCACCTATGTGGCTTACCAACCAAGCTCTCTGATGTTGTCTTTTGTCCTCTTCCTCTTTTCTCTCTTCTTATCCTTTTCTACTTTTCACAATGCACAAATGAATTTTCAAAATGTGGGTTTTTCACTTTTTATAACCCACCTGGCTCAACTGACATCAGTTTCCCCTTAACTGACATTGGTCGTATGCCCTTGTTCACCTCTGTCGGTTCTAATAGACCATCATCGGTTCATCCAGACCACTGTCAGTTACCCTGCTTACTCACTTCCCTCACATTGACCCCATTTTCCTTACCTCCTCTTTCTTTTGCCTCCCCTACACCTACCTGGACCACTTTACCTTCCACTTTGGCCACCCACCTTCTTCAATCTCACCTCGTCAGTTGTTGAAGCCTCATTCTTTTACCCCTACCTCTGCCTTACCTGTGCTATGACCTATCTACTTGGACCTGGAAAACTATTTGTGACCTATGAACCAATGAGCTCGTTATACCTTGTGACACCATTACCCGTGTTGTTTGACCTTGTGCCCTTACCTTTCCTATTGTCGAGACGTCTATCCTGACCTTATCTTTGGTGTACTAGAACATACCTAAACATTCCTACACCTAACCTACGTTGTGTTTCCTGACCTAATCCTATATCTTGGATACCAGATTCACTTCACCCTTGTTTGGATAAACCTATAGACCTTAGACGATGTAGAGTTTGCTTGCTCTTAAACCCGGTAGTGTGCTATAGTTTATACATGTGCGTGCATTTGATTACTTCTACCTTTGACCCTGACCCATTACCTAGATTTCCTGAGTAGACCTTTCACCCTTTTCCCCTTCTCCCACTTGCATTTTCCTCACATTTACCTTTTATCAAACCACTCACCACTTCAGCCTGCTACCTCGCCAGTTCCTGGTTTGAGGGGGATCACCTTCACCCTCACATGGGGCAACCACATCTTATTTTTGTTAGCATCACTTACCAATATAAGCTACGCAACAAAAAGGGGCAAAATTTAGACAATAAAATTAGGTCACACTCCCCCTTCGTCCCTTGACATATAAGCCTCCCCTTTATTACATTTACCTAGCCATGACCCCCTTCACCCCACTAATATTAATTAAATTAAATTAATGTTTTATCCTGACTATATTTATTATTTAAATAATATCTACACATACAGCTCACTTAGACACCTCACCAAACTAACTCAACCTAAGACCTATTCTTAGCAAGTTACCATAACTAACTAAGACTTATCCAAACCCTAAAAATCATTGCCTACAATCCCTCTAACCATATTCCCACATGCTCATAAGAAGTTTTGATTATAATCTGTGGGATAACCACATGAGATCCAAGAAAATCAGGAGGATCTCCGTAATTTTAGTAAACCTAGGAAATCCCGCCTTGATTAATGTCGGTTACCCCTAACCATCACCGGTTAATCCGGACTGCCATTGGTTACCCCTTTTAACCCAAAACAACCTTATTCTAGAGGTTGTAACTTGGAACTTGGAAGTTGGAAGCAAGAAATTTGACGAGAAATAACAAATCTCAGAGAGATAACACATCTTCAGAGAGCCAATTCCAGCAAGAACTCACATCTAAGGAAGGAGATTGAGCATCTTCTCCTACACAGCTAGCCCAACCATGTTCTGATCTATCCAAGCAAAGAGGAGTGTGCATGCAGCCCATGCAAAAGCTTTTATTCAGTTGGTGATCACTTTTAGCCTTCAAACCCATCATCAACACCTCCATCCTTCACACACAGACCACCAGGAATGAAATCCAAGTAAGTATAACATCATACTTCGTTGGATTATTTCATTTCATCATTATTTTATCATCCATTTTTTTTTTGATCCCTATTGACCTTATCCAACATTTTCACCTCCGTAGACTCATTAAAGCCTCGCAAAATCCTATTCCAGTCACCCAATACCCTGTCTCAACCAACCAAAATCCTTTGTGCAATCACAAAGGAGACCAAAATCCCGTTCTGTGACATTTCCTGATCTCACAGTAATCGGCGCTGGTTATACCTAATCGGGGGTTAGTCACTCCTGATCGATGCCGGTCTCTATATTTTCCCACACAACCTTAAACAGAGACCTACCCACCTAATTTTACCTCACCTTCACTCACCTGTGACCTACCTGATACCTTTATCAAACTTGCAGAGACCTAGAACCAGCCATTTGACCTTTGGACCCTATTCTAGCTTAGCCTGTTAGATTAGATCTATTTTCTTATTGTGTTTTTAAGTGAGATACCTAAATCATTTTAAAATAAAAATAGGATTTAATTTACTTACAACATTAATTTGTTTAAAAAAGTGGACCGACAACCATCTAAGAAGTATCACACTTCCCAGATCTAGCTCATGCTAGGTAGTTCACTGCCCATATTGTTTAATTCTTTCTGGTGGTCTTGTTTTCATTACAGGTAGTTCCTCCTAATCAAAAGGAAGCTCTCACAGTCAGTTGTGGATTCGAAAGTCATACACACATAATAACCCATCAACCAATATTTGAATAGGTATTCCTCCTACGCTCGTTACCCTATCTGTTTCGTCAACGATTCAAGGAAACACTCTAAGAAAAAGGTGAAACACATAGAGCCATTGCATTCACAGGAGCACTCTGGGAAAGTATCACTACAGGACCATACATGTATTCTCCAATCAACCACCTCCACCACTTAGCCATCAAATACTTAACAGAATAAGTATGGCCCTAACCAATATCATTTATTCCAGTTAGTAATATTTATTACTCCTATTATTAATCTATTATTTGCATGCTTATTACTTCATCACCCACTTTCCTGTGAGCTCAAAAATCCCTTCATGCATATAACCGAATCACCTATCCTCACATGTTGTATACTTCTAAGCATACCTAAGATCTCTACAAACCTCTGCATTCACTCGCCCAAACTTTATTTGACCTTAGATCACCCTTGCCATTTAATCTATTTTGAGTTTATTTTACCTCAACCATATCGACGCCGGTTATCCACAACCGTCATCAGTTCTACCTAAACCAACATCGGTCACATTTAGCCGATGTTGGTCTCTGTATTTTACACCTTGACCAAAAATAAACCCAACAATCACCCTACCGGTTGACCTAAATAACCTAGAATCTGACCCTGACCAGTCCCAATACCTTGACAGACACCTCACCTCTCAGATCTAACTATACCCTAGCCTATTGTGATTGGATTTACTTATTGTATTTGAATGAGATATCTAAATCATATCAACTATAGTAGGACTTTTTTTATTCCTCGCATTAACTTATTTTAAACAGTGGATTGACAGCCGTCTTGGATGTATCAAACTTCCCAGAACTAGCATACACTAGGAAGTCAATTGTTATATATCATTTAACTATCTTTTTGTGGTCTTGCTTTCTATTACAGGTAGTTCCTCCTAGCCAAAAGGAGCACTCAAATTCAACTGTGGATCAAGAAGTCAGAATGTGCGTAAAAACCATCAACCAACCAACATTTAACAGACATTCCTCCTTGGCCCTTACCCTTATCTGTTTCATCATTTTGAAAAGGTAAAGAAAATGGTGAAACATTTTGGCACGCCCGGTGGGACCCATAAGAGGTTATTTTGCATTTATTCATTCCTAGGTGAAATTTGTGTGTTTTTTTCCCTTGGAAAATATTCCACATGAATTTTTTTCTTTGGAATCATTCTCCTTCTTTCTATTGTCTAAAAAAATCGTGTTTTTGGTGCTTTTAAAAAGAACACATCTTCCTTTCTTTTGCATTGCATTAGTGAAAGAGTATCCCTCTTCCTGTTCATCTCTTGCTACATCGAATATCAAACTTTGATTTGGGTTTAAAACACTTGCATTGCATTCTAAATTTTTGCATTATTAGTTCACATTAAAAATGAGGGCAACCTATATATTGGAAGTCATCCCCAGCTGATGGTTGACACAAAGAATCTTAGAAAGCACATTTCTCTCTCTCTCTCTCTATGTCTTACCAAACTTGCACAAAATCAAATATACAGATCTTTCTTAAACAACATCTTACCCGGGAACATTTTTCAGTGATCACATGATCCGGTTGGAAGGTACTCCCTAGCTCGATGCCTCTGTTGAGTCATCATCTCAGAGGACGGCCTGACCCCAACATAACATACCTGAAACCTCTCCTTTTAGATATCCTTCTTTATAAGACACCTTCCCAACCAAAAAATTCTGTTCTAAATACACACAATCAGTCCTAAATAGCATAAGATAAACAAACATAAGAAAATCACTGTTAGGATTGTGCTTTTTCTTAGCGTTCTTCTTGGCTTGTGTTTTGAGGTGTGAGACTACGAATTTCCATTTTTATTCTTCCTTGCACACTCCACCATCATAGTTGGAGTATTTTGAATTTTTTTGAGTGTGTCAGGACCCCATCTCCTCATTCTTAGGATTCTGAGTTTGATTATTCACTTGATTTAATTCACAAAACAAATTTTCTTCATTTCTTTTAAATTTCATATTCACCGATGCCAGTCCAGCGACTGTCTTTGGTTAAACCCTAACTAGTGTTGGCTTCTGGCTTTCTAGTTACTTTACCTAGAATAGCTTTCATCACTTCTTATGTTCTATTTCTTGCCCTCAGGGCATCATCATATTTCTCCCCTCTTGATATTTACTGTCATACATAGTTTCACCAGTACAAATTCAACATTCCTACTTCATTTTTTTGAGATTGGTTTCTTCCACAGTGACCGATATCAGTTTCAGAAACCATCATCAGTGTTTTCTTAACTATCATCCGTCATCCTGACCATCATCGGTCAACTTGACCATCGTCGGTTTCTTGTGTTTGATTTTTCAAAATCTAGACATTGACTAGATTTACCTCTATAACCCCATTATTATCTGTTTTTACTTTTTTCTGTGGCATTTATAGAATACAATCTTACCAGGTCAACACTTGTTCACATGGTACTGAATCACAACCAGACTAACACCATCATATTCCACACTAGTCATCAACCACTCCCACCTAGTCCGTCACTACTTTCTATCCTATCACCCATGGATCTAACCTTACGTACCACCATTACTGCTGGCAACGAAGAATTTACATGACTCCTTAATCATAATCCCATGGCCTTATAGTTCTACCTTTCCCACTCTTCCACCCAAGACTCCTCTGGTCAGTTGATATATGACATGCTTGTATCAATCTCTCCTTCCTTTATTCCTGCTGTTGCATCAGCTCCTAATAATGTGATGTTACACTCACCTGCTTCTCCCCTAGTAGTTTCGAAGCAAGGATCCATACCCTCCATAACTATTGCATCTATAATTTCCCTCATGCTTGTTGTATCTATTATCCCCTCGTCGATAACTAAGACCATAGCACAATCCACACCCATTATATCACAAATAACCATTAAAACACAACCTCCTGTGGTATCGGTGACCCCTACTCCATTCCAAAATCTTGTCCTCTCCATTCCACAAACACTGCCCCCAATTGCTACCAAAGTCATGACGATCATCCCACCTATATACACCCACTATCAACAACCCCCTATCTCATCCATCATCCATTCTAGATATGTACCTTCTATTTCAGTTCCTTATTCTCAACAAACCTATTAGGTCCAGTATCCACTTGCTTATGCCACAAGATGTGTCCCTCCATCACAACCTACCAATGACCTCATCAAGTTGATGATGGAAAATATACAGACCCTAGAAGCATTGATTTCTATCTCACGCAATTTCCTCACCTACGATGAAATATGTAACGAGGCTATTCACCCATAAATTCCCATTCAACCATACCCCGTACATTGGGAGATGCCAAAATTCAACCGCTTCAATAGTAAAGAAGATCTTCAACAACATTTATGGTCCTTTAAACATGGGTGTTACCTGATTTCCCATGATGACACTTTACTTTTGAGGACTTTCCCAATGTCCCTTACAAGACCTACATTATACTGGTACAATGGAATACCAAGACACTCCATTTACTTGTTCAATCAAGTATCCCAAGCCTTCCTAGATCATTTCTCCATCAACATTGTTAAGAAGGTTACCATGATAGATCTTTATTCCACATGACAGTATGATGATGAGTCTATCGCTACCTTCATCGCTCGTTGGCTCAGCCTTATTAACTAGCTCACATTCCAATTACCTCAAACCAAGCTTATAGAACTATTTACTTGGGCATGTGCTAGACACATATCACTAACCCTACAGGTTTAAAATTTTTGCACTTTCGATGAGGCATTCACCACGACATGGAAATTGGAAATTTTTGCTATCGAAGAAAAGAAGATTCAACTTCGTAACAAGAACATTGAGTTCAAATCAAATGATGCTTCTTTTTCTTTAAAACCCCAAAACAACTATTCAAATCCCAAAGGGTCTGCTAATTTTGTAGTTCTCAAAGTTGGTCCCCCTCATCAATTAAACACAGCCAAACCCCCTTCTAATCTCTCTCCTATCCAAGCTTTCCAACTCAGACGAGAACAATAAAAGTACACTTCCCTAAGAGAATCTTATTCTTACATTTTGGAAAAGCTTATCAAAGCTTGTGCCATTACCCTTCCACCTATAAAACTACATACTGGTTTCAACCCTAAGGGACCCATGTCCGAGTGGTATAAGGAACATAAATTTTGTAACTATCATCGTGTTAAAGGTCATAACGAAAATAACTACATCACCTTAAAAATAATCATCCAAGAAATCATAGACAATGGATATCTAGTCCTGGATAGCCCAAATGCACCCACTAACCAAAACTTACACATCTTTAAGAAGCCATTCCCTAATCATGCCCCATCTTCTGACTAAGGGGATGATACCTCAAACAATGATAGCAATGTCCGTGAGATCCACACTATTTTTAATGACGTACTAGTTGATTCTGAATTTCCTCATGTTCCTTCCATAGATGAAATATTATCCCACACTCCTCTACCTACACCAGAACCCATTTCATCTACTCCTATACCCACAGAGGAACCCCCTTCATCTTCTCCTTCACCCGTGAAAGATCCTATAATCAACACACTGCCTTTAACCCCTCAAAATTCTGAGTAGTTGTCAGTGGCACCTCTCCTACTCATAGAGGATGTAGGTTCACCAACTACACCAATGCAAGGAGAGCCCACTTCAGCTGGAATGTCCTCTCCTCTACCAATGGAGCATACTATAGAAGTACGACTACCTATAGATGACCTTTCACCATTAGACCTTCAAGATCCCATTGATATGCTTTCAGCTCTCTTACCCACAAAGTCTGAGGCTATCTATTTCCCTATATCTCAAACACATTTTACGGGGATTGCCACTTGGTCCATGTCGGCTCCACTTATAACAGTACCATTCTCACACTTGGCTGATCACTTGGAATATGTCGATAGAGTCTTAATTTGGGGGCATCTTCTACTTCATGTTTCAACACAAATGTAGCTGTCACTCACTGACACCTCCACTATCTATCCAAAAGTGTTTCGACCGAAAAAACTGAACACAACAAAAAATATCACAATACCTCCCACGATACCACTCATGGCTCAACTCACACCTCTACCCATAACCCAACATGCATCTACACCCAAACCCATGCCTATATCATCTCGCTTCCCTAAACCTATCACTACCTTAGGGATCATACCAACAGCTAGCCTTACTCACCAACCCATCAAATTAGATTTAGCTACATCTTCCAAAACTAACATTAAAAATCACCTAACCCCTAAAAAGAAGATCCAATCTCCTAGATATCATACCCAAAGCTCGCCAACCACACCCTTATCACCTTCACCCTTTATTTCCACCCTAGGACCTCACCTCTCGACCCTGGCCATAAAATCCCCATCGATTGGTAAACCAAGAACACAACAACCCATTTCTCCACAACACTCCTCTAATATACCCAAACAACCCAAAAAAACTCCATCCTCACAAGTAACCTTATTATCACCCATACCTCCAATATTGTCAATAACTTCTTCACTACCCATGACACTTCCTTCTCTTTCACTCATGCCTTCTGCCTAACCCATACCACTGACCTCCACAACACCTCGGTTACCCCCATGGGTAATGTGCCCTCTTCCACCACCTGATTTTCACTCCACATCTCATGCATCTGTATCACCTTTACCCAAAAATATACAGCCTAAAGCTAAAAATTCACTACCCTCCAATAAGGTAGTTAAACCAACTACACCTTCTATTACTAGTTCATCCACTGGGCCCCTACCCAAGCATATATGACCAACACCTAAGACCACACCACACACCAAACTAGTATCCCAACCTACTTCCCCTCTTGCAAAGAATCTTCCTACATAGTTAGCCACACCTATACCTAAACCCACATTCACCTCCCATTGTGATCCATTAGTAGGGTCCTATGCAAAAATCCTATCCAACCTCCTTGAAATTTCTGTCATCACATTACCACCTCTTAGACCTTACGACCAAATCAAACCCAAACCAAAAGGGCTTGATGAAACTAAAATTTGTGCCTACCATCGTGTGCCAGGACACGATGTAGAAAAATGTAAGGCTTTGAAATCTGCTCTTATCCAATTATGTCCTCCTAAAGAAAACTTTGACGATGATGATATTCTTGATGAGGACCCGATTTTTCCGTCACTAATTTCCATAGATCTTCCCTCATTGCCTACTCAATGACCAAAATCTCCACCCCCATGACTCTTAGATGTATCCTTGAGATTCAAAATTAACATGGTTCACATAAGAGAGTTTTCCAAACCACCACCCAAATGCAAATGCACCCTACTCATCTCACAAGGCTAATATCCACCACTAGGGTTTTTTCCCTCTTGCCACTATACCTTCCATGACACAGCCTCTTCATCCACCTCCCCTCAGATTAACATGATCAACATTTCCACCTATGCTCAGAAATACATGGGAAAGGAGAAAGCAACTGGCCCATCAACCAATCCCGTACCCAATATACTATCCACACCCACACCTAAAGTCATCATTTGAGGTCTTGCATATCCCATTTCTGACGGGGTCACACATTGCACAATGAAAAAATAACTACACCAATCCCCCCTCAAAATGTATTTATATGACCTCGTCCAGACCTCGGAGTCACATTGTCAAGCCCTCATGGAGGTCCTTTAATCTATCAAAGTCTTAGAAAATGAACCCACACCCTTAGCCTCCATCATTACCCCTCACCACATAGCCTCTTTCACTAGGTCTTCACCTTCCTCTACACCTTCACCCACTTTCCAAGTGGTTGAACCCAGTTTTACAAATGAAGATATTGCTCCCTTCCAGTCTAATGACCTCGACCCCACTTTTTTCATATCCATCTTTATCAGTAATATACGCATACGATGCATTATGATCGATGGTGGTGCTAGTATTAACATCATCTCCTCCCATACATACAACCAAATGTAAATACTTTCCCATTGCATGTATAATAACCCTATTATGTTGCATTCGTTCAATGAATCCATGAATTATACATTAGGTACCATTGTTCTCCATGTCCGCATAGGTCCGCACACTATCCTGAAACTTTTCTATGTCCTAGAAGGGGAGTTTCAGTTTAACTTGCTGGTTGGCTGACCTTGGATATGTACTATGGGTTGTATGCCTTTGAAATTACATCAATGCATCAAATTTGAACACGAGGGACATAATTACACCATCCCAGCTAACCCCTCACCTTTCAAGACTTGTAACATGCTATATCAACCCAATGATGTGCTTGTACCGGTCAAGGCACCCGCCACCAAAACCACTTCACCCCCACCCAGGAGCCCATCCACCAAAATTGGCACTACTTCTATTGTGTCTAACCTTGCTATCCTTATTGTAGCTGTAGCCTCTACTGCTAGCACCCATGTCTCCCCTTCATCTAGCGAGCCATCTATACCCTCTACATACATACCAACTACTGATCCCTTAGAAGGTGTCTTTCGATGCCTCAATCTAGGGGAATACCGCCTATACAATATTGATACCTTCCTCACCCCACAAGAGTATGAGAATATATGTCAACACCCCAGCAATGACATTTCTATTGGTGATGTTTTCCTTTATGGCCCTCCCCACCTTCGCATGAATCTAATGTATGGGGGAATCGATATGGCCACCTATAAACCAAAACCTCCATCCCAAATCCAACCATTTCCCACCGACCTACACTCCCTCGCTAACCTCCATTTCACTCAAACTTTCGTACACTGGTGCGCATGTGAAGGATTTGGCTTCGATTTTTATGAACAATGTCACCACACTGTCATCTCCTATACCTCTCATAAACACAATGACCGTAGTGGAATTGGTTTTGACACTCCATCTTCTAAGAAGGTTCACATCGGCCTTATTTAGGATGAGAAATCTTCCCCCTCTCATTCACCCACATTACCATCCTCACCCATGGAGTCCATAGATCCTGAATCTATACCTGCTAAATTTTTTTTCATAAACACGATTTCCCTGGGACTGGTAATATATCAACGCAATGGTGAGGCTCCCTCTTCTCTCCCGTTCTTGTATCCTGACATGATCGATGACGATACACATTCAATTAAATCATTCAATGTCAAGATGATGATTCCATCCTCACCTACCTTGGTGTAGAAGACTCTTACATTCACTAGTCGTTACCCTTCGAGATGCAAACCATATTGAATGAACCAACCATCAAAATAAAAATTAATACTCAAGATGGCCCACACATTCTAAATATCAGCCAATCTTTAGATGCTACTGAACAAGAAGCCTTCACCTCTTTCTTTTGTGACCATAGCAATGCATTTTCTTGCTCCTATGTAGATATGCCTGGTATTGATCCTAAAATCATGGTTCACAATATCATGACCATTCCTCACATTTCTCTTCTGGTCAAAGAAGAGATTCAGTGCCTTCTCTTAGTTTACTTTATTCTACCCATTTATTATCTCCAATGGATTTCTAACATCATTCCTATCATGAAAGTGATAGGGGGACTCCGCATTTGCACAGATTTCCATGAGCTCAACCTCGCCTGTCCCAAAGATGATTTCCCACTACCAGACATTGACCAACTAGTTGATCTCACTGCTGGCCATGAAATGTTATTTGTCATGGATGGTTTCTCGGGCTACAATCAAATATTACTAGCTCCCAAGAATCAACACAAGACTTCCTTCATCACCCCTTGGGGGAATTTCTGCTATCAAATCATGTCCTTTGGTCTCAAAAATGTTGGTGCTACATATCAACGGACCATGACTTACATCTTCCATGACATCATGCATCACATATTGGAGGATTACGTAGATGATCTGCTTACCAAATACAAACATCTAAATGAACAACTACTCATTCTTAAAGTCCTCTTTGACTACCTCATCAAATATTGTGTTCATATTCAACCAAAAAATGTGTCTTTGGGGTACTTTCTGGGAAACTCCCAGGTTTCATCATTTCTTTACATGGAATAGAAGTCAATGCTATCCTCAAAATTCCACCACCCAAAAATCTCCATCAACTTTGCAACCAATAAGGAAAATTGCAATCAATTCATCATTTTTACTCCAAGCTCTCTAACCGCTGTCAACCATTCCATCATCTTCTCAAGAAAGATGTTTCATTCAAATGGGATGATGACTACCATAAAGCCTTTGAAGCCTTGAAACAATACCTAATTCAACCACCAGTGCTCATTCCTTATAAGGGTGACCAGCCCTTCTACCTATATAATTCTGCCACTGACCATTCTGTAGGTGCCATGCTCACTCATCATGATGACCAAAACTGAGAGCAAGAAGTTTATTACATAAGCCATACCCTTCTTGACTATGAAACTAGATATACGCACACCAAAAAACTTTGTCTAGCCTTAGTTTTCATCGCCACCAAACTTTTCCATTACCTACTCAACCAAAAAACCTTCATCATTACTAATAATGACCCATTACACTACATGTATGCAAAACCTTATCAAAATCAACATGGCACATGTTGGCTTATGCTTCTAGCTGACCTTGACCTCAAACTCATCCATCAAAAGTCCATCAAAGGCCAAACTATCACTAACCAATTGGCCAAAGCACCTATTTCCGAGGATCAAACCTCTACCTTTGACTTTCCAGATGAGTCTATTGCTACCCTTTCCCTAGACAAACCCACTTACCAAATGACACTCTTCTTCGATGGTTCCAAGTGTTAGGGTGGGGGTAGGGCTGGTGTTATCCTCATTCCGCTTGATGGTGAACCTATGCCTTTTTATTTTAAACTTGATTTTGATTGTACAAGCAATATTGGTAAATACAAAGCACTCATATTATGTCTCCAGGTTGCTTATGCCATAGATATTAAGTCCATCAACATCTTTGGTGATTCTCAGTTGGTCATAAACCAATTCAATGATTTATACCAGTGTCATAATGAGATACTTCAAAAGTATAAGCATCATGTGGACATACTTTTGACCACCTTTGACCATCACACCCTTCAAAACACCCCACGTTCTACCAATAAATTTGTAGATACCATGGCCTGCTTGGCTTCTCAGATACCTGCTTCGTCCGTTGACTCTAAAATATTTGTCACCATACAAAGACTACAATCACCCTCTTATTTTCCTCGTGAATTTTACTCTATCGGAACCGCTACTCCTGAACCAAGTGACCTTTTGTATAAGAAATAAATAGACTATCTTTCCCTCTCCATTTTACCCACTAATATCACTCGTAATGGACAACGTGCCTTCCTTAAAAGTGTCTCGTGTTATGTCATCATGGATGGTCTTCTATACAAATGTGGTTTCGACAACATTCTCTTGCAATGCCTTACTAGTTTTGATATTCCTTACACCATTAAGGAAGTCCACGATGGGATTTATGAAGGCCACTTTAGTGGTCTTGCTGTCACAAAATTCATTCTTTACCTAGGCTATTACTAGCCAACCCTAAACCATGACTGTTGAGATTATGTCAAACATTGTGTAAAATTCCAGCAACATGCTAATTCCATCACACCCCTAGTCATGCCTTACAGGTCGTACGAGACCTTTGGCATTTCTCTCAATGGGGTTTGGATCTTGTCAGTGAGATCAACCACCATTCTTCACAATGCCACCAATGCATCATAACCGCTACTGAATATTACACTAAATGGTTAGAATCCATTCCCCTCATTTTCACCAAAGCTAAGAAAATATGTGAATTCAACCATCATATCATTTTTCGTTATGGTGTTCCTCACCACATTATCACGGATAGAGAAAAATAATTTGAAAACAAAACCCTACGCAAACTATGTGATGCTTTTGGTATCCAACTCAGTTTCTCATCACCTTATTACCCGCAAACCAACGGTCAAGCCGAATCAACCAATAAAACATTGAACAAAATTCTTATGAAGGTGGTCAATGATACTAGGAAGGATTGGCATATGCACATTCCTTTCACCTTATGGGCTTACCGCACTAGTATTTGTACTTTGATTGTTGCTACCCCCTTTTCTCTGGTCTACATTACTGAGGCTATCTTACCTCTTGAAGTCCAAATTCCATCCCTCTACATCTCACTATAAGATATTCTCAACGATGATGAATTTCACTAGGATAATTTGGTGCAACTTGAATTATTAGATGAACGCTGTCTCAACTCCCTGGACCATCTCCAAATCTACAAAAAATGTATCAAATGTGCCTATGAAAAACATGTTCATGAATGAACTTTTCAAGTTGGTGACCTCGTCCTAAACGAAAATCAACATGTAACCAAAGAGGAGAAAAGTAAATGGGGAAAAATTACTCCTAATTGGCTTGAACCTTATATCATCACCCATGCCTATAGATCAGGTGCTTATCATTTGTCTTCACTAGAAGGTAAACCCGAACCCGAGCCCCTTAATTCCTTGCATCTTCGATCATTTTATTGTTGATATCAAGTCCTATATCAATTTATGTCAATAGGTCACTCGTCCCTTGATAGATGTTCACATTCAACTATTACCAATTTTGAGGATCCACGACTAAACAAGAATCATGTGATTACTCGTCACCTTTTAGCCTTGTCTTCAATATGAGTACCACGGCTTTGCTCATAGCATGATTCTCAAGGATACTTTTTGTCTTCTTTAATATGGAATCACATGGTCATTCATCACTCAAATCCACCTCTTTCATAGTTAATATTTGTGTACTAGGATCTTGTCTTCTAAAATTGGAACCTAATCATCCTCTATAATCTGGTCCATGACTTAAATGTCTAAACAACAAGAAGGGATAAAAATCCTTGAGTCAAACATCTAGCAAAAGATGACTCCTTCAAAAGGGACATCTCTTCTCCTTATTCTACGACTATCAATAGAATGCTCCCTCAAAGGATAGCTATATATGGTCATTACAAAAATATAATAAATATTTAGAAGCTTCCTGCATCGATCAGCTTCACGAAGACCTCAAGGAGATAATATATTCATCCCATATAGACTTCCCACATCGATCAGTCTATTAAAAATAAAAAAATCAAGAAAAAGATGAAATTTTCATTATGGACTTTCCCATTTTGGATTCTAGTTTTTTTGTTCTGAAATACACGTCGTCGTATACTAAGTTACACTAAACCTCTCATTTTCACCTACTTGTCTTTTTCACCTAAATTCCTTGTTACTTAAGGGACTTGCCTCAAATGTGACATTTCATGATCATGTGAATTTTATTCACCCTTAAAATAGTTCATTATGCAAGGCCTGTAGGGTCTTATGTTCATAAGCCCATCTAGGGTATGGTAGACTCATTAGGGTTCTTATCAATTAAGCATCTCTTTTACCTCCTCTTACCATTCACCATCCTCATTACCTATTGATTATCCCATACAGGACCAGATCCTTGGAACATGTATTTAAAAATAAATCAACCATACCTACAACCTAAACTTGATCATGCCTATGACCTACATCACCCATGCCCAACACCTATCAGACCATTCTACTATTTCACCCTAATCTTCCCTAGCTTATAGGAGAACTACTTTGACCTGAGGTCCCTTTTCTATGGGACTACATAGTTAGAAATTTGAGGGCATGCGGCCCTTGGAGGTTAGCTCAACTACTCTCTACCCTAACCAATTCCATATCCCCCTTTCCTAGTCACATTCTACCCTAGTTAGTTTCCTTTTTATATAAATAATTGGAAATTAAACCAAACAAACAACAATTGCTTCACATATTTACCATCATCACTCATAATTTCATTATGTCTACAATTTATTTACCATTATTATGCATTTTTCTTCAACACATCTTAACATGATCCAAATCATCATTAATTACACAAATTAATGAATTAAAAACTCAACCATACCTAAACCAACCAAAAATCAATTAGACCTAAGTCAACCTGACTCAATCCATACCTATGACCTAACTCAATCCATGCCTATGACCTAACTCCATCCATGCCTATGACCTGACCGAATCCATTCCTACACAATCCTGCATCCATCATACTGAATTCACCTAGTTTCCATCATAAACACAAATAATAATGGAAATTAAAACAAGTACACCATCCATAGTGTAAATATCATCATCTATAAATCATGACGTCTGTATATACATACATATGTACACCAATACCAATGAATACAAAAATATCAAAAAGCCTCAAGTACATCCTCACCATCTTCGACACAAAGGCCGGTATATGAATACAAAAATCTCAAAAACTGTCAAGTACATCCTCACCATCTTTGGCATGCAGGCCGGTATATCATCAAAACAAATATACACAACCCCCATGCCTAACTTACCTATACTTTAACTTAATTGTGTTTTATGACTTGTTATTTTTCCCATACCTAGGCCCTACCTTTGCTGTGACCTAGCTACTTGGACCAGGAACATTGTTAGTGACCTATAAACTCATGTTCTCACTATACCTTACGAAACTATTACCCATGTTGTTTGACCTAATGACCTTACCTTGCCTCTTTCTATGATCGTTTATCTTGACCAAACCTTTGGAGTACTGGAACATACCTAAACATTCCTACACCTGACCTAGGAAGTGCTTCCACACCATATCCTATACCTTGGATACTGGAATCACCTCAACCTTGTTTGGATAAACCTATCAACCTTAGATAATGTAGAGTTTGCATGCTCTTCAACCTATTAACATGCTGCAGTTTATACATGTGCGTGTGTTTGATTGTTACTACCTTTGACCCTGGCCCGTTATATGGAATACTCAATTAGACCTTTACCCATTTACCCCCGTTGTCCACTTCCTCTTCATCACATTCACCTTTTATCAAACCACTCACCGATTCTATATTCTGCTACATCAGTTCCTAGTTTGAGGGGGATCACCTTCACCCACAAATCAGGTAACCACATCTTATTTTTGTCAGCGTCACTTACCAATACAAGCTACGTAACAAAAAGGAGAAAAATGTAGACACCAAAATTGGGTCACACTCTCCTTGACCCCTCATTAAATAATCAACTTTAACACACTCACCTAACCATGGCCCCTTGTACCCACACTAATATTAATTTAATTGAATTAATCCATGTCCTCAGAATATTTATTATTTAATTATCCCAATTAGGATAATTCCCACCCCACCACCTCACTTAGACACCTCACCTAGCCACCTCACCCTAAGTCTATTCTTAGTATGTTGCCATAACTAACTAAGACCTAACTAAACCCTAAAAATCAATGCCTACATCCCCTCTAACCACATTCCCCCATAAGAAAAGGTAACTCCCACTCTTGCCTAGATGAATAGAGAGATCCAGTGGAAATAATTTCCATGATCTCATATTTTTATAAACCTAGTGAATCCCACCCTAACCGACGCCAGTCACCCCTGAACCGATTCTAGTTAACATAGAACCATCATCGGTTAACTTTTATTCCCTTTGGTAACCTTTTTTCAAGGTTGGCACATTCTGAGAGAAAAGGAAAGAGATCAGAGCTGCATGCAAGTGAAAAAAACATCCTTTTATGCATCCAGAAATTTAAATCCATCACAAGAATTGATCATAGATCCATTTCATTCATGGGAAAAGCACCACTACAAGACCATACACGTATTCTTTGATCAACCACCTCCACCACTCAGCCATTAGATCCTTAACATAGTAAGTATGACCCTAACCAGTATGGTTTATTTTAGTTAGTAATATTTATTACTCCTGTTATTAATCTATTCTTTGTATGCTTATTGCTTCATTACCCACTTGCCTGTAAACCCAAGTATCCCTTCACCCATATCACCAAATCACCCATTCTCACTTGCTGTATACTTCTGAGCATACCTAAGATCTCTACAGACCTACCCATTCACTCTCCCAAAATTTATTTGACCCCAAATCACCCATGTCATTTAATCTAGTTTTTGTTTCTGTTACCTCAAACATACTAACGCCGATTATCCACAACTGTCGTCGGTTCTACCTGAACCGACATCAGTCACATTTAGTGGACATGTGTCTCTATGCTGTACACCTTGACCAAGAACATACCCAACAACCACCCTACTAGATGACCTAAATAACTTAGAATATAACCTTTACCAATCTGAGTTCCTTGACAGACACCTCACCTCTCAGATCAAACTATAGCCTAGCCTGTTTTGATTGGATTTACGCCAAAAATTTTCACCGTTTTATTAACCTTTTCAAAATGATGAAACAGATAAGGGTAAGGGCCAAGGAGGAATACTTGTTAAATGCTAGTCACTTGAAGGTTGTTACCCATGTTCTAAATTCTTGATGCATAACTAAATGTGAGAGATTCCTTCTGGATAGGAGGAACTACCTGTAATAGAAAACAAGACCACAAAAAGATAATTGAATGATATATGACAGTGGACTACCTAGCGTATGCTCATTTTGGGAAGTGTGATACTTCTTAGATGGCTGTCAATCCACTATTTAAAACAAGTTAATGTGAGAAATAAACAAATTCATACTGTAGTTATTATGATTTAGGTATCTCATTCAAATACAATAAGAAAATCCAATCATAACAAGCTAGGATATAGTTAGATCTGAGAGGTGAGGCATCTGTCAAGGTACTAGGACTGGTCAGGGTCAAATTATGGGTTATTTAGGTCAACTGGTAGGGTGATTTTTGGGTATGTTCTTGGTTAAGGTGTAAGACATAGAGTTAGACATTGGCTAAATGTGACCGATGTCGGTTTGGGTAGAACCGACGATAGTTGTGGATAACCAGTGCCGATATGGTTGAGGTAAAAGAAACTCAAAATAGATTAAATGGCAGGGGTGATCTAGGGTCAAATGAATTTTGGGAGAGTGAATGGGGAGGTCTGTAGAGATCTTAGGTATGCCCAGAAGTATACAACAGGTGAGAATAGGTGATTTAGTGATATGGGTGAAGGGATATTTGGGTTTACAAGAAAGTGGGTAATGAAGTAATAAGCATGCAAAGAATAAATTAATAACAAGAGTAATAAAGATTACTAACTGAAATAAACCATACTGGTTAGGGCCATACTTACTGTGTTAAGGATTTGATGGCTGAGTGGTGGAGGTGGTTGATCAGAGAATATGTGTATGGTCCTATAGTGGTGCTTTCTCGGAGTGCTTCTATGAATGCAATGGCTCTATGATTGATCCTGGTGATGGTTCTGAATGTCTGGATATGTAAAAGGATGCTTTTTTTGCTTGTGTGTAGCTCTGGTATCCTTTTCTTGCTCTCAAAATGTGCCCACCTTGAAATAAGGTTACCAAAGGGAATAAAAGGTAACCGAAGATGGTTCCAAGTTGACCAGCGTAGGTTCAGGGGTGACTGGTGTCGGTTAGGGTGGGGATTCCCTAGGTTTACTAAATATAGGAAATCATGGCAATGATTTCCCCCAAATATATCTATTCATTCGGGAAAGAGTGGGAGTTACCTTTTCTTATGCGGTAATGTGGTTAGAGGGGATATCCTCAGTACTGTAGACCTGAGAAAAGGGGGTGGTAGAGTTCAAAGTGCGGTAAGCCCACAAGGCGAAAGGAATGTGCGTATGCCAATCCTTCCCAGTATCATTGATCACCTTCATAAGAATTTTGTTCAAGGTTTTATTGGTTGATTCGGCTTGACTGTTGGGTTGCAGGTAATAAGGTGATGAGAAACTGAGTTGGATGCCAAAAGCATCACATAGTTTGTGTAGGGTTTTATTTTCAAATTATTTTTCATTATCCGTGATAATGTGGTGAGGAATGCCAAAGTGAAATATGATGTGATGGTTGATGAATTCACATATTTTCTTGGCTTTGGTGGAAATGAGGGGAATGGCTTCTACCCATTTAGTGTAATATTCAGTAGTGGTTATGATCTATTGGTGGCGTTGTGAAGAATGGGGGTTGATATCATCAACAAAATCCAAACCCCATTGAGAGAAAGGCCAAAGGTATCGCACGACCTGTAAGGAATGACTAGGGGTGTGATGGAGATGAGCATGTTATTGACATTTTACGCAGTGTTTGATATAATCGCAACAATCATGGTTTAGGGTTAGCCAGTAATAGCCCAGGCAAAGAATACATTTTGTGATAGTGAGACCACTAAAGTGGCCTCTAAAAATCCCATCGTGGACTTCCTAAATGGTTTAAGGAATTTCAAAACTGGTAAGGCATCGCAAGAGAATGCTGTCGAAACTACATTTGTATAGAAGACCACCCATGATGATATAATGTGAGACACTTTTAAGGAAGGCATGTTTTCCATTATGAGTGATATCGGTGGGTAAAATGGAGAGGGAAAGATAGTCTGTGTATTTCTTATATAAAAGGCCACTCAGGTCAGGAGTAGCGGTTCTGATAGAATAAAATTCACAAGGCAAATAAGAGGGTGATTATAGTCTTTATATGGTGACAAAAATTTTATAGTCGGTGGAAAAAGTAGGTATCTGAGAAGACAAGAATGCCATGGTATCTGTAAATTTATTGGTAGAACATGGGGTATTTTGAAGGGTGTAACAGTCAAAGGTGGTGAAAAGTATGTCCACATGATGCTTATACTTTTGAAGTATCTCATTACGAAATTGGTATACAACATTGACTTGGTTTATGACAAACTAAGAATCACCAAAGATGTTGATTGATTTTACATGTAAGGCATAAGTAGTCTGGAGATGTAATACGAGTGCATCATATTCAGAAATATTATTTATACAATCAAAATTGAGTTTAAAATACAAAGGTATAGGTTCACCATAAAGTGGAATGAGGATAACACCAGCCCTACCCCCATGCTGACACTTGGAACCATCGAAGAAGAGTGTCATTTGGTAAGTGGGTTCGTTCTGGAAAAGGGTAGCAATAGAATCATCTGGAAAGTCAAAGTTAGAGGGTTGATCCCTAGAAATAGGTGTGCCAGCCGATTGGTCAGTGATAGTTTGGCCTTTGATGGAATTTTGATGGATGAATTTGAGGTGGAGGTTGGCCAAAAGCATAAGCTAGCATGTGACATGTTAATTTTGATAAGATTTGGCATACATGTAGTGTAATGGGTTGGTATTAGTAATGAAGAAAGTTTTGTAGTTGAGTAGGTAATGACAGAGTTTGGTGGTGGAAAAAACTAAGTCTAGGAAAAAAAATTCTACATGGGTATATCTAGTTTTGTAATAAAAAAGGGTACAAATTATGTAATAAACCATTTTCTCTTGGTGTTGGTCATCATGATGAGTAAGCATGGCATCTAGAGAATGGTCAGTGGTAAAAATATATAGGTAGAAGGGCTGGTCATCCCTAGGAGGAATGATCACTGGTGGTTGAAGTAGGTATTGTTTTAAGGCTTCAAAGGCTTTATGGAAGTCATCATCCCATTGGAATGAAACATATTTCTTGAGAAGAAGATGAAATTTTTGACAGTGGTCAGAGAGCTGGGAGATAAAATGACGAATTGATTGCAATTTTCCTTGTAGGCTGCAAAGTTGATAGAGATTGGTGGGTGGTGGAATTTCAAGGATAGCCTTGAATTTAGCAAGATAAACTTTTATGCCATGTAAAGAAATGATGAAACCTAGGATTTTCCTTGAAAGTACCACAAAGATGCATTTTTTGGTTGAAGATGGACACAATATTTGATGAGGTGGTCAAAGATGACTTTAATAATAGGTAGGTGTTTGGTTCAATGTTTAGATTTGGAAAACATATCATCTATGTAATCCTCCAATATGCAATGTATGATGTCATGGAAGAAGTAAGTCATGGCCCACTGATATGTAGCACTAGCGTTTTTGAGACCAAAGGGCATGAATCGATAGTAGAAAGTCCCCCAAGGGGTGATGAAGGTAGTCTTGTGTTGAACCTCAGGAGCTAGTAATATTTGATTGTATCCTTAGAAACCATCCATGAGTGATAAAATTTCATGGCCAGTAGTGAGATCAAATAGTTGGTCAATGCCTGGTAGTGGGAAATCATCTCTGGGGTAGGTGAGGTTGAGGTCATGGAAATATGTGCAAATGTGGAGTCCCCCTATCACTTTCGTAATAGGAACAATGTTAGAAATACATTGGGGATAATCAATGGGTAGAATGAAGGAAACTGAGAGAAGGCACTAAGGCTCTTCTTTGACCAGAAGAGAAATACGAGGATGCATTTTCCGCAGATTTTATTTGATAGGTTTGGCATTAGGAATGGTCACGATATTATGAAACACAATTTTAGGATCGATACCAGACATATCTGCATAGGACCAAGCAAATGTGTCGCTATGGTCCCAAAGGAAAGAGGTGAAGGCTTCCTGTTACGTAGTGTCTAAATATTGGCCGATCTTTATAATGTGTGAGTCATATTGAGTATTAATGTTGATTTCGATGGTTGATTCATTCAACATGGTTTGTGTCTCAGAGGGTAATGTCTAGTGAATATAAGAGTCTTCTGTACCAAGGTAGGTGAGGATGGACTCATCGTCCTGACATTGAATGCCATTAATTGAAGGCGTATCATCATCGATCATGTCAGGATATAGGAATGGGAGAGAAGAGGGAGCCTCACCATCGTGTTGATAGGTCAGTGGTCCCAGGGAAATGGTGTTTATGAAAATAAAAATTTAGGAGGTATAGATTCAGATCTATGGACTTCGTGGGTGAGGATGGTAATGTGGGTGAATGAGAGGGGGAATATTTATCATCCTGAATAAGGTTGATGCAAGCCTTCTTAGTAGATGGAGCATCAAAACCAATCCTACTATGGTCATTGTGTTTACAAGAGGTATAGGAGATGACAGTGTGGTGGCCTTGTTCATAAAAACCAAAGCCAAATCCTTTCCATGTGCACCGGTGGAGGAAAGTGTGAGTGAAATGGTGGTTAGTGAGGGAATGTAGATCAGTGGAAAATGGTTGGGTTTGGGATGGAGGTTTGGGTTTATAGGTGGCCTTATCAAGTCCCCCATACGTTAGATTGGTGCAAAGGTGGGGAGGTCCATAAGGGAAAATGTCACCAATACAAATTTTCGTAGCTGGGATGTTGATGCAGATTCCTGTACAGGTATCAATATTATATAGGCAGTATTCCCCTAGAGTGAAGCATTGAAAAACACCTTCTAAGGGATCAATAGTTGGTAAGTGTGTAGCGGGTATAGATGGATCACTAAATGAAGGGGAGATAGGGGCGTTAGCGGTAAAGGCTACATATTTAGTAGGGATAGAGAGGTTAGACACAACAAAAGTAGTGTCAATTTTGGTGGATGGGCTCATGGGTGGAGGTGAAGTGGTTTTGGTGGTGGGTGCTTTAACCGGTACAAGCACATCATTGGGTTGATATAGCATGTTACAAGTATTGAAAGGTGATGGGTCAACATGGATGGTGTAATTATGTCCCTTGTGTTGAAATTTGATACATTGATGTAACGCCGAAGGGACACAACACATAACATGGATCTAAGGTCGGCCAAGCAGCAAGTTATATTGGAACTCCCCTTCTAGGACATGGAAAAGTTTTGGGATGGTGCAGGGACCTACGTGGACATGGAGAACAATGGTACCTAGTGTAGAGGTCATGGTGTCATTGAAGGAACACAACATAACGGGGTTACTATGCATGAAATGGGTAGGTATTTGCATTTGGTTGTACGCATGGGAAGAGATGATGTTAATGCTAGCACCACCATTGATCATAATGCATTGTATGCATATATTATCAATAATTATGGAGATGAAATAGTGGGGTTGGGGTCATTTTACTAGAAGGGAGTGATCTCTTCATTTGTAAAACTGAGGGTGGTCACTTGGTGAGTGGGTGAAGGTGTAGAGGAAGGCAAAGACCTAATGAGAGAGGCTATGTGGTTAGGGGTAATGATAGAGGCTATGGGAGTGTGATCATTTGGTAATACTATGATATATTGAAGGACCTCCATGAGGGCTTGACGATGTGACTCCGAGGTCTAGACTAGGCCATAGAAATATATTTTGAGGGGGGATTAGTGTAGTTGTTTTAGCATTATGCGATGTGTGACCCCGTCAGAAATGGGATATGCAGGACCTCGAATGATGAATTTGGGTGTGGGTGCATATGATATATTGGGTACGAGGTTGGTTGATGGGCTAATTGCTTTATCCTTGCCCTTGTCTTTCTGAGCATGGGTGGCAATGTTGATCATGTTAATCTAAGGGGAGGTAGATGAAGAGGGTATGTCATGGAAGGTATAACAGCAAGAGGGAAAAAACCCTAGTGGTGGATACGAGCCTTGTGAGATGAGTAAGGGGCATTTGTATTTGGGTGGTGGTTTGGACAACTCTCTTATGCAAACCATGTTAATTTCAAATCTCAGAGATGGATCTAAGAGTTGTGGGGGTGGAGATTTTGGTTACTGAGTAGGCAATGAGGGAAGATCTGTGGAAATTGGTGATGGTGAAATGGTTTCCTCATCAAGAAGATCATCATCGTCAAAGTTTTCTTCAGGAGGACATAATTAGACAAGATCGACTTTCAAAGCCTTACAATTCTCTACATCGTGTCCTGACACACGATGGTAGGCACAATTTTTAGTTTCATCAAACCCTTTTGGTTTGGGTTTGAGTGGGTCATAAGGTCTTAGAGGTGGTAATGTGATGACAAATTTTTCGAGGAGGTTGGTTAAGATTTTGGCATAGGGCCCTGTTAATGGATCATAATGAGAGGTGAATGTGGGTTTGGGTATAGGTGCGGCTGACTATGTAGGAAGAGTCTTTGTAAGAGGGGGAGAAAGTTGGGCTACTAGTTTGTTGTGTGGTGTGGTCTTAGGTGTTGGTCATATTTGCTTGCGTAGGGGCATGGTAGATGAACTAGCAATAGAAGGTGTGGTTGGTTTAACTGCCTTATTGGAGGGTAGAATATTTTTAACTTTAGGTTGTATCTTTTTGGGTAAAGGTGATAAAGATGCACGATTTATGGAGGGAAAAGTGGATGGTGGAAGAGGGTGGGTTACCCATGGGGGTAACTGAGGTGCTGTGGAGATAGGTGGTATGTGTTGGATTGGAGGCATGAGTGAAAGAGAAGGAAGTGTCATGGGTAGTGAAGAAGTTCTTGATGGTATTGGAGGTATGGGTGGTAATAATGTTACAGGTGAGGGAAAAGGTTGTGTGGGTCGCTTGGGTATATTAGAGGTTTGTGATGGGGAAATGTCTTGCTGCATTCTTGGTTTACCAGAGGATGGGGGTTTCATGGCTAGGGTGAAGGGGTGAGGTCCTAGGATGGATGGAAAGGGTGAAGGTGATAAGGTTGTGGTTAGCGAGGTTGGGGTATGAGATCTAGGAGATTGGATCTTCTTTTTAGGGGCTAGGTTAAGTTTGGTGTTAGTTTTGGAAGATGTAGCTAAATCTAATTTGATGGGTGGGTGAGTAAAGCTAGCTGTTGGTATGACCCCTAACATAGTGATAAGTTTAGGTAAGGGAGATGATATAGGTGTGGGTTTGGGTGTAGATCGATGTTGGGTTATGGGAAGAGGTGTGACTTAAGCCATGATTGGTGTCGTGGGAGGTATTGTGATAGTTGTGGTTGTGTTTGGTTTGGTCAGTCAAAACACTTTTGGATATATAGTGGAGGTGCTAGCAAGTGATAGCTGCATTTGTGTTGAAATAGGAAGTAGAAGACACCCCCAAAGTAAGGCTCTATCGATATAGTCCAGGCAATCAGCAAAGAGTGAGACTGGTACTATTATAAGTGGAGCCGACATGGACCAAGTGGTAATCCCCGTAAAACATGTTTGAGATACATGGAAATGGCTAGCCTCGGACTTTGTGGGTAAGAGAGCCAAAACCAAATCAACGGGATCATGAAGGTCTAATGGTGAATGGTATTCTATAGGTGGTGGTACTTCTATAATATCCTCCATGGGTAGAGGAGAGGATTGTCCAGCCGAAGAGGGCTCTCCTTGCGTTGGTGTAGGAGGTGAACCTGCATCTTCTATGAGTAGGAGAGGTTCCACTGACAACTGCTCAAAATTTTGAGGGTTCAAAGGCGGTGTGCTGATTATAGGCTCTTTCACGGGTGAAGGAGAAGATGAAGGGGGTTCCTCTGTGGGTAGTGGAGTAGATGAAATAGGTTCTAGTGTAGGTAAGGGAGCACATGCTAAGATTTCATCTATGGAAGTAACATAAGGCAATTGGGAAGCAATTGGTACATCATTGAAAATAACATGGACCTTGTGGAAATTTCTATCATTGTTTGAGGTATCACCTCCTTGGTTGGAATATGGGGCAGGATTAGGGAATGGCTTCTTGAAGATGTGCATGTTTTGGTTAGCAGGTGCATTCGGGCTATCCAAGACTAGATCTCCGTTGTCTATCATTTCTTAGAAGATATTTTTAAAGGTGATGCAGTTATTATCATTGTGAGCTTAGACATGATGATAGTTTCAAAATTCGTGTTCCTTATACCACGCGGGCATGGGTCACTTAGGGTCAAAAAAAATACGTGGTTTTATAGGTGGAAGGGTAATGACACAATCTTTCACAAACTTTTCCAAAATGGAAGAATAAGATTCTCCAAGGGAAGTGTACTTTCATTGTTCTCATTTGAACTGGAAAGCTTGGATAGGAGAGAGATTAGAAGGGGGTTTGGCTGGGTTTGATTGATGAGGGGGACGAACTTTGAGAAGTACAGCATTAGCAGACCCTTTGGGCTTTGAATATTTGTTTTGGGGTTTGGAAGACAAAGAAGTATCATTTTATTTGAATGTGATGTTCTTGTTACGAAGTTGAATCTTCTTTTCTTTGATAGCACAAATTTCTAATTTCTGTGCCATGATGAACGCCTCATCAAAAGTGTGAAAAATTTTCACATGTAGGGTTGGTGAGATGTGTCTAACACATTCCCAAGTAAATAGTTCTATAAGCTCAGTTTTAGGTAATTGGAATGTGAGCTAGTTAATAAGGCTGCGCCAACGAGAAACAAAGTCAGTGATAGACTCATCATCATACTGTCATGTGGAAAAAAGATCTATCATGGTAACCTTCTTAAAAATTTTGATGGAGAAATGATCTAGGTAGGCTTGGGCTACTTGATCGAATGAGTAAATGGAGTGTCTTTGTAGTCCATTGTACCAGTCTAATGTAGGTCTTGTCAAGGACATTGGGAAAGTCCTCAAAAGTAAAGCGTCATCATGGGCAATCAGGTAAAACCCATGTTTAAAGGACCAAAAATGTTGTGGATTTTTTTTGCTATTGAAGTGGTTGAATTTTAGCATCTCCTAATGTATGGGGTATGGATGAATAGGAATGGATGGGTGAATAGGCTTGTTACAAATTTCATCATAGGTGAGGGAATTGCATGAGCCAGAAACCAATGCTTCTAGGGTCTGCATATTTTCCGTCATCAACTTGATGAGGTCATTACTAGGTTGTGATGGAGGGATACCTCCTATGGAATAAGGAGGTGGATACTAAACCTAATAGGGAGGTTGAGAATAAGGAACCGACATAGAAGGTACATATCTAAGTGGATGAGAGACAAGAAAGGGGGTTGTTGATAGTAGGTGTATATAGTTGGGATGGTTGTCATGAATTTGGTAGCGATTAGGGGCAGTGTTTGTGGGATGGAAAGGATGAGATTTTTGAATGGAGTAGGGGTCACCAACACCATGGGTGGTTGTGTTGCAATGGGTATTTGTGATACAATGGGTGTAGATTTTTCTATGGTCTGGGTGGTCGATGAGGGGAAAACAGATACAACAGGCATGAGAGAAACTACAGATGTAGTGGTCATGGTAGGTATGGTTCTAATCTACGATACTATTGGGGGAGAAGCAGGTGAGGGTAACTCTGCATTATTAGGGATTGATGCAGCAACAAGAATAAGGGTAGGAGATATTGATATAGGCATGTCGTATATCAATTGACTAGAGGAGTCTCAAGTAGAAGAGTGGGAAAGGTAGAACTTTAAGGCCACATGATTCTGATGAATGAGTTGTGAAAATTATTCCTCACCGACCAAAATGGTGGTAGGTTAAGTTAGATCCATGGGTGATAGGAAGGAAGGCGGTGAGGGACTAGGTGGGAGTGGTTGACGACTAATGTGGAATATGAGGGCATTAGTCTAGTTGGGAGTCAGTACCATGTTAACAAGTGCTAACTTGGTAAGACTATATTCTGTAAATGACATATAAAAAGTAGAAACAAATAATAATGGGGTTTGGGAGGTGAATCTAGTCAATGTCTAGATTTTGAAAAATGAAACACAGGAAACCGATGATGGTCAGGTTGACTGGTGACAGTTATGGGAAAAATGATGATGGTCAAGATGACTAGTGATGGTTGGGACAACATTGATGATGGTTTCTAAAATTGATACTGGTCACTATGGAAGAAACCAGTCTCAAAAAATGAAGTAGGAATGTTGGATTTGTATTGGTGAAACTTTGTATAACAGTAAATATCAAGAGGGGAGAAATATGATGATGCCATGAGGGCCAAAAACATAACAAAAGTAGTGATGAAATATATTATAGGTAAAGTAACTAGAAAGCTAGAAGCCGACACCGGTTAGGGTTTAACCGATGATGGTCAGATGTGAACCGGCGAGAGTCGCTGGACCAATGTTGGTGACTGTGAAATTAGAAAGAAATGAAGAAAATTTGTTTTGTGAATTAAATCAAGTGAAGAATCAAACTCAGAAGCCTGAGAATGAGGATATGAGGACCTGGTACACTAAGAAAAAGTCATAATACTCCAACTATGATGGTGGAGTGTGAAAGGAAGAAGAAAAATGGAGATTTGTAGTCTCACACCTCAAAACACAAGCCAAAAAGAACGCTAAAGAAAAGCACAATCCTAACAATGATTTTCTTATTTTTGTTTAGCTTATGCTATTTAGGAATGACTGTGTGTATTTAGAACATAAGTTTTTGGTTAGGAAGGCGTCCTATGAAGAAGGATATCTAAAAGGATAGGTTTCAGGTATGTTATGGCGGGGGCGGGCCATCCTCTGAGATGATGACTCAATAGAGGAAAAGAGCTAGGGAGTACCTACCAACCGGATCGTGTGATCACTGATAAATGTTTCTGGGTAAGATGTTGTTTAAGAAAGATGTGTATATTTGATTTTGTGCAAGTTTGGTAAGACACACAGAGAGAGAAAAATGTGCTTTCTATGATTCTTTGTGTCAACCATCAGCTGGGCATGAATTCCAGCATACAGGTTGCCCTTAGTTTTAATGTGAGCTAATAATATAACAAATCAGAATGCAATGCAAGTGTTTTAAACCCAAATCGAAGTATGATATTTGATTTAGCAAGAGATTAATAGGAAGAGGTATACTCTTTCACTAATGCAATACAAAAGAAAGGAAGATTTGTTCTTTTTAAAAGCACAAAAAACATGATTGTTTTTAGACAATAGAAAGAAGGAGAATGATTCCAAAGAAGAAAATTAATGTGGAAGCTTTTCGAAGGGAAAAAACACACAAATTTCACCTAGGAATGAATAAATGCAAAAGAACCCCTGATGGGTCCCACAATCAGATTTATGGAGGCCACTTTAGTGGTTTCATTTTTGCAAAATGCATTCTTTGCCTAGTCTATTACTGGCCAACCCTAAACCGTGACTATTGCGATTATGTCAAACGTTGCATAAAATGCTAGTAACATGCTTGTAGAAATTACTTTGAACTAATACATAGAATCCATGAAATAACTTTACAGATAATAATTGAAATCAGCAACACTATATTTTTTTTAATTATTTCACTATTTCATTACACCCCATTATATAGGAGATGTATAATAACAATCCTCACAACAACCTTTGTCTGCATATACAACCATACACCCGTATGGTTTAAACTTCTCACCAATATAATAATAAAACAGTACTAATTGTTTTATTATTCTAACTTACCATAATAATAATTACACATGTAATTATTATTCTCCCATACATACAAATGGAGCACTAAAATATATTTCCTAACATTACCCCCTTAGTGCGAACATGGGGAAAAGTTACCTTTGTACTTGCACTTACTGTCATGATCTGATGATTTTATAGGATGTTCATAAACCTAATAGATGTTTTTTCATAGGGTTGACCATAAACTGAAAATGATGGGTTTGCAACTGGTTTACCACAAACCAAAAGGGTGATGGTTTTACATAGGGTTTACTAAAAACTGAAAATGGTGGTTTTACAAGTGGTGTACCACAAACCAAAAATGAAGGTTTTCAAGTGGTTTACCTACAACCACATCATGATGTGTCAAATATAATTATCAGCTCTCATCACATTTCACTACATGGAAAAACATAGGAAATATAGCTGCTTACATATAGAAAATACCAAAAATGTAGAAAACTAGAAATGGAACATTGAGATCATGTTCCCCCCTCAATGTGAAATGTCCTTTATTTTACAAACCACAATAGGAACACTGCAACCAAACACTTTTCCAGACACAAAGAAACAACAGGAACACACTGTATAAAAAAATCACCATAGCTGATACGGCCCCATTGTTAGTGACTGACGAGAGGTCGTTGAATGACCTCCAACCTCCTATGACTCATTCCTCCAAGAACTTCACTTAGTATAGAAAGTCTTCAGAATTATATTCAATTTCATCTGTTATTTGTTAATCTTCATTGTCTGAGCATTCTTCAGTGACTATATTTGCTTCATTTTAAGATTTCCATTGAGCAAGTATTTAGCTCAATCTCTACAAAAAGATTTAGTATGACCCTTTTTCTTGTAATAGAAACATTCAATTTCATCCTTTATTTTCAAGAAATTTTTGTATTTCTTTTTAACATACAAAGCATTTTCCTCTTTTATATCTTCTTTAGTTATTTTCTATTTAGCTAGGAGAGTTGAAATCATGCCCTCTAATGATTGAGAAGACATTTACCCTAGAGTAAAGAAAAAATTATTGTACTTTGATGGCAAACTATTTAATAATATAGCTTTTGCATCTTAATCATCAACAAGATCTTTAACTTCTGCTAGTTGTCTAAGAAGAGATCTCAATTCATTTATATGACTTGACATTGTGACTTCTCCATTCATTTTCAATTTTAATAATTGCAACTTTAAAGAGAATTTTGCATTATTCGCTTTAGCCCCAAAATTTTTGTTTAGTAGATCCCATATTTATGTAGAAGATTTTTCTAAATCTACATGATGTAATTCAGAATTTGAAAGACCAAGTCCAATTATTGCTTTGGCTTTGTCATCTCTAGTTTCCCATTCTACAATTTTGCTTACATCTATAGGTGTTTTTTCTTTTCCATCTACTATCCTCCATAGGTTTTTGTTCATTAACTGCATCTGGATTTTTACTCTTCATGTATGGAAGTTCAAACCATTAAATTTATCTAATGGTGTATCCATTTTACTGAATCTAAATATCCAAAAGAAAATTGAATGTAGATTTGAATTACCTTTGATTCTCTGATTTCTTCAAAAAATAGCAGTGATCAATGTGCTATATAATAAATTGCATGTTTCTCCCAAACGATGAACTTGGTTCGGCTGAAATTTCTGCTATAGTTGCCTATATAGCAGATCGTTCCACATGTAAAATTGTGGATAAAATAAGATCACAAAACAAAAGTTACAAGATATTATTCAAGATAGATTTAACCTGATCTAGTACCAAATGTAGAAATTACTCTAATCTAATACAAAAAATCCATGAAAATCTACACAGACAATAATTGAAATCAGTGACACTATATATATATATATATTATTTCACTATTTCATTACACTCTATTATATAGGAGATGTATAATAACAATCCTCACAACAAACTTTGTTTGCATATACAACCATACACCAGTATGGTTTCAACTTCTCACCAATATAATAATAAAACAATACTAATTGTTTTATTATTCTAACTTACTAACTTACCATAATAATAATTGCACATGTAATTATTATTCACCCATACATACAAATGGAGCACTAATATATATTTCCTAACAATGTCAACCTCCATCACACCCCTAGTCATGCCTTATAGATTTCGTGAGACCTTTGGCCTTTCCTCAATGGGGTTTGGATCTTATCGGTGAGATCAACCCCCATTATTCACAATGCCACCAATGGATCATAATTGCTACTGAATATTACACTAAATGGGTAGAATCCGTTCCCCTCATTTCAAATAAAGACGAGAAAATATGTGAATTCATCAACCATCATATCATCTGTCACTTTGGTGTCCCTCACCGTATTATTATGGATAACGGGAAATAATTCAAAAATAAAACCTTACACAAACTATGCAATGCTTTTAACATCCAACTTAGTTTCTCATCACCTTATTACTTGCAAACCAATGGTAAAGAAAAATTAACCAATAAAACTTTGAACAAAATTCTTATGAAGGTGGTCAATGATACTAGGAAGGATTGGCATACACACATTCCTTTCACCTTATGGGCTTACTGCACTAGTATTCACACTTTGACTGGTGCCACCCCATTTTATCTGTCTATGGTACTGAGTTTTTCTTACCTCTCAAAGTACAGATTCCATCCCTTCACATCTCACTACAAGACATGCTCAATGCTGATGAATTTCTCTAGGATCATTTGGCACAACTTGAATTATTAGATGAACGTCATCTCAATGCCCTAGACCATCTCCAAATCTACCAAAAATGTATCAAACATACTATGACAATCATGTTCACGAATGAACCTTTCAAGTCAATGACCTCATCCTGAAGGAAAATCAACATGTAACCAAAGAGGAGAAAAGTAAACGGGGAAAATTTACTCCTAATTGGCTTGGACCCTATATCGTCATCTAGGCCTATGGATCAGGTGCTTATCATTTATCTTCACTTGAAGGTAAACCTGAACCTGATCCCCTTAATGCCTTACATCTTTGACCATTTTATTGTTCATATCAAGTCCTATATAAATTTCTGTCAATTGGTCACTTGTCCCTTGAGCATTGTTCACCTTCCATTATTACCCATTTTTAGGATCCATGAATAAACAAGAATCATGTGATTACCCGTCACCTTTTAGTATTTTCTTCAATATGAGTACCACGGCTCTTCTCATAGCATGATTCTCATGGATACTTTTCATCTTCTTCAATATGGAATCCCATGGTCATTCATCACTCGTAACCACCTCTTTCATAGTTAATCTTTGTGTAATATAATCTTGTCTTCTAAAACTAGAACCTAATCATCCTCTATAATCTTGTCCATGACTTAAACCTATAAAAAAACAAAAAGGGATACAAATCCTCGAGTCAAACTTCCAGAAAAAGATGAATCCCTAAAAATGGAAAAATCTTCTCCATATTCTACCACTATCAATAGATGTCTCCCTCAAAGAACAGCTATATACGGTTGTTATGAAAATATAATAAATATTCAAAAGCTTCCCACATCAATAAACTTCATGAAGACCTCAAGGAGATAATATATTCATGCCATATAGACTTCCTGCATTAATCATTCTATTAAAAAAAAAAATCAAGAAATTTTTTAAATTTTCTTCATGGAATTTCCTATTTTGGTTTCTTTGTTTCTTGTTCCGAAATACACGTCTTCGTACACTAAGTTACGCTAAATCTCTCATTCTCACCTCCTTCTCTTTCTCACCTAGATTTCTCATTACTCAAGGGACTTCCCGTAAACATGATATTTCACGATCATGTGACTTTTCTTCACCCTTAAAACAATCCATTATGTAAGGCATGTAGGGTCTTGCATCCATGAGCCCATCTAGGGTATGGTAGACTCATTAGGGTTATTATCAATTAAGAAGCTCTTTTACCACCTCTTACCATTCACCTTCCTCATTACCTATTGATTATCCCATACAAGACCAAATCCTCGACACATGTATTTAAAAATAAATCAAGCATACCTACAACCTAAAATCAATCATGCCTATGACCTACATCACCCATTCCCAACACCTATCAGACCATTCTGTTATTTCACCCTAATCTTCCCTAGCTTATGGGAGAACTACATCAGCCTGAGGTCCCTTTTCGACGGGGTTATATAGGCAGCACTCTGAGGGTATGGGGCCCTTGGAGGTTAGGTCAGCCACTCTCTACCCTAACCAATTCCCTCTCCCCCTTTCCTAGTCACATTCTACCCTAGTTAGTTTCCTTTTTATATCAATAATTGGAAATTAAACCAAACAAAAAACAATTTCTTCACTTTTTTACCATCATCACTCATAATTTCATTATGTCTACCATTTCTTTACCATTATCATGCATTTTTCTACAACACATCTTAACATGATCAAATCATCATTAATTGTATAAATTAATAAATTAAAAACTCAACCAACCTCAACGTAACCATACCTAAACCAACCTAAACTCAATCATACCTAAGTCAACCTGACTCAATCCATGCCTATGACTTGACTCAATCCATGCCTATAACCTGAATCCATCCATGCCTATGACCTGACTCAATCCATGCCTATACGAACCTGACTCCATCATACTTAATTCACCTAGTTTCGATCACATACACAAATAATAATGGAAATTAAAACAGGTACACCATCCATAGTTTAAATATCATCATCTATAAATCATGATGTCTGTGTATACATACATATGTAAAATGATACAAATGAATACAAAAATCTCAAAAAACCTCAAGTACATCCTCACCATCTTCGACATGTAGGCCAGTATATCGTCGAAACAAATATACACAACCCCTATGCCTACCTTACCTATACTTGACCTTAATTACATTTTGGGACTTGTTATTTTACCCATACCTCATCCCTACCCTTATCGTGACCTAGCTACTTAGACCTGGAACATTGTTAGTGACCTGTGAACTCACGTGCTCACTATACCTTTCGACACTGTTACCCTTGTTGTTTGACCTAATGACCTTACCTTGCTTCTTTCTGTGATTGTTTATCCTGACCAAACCTTTGGATTACCAAAACATACCTAAACATTCCTTCACCTAACCTAGGAAGTATTTCCGCACCATATCCTATACCTTGGATACCGAAATCACCTCAACCTTGTTTGGATAAACCTATCAACCTTAGACGATTTAGAGTTTGCATGCTCTTCAACCTGGTATTGTGCTGCAGTTTATAAGTGTGTGTGTGTGTGTTTGACTGTCACTACCTTTGACACTAGCCCATTACCTGGATTACCTGATTGGACCTTTACCCCTTAACCCCATTTTCCACCTTCCTCTTCATCACATTCACCTTTTATCAAACCACTCACTGATTTTTTCTTCTACCACATCAGTTCCTAGTTTGAGGGGGATCACCTTCACCCACACATGGGACAACCACATCTTATTTTTTTCATTATCGCTTACCAATACAAGCTACGTAGCAAATAGGAGAAAAATGTAGACACCAAAATTGGGTCACACACTCCTTGACCACTCATTAAATAATCAACTTGAACACACTCACCTAACCATGGCCCTTTGCACCCCACACTAATATTAATTTAATTAAATTAATCCATGTCCTCACAATATTTATTATTTAATTATCCTAATTAGGATAATTCCCACCCCACCACCTCACCTAGGCACCTCACCCTAATTCTATTCTTACTATGTTGCCATAACTAACTAAGACCTAACTAAACCCTAAAAATCAAATCCTACATCCCCTCTAACCACATTCCCACATAAGAAAAGGTAACTCCTACTCTTTCCCGGATGAATAGAGAGATCTAGCGAAAATCATTGCCATGATCTCCTATTTTTAGTAAACATAGGGAATCCCACTCTAACTGACACCGGTCACCCCTAAACCATTTCCGGTCAACCCAAAACCATCGTTGGTTACCTTTTATTCCCTTTGGTAACCTTATTTCGAGGTGGACACATTCTGAGAGCAAGAAAATGAGACCAGAGCTACATGCAAGTGAAACAAGCATCATTTTATGCATCCAAACTTTCAGATCTCTCACCAGGATCAATATTAGAGCCATTGCATTCATGGAAGCACTCTAGAAAAGCACCACTATAGGATGATACACATATTCTTCGATCAACCAATTCCACCACTTACCCATCAACTACCATTTTATTTAGTGAGGACATGGATTAATTTAATTAAATTAATATTAGTGTGGGGTGCAAGGGGCCATGGTTAGGTGAGTGTGTTCAAGTTGATTATTTAATGATGGGTTAAGGAGAGTGTGACCCAATTTTCGTGTTTACACCGGGATTCCTTGGATTCATTCATTCTTAGGGAACTGTTGTATGTTTGTTTCTTTTTTTAAAAAAGAAATTAACATTAAATTTTCTCCTTGGTAATCTTCTCTTTATTTTATTTGTCTAAGTGACATTTATATTTTAGGACTAAAAAAAATCCTTCTTTTTCTTCTTGTTTTTCATTAGTGAAAGTCATTCTCTTTCTTATTCACTCTCTTTTTACATTGAATATCACATTTTGATTTGGGTTCTAAAATACTTTCATTTCATACTTCTTTGCTTGCATTTTTAGATCACATTAAAACTAAGGGAGACCTATACACTGGAATTCATGCCTAGATGATGGTTGACATAATTGAATCGTAGAGCACTTTCTATTCTCTCTCTTTTTCAAACTACACAACTAAAAATTCATACATCTTCTTAAACAACACCTTACCTGAAAGAATTTGTCAACGATCAGACGATCATAGTATTAAAAGTGGGTGCCCAACTAGTTTCTTTGTCCAATCATTAAATTAGAGAAATGACATTTTAGGTTATGTTTTGGTGGGGGTGGTATTTTATTTGATTTAATGACTAGAAAGAGAAGCCAGTTGGGCACCCACTACTAATAATTTGATCGTGTGATTGTTGACAACTTCTTCCAGGTAAGGTGTTTTTTAAGAAGATGTTTGAAGTTTTAGTTGTGCAGTTTGACAAGGAGAGAGAAGAGAAAGTTCTCTACGATTCAATCATGTCAACCATCAGCTAGGCATGACTTCTAGCATATAGGTTTCCCTTATTTTTAATGTGATCTAAAAATGCAAGCATAAAAGTAAGAAATGAAAGTATTCTAGAACCCAAATCGAAATGTGATATTCAATGTAAACATAGAGTGAATAAGAAAGATAATTAATTTCACTAATGAAAAACAAGAAGAAAAAGAAGGATTCTTTTTAGTCCTAAAATATAAATGTCACTTAGAGAAATAGAAGAAAGAGAAGATTACCGGGGAGAAAATTTAATGCTAATTTTTTTTTTAAAAAAGAAACAAACATACAACATTTCCCTAAGAATGAATGAATCCAAGGAACCCAGGAGGGCTCCCACTAGGTGTGCCAAAATGTTTCACTGGTTTCTTAACAAACTAATGAAACAAATAGAGGGTGATAGGCCAAGGAGGAATACTTTTTTGTGATGTCGGTTGAAGGATGTGGGCGTGTTATGATTTCCTGATCCAATGCTAATTGTGAGAGCTCCCTTTTGGCTAGGAGGAACTACCTGTCAAGTGCAAAACAATACCACGAGATAGAGTTAAATAAAACAACGAGTGGACTACCTAGAAGAAGTTAGATCCAGAAAGTGTGATGCTTCTTGAACAAGTTGTCAATCCACTTTTATCTAATAGTTGTAATGTTACTCAAAACAAACATGAAATAACAATCTTATTAGAATTGAAATGATTTAGGTATCTTATGTAAAGCAAATAAGAAAGTTTAGATAATAGGTGATTGAGGTCAAAATGGTTCAAGTTATAGGATGGTATTGGGTTATAGGTTTATACAAGATTTGGATAAGGTCTGGTAAAGATTAGGAGTGATTCTGTGTTGTTTGGGAATGGATATTAGCTTGCTGTCCTGAGTTGGGTTTACAGACATAGTAATTGATGTTGGTTTTGTGACCTATGCCAGTTAGGAAAAATGACCGACATCAGTTGGGTAACCGGAATCAGTAGGGGAAAGTATCAAAAACTTCCAAGAAATGGCCTTTCAGACTCTCAGTGATTGCATAAGGTTGGAAATGGTGAGAATGAGGTCGTGGAAGGGTCTAAAAGGTTCAAAGATGATTAGGATAGGGGGAGATAGGTGAAAGGTCTTGGTATGGTAGGGTGATAAGTTGGTGGGAAAATTGATGTATACAGATGTAAAGAAAGATAAATTACTTAAATGAATAAAAAATCTTACTGAAAGCAAACAGAGATAAATGAAGAGATATTAGGTACTTACTGCAGAATAAGTTTTTTAATAATGCAGGTGATGTAGATGATGATGGAAGAGATTCAAAGAGAAGATAAGTTGCATTCATTCCACGGAATTCTGAACCTCTGTTCTTCTCTGTGTGAATCCATGATCATGAAGAAGATGATGGATGCCAATGGTTGTTGGTAGTGCTCCCATGTGTTTTCCTTTTCCTGAGTGCTTCAGAAATCCGAGTGCTCCAAGTCTCTGTTTGTATGAGATCCTGAATTAAATGACCAACCTCAATAAAGGATTTTGGAAATGTATTTAACCTAACCAGTGATGGTTAGGGGACTGACATTGGTTGAGACATAACTGACGTCAATTAAGGAAGGAATTTCTATGTTGGCCAAAAATAACCTGATTATTGTTATTTTGGCGTGGTCTTCAATCTTCGTCTGAGTCTTGAGTGATAGATCATAGAAGGATGAGTAAGATTCCTCTTAGGTTTTTTGATAGGATTTAAGTCTATTTTTAGACTAAGTCCTAGTTAGTTAGGATAGGCTTAGACTTGGTCTTAGGTCATTAATGGGGTTTGAGTGGGTCATGGAGTGAGGTGGCTGGGTGAGTTGGCTAGGTGAGGTGGTCAAGTGAGGATGTTAATTAAATTAATTAAGGTAATTCATTAAATTAATCATGTGCACTATTGGATATGAATAGGTAAGGTATGGCTAATTTAATGAATGAGGTTATAAGGGTAGTATGACCTAATTTTGGTGTGTACACTAATTTTTAGGAATTCATCTCAAACTAAAACCCCCCTACTAATTACCATTGAATGAGTTGAGTTGTTGATGCATGCAATATCGAAGGGATTATCATAAAATATTTTTACCTAATCCACAAGTAGCACATAAATCTTCATTTACCTCTAAAGAATAAACCTCTATACTAGGTTTGTTGTTCGAAGACAATCCTCTAAGTGATAGTTCTATAGCTGCTCCTTGGCAGATATGGATGACTAAATAAGTAGACCAAAATGCTCAAAATGGGGTAACCAACTTTGAGTTCCTCATCAATAACAATAATACAATTGCTGGGATGAATAATATTTCTCCATCAGCCTTTCCAAATTTCCATGGAGCTATGTTAGAAGACCTAGACACCTTTCTATTTGAGTTTGATGTTCTATGTAGGAGCTATGATTATACTACATATGCACATAAGTTGAAATTATTTCCTACAACCCTCAAGGATGTAGCCTTAAGATGGTTCATGAGATTAGGAAGAAATTCTATAACCACATGGGCATAAATGAAGGATAAGTTCCTTAATAAGTACCAATACTATTTCAAACCGAGAAACAAAGGAGGTGATGAAATCTATAGGATGACACATAAAGAGGATGAACCATTGGAAGACTATTTAGAAAGGTTCATGTTTTGTGTTCAAAAGTCAAGAAACACCTCTGCCATAACACCTGAATTCCTCAAATTACTCTTTTTGAATGGACTCAGTGAGAAGGACATGGATGATTTGGATTTGAGAGGAGTAGGGGACATTTCAAAAGCTTCTTTTGAAAAAAATGTGAAGCCTATAAAAACTACTTAAGAGATACTATGAAAAGGGTAAGAAATGTATGATCAAGAGGTGTATTATCTACTAAAACAACGGGGGACATATCTAAGTCAAAGATTGTTAACATGCTCAAAAACATGAAGCAGGAGATTGTCAATGATATGGCCAATCAACTGGATTCTCTACATGTCAAAAATAAGAAAGAATATGTAGACACAACACTCACAGAGTTCTGTAATGCATGCAGAAGGAAGAAATCAGACTGTAGATGTAGATAATTAGCCAAAATTACTCAATAAAGGGAGGCTTCACCCAATTTCAAGATGTTAGAGATAGAATATGGACAAGTTTTCTATGTTTCTAAAAGAAAACCATGTCCTTCGAGGCAAGGAGGTGTGACACATGACCCTATGCATTAATTTCAAAACTGGTCTAATAATTCATAAATGCAACCCCCACCTTGGGCTAACCCTCAAGGATGGGCTCCATATCCTAACCAATATCAAAAATAGTGGAAAAATCAATTCCAAGGCCAACCACAACAATAATAGCAACAACCTCCTCAATCATGGCAATATCCATGGAGGGGAGTGTAGTAATGGAACAACCCAGATCCTAATTATCAACAAGCTTATCCACAACCTCCTTATTAGCAGAAATAAAAATCAAAATTGCCAAACCCTCAAACAAGATCCCAACCAAAAACTACAAAACTATATGCTCAACCAACACCTAACCCTAATAATAAAGTTTCTTAACCAACCTATTCCACTAAAGTAACTCAGTACCCTACCTATTCTATTGATATCAACAACATCCATCTTCTATATGGAAGAGAAATCCCTCAACCAGCTGGTCCTACCATTGATGAAATTATAGAGGAGCCAAAATTGCTATATGATGACCCACAACAAAGCCAAAAGATGATGGAGACTGATCCACATCAACTTGCACAGAATTCTAGCAAGTATAAAATGCAGGGGAATGAGCCACCATTTCTTGAAAGCTAACAAGAATAGAATAATGACCTCAAATTAGAATCTAATTATGAGTATGTTAGTCAAATCAATGACATTTGTGTTAAAATACCATTGATTCAAGCTATTAAGGACATGTCCATCTACAATAAACTAGTTAAGGACCTATGCATTAGGAAGCCAGGAAGGAAGAGGAGAGATCCATCTACTATATAAGTAATTGGACAACTAGATGATATTATTCTTGGGAACTCAGTTGTGCCCAAGTATATAAATCTAGGCAACCCTTTAGTAAATGTCAAAATCAATGGAATAGTGATAAAAAACTCTGGTTGACTTAGGGGTAGTGATAAATGTAATGAAAAAAACATTTCATTGATGATTTGAAGTTAGAAGGAATAAGACCAATAAAAAAGTCTTGTAGCTTATAGAAAGATCAATAGTTAATCCTGAAGGAGCTCTATAGGATGTGGTACTAGTGGTAGAATCCTGAGAGTACCTTGCTGACTTCATTATTCTCCAGCCAAAACCAACCTTAGGAGGATATCCTATAATCCTAGGAAGACTATGGTTAAAAACTACTGATGCATTCATTAGATGAAAATATAGTAATATGATCATCTCTAATGGAAGTGGCACCAAAAATCTTATGCTTTACCCCTTGCATAGCCATTCAATGAAGAAGACAAAACCATTTGGGTGGAATAACAAGAAGAAGACCAGAGCTTAGTTTAGTAGCTCATGATGCTAGAGAATTCATGCATAATAGAGGGAAAGGAGGAGTATTTTGTTCTTTCTAACATTCTAGAGAATAATTATGGTAATAATGAAGAAAAATATTGCCAATTGCAATGCATAAGTTGTCATGAGAATTAAATCTTATTGTAGCAGAGTACTATGAATATCCAGGTAAGAACTACATCCTACACCAACTTCTTCCACATGATTGTATATTAAATTATGTAGGTAGCAACATATGCTCCATGAATGATCTTTCTAAGAAAGTGGAAATTACACTGGGTAAACAACTCAATATGAAAAAAACACTAAACATGGAGTAAGAGCAATTGTTAATTGCTCTTCTCAAGAAGCACATGACAACATCTTCATGGGACTATGGAGACATACATGGAATCCATCCTAAAATATGTACTCGTAAGATATACATCAAGGATAGCTGCAAGCCAATAAAACAACCACAAAGGAGAATGAACTCAACAATAAGGGATATAGTGAAAGAAGAATTAAAGAAATTATTGGATGTTGGATTCATATATCCAATTTCAGACAGTAAATGGGTGTTACCCCTTGTTATTGTACCTTAAAAGAATGACAAATGGAGAATCTGTGTAGACTATAGGGAGATGAATGCAGCAACAAAGAAGGATAAGTTTCCACTTCCTTTTATTGATCAGGTACTCAACACTCTTACTGGAAATAAGTTTTTTTCTTTTCTGCATGGCTATAGTGGCCTAAACAAAATTTAAATTACACCTGAGGATCAAAACAAGACCACATTCACATAACCATGGGGAAATTTTGCATACCATGTTCTTCCCTTTGGTCTATGCAATGCACTTGCCACATTTCAAAGAGAAACTCTAAGCATCTTCTCAGATCTAACCAATGATTGCATAGAGGTATATATGGATGAATTTACAGTCAATGGCAGTTATTTTGATGAAGCAATGAAGAAATTAGACAAATTTCTCAAGAGATGCAAGGAGCATAACCTATCTTTGAGCAACAAAAAATGTTATGCTGATGTTTGAGGGGATAATATTAGGTAATTATCTTTCATCTAGTGGAATCCAGGTATATCCAACAAAAATATTAATGATTATAAACACACCAACACCTAAAAAAGTAGAAATATGTAAGGAACTTCTTGGGTCATGCCAATTATTATAGGATATTTATTCAAGACATCATCCAAATTGCAGCAACATTATTTTTTTTTTAGGAAAGGATGTTGCATTTGTATGGATGGAGAAATGTGAAGCTACATTCTAAAATTTGAAGAAAATTCTAACTTTTGTGCCTGTTTTAAGAGGACCAAATTGGATTTTTCCATTTAATATACACATGGATGCCTCAGATCATGCCATTTGAGTTGTTTTAGGATAGAAAGATGGGATACTCAATTATGCAATATATTATGTTAGTAAGAACCTAAAACATGCTGAGCTTAACTATACAATCACTGAGAAGGAGGTTTTGGCATTTGTGTATGCCATTAACAAAATTAGGCACTACATCATGGGCTACCCAGTGTTTATTCACACTAATCATGCTACTATTAAATATTTGATTAATAAACTAGTTGTAAGTAGCAGGATAATCAAATAGTTTTTGCTCTTACAAGAGTTTGATGTAACAATTATGGATAAGCCTGGGAAAGAAAATGTTGTAGAAAATTTTATCTCAAGGATGGAGAATAATAATAAAGAAGCAATGGTGGATGATTCTTTCTCAGATGAGCACTTGTTTTCCATTTCCACCAAGACACCTTGGTATGCTGATATAGCCAACTATTTGGTTTCAGGTAAGACACCTCCACACTATCTATATTCTAAAAAGAAATATATTGTTGATAAAAGTGTGAATTTTTCTTGGATAATTAGTTTCTATTCCATATAAGGAAAGATAATGATATGAGAAGATGTATAGATAGTGAGAAAATTTATGATTTCCTCAAATACTGCCATAATGAGCCATGTGGAGGACACTTTGCTTTAAAAATAACAACGCATAAAGTATTAACAGGGTATTACTAGCCTACACTACACAAGGATACAAGTTTATATGCAAGAAGATGTGATAAGTGCCAAACAATGGGAAAGCCTACCAAATAAGATGAAATTACATTGCAACCTTAGCTAGTATTACAACTATTTTAAAAACGAGGATTGGAATTTATTGGTTCCATAGATTGTAATTTTTAGCAATACATTCTAGTGTGCACAAACTACCTCACCAAATGGACAGAAGTGAAAGCATTACCACATCAAAAGAGTGAAAAATTTGTAAAAATTCTATATGACCATATCTTTACAAGGTATGGAGTGTCAAGAGAGATTGCTACTGATCAAGGTACCCACTTCATTGCTGAAGTTATTGCTCATTTAGCTATAGAATATGAAATCAGGCATAGGAATTCTGCACCTTATCATCCATAATTGAATGGCCACGATGAAGTAACAAACAAATAAATTGAAGTCATCTTGACAAAGAATATTCCACTGCATAAAAGGGATTGGATAGAAAGACTTCCAGAGGCTGTTTGGGAATTTAATACCAAATGAAAGACAACTAGATTCACACCTTTTAAGCTATTTTATGACAAGGATGCTGTTCTCCCTATTGAGTTTGAGCATAAGACATTAATAACTACATTGGAATTGGGCATAGATTTTTCTGAAGCTCAGAAGAAAAGGATTCTTCAACTTAATGAGTTAGATGAAATGAGGAGGCATGATGTTCATAATAAAAATGTGGTAAAAAAGAAAAGGATCAAGTGGAATGATAAGTTCATCAAAAAAATAAATTTCAAGAAGGTGATTGGGCTCTTCTCTTTCACTCCAAATACAAGGACCACATGGGAAAACTCACGACAAGGTGGCTAGGTCCATATGATATTGAGAATATATTTACCAATGGAGCTATGAAAATCACCACCATTAATACTGTGAGATTCAAACTGCTAGTAAATAGTCATAAATTAAGGTTGTATAAAAATCCAACTGATAGGAACACCTTCATCCAATAGTTCAAAGGAGGCAAAAGTAGGATGAAAATAAGAACATAAGAATTGAGGCCATAAGTTGAACCTGCTAGTTCATCTTCTGAAGTTTTTGAGGAATGAGATATTCAATGGTCTTGGTATATCTAGCTTGCTAGATACCCCAAGGAGGAATAAAAGTGATGTGATCAACCTTTTTGGTGATCAACACCACTCACTAAAATGTTTTATTTTGTTAGCATTTTAATTTGTAGGATTTGGTATATTTGTGGCAAAGAGTGCATAATCTCTGATAAAAGGATGTGGTGTAAAGACTAGAATTTCAACTTACAACAACATGTAGCAAAAGCCCAATTTTTATTTCTTGTTTAATAGAACTTGAGATTGTATGAAGAATCAAGGACCCAAAGTGAATGAGTAAAAAGAGATGAAGATAGTTAGTGCCAGAAAATTCAATCTTCCCTCTCCAAGAATCAATTAAATTCATTATGGAGATTATCCTATACAAAAACACCTGTAACAATAGAGCCTGCAACAAAACTAATTACAACAACGCAATACCTCAACATGCAGCCAAGAGAAAAAACTCTAATAAGGCACATGTCCTAATCATTCAGCATACATCTTGAGTTAAGTGCACTCAATTTCCTTTAATAAAGTAGCGCTAGAATAATTATATGTAATTAATATATGTACCAAGTCATCAATAAAACTTATAAACCATAATGTTCCATTGTCTTCTATATTGTGACATGTCTCCCACGTCACTCCATGTTATCAAAAAATATCACTTCACACAAGGATCTCCTTTAATTAAAATTAATGATCACTTTTTCAAGCTGCGTGTGAAATCGGTTACAAATTTTGAAAAGTTGAGTACATCAATGGATTATTATTATGAGTAGGCACAAGAAAAATTCACACCCAATAACTGGATTAGTTAAACATACAATATAGAAGAAAGCAACAATGAAGCTATCTAGTAAGAAGAAAAAATCTAGACACACAGTTCTTATATTCATTTATCTGATTTAACAAATATGGAATTTATAAAAACCTAGATATTACAGAGTCACATATGATAAATAAAGGATAAAGTACAAATTTGAAATAATCAATAAGATAAAGTAACATGAAACCATAAGTGCAAGAGAGGGAATAAAAGAATTATTTGATTTTACACTTGATCCCGAAGTATGATTGACTGGGAAAATGATGAACACAAAGGGAAAAATTTCATAATTGCACTCAAGAAATTGAACAATTGTTAAGCAAGTTTGTCAAGCTGCGTGTAAAATCGGTTACAATTTTTGAAAAGGCAAGAATATGAGTTCTTGCAATCATTCAAATTTTTCATAATCAATTCAAAGCTAAAGATCTCTTAATTCACAGAGCTTAAGGAAGTTGTGGAAATTAACAATGAGGGGATAATTGATTAGAAATGAATCTACAGACCAATAATAACTTCTAAATCAACCACAAATTATACAATACTTTCATTATAGTGGTTGGATGGAGTGTATCAATAAATTACAAGGGTTTAATGAGTTAATGGTCACATAATTTTTTGCCACCTTCAAGGATGGAAAAGAAACAGTAAAGGGTTTAAAAGTTAAATTTGATGATGAAATATTGGCTATAGTCACTGGACTACCGACAAAGGGTGAGATGTTTCTTGGAATAGAAAATATAGAAGAATCTCACACAAAGTTTGGAGACGAGGATGAAAACTTTGTGACAGACATAAAATGTACTCTACAAACTTATTTAATATTTTTTTGGGTAGATGTATCAAACTATATCATAAAATATTTTACCTGTGAGAGTCAATACTCAAGGTTAAATGCCGTCCATTTTAAACTACTCAATAATTTAAAGAATGAGAGACATGTGAATGTTCCTAATTTCTTTCATGAGAGTTTAAAGAAGATGAGTAAGGAATAAAAACGGGGTAGGTCTTCCTTGTCTCACCATTTTCTTCTCACATTAGTTTTCAAACATGCATTAGAAATTGAGCATCCTATGGTAAACTGAGGGGATTTTTCTAGAGAAAAACATACTAATTATTTTTTCGGGAAGGGGAAGAAAAAAAGAATCTCAGCTAGTTATTCTATGCCTCCACCAAAAACCTTAGCTTTAACCTCCATTCTGTCAGAAATCCTCACTCTTGTAGAAACCCCCATTATTTCAGAAGCTTCCATACCTATAGAAACATCTATCCATAAAAAACCTCCATCTCTAGAATAAGGCCCTAGGCCCATCTCTCATGACAAGGTTCTGGTAGCTAAAACGTTTCTAAATATATAACCACCAAAGTCTTCTTCCTCTAAAGGCAAAAAAAATTCTCAAGTAAAGTCTTTGAAATATCTAGGAGATATCATAGGATCCACAATAAAAAATCTAATACCTCAAAGTCTAAAGGAAATATATCCAGATCTTTCTAGACACTGATGAAGAGGACATATGAAAGATCATGGAACATATTCTAATGGATGTTGAGTAGGGAGCCCATGGAGATATACATGTCAACATAGGTATGGAAGAACAGACCAAGGAAGTGGAAGAGAAAAAGGAGTAACATTGGGGATGTACAAATTCAAGAACTCGTTTCCTACTTCAATAATGAGCTATATAGGGAGAAACAAATGGTGGATTATAGACACTTTTGTAAGGTATAACCTTTGATGATCATGATAAAATATGGAAAAAATAAGACAATGATTGAGGAATATGGGAAGTTTATGGCAAAGAAAAAAATAAAACATAGGGTATATCAGATGAGACAGGAAACCCATGATGAGGCAAGAGACTACATTAAGTATAATAACATGGAAATAGTATATGCTTGTAGGAAAATATGGGAAGAAATGTCACCAGAGATGAAGAGGAAAGGAATACATTCATATCATAATATCATCCAAAATTTTAGAAGAATAAACTCCTATATTGAAGTCTCTAAGTGATGTGGAAAATCTTGGTTTCCCATTTCTTATTATCCACCAATTTTTCATTTTCCTATCCCCCATTGGTCTGGAAACACAGAGCTAGATGAGGAACTGTAGGACAAGGTAATGGAAAAGTTCATAAATAAATTAGGTTATTTCTTCAGTGACATAGAATACACCTTAACACCGATGGACTTTAGGTGGCTATGCAACATTATTCAAGATGACCCTAATAAAATTGAGGAAGAACACAAGAATTATTGAATGAGTAAATTCAAGAAGCTTAGTCTGGTGGTGTGATGAGCCCTTTTACTTACTATTTAAAATTACTCATATGTGTATTTTTTTATCCATGTGTACTCCCCCGAACTTTTGTTTCCCATGTACTGTTGAACATATCTGATAAATATTGATCTTATGACACTTATATTAATTAATATAAATATTACTAAGTTACTATATTATGTGGATTTGATTGTGCATGTTACTCTCTTAGATACAATGAAATGATTAATAGTGTTCATTCTAAATTCCATACTTGTTTGCAAGAAGTTGTTATATGTAGCCACTAACATACATATCAAGAAACTCTGTCAAAATGTAAAGGGACTTGTCCACAGTTGCTGACATGGAACAACTGGGACTCTTCCATAGCACAACACCTATAGCTAAAGGAGAACATGTGCATATACAAGACCATGATTTTGGGAATCTTGATCAACATGGATACTTACCTAATTTTGTGCATGTTATTAAAGAAGTAGTTATGACAATAAGAAGTAGATCTCGCACCAATACCTGATTATTATCTGTAACTACAACTATGGAACTAGCTGATTTAAATTGATAAATGATTGTTAGATTGAATAGTTAGTTATGTTGATGTATTAGAACATATTTTCTCAAGTTATGTTACATGCATAAGAATCTACAAATTTCTCGGTAATGATTTGTTACTTAATCAAATTGTAATTGTTAGTTTGAATTGGTCTCTTCACGTATCTACTGAATATAAAGTGAATGTAAAAAGTGTAGAAGGGATTGATCCATAGTTAAGGAATTGTTGTAAGTTTCATTCTGTAATCTTCATGTTGATAAATAAAATCTGTGTTCTATCATTTTGATGTAGAAACAATCCTTAGGAAGGTTTAGCACCTAAAACAGGGCTCACGTGTGGTTTTCTAAACCCCCCTTTCCTTTTCATTTGTTGTTTTAGTTCCTTACATACATAGATTAGAATTATAGCAGTTTATTCCTTTACTTGTGTTATGATTTTACTTGCTTTATTGATTAGCTATAACACATACTTTTATCTGCAACTTAGTTTATTTCCAGGATTATATTTTCCAGTTGTTGTGACAAAAATATTTTAGTTTATACCTCTTAAGCACATCTAACTTTTACGTCCCTAGGTCTATTGAATAAATGATTGTGGATTAGTGAAAAACATACTAATTGATGCAAGTTAATTTACACCACCAACAATCATCCAATGACATACAAGTGATAAAAAATGAAGGCTAGAGACCATCTTGTGACACCAAAAAAACTAGATTTCAAGATCCTACACAATAAAAGGAACTTAGCGGAGGTCTTTGGAGCCTAAGCACCCTACGCCCATTCTAGGTACCCTGCCCCCATTCTAGGTGCCCTGGTACAAACTTGCTCGATAGTTGAATTTCTTGAGTGCAATTATGAAAATTTTCCCTTTGTGTTCATCAGTTTCCCAGTCGAGCATACTTTGGGATCAAGTGTGAAATAAAATAAGTATTCTATTCCCTCTCTTGCACTTAGGGTTTCACATTTGTTTAGCTTATTGATTATTTCAAATTTTACTTTATCCTTTATCTATCATATGTGACTCCACAATATATAAGGTTTTATAAATTCCATATTTGTTAAATAAGATAAATGAATCTAATAATTGTGTGTCTAGATTTGTTCTTCTTACTAGATATCTTCATTGTTTCTTTCTTCTATATTATATGTTGAACTACTCTGGTTATTGGGTGTGAATTTTTCTTGTGCCTACTGACAACAATAATCTTCCCTTGTCTAATTGCTCTACTTCACCCCTCATCATTGTAAATTCCTCCCTTGTACCCCATACAAATACTTTTCCATGGGATCAATGGAGTGTTCCTGTGTGATCCCTGACCTATTTGGCTAACTCATAGCATTTAGATATGAATATATTAGTTTACATTCAATAATAGGAGATGCACCATTCAATGCAGAGGGGTGTAGCCATGTGAACATTGGCCAAGACACCTAATTTGTTATATTGACAAATTTTCTCACCAGCAGTCCTTTACACAATTAATGGGGTAGGGGAACTATCATAGAAGGTTTTTAAATTAAGACTTTTCTTTTTTTCATATCTTCATTTTATAATATTATATGATTTTAAGTTTATTATTGTAAAAAATAATAATACTGGGATACAATATTGCTATATTTGACTTCCTTATGCTATTTAATTAAATGTTATTCAAATGAAGTTGGTAATCAATTTATACTCTTCTTTACATAATGATGCAACCTAATGTAAATTTTATATTTCATGCCACTTCTACAAACTAACCATGCATATATATTATTATTCTTCAGCTTGCATCATTGAGAATTATTTCAAATTGATTAAAGGAGGATAACATGATATGCATTGTTAATTATTGTACCAATTCATATGAATTTAATGAATGTACTTGTACTTGATTAAAGGTGAAAGTATTACTTCACATTGTATAAGGACATTAGGCCTAATGTTTATCTAATTGTATTTGATAGTCACTTTTGACTATGTATTATTGTATTAATTATTAAATTAATGAATGATGTTAAAATTATGTGATTTTGATTAACAAAATGTTGTATTGTTGTTTAGAAATAAATTTTTTTATTATGAATTGATATTTAAGTAATAACACCAATTTTTAAAGTTGTTACGAACTATTAAATGTTTAATGAAACTGTAAGTTACAACAAGAATATAACATAGTAAAAAATGAAAATAAACATGTGAGTAAGTAATATCTATTAATTAAATATAAACATGATAACACATATCAATTTATAATTAGAAACTTTTGAAAACATATTACTATCTTTTTATAGCAGAAACTTACATGTTGTAATTAATTATATTCGTTGTAAAATATCTTATCATTTATACCTTATCTTAGTGGGAAAAAAATTACATAGATATGGCTAAAAGTACGAAGGTACATTATGGTTATACGATAAAGTTACACATAAGTAATCAATAGATATTGATAAATTGAAATGTCTGAGAGTTTATTAATGATTGTGGATGTTAACTATTGTAGTGTTATGAATTGACTAAACCTAATAAATGATCATAGATTGATATAATTTGACTTATAAGTGGTAAGAGGTACATACATTATTCAGTTAATTGATGAGGTTATTATATACTTCTATCGTGAATAGGATAACTTAATGAAACTATGTTAACTTATTCTTGGAATGAAAGTATAATGAATTATAAATATAGGGAGGGGAGTAGACACGAACTGAATTAATTCATTATGTGAACATATATTTTACCACAGGGATCCTAATGTGGTGCTAACATGAATCATATGACTTGAACATCGAGTTTTGATATTTGTAGATTTATATCCTAATTCAATTACTTATTGTAAATGAATAACTAAAATGATTAATTGTAAATATGATATATAATCAATGAAAAATAATCCAGATGAAGATGGGTTTTGTAGAATTGTTTGTGGTATCGAAACTGAATTGATAACGCAATGCCAAATAGCTATGGTCATAATAGTGTAAATGACTATTTGCATTGTCTTTTTACTAGGTCTTCTTGTTAGTAGCATCTGGAGTCGGATGGAGGTTACTTTAGTGACTTTATTATTGGTAATAAGTAGATTCATAGGTTCTCTTAGCCTATAACAAGGCTTAACCCAATGGTATACAATTTATACTGGCTCGTAAAGAGTGTTGAAGGGTGATCGTGAAGTGCAAGAATCCTTTTCAGTTGCATACAATTATCGTAGGTTATCTATATGGATTTTGAATATTAATTAATGTCACATAATTTAGTAGTAGCTGAGAATGATAAAATTTGTTACAATATTATAAGGATTTAAAGGGTTTTGTAAATTCGATAGCATACTACTTTATTTCTGCTGTGTGATGATAACCATTGAAGGCATCAAGTTAATAAATGGTTTATAATAAAATTATTTCCCTTAATTTGTTGAAGTATAACATGGTTGTTACAACTAATGTTGATCAAGAATAACTTGACAAGCTCATTAATTTAAATTCTTCTTTACACACCAACCCTACACATATTGCACATGTCCTAAATGCTTTACTCATGACTAAAAATTCTCGAGATATTACCACTTTCCCTCTTGTGGGTTCCTCCTCAACCGCCATGACATCTACCCCACCTTCCACCATCCCTATTTCTATTACTACAACTATCACTCCTCTAATTCCTCATGATTTAAAAAATATTGGAATTATGCTAAACCCTAATTACAGAGTCACAACATAATAAATATTCAATAAAGTATAAATCTGAACTAAAAAATAATCTATAAAAATATTAAACCCTAGGTGTAAGAGAAGAGATAAAGTACTTAACATATTTCATAATTATTCCTAGACTAATATGAATTAAAAAATTGATAAATAGGAGGAGGAAATTTTTTTTACTGCTCCCAAACATTGTGTGGTAGCCGGATTTTCCTGGATTGGGGTGCCTGGACTAGGCCAAGGGTTCCTAGGAATTAGGGACTACTCCTGGTTTCCTGTGACTGTGAAACTAGTCAGAATCTAAATTTTACAGTGTCAGAAGATGTTCGCTAGATGTCACTATTAGTCACCTATAGCTCAATGGTTGATTGTCGAGTTCTCCTATAATCGAAAAAGAGAAAGAGCTCCTATAAAAAACCTAAAACACATCAAATATTAAAAATAAAAATATGTAAATGGGGAGTCAGAATGACCATGAAAGTCACCCAGTTGAGTGAAAATATGATCTGGGTGTTGCACTACATTTCAGACTCCATGTATTTATCATGTGTATGTGTGTAAGAATCATTAACTAGGTGGATCTTGTGTAAGATGCACTTTATATCAAGTAATAACTAGATTTAGAAGATGTAAATAGATGTGTGCATAGAGAAATGAACTTCCCCTCCTATGAAGTGTATGCAGAAAATGTTGTCCCTTATCCCTTGAATGAAGCTAGATGGATGATTTGATGCTTTTGAAATGCCTTTAGATGAAACCTTAGCCAATATTAATAGATACTTAGAGCTTGATCCTTTATTATGATCACATAGCTTTGTATTTATATGATTCACTTATTTGAATTTCATAATTAACCACTAAAAGGATTATCCATAAGAAATAAAGATGCCCGATAGCTAGAAGAGGCCCAAAAGAGGTGAGTAAGATACAAAGAGGTCAGGGGAACCTAGAGGGGACGAGGTTGCCTGGGCACTGGTGTCTAGACTCATAAAAGATAAAGTATCGAAAGTAAGACTTGGTAGTGGGGTGTGTAAGACAAAGAAGGAAACCAAAAAGAAAGCAAAGAGGCTAAAGACAATGGCCAATTAGTAATTTTCTCACTTAGTAATCATATGAATGTAATTATGTGATTAGGACCTAGAAATGTACCCAAGGTGTGATTTAATGTCTACATTTCCCCCCACTTTATGTAGTAAAGTGAATGATCTATAGCATAAAGTAGATAGAATATGTGTACCTGATAACCATGTAGATCAATGGCAAATAACATGCCGAGGAGACAAGGAAAAGTGTGGAGTGATAAAATGAAGCATGAAAGATAGAGAAGAGGAAGTGATCCTAGGGGTGAAAAGCATATGTGTATATGTCACATTGTGCATGTTACTTAATGCTTGATGATGTGACTATTGATTCCCATAAGGACAAACCTAGAAAAGAGAAGAGAAAAAGAGTAGTAAAATATGTGTATATGTAAAATTTGATCCAAACATATAAAAAGTGTGTAAAATGTATGTAAAAATGTGAAAAAGGAACATGTGCACCTGATTTGTGATGAGTGAAAGGATATAAAGGATTCTGAAAATGCTATAGAAGAATTATTTTTTTGGGAGATCTCACACCAAGTACAATTTTTTAGGCGATCTCACGCCATGGAAGAAGCTTAGGGAGAAAGGTATAGTGTTATTCTCCAACCTTTGACTACTTCCTAAAGATTTATACACCACTAAAAATGGTGTGATCCTTCTTTTTCAAAGTTTGATCCATTTTGATCCAATAATAATAGAAAAAGGAGATAACATGCATGTTATGTGAAAACCATTATGTAGAGTGTTGAGAACTATATTGATCTAAAAATTTTTATGTAACTTCCCCTAGTCATAGGTGCTTAGGAAGGTTCAGGAGCACCCAAACACTCACATCTATATTTGGGCACTAGTTTCTATGTTGTGCTGAGGAGCCAAGTCATATTTTAAACCCTTTTTGTAATTGAATATTGTGCTAATTATGTACTGAACTATGATCTACTATAAATGTGAGCTTCTGTATGGATGACTGATTCACCCAATGTATTGCTACTCATTTATAGTGCATGTGACATTGCTAGGAGTATGCAGCCTAAAGGAGAGAACTAAATGTTGTGATAAAACAAATAACCTATAGGGTGAGGGAATGTTCTTTGGTAGAAACCAAGGTACATACAAACAAAGTGGCTAAGACATGTGTTAGTGTAAATATGACAATTATATAGAAGACAAAGCATAATTTATCAAGTAAGAAGATAATGTAGACCGTGAAAAGTGGATACAAACATGGGACATCACTTACAATGTCACAATAAAATCAAGGCCAAGGCATCCAAAATCATACAAGAAATGAAAAAACAAGAAATAATACATGGCCCATAAATAATGGTAGACAATGGAAAATAATGGAAAACAATAGTAATTAAAGTATTAGACAAGCATAGTAGAAAATAGTTCCTACAAAGCAACTTATACACATGAAGCACCCGTTAACATGCTAGAAAGATAAAAAGTATGTCAAAAGCATGTATGATATGATACAGTAGTGTGCTAGTAAGAATATGAAGTAGTATAAAATGAAACAACAGTACCTGTAGTGTGTACGAAAGTAGATTCCCCCATGAGCCATTGTGGGACTGGTAAGAGGTACAATGCCAAACATCCATGCTACGTGTAATAGATTTGTGTAAAGTATGCATTCACAACTAGAAGGAAAGTGAATGTGCATGTGTATAGGATAAATATAATGGCATATATCCATCTAACATAGTAAACAAAGTGTACGATGTGAGTATAAGTATGAAAGAACAATGTACGACTAAGATATGAAGTGTGTTGTGAGTGTGAGTGGGATGTAATGCAAAGTGAATGTGATGGGAGCAACATTCCTCCCCCCAAGCAGATGTGAATGAGCATTAGTGAAATGAGGTTCATTTAAAAATGCCCCCTCAATAATAAAAAATGAATCACAGAACAAGAGTGTGTCATCGGTAAATGGTTTAATAATGTATGCTAGATAGATATGCTCAATAAAGAATAGAGTGGAGAGAGTGAGTGTGTGTGGTGAGGTTCATTTCATTCATATTTATACCCTCATCAGTTGAGTATGAACTATGGAACTAGAGTGCATCGCCAGGAAATGTGATGAATGTGTGCTACAAATATGTGTCATAAATGTGAAGTGTGAAATGTGTAGTGTGTATGATGTGAGGTTCATGTCTTTAGTAAGCCCTCAATAGTCAAGTGTGAATCATATCACAAGAGTGCGTTATCAAGTAATTATGATACAAGTGTATCCATATGTGTAAGATATAGAAGGAGGACTAGATACAAAGTATGAAGTGACATAGTAGAAACATGAGACACTTGATAATGCTAGAAGGGGGGAGAGACTAAGCGTGATTACCCCAAGTGTATGATGTGTATAATAATCAAGTAATATCATCTAATAGATCATCATTGTCATGGTAAAAAAGTAATGGAGATGCATCAAAGACTTGGTAAGCAATAGTATGTGGTTAATCATATAAAGAGCAATTGCAACATAGATTTTACATTCCCATTAGATATTCTTCATCAGTGAAATGTGCTAATGGAAATACATGTGCATACCATTGAGTAAGATTTGGGAATAGGTGAGAAATGAATCATTGAAAATCAAAATGCAGATGAAGGGCATAGGAAATGAAACATTGATATGATCAATATCTAATGTACTTCCAATATAATCAAGCCAAGAATGCCCAAGTGTGATTGGAGAAGTGTGTGCAACAAAAACTGGTAGTTGAAATAATCAGAGGCCATAAGCAGTAGTAATGCAAAAAATATCCATGATATAAATGAGGAGCATGTGGTTCAGGGATGAGATCTTCTAATGTGAATCCTAGCCAAGCTAATACATCATATGTGTAAATAATATCAGATCAAGTGGGATCGAATGAAATATGTGGCTAATAAGCATTCTTCATGAAATGACTGTATGTGAAAGGAGGGTATCATAGATGTAGGTTAATCAATGAGAGAAAATGATTGTGGTATGATGTATGATGTATGGACACACCCTTGATAAAGCACCATAACATTAGTAGGAGGGGGTGATACTAAAGTGGATGGAACACCATCTAATGCCAAGAAATGGGCTACATTGATGATCTGAATAAGGTATTTCATGGGTTCTTTCAGAGAACCGTGCCAACGGAACAACTCCTGGACATGGCTTTATTTGATGAGGAAGGTGCATACCATTGAATGACGAAAATGCTTTCATGGGAATTTGAGTTCCACATTGATGAGCCTGAATTTGAAATAAGCCAAGGACCATTATTGAAGGTGATATAAACAAAGAGGATAAACCCCTTGGTGAATGCTCAACAATTATTAGATGATCAAATATGCAACACGCTCAACAAATTTTCAGTTGATATTGAAGCTAGACTCTTTGGAAGAAATGAAAGGGTGAAATTCCTAGAGGAAGAGCTGGAGAAAAGGAGGAGGAGCTCCTTGAGAAAAGAAAGAACATAAAGAAAGAGGATCTAGTCAGTGCTCAGTTAAGGCATGAGTTAAAAGATGAGAAGGAAAGAGTGCATGGGGAATAAATGAAAATAGAGATGATCACAGATGCCATTGTCTTAAAGCATCTATAATTAACACCATGCACACAAAAATATGGATCAAGCTTGCAGTTCCTAGAGGACTTGACCCGTATAATCACCATGGAGATGAAACCACTTTCTTTAGAATCTGCGGAAGAGGCTTTGGCGCACCAAGAAAGAGAGAATGAGATGAAAGTTATGGAAATTGCTGCTCAGTACAACAAGATCCTCGCTGATGTAAAATTTTCCACACAAATTGTTGAGGCTACCTATGAAATTGCATGGATAGGGATATAGTGAAAAGTATTTTGGTGGCCACCCATGAAGTGGAACTCAAGGAGTTACAAGAAAAGAATAAGGGGAATAGGGCTGAATGGGAAATTTTTTAGCCGAAGTGGAAAAGAAATCAGAGGTCATTGAGACCTTGCGGGGCTCAATCAAGAACCAGATAAAATAATTGTCCCCCCAAATCACTCAAAGGATAGATGTTCTTGAGGATTTAGGCAAAAAACTAGAGGAGATCATGGAGACAATGAGCACTAAGGGAGAAGAGCTAAGTTTTAGGTAAGTGAGTGCCCTAGTGGGTGACCTTTGTTAACAAGCTCAGAATGAGGTTAACGCTTGGGGAAAGTTAGAAGTAGAATTAGGGAAGGATTTGCATATCCTCCTCCAAAAATAAAAAAAATTCCCCATTCTTTCATTCTTTCCCCATTTATTCATTCCTTTATTCTTCCATTCCAACCATTTATAGGATCCACCATTCTTTATTATTTATTGAAGAGTGTTTTCAAGGACAGACAATAGGCATAATGTGGGGTGATGTTGGGCCCCAGAATATCAGCTAAGTACAAGAAGGCACATGGGATCACGTGACCTTGTTGAAGAAGGGCACATGCGGTTGAAAGTGCCTAAGAAGGGTTCTAGTAGTAGGTTACAAAACATATAGTATGTAGACAAGATGAAATAGGTTTTGTACTTAGTCATATTCGGAATCCTAGGTAGCACACGAGAAAAGCACGACCCTTGTGGATAAGGTGCTAGCCTGACGATTGTAAGATCAAAAAGGGAATATTCCTAGCATGTGATGGAAGGTTCTAGAGGACATCATTACAAAGAGTGGAGAGATTAGGTCTATGAAGGCATGCTCTCATAGAGGACCAGTTCGACACTTGGTGACTGATCTGTAACTTTTGGAAAGGCATGGAGGTGGGTGCTAAGGTTATAAATACGAGTGCTTGGTAGAAGGAAAAGAAGAGAGTGTGGAGGATAAAAAAGGGAGGCGAAGCCTTACAGAAATAGAATGGAGGATTTTAAGGGTTATGGATTAGGAGAACTCTGTAAGTGATGAAACATTTAGAGGGATGGGTCTGCATTCATTTTTGTAATGTGATGAGCATAAAGTAGTTCTGATGCATGACTTTTCTTTGCACTATTATATCAAGGAATGTCATGACCTCAAGGAATTATAATGTGGTTATTAAACCTGTTAATATGAATATAATGCTTTGTTATAAATCATCTCTGTGTTAAGGAGTATAATACTTATTCATTTCCTTTATGTATGCATTATCTCTATGCACTATGTGTTATTTCTCTCTTTTGGATGAAATGAGATAACAACTCATTCTAGGTTTTTGTAATTTTGCATGTTTCTTTTTTGCTCATTTCCATTTGAATATCTATTATAAGATGATGCATTCTCACAAGACTCAAATAAAGGAGAGACTCGTCCCCCGTGCGTGCCTTGGGTGAGTGCCTAATGCCTGCTGGGTGATAAGCCAGTGTGCATGGGATTAGAATATTGGTCTAAGGGTATAAAATATGACTATAATAATCATCACACAACACCTATATCTAAATCAAATCCATAAATGTCATATAACATCTTAAGTTAACATAACATAATCAAAACCATAAATCGACAGATGATAAATCATGACAAAATCATATATATATATATATATATATATATCATCATATAAGTACATATGTACATCCATGACACACCACTAAGGGTTATGTCTCAAATTTGATACACTTTCAAAATATGTAAATTGTGCATCTCAAATATTTCCCCGCTAGGGTAGGTGTTTATACCTCTCTTTGGGCCTCATCTCCTCCATGGCCAAGAGCTCACTATGGCTATGCCATGGTCACTGTACTCCTAGATGGAACTGGTCATGCTCCACCCCTAGCTCCCCACTACTCTGCAAGATATGTTGTGTATCTCTAGACTCATTCTAACCTCGACATCACATTTCACTCATAATTGTGTGCCTCAGCTGCTAGTTCCTGGTACTTCTCTGGAGGAACAATACCCAGTGGTGTTATATTCCTATCTCCTTGTGATTCTATTGGTACTCCACTCTCTAACTCCACTACTAATATAGAACCAAGGTATCCAAATATGTCCATGTAGGCCTCCCTCTTCCTTCTATATTTGTTTTGCTACTAGATGACTAGGTGCCTCTCCTAGCTTGTTGTGTCCCTCTCTTAACGAGTTATATCACACTTTGTGTATAGGTGGTCCATCTCAACTAATGGCCCTCCATCTCCACCCTCATCATCTCCATATATAGCCTCATCTTCTATATGAACCTCCTCCTCCACATCCAACCCTAGCTCGGCCCTCTCCTCCTTTACTTGATCCATCCATGCCATTGTCATCCAATCTATGAATCCCACTCCCAGTCCTACATCATCATCATCATTCCATGGTGATCCAGCCTCTTCCAGTGGGTCTTCCATCTCAAGACTAGGAAATTACCTCTCTACCTCATCTCTCCTATTTCTAACAGACTCTTTGGGTATAGTCCACACTACACCAAAATACCACATAATCTGTGGAAATTGCACCACCTCTGCCATCTCTAGTCTCCTCCCCTACACCTAACTAGTCCTCATCCCCACTAACTTTTTGTTTTCCCTAGGCCATGTAAGAAATTCATGGTATTGATGCCATCTAACCTAATATACATCAAACTCCACAAACCTCTCTGTGTACCACTCCTCTCCTCTCTCTCTCTCCCTCCTTTCTCCATGATCCTGGTTGGCTTGCCATCTTATAAATATAACTGATAGCTCAATATGATTTAATATATGGGAGCATTGGTGGCATGATCACTACAATATGCTCATATTCCCAATAATATAACAAAAATCCAACATCCAAACCCGATCTCCTCTCAATCGCATACATCCATAACTTGTGATAGACCTATACTAGCAAAATAGGACAAAATGCAAATAACCTTTGATGATCTATAATATCTTCTGACACCCTCACCAATGTCCAAGGAAATCTCATACCTCTAGAATTTGGAAGTGTGTATCATAAAATCTCCATCATCAAACACTTATTTCACTAAATCTAGACTCCAGTATTATAAGTATTGGAAGAATTTCATCTCCTGAGATGCATATAACTCCACAAACCTCTCTGTGTACCACTCCTCCCCTCTCTCTCTCCCTCCTATCTCCATGATCCTGGTCATCTTTCCATCTCCAAAATATAACTGATAGCTCGATATGATTTCATTAATATATGGGAGCATTGGTGGTATTACCACTACAATATACTCATATTCCCAATAATATAAAAAAAATACAACATCCAAACTTGATCTCCTCTTAGTCGCATACATCCATAACTCATGATAGACCTATGCTAGCAAGGCAGGACAAAATGAAAATAACATCTGATGATCTATAATATTTTCTAAAACCCTCACCAATGTCCAAGGAAATCTCACACTCCCAGAATCTGGAAGTGTGTATCACAAAATTTCCATCATCAAACACTTATTTCACTAAATCTAGACATATTCTAGTAAATCTGGACTCTAATACTACAAGTATTGGAAGAATTCCATCTCCGTTTTTGGGTATATTAGATTCCATTTTTGTCTATATTGGATTATTGGATTCCATTATTAACAATATTAGATTTCGATATTGTCATTATTGGATTTATTCTAGTTCCAAGTTCACTATTATTGGAATCTAATTTCACTATTATTAGATTCTAATATCGCTATTATTGGATTCCAATTTAGCTAATATTGGATTCCAACATTGCTATTATTGGATTCCAATTTTGCCACTATTTAAATCCAATTTCTAACTTCTGATTTTTGGATTTCAATTTCACTAGTTTAGGATTATTATTTTGTTATTTTTTATTTCCTCACATAATCCTAACAACAAATAACTTACATAAGTGTATTGGTTGTTAAATTACATAAGCCTAGTGGCTGCTAACTTACACAAGAGTAGACCCTCTAGGTGAAATAATCCTAGTGACTGCAAAATTACACTAGCCTACTGGTAACAGGTTACATAAGCTTACTCACCCCTAAGATACATAAGCCTCACAAACGCTAACTTACATAAGCCTAGCTGCCATAAATTTACTTCATCCTAGGGGTTAAATTTGATAGCCACTTATGTCTGTCAAACAATTTTTAGATGACAATAATTTAACAATATATCCCTTTAACAAATACAAAAAATATTTATTTAAACACTTCAAATTTATATATATATATATATATATATTTGTATATTATATATTGAAATAATTTTTATATAAATCTATATAAAAATGATGATGACATTGTAAATATGAAAGTTACCTGTGACAATTATTTCAAATATTTAAAACTATATTATGACTAAAATCATGAAAAAATGTCTAAATGGCCATTAAATTTAATCCCTGCATTATCTAATGGCCGCAAGATATATAAGTATAGTGGGCACTAAGTTATATAACCCAAGTGACAACTACGTTACATAAGCCTAGGGCCCCATGAGACACATAAGCCTATCGGCTACTATGTTACATAAGCCTTGTGGCCCATGATACACTTAAGCATTGCGACCACTAGGATACATCTTTTTAACATTTATTTGATTAATTTATAAAATGGAAAACAAAATAGTAGTTATTTAAATACTTAAAATTTATATTTATTTAATATATTATGTATATTATATATTGGTATAACTTTTTATATAAATCTATATAACAAATGACGGTGATATTGTAAAGTAATGTTATGATTTTCTATTCTGTAAATCATAAAGAACAACAAAGAGTTAAGAATTACATTAAAAAAGTTTTTTTGAAGAAATGGATTTGAAAATGTATTTCCATAGGAAATCAATTCCTTCTGGAAAATTACATTGAAAATTACATAAGCATTGATCCCTCACAATGGTATTAATTATTTTTCTTGAATTTGTTCAATGTATGTCTAGATAGCTTCATGTCCCTGAATTGGTATTTTAATTTGATCTCCTTTCCATATTTTTCATTGAATCCATGCCCAGATGACACTGTCTATATCAATATCTGATGTGTCACATGTTTTTTCAGCACCATTGCTTTTTCTTTAAGCATTCCTTCTACCTTTCTTTTTCTAAATTTTATTTTCCTATGGGTTCCCAATAGCGTACCCTTATCTTTTGAACCTTTGTGTGAACATCTTGTGTTAGAATTAATTCTACCTTACCCATCCATATAGGTATGTTATCATCAGCTAGTCTTATTAGTATCATCTTCTCAACATGCACATCCACTACTCGGTTGAATTCCTCTCGAGGTTTATCAAAAATAGGCCCAAAATATATATCCTTATTTGAAAGCACATTTTGACTATAGTAGTTTTCCATGTCAAGACATGGTACACCCACTATCTGATCATACATTGTACTATCCTGAACTACTTTTTGCTAAAAAAAGTCTCTCCTCGTCATTCTACAATTGACGAAGGGATTCTCTAGAGAACATAGAATTTTTTTCCAATATGTAATATTCGGAACCTATTATGCTTCTCCACCATTTGTTGAACTCTTTTCCCAGTTTGTGATGTATACTTGAATGCCTCTATGCAGGTTTGTTATCTCTTTTAGTTCTTTAAAGGGTGCCAATGGAGGATACCCTTCAAGAAAGAAAGGTTTCCATCCATTGTTTTCCAGATCTCGATTGAGTGTGACTAGTATGATTCGATGATTGATTATTTAAACTCCATGACAGGCTTGTTTTTGATGACATGGAATTTAAACATCTTTATTTTTTTGATACCCATGATCTTATGGTTACCATATAGAAAGTGTGGTTCCAAAAAGGCCTTAAAGTCGTAGAATTCCTTGATAAGTTACGAAGTGAATATGCTAGACTCCTCTTAGCATGTTTTGTAAGTGTCCATTATTTGAGGCAAAGATATTGTTTCCAATTTGCATAAGTAAAATGATAACCGATTGAATGTCCCATCTATTTCTTCATGTGTGTGACCCACTATAAGGAAACTCATGAATACTATGTTAAAAACCCTTTTAGCAATAAAAATGGATGCAAATGCAACCAATGTATGATTTTTTTGTCACTTACAACATTATCTAGTTGTAAGTAGAGAATTGGTGGTTGTTTTCTAAATTAACTTGAACATATGCTTACAATATTAGTTGTATGAGACATTATCTAGTTGCAAGTAGAGAATTGGTGGTTGTTTTCTAAATTAACTCGAACATATGCTTACAATATTAGTTGTATGAGCATGCTCATTTTTCTACTTGTATTTCTTGCCATATTTTGATGAGATTTGATTGACGTTGGAGGAAGGTTGAAAAATGAAAGGCCCTCATTAAAATTTTGTAGGATGTAAGTAAAGATATAACATGCAAACAAAAATCTCATTGTCACTTTAGTACCACATTATCCCACTGAACGAGACATGTGTAGGGATACAAAACTCTTCTCCACCATTTTGGATATCAATGTAATAACTGTGACAGTGTTTGAATTGTTTATTTGTTTTCTTGTATTTCTATTTACTACCCTCCTCTCGCCATCAATCTAACATTTTTTTATATCCGTAACAGGAACTTTTTGGGATTCCATGACATTTGTACCATGTATTCTGACATACATCCCTTCCACATAACTTTAATTTATTTATAGTATGTTAAAAAATTTGACCTAGATCACAACTGCTAGCATTTGTGGTGAATGTATTAAGTACAAAGTTTTAGATGACAGGTTCGTTCATAAGTAGAGTTAAATTCCAACTGTAATTGAAAGCACTTAGAGATAGATTGGAGAGACATCCTTCCTTGTAGGAAGGTTTTTTATCAACTTCATACATACATTATTCTCCTTTTTTCATCATTTTCCCATGTCTTTAGTGTACTAGAAGAAGTAGAATTTACCTTTTGGAATTTATAGGTGTTGTAAGATATTTTTATCAAGTGTTCATTACTAATACATATGGAGGATTCATATGAATTTGGGTATAATAGTTGAGGCAATGGATCTTCAAATGCACTCCACATTTTTACTGGAAATTTTTCTTGAATTTATTTTAGCCTTACTTCCATAACATAACCATCCTGATGGGCCAATTTTTTGGTAGGACATTGGATGAGAGACCATTCTGATATGAAGAAACATTTGCAAGAAGGCTTGATTAATTTACCAACATGCACCCCAAATGTATTTCCATCCAATTATTTTTAAGTGAACCATGTCTCCTTCACATACATTTGTAATTGTTGCTTGTGCAACAAATTTGTATTCTTTTGAAAAAAAATGTATCAAATTTGCAATAACCCCCTTGATCTTTAAATCGAAGTTAGCATTTGATGTGCCAGTTGTTTCTTGGAGTTTAAAATTTCCATTCACACGAAGTGCAATTATTTTTTATAGATAAAATAGGTTTGTGATTGGCCATGCAAATTCCCTATTGCGTTGTAGACTTGGATAGAAATCATTGCATGTAGTTATAATATTCTCCACAAAAACACCAAACTATGTGGGTCCCAACACTACTCCAAAAATCAAATGTTGATCTTGTACCAAGGATATAAACCTTTTATATATATCACATTCTTTCTGAGCACGCTTATGTTTTAGCACCATGTAGGTTGTAGTAAATTCATCCCTATCTTTAGGAGTTGTGAAATAATGGCTACCACTATTAACATTCAAACCCTCATCCTCATTACATGTATCCTCTGAGTCACTTCTCATGATGTTTTGAATACCATCATGCCCCACATGCAAAAATTTTGAAATCACATGTTTAATAATTTTCTTCATTTCCCATGCGATAAAGTATCCCTTATTTTTATTTTTTTCTAGGGTCTCACAATCAACAATTGTGTATGGCAGTCTCACTCTTCCATTGAATACAATACTTATTGTGATAATGAATAAGCTAGACCCCATGTCTCTATAATGGAGTATATCTTTGGATGGATAAAATAGTCCCTCCGTAACTTTCACACCTTTGGATAGTAAATCCACATGTGCTCCATATTAAAAAAAAGAATTCATTTTGATTTGTATCCATAAATAAAAAGATAAAATTAGTACTGAAGATGCTTAAATATTTAACATTAGTATGGAGAATTGAAATCAGAATGAGAAAATAAAAATATACATCTTTAAAACCTCATTTAATCCAAATATTTAAACATATAACACATTGTATTACATGTTTATATCCCATTGCTGTGTGTATATTTGTATCCATAAATCACATAGTCTATGGCTTTCAAAATTCATATAGCCTAGCAGCCACTGGGAGTTAATTTTTTTTTCGTACACAAAAAAAATCAAATATTGACTAGAATAGGAGGTCAAATGTTGATCATTGTACTTAAATGTGTGAGCTTATGAATTTACAAGCTCAAAAACCTCTGGTTGGACATGTGAGTGATCACTCATTGAATTGCAAGCGAGTTGTGGCCTCGAACAACCAAAAAGGGTGATTCCTCGCTCATAGAAGATCAATCCCTCATACGTCAAAGTGTGATCCGTTGCATGATGAAATGTTATCCCTCACATGACGAAGTGGGATCCCTCACATTGACGAAGTACGATCTCTCACACCATTGAAGTGTGATCCCTCACACGATGAAGTCAAATCATTCACACTTTGAATAGTGATCACTTGAATATCGAAGGGCCAACACTAAAATTTTCACCCGCCATTCTAGTGAAAAAATTTCTAGCCTAGCTACCTCTTACACTTAAATTTAGGGTCATTAATATTGTGTCAAAATAAATCGTTCATGTATTTTTTTATCTAATTTTATAGCTATGTTTATTTGATGATATAGAGTTCAAGTTTAGTATTTATTTTATTAATGATGGTGTTACATGCTTTCATTCAATTATGTGTTTTAATTGTTTCTAAGGTTTTTATATCTTATGAAATATTTTAACAATATAAGTTTATTTTTAATAATTTTCTATAATATTGAGAAAATTAACCCATGCTATGTAGTTTATTATTAATAATTGTCAATATTAAAGACTTAATTTTAGTTAAATCAATTAATGTCAAATTTAAGTTTCAAAAAATGTCGAATTTAAGTTTTCATACATTTAAAAGTTATGTTATAAAAAATATTACCTTAATTATTTACGATAACAATTACACTTGTTTGTAAGGTCAAATTTTACCTAATTCATATTATGCTTCCCTAAACATTAATTGACCATTAAACCGTATAACGTAAATTCCACTACTTGAGAGTATTTTTTTATTTTTTTCGTACTGCATTTAATGTTAAGTGGTAAAATATTAAATTTTTATCCACACAATCTCTGTCAAGGTCTATATTTTAATGCAAAAAAAAAGAAACCCGTATACTCATTTCGAAGGTGAAAACACGAAAAATAAGGAACAAAGTTATAAAAAATTAAAATAGGTGAAACAATGTTATTTTATTTTGAAGGATTTCATTTTATACACCCATTTCATAGTGATTGTAAAGATTTAATTTGTTATTAGGTATTTGACCAATTTTCAATGTTTTTCCATAATTTTTGATTATGTGAATTTACAGAGCGCAACACCCATTGTATATTTAGTATTAGACAATGAAAAATGAAATTAAGTTTAGATAAAATATGGAGTAAGGAAATTGTTTAATTTATGAATGTTTATAGTAACTAATAAATTTGCAGAACATGAAAAAAGCACCATTTTCCTTGTTTTCATGTTTCAAATCCTAATGCCTCAATACATCTCCATGAAACTATGAATATAATATGGTATTTTCAACACAGCTAAGCAACTTCTATGAAAAGTACTTCTGCATTTAGAAATTTGATTGAAATAGTGTCTCTAATTTGTAAGAGAATACAAGGGATGCATAGAATTTGGGTCCTTATATTCCTATAGTCACAAAATCATGCACTTTAGATATTTTTTATCCCGGTCTCATAATACAATTTAGAAGGTTATTGAGTGAAGAAAGTACTAATTAACCCCCATTCTTTTGGCCATCTTGTTTATTTTAATTCATAATTTTTGACCTATTACACCCATATTCCTATCCATCTTCTGACATCCCACATTATTTTAGCATTAGTTGGGCTACCTAAATTTAATACTGGGGCACTTATAGGCACCCTGGTCCCACCTGGGGGTGCCTTGATCCTTATAGCACTTTTATACCACCTTTTGGGCCTCTTTTAGCCATTTTTCATATTTATCTTTCTTTTGGTCATCTTTTTTGGGGTTAATTACAAAATTAGAGAAAGAGAACCCTATAAATATAAATTTATGAGACCATAATGAGGGACCTAACATCATCTAATAATATCACTCATCTAGAGTCACATCCATATATTACATTTACATCCACATCACTCCATCATCAAGGTACAAGATAGGAAGTAGGCATCACACTTTATAGGAGGAGGGATTCTATTCTATTCCATGCACAAATTCCATTACATTTTCTACATTTAGATATTTCTTGTTGTATCACAAAGTACAACTCACACAAGAGAACCTAGGGAATGACATGCACCCACTCAATAGAAATTCATTTGGGTCTGAAATGTAGTGTAGCACTTAGTTTAGTAAGCCCATTGTTGTGGCAGCTGAGGTTAGTACGACCCATTCATTCCACATATTTATTTTTTTAGGGTTTTGATACTTATTCTTGATCTTTTGTAGGTTATTCTTCCTCTTGGAATATTCATAGCATCTGACACAATACAAAGAAATTAGTGTGACAACCAATGAAGGTTACATATCATCTTACGACCCTATGAGAACCAAGATCAGATCTTTTTCAGAGACCAGGGTGCTTGTTTCTACATGCTAAAGCACCCATAGGTTCCCCAATACCTTCTTGGGAACTCCAATATGCTTAGATCCTCTAGATATGGCCTTTGTGAAGACCTCTGCATAGTTTTTCCTTCTCTTGTTCCATTCATTAATCTCTGTGACATCCTGTGATAGTGGTCGATTATCAGTTGAGTTCTTTCCTCACCCTCTTTTTACAAAAATTAGGGTTTTATTTCCATTATATTAATTATTTAGTTACTTCATATTGCTTTAGTACATTTATTTACAATGTCTATGCCCTCCTATATTATATTATCTACTATAGCCACTACACATAGTTTATTCGAAATTTTAGTTAATCATTTTGGTGAACCTGACTTGGGAACTTTCTCTTCCTTATTTTAATTTATACCCATTACCCATAGTGGTCATTTTGGATCCCTTTAGTATTGTTAGTTCCATTTAGTTTCCTATCGTAATTCTAGGTCAATGGATGATACCACCACCTCTATGGCTGAAAAACCCTTTAGATAATTCTAACTATGTTCCTCTCCATGAAATTGAAGCCTAAGATAGTGAAAAATCCTATGATGAAGACACCAATGTTGACAAAGAATAACCTAATGCTATTACTGATTTCCACCAAGCTTTGCACGAAAACCCCACTCATCTTCCACATGTCTTGCACGCTTTAATTTACATTCAGTGAGCTCGTGAAACTTCCACTTATGCCATGGTTTCTTCGGATCCTATGGTCTTCACTCCACCCATTTATGTTTCCACTCCTATTGTTATAACTACCACTCCCATCACTCACCTTAGTACTCCTAATATGAAACTCGACTCTTTTTCAAACACTCATGATTTAACCTATTTATATCAGGATTTGGAAAATAAAATTATCTAGCTCTAGTTTACTACTTCTGGAGGATATCTGTCTCTAGATTCTACCTCTTTGTTACATACCCCCTTCGCACCATTTATTTCTGCTTATGAATTTCCACCCAACTTCATCTCTCCAAAATTTCCCATTTTTAAAGGCCATGGTGACCCACAAGAGCATCTCCATGATTTTTATGTAGCATGTCTCGATTATACGAATGATAATACCATTCTCACTAATATTTTTCCTCACAGTTTACAAGACTATGCAATGCACTAGTTCTATGACCTACCTGTTCATTCGGTAGTCTCTTTCATGCATCTGGATGAAACCTTTCTTGGAGATTTTTCTATCAACATTGGCTCTAACATTTCGTATACTCAACTGGAACAACTTAAGAAAGGGACCAAAAAATAATTATCTAATCGTGTATTGTGGTACAAACACAAGTTAACTAAGATGACTAATTCCCTTGTGGATTCCAAGATTGAAGACATATTTATTCATATTCATTTACCACCACTTTAAGAGAGTGTTCTCTTTGATAAATTTTCCTTGATTGAATTTTTTTTTCACACTCTCAAGCTTCATGAGAATAAGATTATTTCCATAGGGAAAATTTATTATCAAGAACAAGCTTAGTCCTCTAATCATGTTCTAAGTAAACCACTGTTTAAAATTTTTATATCTAAAACTAAGGATAAACAACCTACTATAAATGTCATCTCTACTCCTTAAGATATTTGACCCCAACCATACATATGCACTCTTACTCATCTTAGTACACCACTGATCATTTTGCTACCACAACTCATCGACAATAATCTTATTACCTTACCATCACCTCTATAACTTGATCCATCTCGACCCAAAGGGCGTAACTTCGATGAAATCTCTTATTGTGATTATCACCAATGTGTAGGACATTCCACTGATAGTTGTTTTCAGTTCCAGAATCTCATTCAATATTTTCTTGATAATGCACAAATTGAACTTTTGGAATCTAGAACATCAACACTTACTAATGAAAATCATAAACTTAAGATTTTTAATAACCCATTACCCAAATATGATACGAAATTGACTGATTTCTCCACTAATTATGCCACACCTTTTCCATCAGGAGCTTCTGATTTCTTAGTTGCTAACAATGAATCTTCACCACCAGTCATTTATCTTTCAAATGCCAATTATCACGCTATATTTACATTTAATCATTTATACATCCATGCATCTATAGGCTTGACTGCCATAAAAAATACCAATTTTTACCCATCATGGCCCATTAGTGCATGTTCTATGTCCCTCTTTAGGGCCATCGGTTACCCTCCATTGCAAATTAAGTACCCCTTCCACAAACCCTTCAATGTTGTTAAGCTACATGTCATAGTTGGCCCTTTCACTATGCTTGTCCCTTTCCTTGTTTGAAACATAGTCAAGGGATGTGACTGCTTCTAGGCCTTAATTGGATTCATGACTCTTAATCTATCATATCTATAAATCACTTGTGAATTAAATTCATTAAAAAATGCTATGTCATTTCTATTAATGGTGTTCCTCCATCTCCTCCACTTTTTTCATCTCCTCATACAGTTACTCATGTGCGACCTCTTCTAACATTTCTCATTATATGTTATTAAAATCACTGTCAACTCTTAGTTCACCTACTCAAGTATCATATTTACAAATAAATTGTTCCACTAGTCCTACACATTATCATAGGCCTCTTCTTAGGATAGTCACTACATCTCGGTGTTGATCACCACCTCGATTTGTTCTACATGGTTTCTCATCACATTCGCATTATACATCACATAGATCTCCATTGCTGACATATTTTACTATGCCTCAATCTTCATCATAAATTCATCCATCGCATGCACATATACTTCATTCACTAGCACATCATTTATCTCCCATACCACCACTATTAGAACATGGCCCTACACTTTCATCCCCATAGACATCGGGTGGAGGACCTTCTTATTTCACTATCATTGGTTAGTTTACATACTTGGGGGTCATAACACCTAACATATCCCCCCATTCTCATTTATCATAGCCATCATACCTATATTATCTTTGTATTCTTCTATCAACACCTTCATCACGCATTTTGGCATCATCATTACTCGATGATGCATTCTTGTACTTTGGTTCACACTTGGCTATTGAGGGATTACAAATACATTGAACCCCAACCACTAAACTATAGGCATTACACATTTTGTTTCATCACATGTCACACATCATACACCATGCACCATACATTCTTCACATTTGCTTACAAAATTTTTCTATTTCCACATTCATACATCATACATTATACTAGTACTCACCTTACACGTTTATACATGTTGTCTCACATCCTATATATAAATATATACCATACATCATACACTGCGCGTTACTCACATTCTACATATAATATTAGTCTTCCTCTAGCCTTACATTCATCCCTACATACTAAATTACTCATCTATCTACATGTTATACATTACATTTTATACATTATACACATCTAACACATAATATATTTACACATTCTACTCATCACATGGTCATATATGTTAGGAAATAAGAGATAAAATATACAGAGTAATCCCTCACAGAATCGCAACAGTAGAAAATAATATGCATAAATTATTACAGATCTGAAATAAAATTGTAGAATAAAATAACACAACACAAGGAGACAATATTTAAAGTGGTTCACCCAATTTTGGCTACGTCCACCAAGAATCACTTGCTCAGATTTTATTACAAGCCACCGCTCTCTCAATACAATACCCAAATCCGTTTGGAGCTATGCTCAACAAACTCTATAGAATTCACACCCGAATTCAAAACACATCTGTAATACATTTTCTTGTCCATCTATCATATGCAGTTGTCTATTTATATGGTCTTATGCATATGATAGATGGACAAGCAAATGTATTGCAGATATGTTTTGAATTCGGGTGTGAATTCTGTAGAGTTTGTTGAGCATAGCTCCAAACGGATCTGGGTATTGTATTGAGAGAGTGGTGGCTTGTAATAAAATCTGAGCAAGTGATTCTTGGTGTAAAAATGCTTAAGTAGTTTTCTATTTATATGGTCTTATGCATATGATAGATGGACAAGAAAATGTATTGTAGATGTGTTTTGAATTCGGGTGTGATTTCTGTAGAGTTTGTTGAGAATAGCTCCAAATGGATTTGGGTATTGTATTGAGAGAGTGGTGGCTTGTAATAAAATCTGAGCATACACCATGCACCATACATTCTTCACATTTGTTTACAAAAATTATCTATTTCCACATTCATACATCATACATCATACTAGTACTCACCTTACACGTTTATACATGTTGTCTCACATCCTATATATAAATATATACCATACATCATACACTGCATGTTACTCACATTCTTCACATAATATTAGTCTTCCTCTAGCCTTACATTCATCCCTACATACTAAATTACTCATCTATCTACATGTTATACATTACATTTTATACATTATACACATCTAACACATAATATATTTACACATTCTACTCATCACATGGTCATATCTCATCACTACATATACTACGTTGTCTTCTAAGTGCTACACTCACCACCCTATGATGCACTTTAGTTCCTTGGTCCATACTCAACTGCTGAGGGTTTACAAATCAAATGGACCTTACACTCACTATGTGACATTTCATCATGCGATATTTCCATCCTAGTGACATACGATTTAGGCTAAATCATCACATATAATATCATTTTGTAGTGGTATACACCTTAGGTTACATCACCACTCCCTCCTTTCATCTTGTAGCGACATACACTTTAGGCTAAATCATCACCTATTTCTATCATATTATAGTGATATACACTTAGACATAAATCATCACCCCTCCATTCATCATTTAGTGATATAATATTAGGGCTAAATCATCACTCATCTGTTCATCCTATAGTGGTATACACTTAGGCTAAATCATCACTCACCTATTCATCAGTTCATGATATATGCTTTGGCTATAGGGTTCATGCACACCTTTTTTTATATGTCACATCTCATCATCATTACACACACATTCATCATAGTGCTAGACAAAACATACACTACTTAACCATTTCCCAGTGACACACTCTCGTTTAAGGTTCATTCTTGACTATTGAGGGGGAAAATAAAATGAATCTCATTTCATACATTTCCATACATGCGGGGGTCACGTGGCTCTTATCATTAAATATTGCATTGTATTGGGGGTATTTACTCTTGTTTACTAGTGTTTTAAATGATCACTTTATTACACATGTTAGATTGATTTATTATATGTTATTATCTATACCATACACACATGAGCATTCATGACTTTTTTAGTGTGATCATAGATACATGACTGCTACATGCAACATGGATGCTCACTTTCTACCCTTACTACACTGGTTGTTGGGGGCATCCACATTCGTCTTATCCAAGTGCTATTATTTGATTTTGTAGTTAACATCTTACATTACTTGATTATATATGATTTTTACATATTGGTTATTTCTCTAACATGCTAATAAGTGTTTCATGTGAAACACTTGTTTTTTAGGATTATATGTTTCCATGATTACTTGTTTTCTTTTTTGTACTTGTCTGCCATTGCTTGCTTCTTGTATGTAGGATTTTCACCATGTCTGTGTGCATACTTGTTTGTTGTTTATGGTCATGATGACATTGGGTGTCCTGTGACATCGTGGGTGATGTACCATATTTGTAGCTAAATTTTTGTGGCTTATTTTCTTTCTTACATTTTTACATTGTTTGTGTAGCTTATACATGTTTTCTATATTTATGCATTATTTATTTACACTTGTCTTTGGCTTGCCTTATTTTTTTGCATGCCTTGGTTTCTACCAAGAACTGTCCAGAGTTACAATGTACATGTGGTTGGTCCTCTTTCAGGGCCACATGTCTCAAATCAATGACATTGCATGCACCCCCAAATAGGGGGGCATCATTTGGGGTTTATAAATACTAACACTGTTATTTATACTAGTTCAGTACAATGCACTTTCCGCCCTTAGAATTGTGGGTTTACATACAACGAGTGAGTTCAGACTAGTCTACAAACCCCATACACAATGGATTTTACAAGACAACGTGTCCTTAGCATTTATGGGAAGTAGTTAAAGGCTTGGAGGTTACAGTGGGTGTGCATCTCTACACTACTCCATCCAGTGGCATTTGATTGCCCAAAAAACTAGGACACCATAGATAACTCTTCACACACATTTCAACAGAAGTGGTTAAAACTTGAAGGACATAGACCATTTCCTCCCTACACTTCTTCAACTAGGGTGGTGTGAGATCACCTAAAAAAATCATAGTACAGGATATCCTTCTACACTCTTCCTCTCAACATGGATTAGGTGCACATGTTCCATTTACAATTTTATTTTCACATACTTTACATTTGTGTATTTTATACATTTATACACACACACGTATTTTACATAGCATTTTTACATTTACATATATACATATTTGACTACTTGATTATTTTCTCCTTACAGGTCTCGCCATATGAGAAAAAAGTTGTCAAAATGGGGGAAACAAAAAAAATAGTGACAACAAAAACCTTCTGTGACAACACATGCTTTACTAACCATGTAAGTACACTACACATTGCAAAAGCTATACACATGTGTTTCGCCCTACATTCACTCTCATCACTTTTTCTTTGTGAATTTTTCATTTATAGTTACCACGTTCTTCCATATTTTTGTCATTCCATGCTTTTGTCTAGTCCTTCGACACATTTTCTTCTACACTCTTCATGGACATTAGGTACGCATCTCTATCTACTTTATATTACCAAGCTTTTTTCTTACCAACATAAAGTGGGGGAAAAATGTAGTCACAATCATGCACTTTAGACATTTATTTATCCCAGTCTCATACTACTATTTAGCATGTTCTTGATTAAAGAAAGTAATAATTAACCCCCATTCTTTTAGCCATCTTGTTTATTTTATTTTGTAATTTGTGACCTATTACACCCATATGCCTAGCCATTTTCTGACATCTTGCACTATTTTATCATTAGTTGGGGTGCCCAAATTTAATGGTGGGGTGCCTATAGGTGCCTTGGTTTCACCTAGGGCTTCCATGGTCCTTATAGCAATTTTGTGCCACCTTTTGGGCCTCTAGTAGCCATTTTTCATATTTATCTTTCTTGTGGTTGGCCTTTTCTGGGTTAATTATGAAATTAGAGCAAGAGAACCCTATAAATATAAATTTATGAGACCATATGAGGGAACTAGTATCATCTGCTACTATCACTCATCTAAATTTACTTCCATCTATTGAATTTGCATCTACATAGCTCCATAATCAATCCACAAGCTAGGAAGTTTGCATTACACTTCATAGGGGGAGGGAATATATTTTATTCCATTCACACATGCTATTACATTTTCTATATTTAGATATTTTTCACTATATTACAAAGTGTGACTGACACAAGAGAACCTAGGACATGACATGTACACACTCACCAAAACTACATTTGGGTCTGAAATATAGTGCAACACTCATTTTAGTAAGCCCACTGTTATGGCAGATGAGGTCATTCCGACCCATTCATTCTGCATATTTATTTTTTTGGGGTTTGATAATTATTCTTGGTATTTTCCAGGTTATTCTTCCTCTTGGGATATTCAGAGGATTCGGTGTAGTACAGAGAAATTATCGTGAAAACCAAAGAAGGTTATAGATCATCTTATAACCCTGCGAGAACCAATATCAGAGATTTTTTAGAGACCAGGTCACCTATTTATGCATGCCAAGGCACTCATTGGCACCCCAATACCTTCTTGGGTACTCCAATTTTCTCAAATCCTCCATATTAGGCCTTTATGGGACCTCTGCATGGTCCTTCTTGCTCCTGTTCCATCTAGTAATCTCTGTGACATCCTGTGACAGCCATCGATTATCAGTTGAGTTCTTTCTTCACCCTCTTCTTGCATAATTCAGGTTTTATTTCCATTAGATTAATTATATAGTTACTTCATATTGATTTAGCACATTTGTTTACAACATTTATGTCCTCTTAGATTATATTAAATACTATAGCCACTACACATAGTTTAGTCCAAGTTTTAGTTAATCAATTCCACATTCACAAATTAATCTAAATTATCCATATATTGTTGATGATGTTGATGATTCAAAACTGGAATAAAAATGTTTAATAACCCCAACATATGATAGAGATAGAAATAATGAGGAGCTGATGAAAGAATACAAAGAAGATCTTTGGTCAAAATATGTTGTGGAAACATTTATTTCAAAATATGAAGAGGTGTATGAAGATTTAAACCATGGAAAAGTTAGTAAGAAACATTGGGATAATATAGCAGATCCTTTGAATCAAGTTTATGGAAGAAAATCTACTCAAATGAAATGCAAATACAAGATGAACAGGTTGAAGAAAACCCTCAAGAAGGAGAAACAATTGGAAAGCAAAAATTTGGCAACAAATTCAACATGGAATTTGTATGATGATATGGATCGCATTGCATGGAAAAAACTCAAGGTTATTGGTTTTAATGGAAAAGAGAGGGTTAATATAACCACTTATACTTCTGAAAAAGACATGAGAGGGAAATTAGAAATCCCTTCTATCAACATTGAAAATTTGGAAGGAGCAAATAAAGAAAGCCCTTTAAATAAAAATGTAATTAAGAGAAAACGTGGAAAGAGAAAATGAAACTCTTTTGGAGATTTGAAAGAGGTAATAAAAAATAACATACATCTATTCAGTCAGATATTGAAAGAAATTGAGCAAAGAAGACTTTAAATTGAACATGAAAGAATGGAACAAGAGAGAAAGCTAATGGAGAAAATATTGGATGTAAAACTTCAAGTCAAAATTCTTTTTACCCAGGTAAATTATAGTTTTTTTATCCATTCTAATTTAGTATTGCATCATTCATTCCATTATAAAAGATGGTATGTATTATGTAAGAAAAAAGAACATGCATTGGAGTTAGATAATACTTATCTATTTTTCATTCTTCTTTTTTTATTTCAGAACAATTCAAACTATCGACATCATGGGTTCCACCGAGATCATTGACACACACATCCCAATATATTATTTGTGTAACAAAACAATTTAAAAATGTTGTTGGTAAACATGTATTTTTTTTAGGAAAATATGATAATTCAATATGTGAGACATCAATTGAACCATATATCATTGGTAATATAGTCAAAGTATGGAGTACTTATATAATCTATGTAATTGATAGATGCTAATATTGACAATGAACACGGTGTTTGTTTGTTGATAATGTTTGTAATATTGATAATATTTACATGTAGAATATGTGGTTAATATTTACGTGTGCCATTAAACTAAAAAAATTATAGTTCATGTGATATTTTAAATATGATAATTCAATATGCAAGGCATCAATTGAACCACATCTTATTAGTAGTATAGTCAAACTATGGAATAATTTTTTACTCACTGTAATTTATAGATGATAATATTGACAATGGGCATGGTGTTTTTTTTATGATAATGTTGATAATATTTACATGTGGCATATATGGTTAATATTGTGGCTCCCCCAAAATTAATTGGTCATTAATCCAAATAAAGTAAAGTTCACGTGATATTCAAAATATGTGTGCCTTTTGATAGCCATTAATTGACCATTAAATATAAAGCAATTTAAAGACATACACATATTTTTTGTAATTTGTGTGCTGAAGAAAGTGGTGGTTGGAAGTTTTGGTTCCATGTAATTATATATTTTCATTTATTAGTATATTTCCTGGACACTCAAATTTTTGAATCTTTTGGCAAGAACATTGGTGTGAGGGAAAAAATCTATAAGAAAAATCATCCATCAGAAAACCTGATCACGGTTTGATTTCAAAAATTATGAGCAGGGATTTTTTCATGAAAACCTCAAAAATAAGTATGCATTCTCTCCTTTATTTCTTCAAATTTTTGAAATTATCTAAGTGTATGTTTTTTCGCATCCTTTTCAACAAAACCCTATTTTTTCTACTTCCAGTAGTCAAATCTGTTGATTCTTTAACACTCTTTTACAAACATTTCTCAACTGATAGGGTTTGATATTGTTATGTCATTATATCTTGTGATCCCTAAATGGTTTGTGAGATATGTGTGTATCATGCTTGCGAGTAATGGAAAAAATTTTATTGCCATTTTTTTGTAAGAGGACTGATAAATATTTCGTAAAATACCTGACATGGAAAACAATGATAATTGGTAGCAAAAAAATGGGTGTTGCCGATAATGATGAGGATATTAGATTTTATTCATTTAGAGATGTTATTTATTTAGGGCTTTTGGACCGCTATCAGTCAGTTTTTATAGATATTCATTTTAAATTAAAGTAATGAAATAGTGATAGTATCTTCTAGTAGATGAAATAGTAATAGTAACACAAATAATTGTTTGTTTTTTTAGAGTAATTGTTGGATTTCATAAGGAAATTATGGGAAATACAATGTTCTAATAACATATATGTGACTACTAAAGGAAAAATACAAAGATTTTTTTCTGTGTAGGTTCCTCCATGAAAAACAGTGAATTGGGGAACCATAAAACCTGTAATGTGAGAAGTCATGATAAACAATATTTTGAGTAATGTTTCACTTACTAGATATTTCTAAAAATATGTATCCTACAATTATAGATTAAAATTATAGGCTTTAGTTGTTTTAGTAAAATAATTTACTGATATATCGACACTAAAAATTATAAGATTGTATACACCAAATTTGTGTCTTACGACCCCTTGTGACCCACATCTCATTTCACAACCTAACCCCATCACCTAAACCTTGCACAATTATTTATTAATTACCTTGTAATTGATAAATCCACATCACCTTACCCGCCACCTCACTTTGCCACCTCATCATGACCTAGCCCTAACCCTAAACTACCCTAATTAAGACCCATGACTTGGTCTAGACTCACATCCATAACTAATGCCTCCTTACTCGCACCAAAAGCCGACCTTCTAGCCACTTGACCAAGCCCGCAACTGATCTCTCGGGAGAAAAGCAGGGAAGGTGGGCTATTTTAGTAAAAATAGCCTACTTTTTCCTTACCGATGCCGGTTCCTACTCGACCGCCGTCGGTTATGCAACCGCCATCGGTTCCCTGTAAATGGGCTCCCCAAACCAAAACAACGGATCGGAATATCATTTTGGAGATCAGTCGAAGGATTTCTGGATCAACACAGAGCATTGCGAGCGAGGAACAGAGTCCAGATCTTCATTTGACAGAGCAGAGACGAGTGGAAATACCAGAAGTGTTTACAACCAAGGAGATCAACTTGCATCTTCGTCAAAATCAGTAAGTCACATCTTGCATGTCCTTCGGTATAACATTTCTTATGCTTCTTGGATCTCAGTACTCCTAAATCCATTTCTGAATCCATTATCCAACATACCATTGCCTCTAACCGTCATTCTTTTGCTTCTAACCATCCCATTTCCTAATACTATCCAAAAACCAGCCATTAAAAACACCACAACCAGCCCAGAAGATCCTATCACCCACCGGTATCGGTTATCAGTAACCGGCATCGGTTATAGGTAACCGCCATTGGTTCCTTTGATCAAAACCAGGAAAAACAGCCTTTCCCCTACCCAGTTCAACGAAACAATTTAATTGATATTTTACTGTCTTTTGTGTTAATTCACGTTAGCAGGGAAACTGACCACCTTCGAAAGGAAGTTTTATATTTCCTGGGCCCAAGGCAGTTTCCTCATTTATTGTTTAATCAAATCTTGTGATCTTATGTTCTTATTTGCAGGTAGTCCTTCCCAGACAAAAAGGAGTTCTCCGCAGTCAACCTGATCTTTCTCTACGGTACGCGCACATCATCTCGACATTCTACAGGTATTCCTCCTAACCCTAACCTTATCTGTTTCTATAAGGAACGAAGCATTTCCGAGTGAAACATTTTGGCACGCCCGGTGGGACCCATTTTGGGTTTTTCTTTATTTCTTGCTTGCTTTCATTATAGGGAGCATACTTGCTGTTTTCTTCTTCTAAAAATATTCACGAGGTATTTTACTATTTTGGTAAAGGAAGTTGCTTTGTTTTTTGCATCTTGCATTAGTGAAAGTCATCTCTTTTGCTTCATCAAATATAATTTTCGATTTGGGTTTTAAAACACATGCATTGCATTCCTGCCTGTTGTTTTTCAATTCTAGTGAACATAGATTAAGTAACAGGTCGTACACGTGGGGGTGATATCCACGGTATTGACAGGAAATTAATCTTACATTCACTGCACAACACATACCGAATCACTTCACAATTAACACAACAGCTCAAACATCCCCCCTTTTCCGCGGTATTCCTCCGCCCGATTGAGGTAGCCTTATAAGCCAAAACAAACTTGACATTTCCCCTAGGTCTTGTTGTTTAGGATTCTGACATCATCTTACGTCTAAAGGCATAAGCCCACGATAACTAAAATTAACCCTAGGGTTAGTCTCTAGATTTGCGTGTGCCTCTTGCTTGTTTTCAAATCCTGTTTTCTTTGTCATACTTTGTCTTCTGTGATCATAAGTTGCTAAATATACTCAACGTTACTAAAATCAAATCAGCAGCCTTTTATATCTTTTTATCCTAGACTTTTGACACCAGCATCGGTTAAGGGACCGACGTCGTTTGCTCTGTGACCGACACCGGTTACTAAACCGATATCGGTTACTGTCTTCATCAGCTCCTGACAAACCAGGAACTTGCCAAATTCATCATTCTGAGGTTGTTTTTGTTCTTGATAGATTGAAACTTTCCTGTGTGTTCTTGTCTATGGTTGTCATCACTCGGAAGCAAGCCGCCGCCATGGTTTCACATGCCTGCTCTGTGTCTTTGCCTGAATCACCCCCTTCACATTCTATAGGGAACCCTACGGACACCAGTGAGATCCCCCAAATTCTTGTAGGAGACAAGGACTTTGCCAAATTTCCGGATGCTAATCCCAGCGCTGTACAATACTATTTGTCTCATGCCCCTGACCGTACGCCTGATGGTCATCTCCTTATTGGCATGCCTATTAGTATAGCTGCTCATTTAGCTCCCACTCCTGATAACACTGCCTTACTTCCTGCATCTCTAGGCCCGTCTCCCAATCCGACGGCTTCAGAGGTTCATACGACCCCGATTAGCTTTCCTTTGGTTAATCTTGGACCCCACGTATCATTACCACCAACTGCCCCTATCTCATCTCTCTTTCAGACCACTCCATTCATGACTTACTCTCTGCCACCTATTCACACGAGCTTTCCTTCTCAAGCTCCGCCTACCTTTTCATTCCCATACACATATCCTGTAACCTCAACACCTTATATGGGACATCCCTATTCTGTGGCACCATCATCTCATCCAACCACAGATTTCATCAAACAAATGATGGACAAAATGCAAAACCTGGAGGCTTCCGTTTCAGGAATTCGTAGCGCCTTGACATACGAGCAAGTTTGTCAGGAGCCCATTCACCCTTCTGTCCCCCTCCATTCATATCCTCCTCAATGGGAGTTGCCAAAGTTTACTCGTTTTAACAGTAAAGAGGATCCTCAACAACACTTGCGATCATTTAGACATGCTTGTTATTTGATTGCCCATGATGATGCCTTGTTACTCCGCACCTTTCCCATGTCCTTATCAGGACCTGCCTTGGAGTGGTACAGTGCTTTAACCCAGCACTCAATCTTCTCTTTTAACCAACTAGCCCAATCTTTCTTGGATCATTTCTCCATTAACATTGCCAAGAAAGTATCTATCACTGACCTCTATGCCATCCGACAATTTGAAGACGAATCTATCGCAGATTTCGTTGGACGATGGCGGGGCCTTATCAACCAACTTACGTATGCCTTGCCTCAAACTGAACTCATCGAACTATTTACGCGGGCCTGCGCTAAGCACATCTCCCCTACCCTCCAAATTCAAACTTTTTGTACATTCGACAAGGCCTTTACCATGGCTCGGAAGCTAGAAATTTGAGCCTTAGAAGAAGAGAAATTGCGGTTGTGTAACAAAAACCCCAATTTCTGAACTCCTGATTCTACCAACAAGTCAAACACCATCACTCCTCACGCGTCCACTTCTTCTAAATCAAAAGGAGCTGTCCACGCGGTAATGGTCAAATCTCAAACACCGTCCAATGCTCCGCCGAAAACCACTTATAAGTACAAAGCCGAGCCCACCAATTACACTCCCTTGGGAGAAACTTATGGCGTCATCCTGGAGAAATTGCTCAAAGCTGGGGCTATCACCTTGCCCCCTGTTAAACCTCACTCTGGGTTTGACTCCACCCGCGCAATACCTTCCTGGTACAAAGAAAATGACTTTTGTAACTTTCACCCAGTAAAAGGACATAGTCATGAAAACTGCAAGATGTTGAAAAACATAGTGCAGGAAATGGTTGACGCAGGGGATATAACACTCGATAATCCTAATGCCCCTGCTAACCGAAATCTGAAAATTTTCAACAAGCCATTCCCGAATCACTCATCCAGCAGAAACGTGAACCAAGATATCTTAGCTGAGGAGAGTGTTCATGAGATCCATGCAGTCTTCGATTCTCAGCCAAAAGCCTCTATTGAATTTTTTTTAAATCAAGCCTCTCCACCAACACAGGAGTTTGAATCTCCTTCACCACCATCAAGCCAAAGTGAAATTATTCCTTTACCCATAGAAGAGTTAACTGCCCAGACTTCTCTTCTCATCAACGAGTCTTCTTACACCACATCCCTACAAGACTGTGAGCGGATGCTATCTAATTTATCTATTTCCCAAACGTCCCCTTCTACCACTCTTGCTATGCAAGAGGAAGGCTCACCACTCCTTTTGACATCCTTAGACGAGAAATCTCTTACACTAACATCACCACATTCTTTTAACGTGACAGATCCCCTTGAACACACCCTCCTACCTATTAGTCCCTCATCGCCTAAATCTTTTCAATGACCGGTTGACCTCCTAACATCTATTGATACAGTGCCTCATCTACCTCCTGTGTCACACCCGCAATGGACTGGAATTACAACCCACCTTTCTTCCGTACCAAAATTACAAATCACACCTGGAGACTGTCATTCCACAGAAGATAGACAGACCCTATGGGAACGTTTGAGTACCCCTTTTTCTACTCAAATGCAAATGACTAATCCTGATGTCTCCACCATCTACCCGAAGTGCTTACAGAAGCTTAAAATGCCCCTGTTCTCACCTTCACCCCCCTCACCTCAACCAAATGCCCCGTCCACTTCTATCAACTTAACCAGATCTTCCCCTACGCTTGGGACCTCACCAATGCCCAGTCTAACACACCCGCCTAAGCGACTCGATCTATCCAAAAATAAATCCGTTCCGCCACCTAGGAGACAAACGCAATCCGGGCCTCTATCACAATTAAAACCCTCATCGTCACAGCCACCTTCCATATTGGGACCTCATCCCTCCACATTACACCAATATATCATACCTCCTTTGTTTTCTGTAGAATGACCTATGCCTTCTACACCTATACAGAGATCAAAGGGTATCACAACATCGTTACCCCGCGTATCCAGTCCACCTATCAACCCTAAACCAATCCCATCATCAAAGGATTTATTTTCTGTCACTCCCCTTTCTCCGTGGTTGTTTCCCGCTACCACGCCATCTGTAGCCTCATCATCTAACCAGCTGAACGTAACTTCTGTGTCCAAGAAACCACGTTTAGTGAAAAACATGTGTCAGCACCCCTCGGCTAAACCACCACCCATACGAACTAAACACGCCCAAACATTACCACAACCCACACAATCAATACCCTCATCCTCTTCCGATTTTGACCCACTCAAAGGATCTTACGCCAAAATCCTTGCTATGTTGGTGGAGAATGCGACCATCTCCCTACCTCCACTTAGACCTTATGACCCATCTAAGCCCCGACCTATGGATTATGATGAGTCTAAAATCTGCGCCTATCACCGCACACCTGGACATGATGTGGAGGGATGCAAAGCTCTAAAAACCATCCTTCGCCAGTCACCTCTCCCGGATAGAAAGATTAAGAAAGACAACTTACGAAGGGAGAGACCTTTAGTTTCCATTCCCTCTCCTATACCATCTGTCCCCCGCCTCACCAAGATCGATCATTATTACAACCCCACCTCTTGAAGACCATGAATTATCCCAACCATCTTCTTCATCTCAGGTCTACGAGATTAATATGATTAGTGTCGCTACTCGAGGACAGAAAAACAATGGGAAAGCAAAAGAAAACACACCTGCGGCGTCTCTTTCTACTTCAACCATCCCGATTACACCACCACCTAAAGTGGTTATTCGCGGACCCGCCTATCCCGTCTCTAATGGAGTTGCCCACCGAACCATGATCAAACAGCTTCATCAATCGCCCGTAAAAATGACACTATATGATCTCATTTAGACTTCTGAATCTCATCGACAAGCTCTCGTTGAGATCCTTCAAGGGATAGAGGTTTTACCCAACGAAAACCCTGCCCGTTGCCTCCATTCTAACACCTAATCACGTTGCCTCTCTCACCAAACAATCCATCTCCCCCACCACTTCTGTCTCAAAACAACAAGCCGCTGCAGTTAGTTTCTCAGAAGATGAAATTATCGACTTTGGTGCAGAAGACCCTGACCCTGCCCTTTTCATTTCCGCTTACGTCCGAGACATTCGAGTACGTCAGGTTATGATTGACGGGGGCGCTAGCCTAAACATCATCTCTTCAAAAGCCTTCCAACAAATGAACATCCCTTCTAGTTGCATGTGTGCCAACCCCATCATGTTGCGGTCATTGAATGACGCTATTACTTCTACCTTAGGCACCGTGATCCTCAACATTCGCGTAGGCCCACGTACTTTACCCGAACTCTTCTATGTCCTTGAAGGAGAGTTCCAATATAATATATTGCTGGGTCGTCCTTGGATCCGAGCCATGGGATGCGTTCCCTCAACATTACATCGATGCATAAAATTTGAGTACGAGGGGAAGTCCTACACTGTAAAAGCTGATCCTCCCCCCTTCAAAACTTGCAATATGTTATACCGCCCAAACGATGTGCTTATACCAATTAAGACACCCATACATTCAACCCAACCATCCTCTTCAAATGTACCTCAACCATCCACCTCAACTGCACCTACGCCTTCAACTGATGAAACCACCGTCGCACAAACCACTTCTCTTCCCGCAGCTAACATCCCAACCTCCGACCCCTTAGTAGATGTTTTTCATCGCCTCACGCTGGGGGAGTACCGCCTATATAACGTTAGTTCTTTCCCTACCCCGCAGGAGTACGGACAATTACATGCACATCCCACCTACGACCGTCGCGTGGGGGAGGTAATCTCTTACGGACCACCCCATTGTTGCACTAACCTAATGTATGGGGGTGTTGACGCATCCTCCATTACCCTTGAACCTCCTCTTGGTGTGGTTCCCTTCCAATCCGATTTTCAATACCTGACAAATCGTCACTTTGCCCTCACCTTCTTGACTCGTTGTGCGTGGAAAGGCTTTGGTTTTGGCCTTTACGAACAAGGCCGACATACTCTAATCCCCATCACCACACGCAAACATAATAATCGCAGTGGTCTCGGTTTTTCCGAAACACCTACACAGGAGACACCTCCTGTCAGCTGTATCCTGGAAGAAGAAGGCGTCGCCTCTACCGAACCATCATCACCCACTTTGCCATCATCACCCACAGAATCGATGGACCCTGAATCTATCCCCCCTAACTTTTTTTTTTCATAAATGCCATCTTCATAGGTCCTCTCACTTATCAACGCGATAATGAGGACCCATCCTCTCTTCCCCTTCTGTATCCAGACATGATCACAGAGGATTCACCTTCGATTAATGTTGTTGAGTGCCAGGATGACGACTCCATCCTCACTTACCTTGGGGCGGACGACTCCTATCTTCAACGTGCCTTACCATCTGAAACTCAAACCATGCTGAATGAATCTACTATAGAAGTCAACATCCACACGGAGGAAGATCCTCACATAGTGAAGATCGGACAATCCCTTAACACATCAGAACAAGCCGCCTTTACTACCTTTCTCCATGCTCGCAACCAAGCTTTCGCATGGTCTTACGCTGACATGCCAGGAATTGATCCTACCATTGCCATCCATAACATCACCCTAAACCCCGATTCCAAACCAGTCAAACAGAAATCGAGAAAAATGCATCCACGCATTGCTCTCTTGGTCAAAGAGGAGCTCCAACGACTCCTTTCTGTTTCCTTCATTCTGCCTATTGACTATCCTCAATGGATTTCTAACATCGTACCTATCACGAAAGTGACGGGGGGACTTCGGATATGCACGGATTTCCTAGATCTTAACCTCGCTTGCCCTAAGGACGACTTTCCCCTCCCCAGTATTGATCAACTTGTTGATCTCACTGCGGGTCATGAAATGCTTTCTCTCATGGATGGCTTTTCAGGATACAACCAAATTTTGGTTGCCCCTGCCGATCAACACAAAACTACCTTCATAACTCCTTGGGGAACCTTCTGTTATCGTGTCATGCCGTTTGGCCTTAAGAATGCTGGTGCAACCTATCAGCGGGCTATGACCTACATTTTTCATGACATTATGCACACTATCCTTGAAGATTACGTCGACGATCTTCTTGGCAAGTCTAAACATCGCAGTGAACATCTTGATGTTTTAACCATTATTTTTGATCGCCTGTTGTAATACTCTGTTCGTCTTCAACCAAAGAAATGTGTCTTTGGTGTCCTTTCGGGAAAACTTCTTGGCTTTATTGTCTCTTTGCGTGGCATTGAGGTCGATCCATCTAAAGTAAAAGCTATCCTAGAAATGCCCCCACCCAAAAACCTCAAACAATTGCGTAGTTTGCAGGGTAAACTTCAATCCATCCGGCGTTTCATCTCCCAACTCTCGGATCGATGTCACCCTTTTCATCACCTTCTAAAAAAGGACGTTGCCTTTCAATGGAGTGAGGAGTGTCACCAAGCCTTCGAAGCTCTCAAAACGTATCTCTTGCAGCCACCCGTGCTTATCCCACCCCAGGATGACCACCCTTTCTACCTTTATCTTTCCGCCACTGACCATGCTATAGGAGCCATGCTCGCACATCGAGACTCGGCACACCGAGAGCAGGCCGTTTATTATATAAGTCGTACCCTTGTGGATTACGAGACTAGGTATACACATGTAGAAAAATTGTGCCTGGCCCTATCATTCGTCGCCACCAAACTCTGACAGTACCTCTTGAATCACAAAACTTTCATCATCACCAACACAGACCCCATTCATTATATGTACGCCAAACCACACCTAAACCAACGCATCGCTCGATGGCTCATGCTCCTCGCCGACCTTGACCTTGAGTTTATACAACAGAAGTCAATCAAAGGACAAACTCTTGCAGACCAACTTGCGGAGGCCCCTCTACCTGGGGAACAATTTACCAATTTTACCTTCCCCGAAGAACTCATCGCCACTCTTTCGCTCGGAGAAGAGTCGTATCAAATGACCCTCTTCTTTGATGGATCTAAGTGCCAGCGCGGCGGAGGAGCCAGCGTTGTTCTCATCCCTCTTGATGCTGAACCTATGCCTCTTTCATTCCGGCTTGATTTCCCCTGCACTAATAATACAGCGGAGTACGAGGCCCTTGTTCTAGGTCTCCAAGTTGCATTACACGTAGGCATTAAATCTATCACTATCTTTGGTGACTCTCAATTGGTAGTCAATCAAGTTATGGGCATCTGCCAATGTAAAAACGAGGAACTTCAGAAGTACAAACACCACGTGGAGTCACTTCTAGCCTTATTTACTCACTATTCTATCTAAACAATTCCCCGCTCCACTAACAAATTTGCCGATACTATGGCTTGCTTAGCCTCGCAGATTCCCGCCACGCCAACTGACTCTAAATTATTCGTCGTGGTCCAACAACTTTTTGCCCCATCCTATTCAACCCCGGTAGTTTGTATGATAAATACTGTGTCCACTAATTCACAGGATACCTGGTACCACCAATTCCACGACTACCTTACAATCTCTGTCCTCCCACCTGACCTTACTAGTAACGGCAAACGTGCTTTTCTTAAAAGTGTTTCACGTTATGTTGTCATGGGAGGACTCCTCTATAAATGTGGCTTTGATGGTATCCTCCTTCGCTATCTAACTGGCGCGGAGGCCACTCATACCATCCAACAGGTCCATGACGGTATTTGTGGTGGACATTTTAGCGGCCTTGCCGTGGCCAAACGAATCCTTCGCCTAGGTTATTATTGGCCTACTCTCAATAATGACTGCTACGAATATGTTAAGCGCTGTGTCATGTGTCAACAACATGCCAATCTTCAACATACTCCTAGCCACCTGCTACAAGTCGCTCGTGATCTTTGGCCTTTCTCACAATGGGGTTTAGACCTTATTGGTGAGATTCACCCGACCTCTTCACAACGTCACCGTTGGATAATCACAGCGACCGAATATTACACAAAATGGGTGGAGGCCATCCCACTCATTTCAATCAAAAAAGAAAAAATTGTCGAATTCATTAACCATCACATTATCTGTCGTTTTGGTGTTCCTCACTGCCTGATAACAGATAATGGAAAATCTTTCAAAAACAAGTTGTTGCAAGACCTTTGTGACAACTTTGGTATGAAACTTAGTTTTTCATCACCTTACTATCCACAGGCCAATGGGCAAGCCGAGTCCTCTAATAAAACACTAACCAAAATCCTCATGAAAGTTGTCAATGAATCTGGAAGAAATTGGCACGATCACATTCCCTTTGCCCTTTGGGCTTATCGTACTAGCATTCGTACTTCTACTAATGCCACACCTTTTTCTTTGGTATACGGTACCGAGGCTGTTTTGCCTCTCGAAATACAAATACCCTCCCTTAGAATATCTCTTCAGGATATTCTCACCAACGATGATTTCCGCCAAGAGCGGTTAGCCCAATTGGAGCTTCTTGATGAACGACGTCTTACAGCTCTCGATCACCTTCAAATCTATCAAAAACGCATCAAGCGTGCTTATGATAAGCGACTTCATGAGCGTACCTTTAAGGTTGGTGATCTTGTCCTCAAAGAGAATCAACATGTCACCAAACTAGAAAAGAGCAAACGTGGAAAATTTGCTCCCAATTGGATTGGGCCTTATATAATCACTCACACCTATGGATCAGGCACTTATCGTTTAGCTTCGCTTAATGGTAAACCTGAGCCTGAACCCCTGAATGCCTTGCATCTTCGACCATTCTACTGTTGAATCTAGTGTTATATCACTTCTTATCTACCTACTGCTCGTCCCTTGAGCCCATTTACCGCTACATACGCTTTGGTTTCTATATCTCCGAATAAAATCAAAATCACTTCGCACCTCCCCTTGATGATGCCTTCCCCTCTTTAGTCTAGTCCATGACTTCAAAGTATTAAAATAAGCCGTATTCTTAAGGGATTTTCTTGAGTCAAACTTCCTACTAAACTAGATGCTTCACGCCAAAAGAACATCTAGTCATCTAAAATTAAATATAGACTGCTCCCTCGAAGGACAGCTATATGCCAAACTATTGCCGCTACTATAAATAGACTGCTCCCCTGAAGGACAGCTATGCACAAAAATCATCTCTGCTACTATAAATAGACTGCTCCCCCGAAGGACAGCTATACACAATCAGCCTTTATCAGAAGCTTCTCGCATTGATCAGCTTCGTGAAGACCTCAAGAATAAAACAATCAATATCCCTTGTAGACTTCCCGCCATCGATCAGTCTACATTCAATAAAATAAAAGCCTCATTCAAAAGAACTTTTTGGGTCATGGACTTGTCTATTTAGGGTAGGTTCTCTTTCGTTGTAACAAGTTCTTTGTACCTCAGCTATATCCTCCACATCACCTCACCATTTGTTTCAACTCAAGGGACATAACGTACACCTGATATATTGTGATCATACAACTCTTTTCAACTATGGACTTCTCATCTATGCACGGCACTTAGGGCTTTAGGCTCGTTCTACGTTGTGTGGTTCGTTTAGCTCTTTTCACCTACAGAACACTCTTTCCACTTTGCCTCGCATCTAGGATTGTGTGTTGATCTTAATCAGGACACTATTCCCTCCTACCTTGGGTATGCTAACCTTTGCTTTACCTATATCTACACCAACAACATTATCATACCAGCACCAACAACATTACCCTACCAACATCAAATTTTTACCAAACGACCAATTGCCAAAACCATACCAAATTGCCTAAATTCACCCCCTCCCTGATCCTTAGGGAGAAACTACATCGGTCTGAGGCCCGTCCTTGCTTTATGCAATGGGCTATGTAGGCAGTACTTAGGAGACATGGGGTCTCCCAAGGTTAGCTCGACCATACCCCCTACCATAACCTATCATATGTGGTAAATATAAATATTTTTGTGTATTTCTATTTAATCACATTCCTCTTTAATCCTTTTTCAAAACACCGAAAGTCAAAACGGACAACATTCTTATTATTATAACGTAAATTCAATATACATATCTCGTTTTAGTTAGATGTTAAACAAATACATCTTCTATATCATCGACGCGCAGGTCGGTACTCTTATTTATTCTTATACCTTGCTAACATTTATTTAGACCCTCACGCCTCATCCCAAACTAGGTGATGATCGTGATCGTCGACCCCTCTCGCCAGGCCTCTCTGTCCTCAAAGGTACCACGGCTATTGGTACCACCCACTGATCTGCCAATCTCTCCTGTAACATCTGAATATGCCCTCTCGCATGGGAGAACTCCAGCCTCTAGTCTCGCTGCTCGTGACTCCGCAACCACTAACAATCTTCTTGTCTCATTCACCTGCGTTTGGAGCTGCTGAACCAAACGCTGCAGCCGATCCCTCTCTGCTGTAATCACAGCTATGTCAGGGCGATCGCGTACACCTCGCAACTCTGCTACCCACCATAACCTATAGGCCTCTGTCATTCCTGCATCCATTACACTGCGATCGGCAGCTATCTCCTCGGGCCCTTCTGGAGGTGTTGGCCGGGGTGGTGAGAATGCTGCCTCGGCATCGATCCTCATATATGGTCTATAAGCCTGTGGTATGTCCTGCACAAATCTAAATTGTCGCCGCACGCGATCTATAGGAATCCTCTCATATTCACCTGGCCTGTGCCCCGCGATCCACCTCAATTTCTCTACACCTCTCAACTCCTCAGCTATGTTCTCGGTTACCATATAGTTCCCGTAGGGCCTCCAATAGATATCCGCAACCGTCAACCTCTCCCATACCTGCCTGTAATACTCAATGTCACCCAGCACGGCCTGAGATCTTGCCTCTTGTTCTATCTGGACCCATCGTCGGAATCCCAACCTCTGTACTCCGGTCTCTCCTGCCTGGATGGATCGGCCTATTGGTCGCACACAAACAATGTGCTCATAGGCCCAACAGTATAATAAGTATGAGCAATCCAACGTTGTCCTGTGATTTCACCTACAAGCCCATAAACCCCTGTATAGCTCCGCCAAATATGCAGGTGCCCATGCAAAAGTCACGTTCCTTTCTATCATCTCCCAAATAACACCCATCAATGCTTTTGGAAATCTTCCCCCTTCTACCCTCGGTAACGCATAATACCCTACCGCTATCATTAAAATCACTGCTAACCTTGTCTCCTCAGGGTGTGCTGCATACATTACCCCATATGTGAATGACAAACCTCGCTGTGTTAAGTCCCATGCATATGGACCAAACACTTCTGTTATCGCTGCCCGCCCCGCGCTAGGTAGTGCTTGATATACTGGTTCTCCTGTAATAGGGAGTCTCAATATACGAAACACATCTTCCAATGTTACTGTCATTTCACCTGTTGGCAGATAGAAGGTATTTGTCTCAGGATTCCATCTCTCAATCAACGCCTGTAGCATACCATGGTTACGTGCGATTCGTGAATAATATCGGATCCCACTTAACCCCAAACAGTTTATCAACATCCATTCCGCTGGTGTTACATCCGCTCGGATTCGCGACAACAGCGCTGGCACACTATCATTCATCCTCAACCCTGCCTCTGCCTGCATACACCAAAACAACAAACAAACATTCAATCCATTAGGGTTTTTTTCAAACATTCTGGAAATTCCTCCAGTAACCGGTATCGGTTATACATAACCGGTATCGGTTCAATAACCGATACCGGTTCTCCCTAACCGCTACCGGTCACTGTCAATTACATACATCTTGCCTGAAACAACCACCTACGACAATAAATTGATCGTTTATTTCTTTCTATATACACAGACATACCCAAAACCCCGAATTACCTACCCCATAACACGCACCTCATCTATACCCCTGGCTATCATGTTGTCTTTCTCATATCTACTTACCTATTCTCCTCTAGCTCATTCACAAAACATGCAGAAATCAAATCACAACCACACCGTTTACCTCTTGGGTTGCAGTAGCTTGAGGTGGCCCCTGTCTTCCCTCTTGTCTCTGCCTGCTGGATGTTGATCCTTGTCCTACCATTATTACCACCTTTTTCAAACCTGCCTTTCTGTCTTCTGAATCTCAGATCACAATTACCTTGCCTGTCTCTTTTCTCTTTATCACTCAAATTTATCATGCAATTACCTGTCTCAGTCATCAAAAAGCGTCACGTTCGCATATTTAACCTCTTACATGGCTCTAAAATTACAACTCAAGTTACCACCCTAGCTTTTCTATTTTTAGAAAAACTCATACCTAAATAACCGGTATCGGTCGTCTAACCGATATCGGTCATACAGCTACCGACATCGGTTACCTAACCGATACCGGTTACACACCTTCCTTTTTGAAACAGGGTTCTTTTCTTCATTTCTCATCTAAATTTTTGTCGCGCCCGCCTCTTTTCTTGCATAACCACACCATTTACCACATTTGTTCATCCACCACACATAACATTACAATTTCATTAACATCATTTATTTTATACAAATACACAAACCATCAACTACGGATATCAAGAAACTATCAATCTATACATCATTTGGATCCAACTCATCAGTTACATATATCACAATGTCACAAAACCACCAATTCATCACATAACCTGACATTCATATATACGCACAAAAAAAAGAAAAACATCAGCATCATCCATCTATCAACATGTCAATTAAACTCATCACACATTCTATATATTACCAGCCATTAACCAAATATTTAAACACATTTTGAACACTGCATATGGATCAAAACATCGTCTCTATATATATACAAATTTTCAAAAATACAATGTGTCCTACATCGGGGCCTCTGTGATCTCATAATATACCAAAGCTGGCACGCAGGCCACAATACCTACCAAAAATCTTGACTCAGCTCGCAGGCCGGTCTCTCATATCAAAAATATACTCGTCTCGCAGGCCGGTATCAAATGTACAACCTGTACTCGGCTCGCAGGCCGGTATATAATAAATAAATGAATCAATGCAATGAATAAGTGTCGGCACGCAGGCCTCTATCAATACAACTGGTTCGCAGACCGGTGCCCATGTCCCTATACAAAACCATGTCGGGGATCTATAAGCTCTCCCCACCGCCCTCGGCACCTCTCCCCGCTGGTCCCTGTGGTGCCTCTCACCTCCTGCCCATCACAGACACGCCAACTGTGGCTGCCCCTCCCTGAGATCTCTGGCTGTGCGAGGTCTCTGCCCTATGTGCTGCATACGCCTGATACTCGACTCCGGTACTATCAAGAATATCTTGATAGTAACGGGCCTCTGCTCTAACCTCCATATAACGATCTCGCGCCACTGAAGGAACTGGGGCTGGTCCCCTGGCACCTAACACCAATACCCCCTGAGCCTGTACCTGCACCTGTGGCTGTGGTGCTAGTGGTGGTGCGACCTGTGCCTGTACCTGCACCTGTGGCCATGGTGGTATTTGGGGCTGTGGATGTATTGCTGCTGGTACGGCTGCCTGTACCTGTACGTGTGCCTGTGGCTGTGCTGCTGGTGGTGGTGCTGCCTGTGCCTGTACCTGAGCCTGGGCTAACTGCCCCTGTAGGACACCTATCTGTGCCTGTGCAGTAGCCAACTGTCCCTGTAATAGCTGCACCTACCCCCGGAGCTGATCTCTCTCTACCGTAACTGCAGCCAAGTCTGGCTGCGCAGGTGGTACTATCCTCGCTGCTCTCTGCCCAGCCCACCACACCCTGTATGCTCCCGTGCACCCGGCATCATCCACACCCTCACCTGCTGATCTCTCCGCTACCCAGTCTGGATCCAAAGGCTGTGGCACTGGCAGTGGGGCCTCTACATCATCCCTCCGGTACTGAGGGAAGGGAGGTGGCTCGTCCTGTCGTAACCCCATCTGTCTGCGTACCCTCTCTAGGGGTATCCGCTCGTACTCTCCCGGCCTCTGTCCTGCTATCCAGAATGTATACTGGATCAGGCGCAGCTGTACGCGGGCTCCTCTGCCAGGCTGATGACCTCTGTATGGAAATCAAACAATGTCTACTACTGTAAGGCCCTCTAGCAAGTGTCTATAATAGGCCACATCCCGACCTGCAACAACTGCTCGTGGCTGGCCCACAACCCCCAACCACCTCTGAAAGCCATATCGGTATACGACCTGTGGCCCTGGCTGCTGGGGTAGCCCTACTGGCCTGATGCATATGATGTGCTCGTATGCCCAACAGTGCAACAAAAATGTAGAACAAATACCAAATCGCCTCCTCCGGCGATAGCCCCATAACTCCCTGTATAATTACACCAGATACACTGGTGCCCATGTGAAACAGGTGTGCTCATCCACCATCTCCAGCAGCACCCCCATCAATGCCCATGGGAAGCGGCCTCCCTCTGAATCCGGGAGGGTGAAGCATGTGATCCCTATCATCATCAACACGGCAAGCCGTGTCTCATGTCTGTGTGCGCGGTACATATCACCATATCCAATGCTCGCGCTATGATACGTAAGAAGCGCGGCTGCATCCCCAAAAACCTGCAGTATGCTATCCATGGTAGTCTCTGAATCTACCTGGAAAACTGCCTCTCCCTCGATCGGTAGCCGCAGGATGCGATACACATCCTCTAACGTGACGGTCATCTCCCCAGTCGGGAGATGGAACACATTGGTCGCTGGATCCCATCTCTCGATGAGGGCGAACATCAGACTGTGATCTCTCTCTATCGCTCTGTACCTCTGGACCCCGCCGAGTCCCACCTCGCGCATGATGGCCCAATGTGCCGCAGATATGTGTGGCCTCATCCGACTCAATAGTGGAGGCATCCTATCCTGCATCGTCAACTGCTGACGTGCCTGCAAAATCAACCCACATTCTTAGAACTACTCTTTATTATAACATCTACTTTACCATCTAAACCACCTTTTGTAACACCCAAAACCTAACCCCACAGCTAACCCTTCTCCACCCCACACCAACCCCCACACCGACCGCAACCACACCCAAAAACCCAAAACCCAACCCAACCCAAACAAACCCAAAATCTAACCCCACACCTAACCCTTCTCCACCCACACCAACCCCCACATCCGACCCGCAACCCAACCCAAAACCCAAACCCACCCAACCCAACAAACCCAAAATCTAACCCCCACCTAACACTTTTCCACCCCCTAAAATAACCCTAAACCACCAACCCAACCCAACACCCAAATCTAACCCCACACACTAACCCTTTTCCACCCTACACCCTAAAACCCCATCCCAAACCCAAACACCCAACCCCACTCCAACCAACCCCCAACACGCCACCCAACCCACCTTCAAACCTAAACCATAAACCCTAAACCCATCCCAACTCCAGCCAACCCCTACCCCCAACCACACCCCCCAACAGCCCCCAACCCCACCTTTAAAAACCTAACCCTAATCCTAAACCCAGCCAAACCCAAACAACCCAACCCCACTCCAACCACACACCCCACAGCCCACCCAACCCACCTCACAACTAAACCACTAAACCCTAAATCCCATCCACTCCATCCCCAACACCCATCCCTTCCCCACCGATACCAGCCCTATCGCGACCGTGCCGGTCCCCCCCCCCCATTTCATCAACCTCAACCCTATGCTTTTGCGACCGATAACCGGTCGCCTAGTGACCGACACGGTCCCTGTCTCCTGCCCGAGCCGAACCCCCGCGCGGCCCCTAAAGACCATTTTTTCTTTCACCTATTTTTAACCTCTACCCACCCAAACCACTCCCAAATTTACACACCTAGCGCCTTAACCTATCTTACCTATCTAAACCCTCTCTCTTTTTTCCAATTACGTCTATTTACTCCTCATTTCCTAAAACACTAAATTCCTACCCAACCACCCCAATCCACTTAAACACAGACCAATGCTAAAAATAAAGAGTTTTAGAACCTACTAACCTAACCCGTAACACGACATGTCGTCGTGGTGGGATGGGTGGTGCGGTCCAGCTGGTCCCAGCCCCTCCAGCGCCTCCTGCCTGTGCCATGGCTTCCAATCTGATCTGGCTGGTCCCCCCGGCCAATCACCTGCTGCCCTCCCTCCTCAATCGGGCCCACTATCAACTCTCCTCCAAATCTCTCCACCAATCAAATAGCTCCCACCTCACTCCTAACCCTCCAAATCAACTCTCCAATGTCAGCAGTCAATTTGGATTGTAAATAAACAAAAGTGACAATGACATGCCGTATTTTTCTTTTATAGTTTTTCGACCTTAACAACAACCGATGTCGGTTTCATTTTGGCCCTAAGAACCGGTACGGATCCCTTAACGATATCGGTCATCCGAACGCCTCGTTTTGATACCCAACTTCATTCACATCACGCCCATTCTTTGTGCCGTTCTTTACACTCCTTCCTCTTTTTTCACCAATACACCTCTGCTCCACCTTTGCTGCACAACATTTTGTTCACTTGTCCAGCCTGCCTACGGCCTCAAACCTACCAATTGGCCCGACCCAAGGCCTCAACCTACCATTTGGCCCGACCCAATGCCCAACCTAACCATTCGGCCCGACCCAAGCCTCAACCTACCATTCGTGCCCGAACCCAAGGCCTCAACCTACCAATTGGCCCAACCCCAGGCTCAACCTACCACTTATTTGGCCCGACCCAAGGCCTCAACCTCCCAATTTGGCCCTACCAATTGGCCCGACCCAAGGCCTCAACCTACCTAATTGGCCCGACCCAAGGCCTCGCCCTACCAATTGGCCCGACCCAAGGCCTCAACCCACTTATTTGGGCTGACCCCATGGCCACCACTTAACAACTTGGCCCGACCCAAGGCCGCATCACTTCCATACTATACCCACAATCAACGTTTTATTTTATCCATCCATCCTGTACCTTGTGTTCCATCGAGCTCACTTGTTCGTGTTTTAGCATGATTAGGGTCCTTGACTTGATCTGTCGACCAACTTTGCCTAGACCTAGACCGTGACGTTTATCTCAACCAAACCAACCATTTGGTACTGCCGAACATGCCTAAACGTTCCTGTACCTTACCTGTTTATACCCTGGAGCTACTTCCTATGCCTTGGATACCAGGATTATATCACCCTTGTTTGGATAAACTATCGACCTTTGCCTATACATTGCTGGTTTGCTCGTCAAATCATGTACCCTAGTCGTACTACATTGCATTTCAACATGCGTCTGCTTCCTTGGACCTACACCATCACCTTACCATCCTCTCTACCACATATACCCTTTATCAACCCTATCCCTGATTTCCCGTTCACTCAATCTGTGATAGATTTGAGGGGGATTACCTATATCTTTAACATGAGAAACCACTTCATATTATTGTCCGCGTAGCTTTACAGAACAAGCTACACGACAATAAGGGGCTAATGTAGACACCAAATTCGTGTCTCACGACCCTTGTGACCCGCATCCCATTTCGCAACCTAACCTCATTACCTAAACTTCACACAATTATTTATTAATTACCTTGTAATTGATAAATCCACATCGCCTTACCTACCACCTCACTTGGCCACCTCACCATGACCTAGCCCTAACCCTAAACTAACCTAATTAGGACCCATGACTTGGTCTAGACTCACATCCATAACTAATGCCTCCTCCTTACTCGCACCCAAAGCCGACCTTCTAGCCACTGACCAGCCCGCAACGGATCTCTCGGGAGAAAAGCAGGGAAGGTGGGCTATTTTACTAAAAATAGCCTACTTTTTCCTAACCGATGCCGGTTCCTACTCGACCGCCGTCGGTTACGGAACCGCCATCGGTTCCCTGTAAATGGGCTTCCCAAACCAAAACAACGGATCGGAATTTCATTTTGGAGATCGGTCGAAGGATTTTTGAATCAAAGGAGAGTCCAAAGCGATTAGCAGAGTCCAGAACTTCACTTGACCAAGCAGAGACGAGTGAAAACCAGAAGAGTTGGCAGCCAAGGAGATCAACTTGCATCTTCGTCAAAAACCAGTAAGTCACATCTTGCATGTCCTCTGTTATAACATTTCTCTTGCCTTTGGAACCACAGTCCTCATAAATCCATCCCTGAATCCACTACCCAGCGTGCATATTACATCTAACTGCCATCCATCTACCCTACTTTCATAACTTACCTTAATATATCACCCATATACAGCCTTACAAATAATACAGTTACCAAACAACACAAACACCCTACAAAACAACCAACCTACAGATCCTAAACCATAACCGGTATCGGTTATCAGTAACCGGTATTGGTTATCAGTAACCGGTGTCGGTTAACCCTTACCGGTATCGGTTATCAGTAACCGGTGTCGGTTACTGTGATTCACAACCAGAAACCAGCCTTTCCCCTACCTGTTTCAACGAAGTGATTTAATTGATATTTTACAGTATTTTGTGTTAACTCATATCGGCAGGGGAACTGACCACCTTCGAAAGGAAGTTTCATATTTCCTGGGCCCAAGGCAGTTCCCTCATTTATTATCTAATCAAAATCTTGTGGTCTGGTGTTCTTATTTGCAGGTAGTCCTTCCAAGACAAAAAGGAGTTCTTCGCAGTCAGCCTGATCTTTTTCTCTACGGTACGCGCACAGAGATATTTTTCATTGATGTATCATCATCTCCCAATTGGATTGGATAGGTAAAGGTCCTATCAGGTTATCTCTCAACTTCGTGCCATTTTAAAATATTTTCTGAATTTTCCTCCCCAATCAATGTGGTGGTAAGTGCTTGGGGAAGGTGAAAAATCAGGAGTAGGAGGTTGACTACTCAATTGAGAATCAAAACTCACCCTAAATGGATCTTGAGTAATAAAGCTTTTCCTAAAAGTTCCACTTCCTTCAGGTGACTGATCTAAGAATTCCAAAAAATGGCAATTTTGTTTCTTGTCTGACAGGGGATGATGGTGCCTCCAATTCTTGATCAATTTCCTTACTTTTGACTAGAGGATGTTATGAATGAATTGTTGTGAAGATGTTTTTGGGAGGAATCTACCTTGTGAGTCTCTTGGTCTACTCATATATTTTTTTTATGATATAGTAGGGAAGATCCTTCAACTATTAGATGTATGATTTGTTGCTCTTTCTAACACTTAATTAGAAAGTTCCAACTAGTGTCCCCAGCACCGGTGCCAAAAAATGATGGGTTTTGTTATTTCCTTCATTTGATCAACTTCTTGTTGATGTCATATCAAACCAGGAGTGTGTCTAAAGCTATATGCAACAAGAGTAATCTTAACCGATCTAGTAGTTGACTGTAGTTATTTTTGTATTTTTGGGGGATCTCTTTAATGTCTTAAGGACTTCTTGGTAAAACCTTATTTAAATCAAACTATGAAAACTTTTGAAAGTAAACACACTGAAAGCTTTGCTGAAAGGAAACACACTATGCAGAATGGAAACACACTTGCTTTGGAAAATAAACACACTTGCTTTTGAAAGTAAAACACACTTGCTTTGGAAAATAAACACACTCAATTTAGAATGCTTGAAAAAAATTGCAAGAAATAAGAATCTATCTAAACACCTGCAGGAACAAGTATACAATAGATTTTAACTAAAAGAATTAAAAAAAATATAGAATTAACAGATCTAAGCTATTTGCTGAAAATATAAATACCCAAATAAATGAATATATCTGGTCCTTGGGGAGAGTGGGCCCTTGCTCCTCCTCGAATCAGGTTTTAACAACTCAAATTCTCAAATAGGAATCACTATTTTATTGATAAAACATTTGGTATTAAAAACATACTGGATCTGAGTACTTAGTCTATTCTCTCTTCTGTTCTATATTATTTATCTCATTATATATATCTTATTATATTATCTACTACATCTACTGTTTTGCTTTTATATACATTTTACAATCACAGTTGTCTCAATAATTAGAATGAAATCGAATCATGCCCAGAATAGATGCTGAGTCTAATTGTGGTTGATCAGATAGCTGTAGGATAATCCCTCTCTACTGGATCTACTTTCAGAAATCTTCTCATCCTTTCCTGATTGAAAGGGTCATAGATGCAAAATATCTGGATGTGGTTAAAATAGATAACTCCCATCGGTTTCAAAACTTTGGAGAAGTTCCAGAACCATAGGAAATTTGTTAAGGATCAAAACCATGAGAGTTTCAGCTTACTAAGAGTTCTGAACTAATTCTAGAACTAAATACTGGAGTTCAAGAATTAAGTCCGAAAGTTCTAGAACTAAATGATGACTATGTGATGGAGTTCCAGAACTAGCTTGGAAGTTCTGGAACTAATTTGTGTGGGAACAGATGTTGCTGAAAACATAATTAAAGCTTCTTGCTTCATTTTTTCGATTGATTAGACCTGATCTATTACAAAACTGAATTCAAACACACACTTGTCAAGAATTCTAGAGCTTTTAAACATTAGAATCACAATTAATCAAAAGATAGACAATTACATCCTAACTCATATCAAAATGTAATCAAACTTAATAAAAATGAGAGTAAGATGAGATCATATATTATACATTAATCAGACATATTCTAGCCTCATCAACAAAGTGTGACTCGACTTTGCATGCAGAGTGGATAAGGTGTCATCTTGGCAACATGTTGGTATATGAAGGAATATGCCCTGCGATGGAAGATTCTAGAAAACATCATGGCAAAAAGTGGAGAGCTCAAGCCTGGAGGAGCATACTCCCATGGAGGACCACATTCAGACACTTGGCACCAGATCTAAGGCCACAGAAGGATGAGTTGGCACTTCAGGATGCCTATATATATAAATTCCCACAGAAGAGAAAAAAGAGGAGGGACAAAAAAGTGTAGTGGGATCGCGGATAGAGAAAGATTAGTAGAGAGCCAAGCTCTACAAAAATTTCGTAAGGAGTCATATTGGGTTAGGTAGATGAAATATAAGAGAAGGATGTATCAAGGGATTGGGGTTTAAATTTATTTTTGAGAGCTAAATGATATGGATCTAGTTATGATGCATGACTTCAGTCTGCCCCTCTGCGATGCTCTGTAATGAATCTAATGAATGTAATGAGGTTACCAAGTTAATTGAATAAGATCCTTCTTGGTTCAGATTCATACATAATTCTTCATAGTTCCTTTTCATGTATGTTTATAAGATGAATATTAATTCCTATGCATTTTCCTTTCTGTTTTGATTCAGTTCTTTAAATCTATTGAAGTATCTCTGTCTGTAATGACTGCAATGATATAGAGCCATTTTGAGCCATTTTGAGCTCTATGAGGTTTGCATGTTTCATTCCCATTAAATTCCTTTAAATTTTGGATCATAGATGATGTTTTCCCAATCAACTCACATAAAGGAGAGACTCGACGCCCATGCATGCCTTGAGTGAGCGCTCAGCACCCGCTGGGTGATAGACTGACACGCATGGGATTCCCTTGTTCTTTGGTGGGTGTAAAAATGACTACATTAATGTAGTTAATTAATGGAAATAGAATAGAAAATGTGATATATTGACAATATGTCATTAATTTACGCAAAAGGGGATAATTAGTGTAATTTAAGTATTTAAATTGCTCAAGCTAAATCACAAGTGTATAAATTTTCCTCTCTTTGGGGTGGCGTAAATGACACCACTTCAAAGATACTAAATAGATAAAATTTATAAGGGATAAAGGGAAAATTTGTAGCAGTGAGAGATGCCCCCTTGAGTGTCGATGGGGTGATGAAAGAAGGCGATCGACAATCGAAAAAGGTGAGAGCAATGGATAGAAGACTGGGTAGGGGAAGGATGCCTTAGGTGAATCAGAATAATAGTGTTGATAGGAGAATGATCGAGAAGAAAGAGAGGAAGAGGGCAAGGGACAAACTAGTCTTGTATCCAATGTACAAATCTCTTTTAGACAACTTTCTTATCATCATTTTGTGAAGGATCTACGTCATGGGTCCTTATTAAAACTATAAGCATACAAAAAAATTAGAATGACATGAAAATACATACTACGAACAATTTTCCATTTCTAAAAATAATAAATCAATGCAACATACAAAAAATCAATGCAATATGAGAAGGAAACAAGCTCATTTAACAGGACAAATAAGTATAAACACACATATTCAAACCAATGGTTAAGACGATTGTGTAAATGTTTTGTTATCAAGCTGAAGATCCCCAAATTTTCTTGATTGATTAAAAGAGTGGAAAATGATGCCCCTAGTAAGGATACATGCAAGGGAAAATGATGAAGGATGTCAGGTCCAATAATAAAGCATTTTGCGCAACAAAATAGTATTAGGCAACTAGATGTGCCCCAGAGTACTGACAAAGCATGCAGGATAGCTTTGTAAATGGATGTGAATCTAATGATCTATGAGTCATTTGATCTGTAAACACGTGAAAATTCTAGCAAGCTATGAAATGAATACCATGCGCAAGACATGAGTTTCAGCCGCTATGAGCTTGTTTACCTATTTTTGTAAATTTTACAATTTTTAGGATTTTGGATGGATTTTTTCTTTAATTTTTAAATTTTTGATAGTTTGGGTATTGATGAATTTAGAAAAATTAGAAAGAGTCTCCTAGGAGCAAACAAAATTCCCCAGGGAGAAGAAAGAAATAATAGGTGACAAATAATGCCCCAACAGAACGGAAAATTAACAAAATAATTATTTAATAAAAAATAATTATGTGACGGAGTGTGCAGAAGAAGTGATATCACCTAGGAGCAATAAAATTTTCCTACTGATAAGAATTGAGTACCATGTGGCAAATAATGCCCTGGTACAGAGAAAAATGAAAGAAAATAATTATTTAAGAAAAAATAATTATTTACGCTGAGTAAAAGAAGAGTTAGAGTGAAAATGGTGACTAAAACAGTCCTCCAAGCATCACGACCAATGAGAATGGTTTAATATACCCCACATTGGGGGGGGGGGGGGGGGGGGTAAATCATTACAATCAATTCATTTGTTACCAAATACTACCGAAAGCTACCATGAGACCCCTGATAGCTACAAGGATGATGGTGAGAGCACGAGCCCCCAAGAGACACTCTGAATGAGTTCGAGAGTATGCCTGACATGCATACGATGGCCCCTTCATGAGTAGCTTGACCCAGCCTTGTCATTTCATGTATTTAATGCTTTATTAATTCTTTAATTAATGTTTAGACGTAGGGGAAGGTGCATGCCCGTGGGCATAGGCTTCCTTAAGGGAGCACAAACACCCCACAAGCGTGTGCACATATGTATAGGCACCTAGAAAGCGTGTGCGTACACATGCATATGCCATAAAAGCATATGCGTGCCTGGACACATGCCAAAAATAGTTACGCGTAGGCACATGTAGAAAAACCTAGCACAAATGCCCCAGGTGCATGCACCTATGCATGTACACCAAAAAGCTATAACAATCTGAATACAGAAAAATATGGTTGATTAACCATATAACAATATAATTATTTAAAATTAATTAAATAATCCAACTATGCATAATTAAATATTAGGATAATAAATTTTATCCTAACATTCCCCCCCTTAATTGTGCATTGTCTGAAGAGATGAGGAGAGAAATGCTCTGAACAACTCAAACTTGTCACATGCAAGTGACTTTGTGAAAAAATCTACTTGTTGTTCAGCATTTGGACAAAATTGAAGTTGGATGTTGTGCTTCAACACATGTTCGCGTATAAAATGAACTTGTACCTCAATGTGCTTTGTCATCTCATGAAAAATTACATTGCGAACAAGTTTGAGAACACCTTCATTGTCAACATACATGGTGGTTAGTTTGTCCTGTGGTATTCCAAGTCCTTCTAGTATGCGATGTAGCCAAATCACTTCATAGACAACTTCCCCTATAGAACAATACTCGACTTATATGGAAGAGTGAGAAACAAAGTGTTGTTTCTTACTTCCCCATGATATTGGTCTAGATCCTATAATGAATACAAATCAAGAAGTGTATTTTATATCATCAATGTTACCTACATGATCTGAATCTGAATATCTAGTCAAGAAGAAGTTTTCGTTCTTCTTGTATTCTAGACCAAGATCCACTGATCCTTTGAGATATCTCAAAATGTGCCTTGCTACTTTCCAATGACAAACTTTGGGTTCCTGCATGAACTTGGATAGATAGATTACTGTAAAGATGATATCTGGTCTAGTGTAGTTAAGGTAAATGAGACTCCCAATCAGCTACCGATAGAGAGTGGCACTTACCTCAGGAGATGGATCTGAACAAGATAACTACAATCTATTCTCTATGGGTGTAACAATTGGTTTACAATCCATCATCCTAAACTTCTCGAGCATAGTATTGGTATATTTCATTTGAGAAACAAAAAAGTGATTCTCTTTCTACCATACTTCCAATCAAAGACAGTAATGCATCAGCTCGAGATCAATCATGTCGAATGATCGATTACGATCTTTCTTTGTTACATCAATCTTCCTCACTAAACTCCCAGTGATGACTATATTGTCGACATAGATAGCAACAATCACCATCTCCCCCCCTTGCTTTTTGAGGTAGAGATTGGGATTGTATGGATTTCTAACAAATCCATGTTGTACGAGATGCTCATCAATCTTGATGTACCATGCCCGGGGTGCCTATTTGAGGCCACATAGAGATTTCCTAAGTCCGCATACCTTGGCTTCTTGACTAGGTACTACATATCCCTCAGGTTGAGTCATGTAGACTTCTTCTTGTAAATATTCATTTAGGAAGGCACTTTTTATGTCCATTTGGTGCACTTTCCATCCAAACTGAGCAGCTAGAGAAAAAATCATCCTAATTGTTTTGATCTTAGCTGTGGGAGAAAATGTCTCCTCATAGTTAATTCCTTCTTTTTGTTCATACCCATTTTTCTACAAGTTTTTCGTTATACTTGTCCACTGTCCCATCTACTTTGTTCTTTGTTTTAAATATCCATCTGCATCCAATGGGTTTCTTCCCTAGTGGAAGATCGATAAGCTGTCAAGTGTTATTCTTCATCACTAATTGATAATCAAAATCCATGGCATCTTTCCAAGATTTTGACTGTAGGGCTTCCTGGACTGTAGAGGGCTCATCTAATTCAATAACTCTACTCATCAAATCAAAATTGACTTCTTCCCTTGCTTTACTGTGATTCCATGGTCCAGGGGTGGATGTATCTGGTGGAGCATCCAATCTTGCATCTTGTAATGTACTTGTACACCATTTAGGCATATATTGAACTGTTCCCATGGGTCATGGTTCTATCTGATCAACACCATCATCCCCATCATTACTTTCATCTTATGAGGGAACATCAACTTCAATTTTTACAACAGGTGAAAAATATACATCTTGTGAGTCTGGAGGAGTCTCTACTTCCTTCTTCTAAAAAAACTCAACATCTCTGCTGGTGTAGACTTTTCTAGTCTTAGGATCCATCAATCTATACCCAAGAGTCTCTTCACTGTACCCAATGAAGAAAATTTTCTGTGACTTCATGTCTAATTTATTTCTATTTTGTTTGGGTATGTGCATGCTTTCTTTGCATCTGAATACTCTGAGGTGTGCAATGGATGGTTTCCTTTTTGACCATGCTTCTTGTTGTGTTATTCCATCAAGAGTAGTTGTGGGCGCTCTATTCAACAAATACACTGTTGTTTTTATTGCTTCTACCCAGAATGTCTTTGCAAGTCCATAATAATCAATCATGCATCACACCATTTCCATGATAGTACGATTTCTTCTCTCAACAACACAATTTTTCTGCGGTGTGTGTGGAGGAGGCATTTGTCGATGAATCCCGTGATTTTGTAGGTAGTCTCTGAACTCATCACTGGTGAATTCCCCCCCCTTGATTTGAGTAGAGAGTTCTGATGTGATGACCAGTTTATTTCTCAACTACTACTTTGAAATTTTTGAAGGTTTCAAACACTTCACTTTTCTTGCAAAGATAGAAAATCCACATTTTTCTCGAATGGTCATCAACACAAATCATGAAGTACTGGAACCCAAAATGACTTGGCTGCATCAGACCATAAAAATTGGTATGAACCAAGTCAATTTTAGCATGAGATTGAAATGTAATCCTCTAGAACAAATCTCTGTGTTGTTTACCTACTAGGTAATAAGGACATTTATCTGTATCCTTCTGAAGAGATGGCAGCCCATGTACCATATTACACCAACAAAGTGTTTTGAGATTGACCAAATCTCTGATGCCACAACTTTGCTGAGGTGGATTTCTTAGCCAAAAGTTCTTGATCATCTCTGTGATCAAAATCAAGTTGGAACATACGTCCCACATTAGAGGATTTTGCAATTAATTTTGAGCCTCTTGATTTATCTCAAATCAAACACGTTTTCTTGTTGGATTGACTATCAAAGTCAATTTTCAGGTTGTGATCTAGTAGTTGACTAACTGAAAGAAGATTCTTTGTCAACCCAGGGACATATAGGACATCTGATAGTCTACATTTGCGTGAACCAAGGGATAGAGAAATTTTCCCAATCCCTTGAACTATATATGAAGAATCATCTCCCAATGAAACATGATTTTTCGATGGCGTGTCCCTCATTGAAATAAACCAGTCTTTGTGGCCAATCATGTGTCATGTGGCTCCCGAATCAACACACCAGACATTATTAGATGATGTGGATGTTTCACTTGATCGAGAAGTGAATAAGAAGTCTTCATTTTCTGACTGTTCTTGTTTCTTAGCAATATTACGTTACTGGTGGGGTCTTCTTTTCCAGTTCCCCTTTTTCTGCCCGTGATTGTTGTTAGAATGTCACTTGTAAGATTGTTGTTGTTGTGGTCTAGAGATGTTGGATGAACCTTTCCTATAAGTATTTTACTAACAATATTGTAGGTTATGTCCTCTTTTACAAATTAGACATTTCTTCTTCTGTTGTCTGTCCCCTTGATAATGATTTTGATTTTGGGACTTCTGATAGGAATTAGGTTTTCCTTTACCTTTTCATTTCCTTTTTTGATGTGAATACAATGCCTTCTCCTCTTCATTATCCTTATTGTGCATTGCTTCCTCTTGTTACAATAGGTTTACCAGTTTGTCAAAACCAACTATTGTATTTGACATGTTTAATGTTGTGACAAAAATGTGGTAAAAAGAGGGGAGTGCTCTCAGAATGATGGGAATGAGATCATCATCTATGACCGGTTCTCCTAGGGCTAGAAGTGAAGCCCTCAATTCTGTAACTCTTCTTAAGAAATATTCAATTTTCTCATTCTTCTTATACTTCAGTGTATGTAACTGACTCTGTAAATTGAGTATAACATTCTTTTTCTTAGCCTCATATGCTATGCTCAATTTATCCCATGCTTCTTTTGTTGTTTTGGCATCTCGAATGTGGGGTTGCACATCATCAGAAACTCCAAACAAGATGATGAGTTTGGCCTTTTGATCTACTGTATCAAACTACCACTATTGTGTTGTATCAGTGGCTAATTTGGTCTGAGTACCATTCATAGCAGGCCAAATTTCTTCAAACTCAAGCAGTGTCTTCCATGCAACATAATTGTTTCCTCTAAGTAATTTTGAATCCGGAAGAAAAATTTTGGGGGCATTGGTGCCCATTTTACAGAGATCACTGATAGGGTTTGGCTCTTATCACTCTAGGTATTAGGTCTCCCAATCTATATACCATAAGTCTGATATACCAAACCTTTCTATATATGCGCCCTTCCAATATACCCGGTGGTACATGGAAGAAGCTTGCCATTTCTATACACCCAGTGGTATGTGAAAAAGGTATTAACGTACGTGAAAGAATTCAATATGTGGTACCAAGATAGTACTGATGGGGTCTATGAGATTATTGACACCGGCTCAAAGAAATATCCTCATACGTGCGTGTAACTTTGCTATATATTCGGATAATTTCTCAGTCTGGCTTTATGTCATGTAATCATTCACAGACGGATGGGATGGTTCATAGTGTGTGCACTGTGACCTTATTACTCCCCGTCAATTTATAGGGACGATATCTAGAAGACATTGTTGCAGTTATATTAGGCATTAAGTGTAATAGTAGTCACGATGGCTTTACACGTAAGTGCTTCCCAGAGGCACCGTATATATCGAATGTTGTGAATGACATATAGGATCTCGTGAGTGTTACATAACCAATTTTTTATTACAATTCTACCAATTTTTGATCACTTACAAAGTTTGCAGTTGACTATGGCAACCTGCAAATTAGTACAATATTCTTAAGTATATAAATTACATTCATAAAATCTAAAAAAATTGAATGGCAGGAATTATTTTTTTTGTTTTGTGGACGTGGCCTCCAAAGCCCAAAATGACCCTTGATGCAAATAATTGCAAAAAAAAATCTTAAAATGAAATTTTTAGCTATCCCCCCTTTGGAGAAAGTTGCCCGGAATGGAAAAACAGGCTTAATGGAGCAAAAAAAAAAATTTACCCTAAATTACGGATTTTCTTGCTAAAAATGTGGAAGCCTGTTTAGCTGTAACTAGTAGTTTATAGATGATTTTTCAGCTAAATATACCTCTAAATGTGGCGGTTTCTCCAAATATGTAGCCAAATTTCAAAAATAAAAAACTTGTGTTGGGGGTGGGGTTTGAACCCGAAACCTCCCACTCCCAAAGCTTTCCCTCTAACCACATTGGTCGCTTAAGCATTTATAATGTAAAATGGATAAAAAGATTATTTAAATAAGGTGCAAATTGACTCACCTTTGTAAAAAGTGACGTGGCTGAGGAGAGAGTCCATCTGGTTGAGTCATAGAGGAGGAACGGCCTAGGGTTTCCACATTTGTAGGAACAAAACTACTTCAAGCCATTTTTTAATTAATCAAACCGCCTCTATTTTATTTTACATCTTTTTTGTTTTATCTCCTACGTATTAAAAATTTTGTACACTGCCGCTATTTTTTATTTACTCACCACTATATTTTTGTGCAGGTCGCAGGTTTTCTTGAGAGATCAGACTTGGCCGGAGGAGGGCAGTTAGGGTTGTGCCTTCCTTAAAAAATGGATCTGCAACCTTGGTGGATGTAAGCACACTCATGTCATTTGAATAGTCTCTACCAATTTTTTTTGTACAGGTGCATGGACGTTTGCACATCTATGACTGTGACTGCAAGTCGATTTTATTGTTGGTTCATCCAATACAACCCCCAACATAGGTATAACTTGACACAGTCTGGTCTCAATGCATAAGCATGGGTCATTCACCCTTTGCAAGTCACCAATCTAGCCATGTAAGAAATTTAATTCAGCCTTCAATGTTGATGAATAGCTTGATCAGGAGCTTGGTGTAGAGCTCTACTAATATGGCACATATACCTCTAAACTTGGTGCACTAATAGTGTTAGTTGTGGCTAACAATGTCACTAACTTTAGTGATAAAACTCCTAATGGGGAAAATGGATTTTTTTTATATAGATTCTGAAAATGAATACCTTCCAGATAGAAAATTTGCCTGGTGTAGAGGGCACCAAGGCAAAAAAAATTGCTTTACATTTACCTGGAAAACACACAGGAGATTGTGAGTCTGCAGGGAGATGTGGGAAGTTGCTAGAGGAAGCACTGGCTCTCTAATGTTGCAAATTTTTTCTCCACAAATCCTTCTTCCTTTGCAACCTTCTCCATCCTTGCCAAGAGCTTGATTCACTCTGGTACAAAATGTAAATTGAGCAATAGGGGTGGAAGACTAATAATATTTTATTAAACTCAATCAACCAGTTTACATTTGCAGGACTACAATATTTATAGATATTGCACAGCCAAATACAAATAGGAAACTAAGTTGCACAGGTGTAACCATATTCCAAATTACATTAGCTTCCAATAACATCCACGAAGCAAAAATGAATAAATACAAATATAATTTTAAAATAATATAACAACATCCATGAAAGAAAAATATGGTTTAGAAACCATATAAAAATACACAACAAAAATATGGTTTATAATATAACCATTATTATTTAATTAATAAAATTAATTAAATAATTATACTATGCATAATTAACCTAACAAGGCATGGTTATGATAATTTCCTCCTCTTATTCATTAATTTTCTAGTTCAACATACTTCTAGATTTATTGAAAAATAAGCTAAGTATTCTACTCCATCCCTTAACTCCCCAAGTTATTTTGACAACTTACATCCCCATTATAGCTCTGAAGATAAATTATTATAGGTTGTACACACTATGATGATTCTACTTGGCACATTAGTTGGTTGCAGTCCCTTCATGTACTCGCACCCTTCCCTTTTCTATTCTTTTATCCACTTCCATTTTACCTTTCATTCCTTACCCTTGCATGTTTTCCTTCCTTCTCACAGTTTGCACATCCTCTGTGTGCATCTATGAATTGCCTTCTAGTTTGGCTAAGTCCCCAACATGCCTTTCCACATGTATCCTTTTCCTCACAAGTTTTGAAAATTCCCTCACACCAACTCATTTAATTTATTTAATTCTTCTCTAGCACATATTTCCTTCACATGTTGCGTGTAACACACTTTCGTCTTATCCTGATCTGTGTGGCCCTTCCTTTCCCACCACTACACACATTCCCCTCATGCGTTGTCTTTTGCGCCTTTCACATTTCTTTCTTTTGTGTTAATTCCCTATGATACGTCATCACCTGTCAAACTTGAGTGTGTAACATGCAACGTATCAAAGAATGTGAAATAGGCACCAAATCCTTATGGAAAACTAGTACATGACACATGGTAGAAAGAAAAATAATCAATGAGTAGTTTTCTGATCACATGGATCAATCAATACATTCCACATGTTATTGCGTATGTAGATGAAGCTACAGATCTTTGAATCATCATAAATTTTGCTGCAGAGCTTAAATATATGCACTCTTGGTCTTGTTGAAGAGCTGCTGATGTGAACTACACATTGAACCATTCAAATTAAGATTTTAGCGAGATTTAGTAGGTTAGAAGTATGGAAATGTATTCTAGCCTTCAATGCACAGGTCTAGTCAACCCAACCACCTGTATTTTCTTCATATTTTTCCCTCTTTCTCATTTTAAATGCTAAATAGACATGGGGAGGCACATCTAAAATCACTACAGGTAGTTATTGATTTTTGTTGGTGGTTGAAATTTCAAATTCAAATTTTCCTCTTCTTTTTCTCTCCTTCTTGTCTATAAGTATCAGATCAAGGATCATTGTAAAATGTTGGACCCCTTTAATTTGCTAATAGATCTAATCCATGGCATTTTAAGTTGCAAGCCTTTAGATCTAATTTTTACATGTGGATATTGGCCTCATCTACCATTATATTTAACTGTGCATTTTCTATAAGTAATAAAAGATTTTTTTTGTGGTTATTCTCTACCTTAGATCATTTTTATTGCATATCCTCTCCTTTCTATTGCATTCTTTATTTGATGTGCTTTCTGACATCCCTTATAGTTTCCTTTTTTTTATTGTGCCCCATTAAAATGAATGTGTAAATTTATTTCAAACTTTGTTATGCATACCTATCCTCCATGTGCGCATTCTCCTTCATTTTTTCTTAAAGATAACTATGTGCATCCCCTTCTTTTTAGTACTATCACCTCCTTTAGCTTAGTTTTCCCTTTTTCATGCATATCCTTCTAAACTTGGTCTCTTAAAGTTTTAGATTAGTGCTAGGTAGATGCATTTCCCTTCATAGGAGTAGTTTTAAAAATAGAAATATGTACAAGAATTGGCCTTCTCTAACGATCTGTCTCAAGTGCGCAAGGTCCCACAACTTGGAGACAATCCCATGTTGCCTCAAAATCCCAGTTCATCCTTATCTAGGATGGGTGTAATTTTGAGATCTATTAGTTTTTTAGCATGCCCGATAGGAGCGGTTTTGAAATATTTAATTTCATCATTCTTAAGTCTTGGTGTTTGACTTAGTGATTTCCAGCCTTTGGAGACTTTTTTCAACACATCTGATGACTCCCAACTCTTAGATCTATTGTTTATAGAAATTTGTGCTCCTTTCTTATGAGAAGATTGCATACCAGACAAATCATTTTAGCTTAAGAATACTTTAAGTACCTCCATATTTCTCCAAGAAGAACACATAACATAAAAACTATGTGCACATCTCCATCTCCAATGTGCTATGTAATTTTAACACCACTTCATGGAAGGCATTTCTTATAGCATGCTGGAAATCACAGGCCTATCACCATGGTATCACCATAAGAAAATTAGGGATTTGTTAATTTTAATGGTAGTACTCCTCTTGCTCTTAATACCCAAAATCCTATTCCAACATTTACACTTAAAAGTATCCCTTTCTTCACTGGGGAAAATCATACTACTCCAACTAAACACATACATGACATTTCCAACATATGTGCCATCCATCATATTATTGAACAAGATGTATTTATTAGACTTCTAGCCTCTTCATTCAAAGGGAGAGCCTTGCAATGGTTCATGACTATGATAGAAGGGTCAATTAAAAACTAGAATCAGTTAGGGGTATCCCTTTGTAATCAATTTGGAGAAAAGGTATACAACCTCTCTTTTCTTGAATAGTTGACTACTATGAAGAGGTCTCCCAATGAGCTCATGGCATATTTCAACTTCAGGTTCTAGAGGATGTGGGATAAAATTCCAGTATTATTAAGGCCAATGGCATAAGGTGCTTTTCTTTAATACCTAAGGGCTTTAAATTCTTATATTACTATTATGGTATACAATATATGAGTGATATAACATTACCAGGGGCATATACATTGGCCATTAAGGATGTGTTATCCAAAATTCACCCCCAGGGTAAATTTTGATAACATGCATCAAATTACTTAGTCCCAGGCAAATAAATTGATTCAGGGCCGAAAAATCATGTTTCTAGGGTCCCCTTAGAATTTTTCTAACTCTCCTGTTCAGGTTGAAAACAACAAGTTCTGAGAGAAGGTGAAAAGACTGCAAAAACAAGCTTGGGCCAGGAAAAATCATGAAAAATGGCTAAGTCCTAGTCCTCGCAATAGTCAGGACATGAGGGACATCTGGGCGCGTATCGGCCAAAAGGCTGCCAGGCAGTCTGCAGGGCAAAGGAACATCCTGGCCTTCAGGACGCGCAGGATGCGGAAAGCCGGTTCGGCCGAAGGAGAAGAAAATTGACTAACTGCTCTGGGACATTTGGGATAAGAAGACGTGAAGGATGCGAACCACCCGAATCGGCTGAAAAGGAGAACTTTCACACTAAGCAGTTCGGGACATGTGGGACAAAGGTATGCGTGGGACGCGGATATCCAAAGGAGCCGAAAGCCAATCAAGCAACGCCACGTGTCATCAGCCGAATGAGGGACGAGGAAGCCCATTTCAGGCGGATCAAAATTTTTTGTCCCAGACAGTCTGGGACATCCAGGACAAATGGACGCGCTGGATGCGAAAGAGCCGGCAGACCCGCGGACAACCCAAATCATGATACGTGTCACAAGGAGAAAAGTCCAAAAAGTTCAAAGGGCAAGGTTTCAAGCACTAACCCGAGCCAATAAAAGGAGGACACGTGTCCAATGAGGAAGGGAAGCTCAGAGCTCGGGAAGGAGTTAGAGAGTTTAGCTAGAGTTTTGGCTAAAAGCAAAGGTCTGCCCCGCGCCCCTGTCGACCAATCAATGCATGCCACGTGTCCCAAGTGGCGGGGGCGCGGAAGGAAAGTGGAAAATGTTCAATGCATGCCACGTGTCCCAAGTGGCGGGGCCGCTGATTGGATATGTAATTCTCTCTCCATGGGACAGCAGAGGAGAGAGAATTATGTATCCAATCAGCGCTTGACACATGTCGTCCAGGTGGCAGAGCGCGGGAAAGATCTTCAAAACACATTTTCGCCTGTTTTGTGCCCTAAATCTTCAAATCTCCATATCTTTTGATCCATAGCTCAGATTTGCACGTTCTTTATATCAACGGAAAGCTTATGAAATTCTCTACATGATTCCAGGGTTAATCTCAAATTTTGGTGTAGCTTAGAGAGATAAAGTTGAGAAACGGATCTGACGCATGGTCATGGCCAGAAGTGACATTTTAGCGACCAAATTAATGCAGAATGGGTCACATTCTCTTCCAAATCGGTCAAAGATTGTAGGGTATGGGTTTATAATGTTCCCCCTGCTATTTTAATGCATTTGCACTCAATGAGGAATAGGCTTGCACGTTTTCCCATGTTTCTCTCTCCTGGGCTCGACCCATGCAATGTAAAAGCCAGATTTGGCTCATTTTAAAAATAATAATTACAAGTTGTTCATCTGTTTGGCTCTACCCTCCCTTATTTTCCTTCTCCAGGGTTAAAAATGGAGTTTGAACCTCCTCCCTGCTCTGTAATGGCATTTTTTACCTTTTACTAATGAAATAATGTTCTGTGCAAACTTCTGAAGCAACAAAAAAACGTGTTTTGTGATGCATCTGTCCATCCTTGCTCATTTTTCACTTGTTTTCCTCTTGCCTCTCTTCATTGCACGTATTTTTGCATGTTTGAATGCTCATTATAGGTTTGGTGCTGTGTTCATGGAGTTTTGGGACATTTTTTGTGTGAAATTTATCCTTAGGCCTATGATGCATTTGTCCATCCTTCCCATTGCTCACCTCTCTTTGTTACATGGCAGTTTTGATAGATGTCCAACATTCTCCTTCTCTGGTGTATCACCATTTTAGTGTAGGATTTTTTTCTTTTCCTTTCTCTCTCTCTGTCTCTTTGGCATGGTTAGATTAGGATTAGATTAGCTTGCCTACACTGGAATAGCTTGTGGTAGGTGGTTTAGGAGCAGGAACCAACCTTCTCTGGAGATTCCTTTCTCATTTCTGCAAGTCCCACACTTGGAGAAAGGTTTCAATGTTGTGCAATCACACTGGATGCTTGAAGATCAACTTAGAAACCTGATCAACATCTAGGGGTGTTGTGATTTTTCATGATTTGTTCTGGCACACCCGGTGGGACCTTAGAGGTCTTCCATTTCATCTTTTGCAGGTTGGTGTGTTCCTGTGAAGATTTCAGCCTTTGGAGGCACTTGCAAACACATCTAGCAACTCCATCTGATCAGCAACTCATTTCTGAAGTTGCAGACCCGTTTTCCATCCATTTCCTTCCATATTTCTTTCCATCTCTTTCATTCTTTTCCATTCCATGAGGTTGTGCAATCATGACTTCATTTCCATCATGGAATTCACATTAACAACAGCAGTATATTCCACCTCCAACATGTTTTACAAATCCTCCAAATCAGCCTTTTGAGCAGATTCAAGATCAGTATGCATACCCATATGAGCAGCAATGCCAAAGTCAGTTTGGCTATGGAGCTTTTCAAGAGCAAGAGTATGCATATAATAAAGACCATCAGATCCAAGATGCTGACTTGTTGGAGAAAATCCAAAAGATGGAGGTAGAGATGGTGCAGTTTAGAGCAACAACTCAAATGAGAGCTTTCAGAATTGGTTGCAGGACTCCTTGTCCATGCGGAGGCCCTTTTCCAAGACACTTCAGCCCTCAAGAGAAGCTAGACTTCATGATAAAGATGCTGCCCCAACTTGCACAATGGACAACAGAAATAGAGGCCTATACATTCGGTGTTGAACAACCTTGTCAATGGGTAAGTTCTACACCATCATCTAGTTTTTCTCTTCCCTTTACTCAAGCAGCATCATCTCATTTGGACTTGCAAATTTTAAACTCTCCATCTGCTGTCTCAAATGTTGATCCCATGTCTCCACCTCTCAGTCTTCCACCACACCTCAATTCTTCTTTCCTTTTTCCTTCCAAACAGTCATCCTCTCTACAAGAGCTAAAAGAAATCCCCCCTCCTCTAAAGAAACAAGAGATTTCATCTCCTTTACCACCACAAAAAATTTCCAAATCAATTGAGTTGCAACCCACCCCTCATCTTGCATTCCTAATTCCATGTGGGGAAGAAGAAATTGCAAAAATCAGTCATCAAGGACAGCAAGAGGAAGAGCCAAGAAAAGAAGAAATGATTAAGAGCTTAGTAAGTTTGGCTGCCAAGTTTGGTATGACAAAGATCCCCTTAATGGTCAAACCTACAGAAGAGGCTAAGGTTGAACAAATAGTGGTCAAGGCTGATTTTGTTGCAGTAGAAGAAGAAGTTCTTACAGTCCCAACTTGTCCTCTAGAGTAGCAGATTGAAGAGTTTGACTTGAAAAACTTCATGCTGAAGGAGGAGCTCATTCAAGAGCAAGATTGTCTTCAAACATTGGAGGAAGGAGAAGCTGCTCTAGATCTAGTAGTAGAGGAGCACATTCTACATGTGGAGGAGAAAGTTGCAGATCCAAGAGCTCTGAGCACAAAGCAGGCTATAGGAGAACCTTCAGTTCTTCTTTCTACTTCACCTCTCTCAAGTTCCAATGCTGAAGAGGAGTTTAACCTCTCAAACTCAATGTTGGAGGGAGAAAGAAACCATGGTGGTCAAGTTACAAATCAAGAGGACACCATGGAGGAAGTTGAACATTTGCAGTAGGACAGCCATGAGGTAGTTTATCTGTCATATTTGGAGGACTGTTTTGATGGAGAAGAGCTGGTTGAGTTTCCACCGTTCTCTATTTCATCATCCACATTCCAAACACAAGAGTCTGCTATCATGAAGGAGAACATTCATTTGCAGCAGCCTGCATCTTATAACAGCTCTTCAAAATCAAGATTGGAAGATTTTAATCTTTCATGTTCTTCATTGGAGGAAGAGTAAGGACAAAGGAATTTCACCATTGCTTCCACACCATCCATTGAGGGTCTAAAAGAAGACCCCACTTTTGGAGTTGAGAATCAGAGCTATGGGCATATCAAACAGATCAGACCTTGCCCAATCAGGTATTTGGCTTCATTAGAGCCAAAGGAGAAGTCACAACCAGTCATGCTTGCTTCTGAGCATGAGGGTGACCTAAAAATTACCAAGGATCAGCTATCATACCCATTCAATCCAAATGCAAAGCAACTAAAAGAGGTATTGAATTTTCCTTCAGCTGATGATTTGGGTGGAATACCAGCTTCTAGTTGATTTTCCACTCATCCTAATAGCCATGATCAGCTCCAAATCAATTGCATGGCTGCCACTTTTGAGAAAGGGAAGCTATTTCTCACAACCAATTGCAGGGTTTGTTTAGCTTGCCTTTGCTCCCAGTTACAGTAGAGTAGGTAGGTTTTCTTTCAGTAGAAGAAGTGCTTGTGTAAACTCTGCATGTTCCATTTGGAGCATGTATGATTTTCAATTCTGTACATAGTTTTGGTGTTGCTGGTTCTGCTCTTGCATAGTTCATTTCAGTGGCATTTTTGTGAGAACAACTCCATGTCTGGTGGGTTTCAAGTGCTTCAGATCAGTTGCAGGTTACAACTCATGACTCCATGCCCGATGGATGCTTCAGGCAACTGGTAACTTCATCTAGCAGGTAGATGACCCCACTGAGTCACCGAATTGTTATCCAAAATTCACCCCCCAGGGTAAATTTTGATAACATGCATCAAATTACTTAGTCCAGGTAAATAAATTGATTCAGGGCCAAAAAATCATGTTTCTAGGGTCCCCTCAGAATTTTTCTAACTCTCCTGTCCAAGTTGAAAAGAGCAAGTTCTGAGAAAAGGTGAAAAGGCTGCAAAAACAAGCTTGGGCCAGGAAAAATCACGAAAAATGGCTAAGTCCTAGTCCTCGCAACAGTCGGGACGTGAGGGACATCTGGGCATGAATCAACTGAAAGGCTGCCAGGTAGTTCGTAGGTCAAAGGAACATCTGGGCCGTCAGGACGCGGAAAGCCGGTTCGGCCGAAGGAGAAGAAAATCGACTAACTGCTCTGGGACATTTGGGACAAGAAGATGCGAAGGACGTGAACCGTCCGGATCAGCCGAAAAGGAGAACTTTCGCACTAAGTAGTTCGGGACATGTGGGACAAAGGTACACGAACCAGCCAAATCGGGCGAACCGGAAGAATTTGTCCCAGAAAGTCCAGGACATGTGGGACAAAGGGACGTGTGGGACGCGGATGGCCGAAGGAGCCGAAAGCCAATCAAGCAACACCATGTGTCATCGGCCGAATGAGGGACGAGGAAGACCATTTTGGGTGGATCAGAAGTTTTTGTCCTAGACAGTCTGGGACATCTCGGACAAATGGACGCACTGGACGCAAAAGAGCCGGCAGACCTGCGGACCAACCAAATCATGACACGTGTCACAAGGAGAAAAGTCCAAAAAGTTCAAAGGGAAAGGTTTCAAGCACTAACCCAAGCCAATAAAAGGAGGACATGTTTCTAATGAGGAAGGGAAGCTCAGAGCTTGGGAAGGAGTTAGAGAGTTTAGCTAGAGTTTTGGCCGAAAAGCTAAAAGCAAAGGTTTGCCCCGCGCCCCTGTCGACCAATCAATGCATGCCACGTGTCCCAAGTGGCGGGGGTGCGGAAGGAAAGTGGAAAATGTTCCAAAATCACAAAAGGAAAAACTTTCAAGGAAAAACCCGCGGGACAGAAGAGGAGAGAGAATTACGTATCCAATTAGCGCTTAACATGTGTCGTCCAGGTGGCAGAGCACGGGAAAGATCTTCAAAACACATTTTCACCTGTTTTGTGCCCTAAATCTTCAGATCTCCATATCTTTTGATCCAGAGCTCAGATTTGCACGTTCTTTATATCAATGAAAAGATTATGAAATTCTCTACATGATTTTTGGGTTAATCTCGAATTTTGGTGCATTCTAGAGAGAGAAAGTTGAGAAACGGATTTGACGCGTGTTCGTGGCCAGAAGTGACATTTTAGTGACCAAATTAATGCAGAATGGGTCGCATTCTCCTCCAAATCAGTCAAATATTGTAGGGTATGGGTTTTTAAGGTTCCCCATACCATTTTAATGCATCTGCAGTCAATGAGGAATGGGCTTACACGTTTTCCCATGTTTCTCTCTCTTGGGCTCGACCCATACAATGTAAAAGCCAAATTTGGCTCATTTTAAAAGTAATAATTACAAGTTGTTCATCTGTTCGGCTCTACCCTCCCTTATTTTCCTTCTCCAGGGTTAAAAATGGAGTTCGAACCTCCTCCCTACTCTGTAATGGCATTTTTTGCCTTTTACTAATGAAATGATGTTCTGTGCAAACTTCTGAAGTAACAAAAAAAACGTGTTTTGTGATGCATTTGTCCATCCTTGCTCATTTTTCACTTGTTTTCCTCTTGCCTCTCTTCATTGTAGGTATTTGTGCATGTTTGAATGTTCATTGCAGGTTTGGAGCTGTGTTCATGGAGTTTTGGGACATTTTCTGTGTGAAATCTATCCTTGGGCCTGTGATGCATCTGTCCATCCTTCCCATTGCTCACCTCTCTTTGTTACATGGTAGTTTTTATAGATTTCCAACATTCTCCTTCTCTAGTGTATCACCGTTTTAGTGTAGGATTTTGTTATTTTCCTTTCTCTCTCTCTCTCTGTCTCTTTGACATGGTTAGATTAGGATTAGATTAGCTTTCCTGCACTAGAATAGCTTGTGGTAGGTGGTTTAGGAGTAGGAACTAGCCTTCTCTGGAGATTCCTTTCTCATTTTTGCAAGTCCCACACTTGGAGAAAGGTTTCAATGTTGTGCAATCACACTGGATGCCTGAAGATCAACTTAGAAACCTGATCAACATCTAGGGGTGCTGTGATTTTGCATCAACAGGATGAGAATTACCTAATTCATGTAGGAAAGTTAGCTCATAGACCATCCATGTCCTTATTCCTAGAAATTCCTGAAGCACCCCAACCTTCCATTGTTATTATTTTCGAGTAGAGCACTCAACCCACTGTCCACATCTTAATCTCCCATGAAAAAAAGGAGGATGATGAGATGAAGGCCCTAATTAGAAAATTTTCCAACAAGGTCATATCTTTAGAAAACAACAGGCACAAGCCTTCAAAAATAATTCTAATCAAGGGTATAACCAAGGCCATCAAACATTTATAAATCATAGATGATAGGTTAATGTGCACCTCCCATTGTAAAAAAATCCTACTGCACAGCCTCTTCCAGCACCCAGTTCAATTCAAGGACTTGTTACAATTTACAATAATATGGATCAAGAGACAGAATGATTTTTTCCTTATAACATGCCTCACATCTAGTATAGTTGTGCCAATTCCTTACGCGTACATGCTTATATGATTCAAGCTACTTTAATTAGTGAGCCATCCACTAACACGCACAAACCTAAAAATCAAGAATTACTAGAAGTTGTTATTTGGTGCCAAATATTTCTATGTAATCAATCAAGCTACGGATAGCTCAAATGGATTGTGTTCCTAGCTTTCTGATAACACAAGGTTCAAGTAAAGAATGTTATAGTCTGGTATGAAACCTTCAACTTCTACCCATTAAAGTGATCTCTAAAAGTAGAAGGATGAAGATTCAAATTAGGCCAACAGTTCTAGCCTACATGTTTCTTGTGCGAGATAGTGTGCAATGCTTTAACTTGAGTTGCACACACCCCTCATTCGATAGGTCAAGCCTATGCATAGCCCAAGGATTATGTCTTCACACCTAAGAAATCAAGAAAAGATAATATTGTGCCCTAAATACAAAAATCCATGGGTCTTCCATTCAATATCATGGAATAGATGAAGAAGACAAATATAAATGTCACAATGTGTGATGCCCTGTCCATTTCATCTCAGTACAACCTGTTGCATAGAGCTCTAGTGTAACTTTAGCATTCTGGTCTAGTTATCCAATACTATCAACATATGTCAAGAAAAGGAGAAGAAAGTAAGAAAAGTTGTTAAAACCCCACCTTTATATGTCTTTTATAGTGGGAAAACATCTTGTACACAATTGTATGATTGATTTAGTGGCTAGTACTTCTGTTCTGCCATAGAAAATTGTTGGTTTTTTAGGTCTTGAGTACACCCCCTATCTAAAGGAGTTTTGTAACATGATGGCTCAATTTTCACCAATATTAAAGTCATCAAATATCTTGATTTAACCCTCCATGCATATCCAAGATTCATTATAACTCAAGATGTGTTAATTATTGACCTACCTCCTTTATTTTCACTTTGTATATCAAGATATTTTATTGCCAAAGTGGCTAGATACTTGTCTTATGACTGGTCTTATATGTTACTAAAAATAAGGTGTGATGTCTGGTTTACCATACAAGTTGATCCTATATTTTCATATCATGTTGATTCGTATGACCCATCCCCTCTCCCATCTAATTACCTAATTCAAGAAGGCCAAGAACAAGTTTTAGTTTTAGGAGAGTAGCTTATTACCCCTCTTATACCATATTTATTACTAGATGAGTGGGTAGAGAGATGCCATAAATTTGATCCTTATACTGAAGAAATTGAATCCTTTAAAGTTAATCTCGGTAATTATTGCATCCTTGAAGAATAAGCTTTGCTTCTATGCATGTTTACATAAAATTAAGAAAATTATGGTCTATGGAAAATGTATTTTTATGGATCTAGAAGCAAAAATGGCACAGGTGCAGGTGTTGTTCTCATGTCTCCTAAGAAGGAGAAGTTATTATTCGCGCATAGGATATAATTTTCATGCTCCAATAATATAGAAGAATATGAAGCATTGGTGCATGGTCTCTTCATTGATAAAAAGAAAAGATCAAGGTGTTGAAGATATTTAGGGAAACAAAATTTGTCAAGTGCATGAAAATGAATAAGATTCTAAAAGCTTATAAACATAGTTTTTGGTACCTCTTTGAGATCATCGATGCTCTAAATCTACAAGTGGTATCAAGAAAGATGAACAAGGAAGAAAATCAAATGGCTGCACTTGGTTCACAATTCTCATCTGTTGATGATTTTATTCAAGGAAACAACACATCAAGATTATGGTTAGGACATTTATTCTAGATAATGAAGCTAGCTGGAAAGTGTCTAAAAATGATGCACAAATTCTCAAGTTCATTCAGAATGAATTTGATTTATCTTCAAATATGCAAGATGACTTACATGATAGCTACGGTGACCAAGTGATTAAGTTAAAGGAAAACAAGTTACCTAAAGGACTAATTACCTTAGATAAATTGTTTAACCCTGATGATGAGTTCAAGGGTGAAGAAAATAATATGCACATAGTGCAAGAAGACTACACTCGAGTCACTATTGTGTATGGAAAATAATTTTTTCTTGGCAAAGATTGTGCGCATGATGAAAACCATGCATTCATTTCTCTCTGTCATAAATAGAGTGACATCTTCTGATGGGAGTATCAACAGATTTTATCCAAGTGTTTCTCAACACTCTATTGACCTTGATCCTAACATCAAGCCCATCAAAAAAAAAATAGAGGCAAGTAAATCCTAAGATAAAGACTCTCATGAGGAAAGAGCTATCAAAACTCATTGAGGTGAAGATATATTTCACAAAAAATACTTTATTTGGATATCCAATATTGTTCTAGTGTAAAAAAATAATGGTGAAATCAGATTGTGCATCAATTTCAGATATTTAAATAATGAATATTTGAAGGATCATTATCCTTTTCCTTCTATGGAGCAGATTCTATAGACTATGGATGGCATGAAAATATTTTCTATGTCGGATGGGTATTCTAGTTTCAATCAAATTATGGTCAAGGAAGAGGATCAATTCAAGATGTATTTTACAACTAAATGGGTGACGTATGCATATTAAAATATTCCCTTAGGTCTACCAAATACAGGTGCAAAATTCCATTGAGCCATTGACATTTCCTTCAAAGGTTATATAAATGAGTTCATCCTAGCTTACTTCAATGACATAACTATCTTCTCAAAGTAGAGTGTGGATCACATGATGCATCTATAGAAAGTATTTGAGAGATGCAGATAATTTGGGGTATCTTAACCCCAAGAAGTGTAACTTTACTATTTTGTAAGGTAAGCTCTTAAGCCATGTAGTCTTTAATTATGTCATTACTATTTATCATGAGTACATTTCAGCCATCATGGCACTTTCCTTGCTAGCTCATAAGAAAGCCTTGCAGTATTTTCTAATAAAAATGAAATTTATTAGGAGATTCATTCCTAATTCTATAGGATTGGTAAGGCCTATCACCCTCATGCTCAAGAAGAATATATCTTTCAAGTGGAAAAGAAAAGGAAAAGAAAGCTTCAATAAAATCAATCAAGAAATTACTCGTGCACTAACACTCATCAATCCGGATTACTCCAAGGAATTTATCCTTTGTGCCTATGGAGTTGATGTGAGTGTTGTTGTTGTCTTAACACAAGAAAATGAACATGTATTGGAGTAGTCAAAGATTTTTTTCAGTCAAACACTTAAGGATTATGAGTTGAAATATAGTCACATAGATAAATTGGTATTCTCCATCATGTGCATACTAAAGAAGTTTAAAATTATGCTCACAAAAAATCATATTAAGGTGTTAGTTTCACACTCAGTGTGAGAGACTTCATCATGGGAGTAGAAATCAATGAAAAAAGATCAAGATGGGTGACCAAAATCATGAAGTTTGATGTTACTATCAAATCCACCAAGCTAGTTAGAGGAAAAACATTTTGTAAGAATCTTACATTGGACACGTACAAAGATCCTAAGACTTCATGGTTTTTTGAAACACATGTTGAACCTAAGAAAAATGATGAACCTAAGACACACACCTGGATGAAGGTCCTACATATGTGTAAAAGTGAGAACACTGGAGAAATGGATTGACAAATGGTGGTAAAGGAAAAATATGCGTCATCAAAATATCATAAATATCTCAACCTATTTCCCAAAATATACAACTAAGGCATATCTCTATGAAATATATTTTAAATGGTACACCTTGCAGGTTAAATGTTTCTCTATTAAAAAATTATGGTTCAAAAACTAGTCCTCTACCAGTCACCACGTGATATCCTGATGATTAATTTTATACCAAGCCATAACTGTCAAATTTAGTCCTATAAAAAAATATTTTTCAAACCTTTACCCAACCACTCAGTGCCACGTATGTTTCCTCTATCCATGCTAGAGATCTTAGCTCCTACTTTCAGACACATGACCTTAATTGGCTTAAAATTTCATCACAAAGCCTCTAAGTTTCAGTCTCGGACCTTAGTATGATGACTAGATTGATCGATGATAATTATCCATCCTTGGCGTCCCTTACCATATCTTGAATTTGTTTAGTGTGTCGATGGGTGACAATTTTCATGCATCAGTATATGGTACTCGTACATACCTTTGGAAAATTTGGATTTATCCTTAAAGCTTGTTTTGTGCTTATTTATAACATGTGTTTATAAGGACATTTTTTGTCAATTGACATGTTATTAAAATTTCCATAGATTTTAACCATTTATCTTAAATTTTATGGTCTATGTGTTGATGGGAATGTAAAATTTAATCATCAAGTGAATGTTTCAAGGAAAAAATTATCTGAAATGTTATAATGTTCTCTAGATTTTTCCTATACATATGCATATTAAAGGGGTGAAACAATTTAAATGAGTCTCAATCACCATGGTAATCATAAATTTTTGTGTTCCACTTTGAAAGGAATTCAATATATAAATTTTGACCATAAGGGCCCCAAATGAAGTGGAACTATTTTGGGTACCAGCATTGGCTCTAGTTGTGGGACATGTATCCCTTGCAGGTAATTAGATATTCTAGAAAACTATGTAGAATTAGAATAGTTCCTCTAATAAATATGATTATGTCAATCCAAAACTGAAAAGGTACTAACATAAAATTATACAATTCCAATCCATTAAATAATATCAATATGATCAAAACCTTTACAAAATTCTACTTTCTTCTTATTTCAAAGTACTTCTTTAAAAGAAGGAAAGTATAAAGAAATATCCAAAAATATATAAGGGAAAATATAATTCAATCCTCATTTAATAAACCCATTCATGAGAATGGAGATATATGATCCTTTTCTTCAGTAGAGAAGAATGTCTTTTAAGAAAACTAGAAAAAAATATCAACCAAACATTCTCATGAAAATTCCAAAATGGTTCAATAAATTTGGCAGCCTTAAATGTGAATTCAAATCTAAAAATGTAGACCAATTAAAATGATGTTCTTTATGGAAATAACACTAATCTTCCAAATCCAAAATCTCTTAGCCAAGTTGAAAAAAATATTACCAACATAAACAACTCAAATTTTTACACTTATTGTATTAACAAATTAGCAGTAATGAGATCTTGTTTTAAAAGCATTTAGGAATGGAAAACAATGGGTTTATTAAGTCTAAACTTTTGATCATTAATGTACCTATAGTTATGATCTATACCCAGATTAACATCTACCTCAAATTCATATTGTCTTAGCAAAAGACCAGTCTCTGACTTCTCATTTGAGTGATTTTCTTGTTGCTCCATGAATTACTTCTCATCAAAATAAGCAAGCTTAGTAGTAATATTAATAACATAAATATCACCATGAAAATATTCAATATCATAATAAGGAGGAAAATTACTTCCTTGAAGATCAATTCTTGAATCAAATATAATAATTTCATTTGTATCAAAAATCACTTGTTTATTGGAAACAAAATAGAATGAGTTACATTATGAATATAAAACACACCCAACATATAAATCATCATCATAACCCAGTTAGTTATAATTCATCACACAAAGGACAATTTGACATAAAATTAGCAACTTGGGGCTTAGTAGAATCTGAGTGAAGTGAATCATAAATAAGTGCATTATATAAATCAAATAGTGAACTAACTAATAATTTTAATTCCTCCAAAGAGTGTGTTATCAGATGTTGTAAATAATTTCACCTCATTATTTATCTTGGTAGGCTCAGAAATTCAACTATAATATATTGTAGGGTCACTGAGAGTATTATATTGTTTTTATACATTTATTTAATTTATTTGAGATAACTTCATCCATTTTACTTTCACATGATAAAGGATCAATGTTTTCACTTGTAACTTCAAAAAATGACCAGTAGATTAATAGCTTTCCAAATCAATAAATGACATACTGTACAGATTTCTAAAATTTGATTTCTCTTGTCTCAAACATAGGGTTTACTAACTCTATCTATTTTTCCTCTAATATCTCCAAATGAATCTCCATGATGCCTTTTTTCCTATACAACTCCAGTTCATGTACAAAATAATTTCTTATTTCCTCTTGCTAAAACACACTCTTCAAAATAAAGATCATTACCATTCATAAAATTATTATACATATGAAGCAAACAAAAAATGCCTTATTATTTTCCATGTTAACGCTTTTAAAACATGAAAGGATGCACCAATAAGTAATATTTTTTCCTATAAAGTGATCACTAGACAAATAATTCTTCCTCTTCTACATATGCAAAAAATTCCTCAAATTCAACAAAAACATTGTTGGCACTCACAATCATACTAAGAGAAATTGAAACATAATTTTCAATAACATAAAGAGGCTACCATTCCATAGATCTAACACTAGAATCAACTATAGTAAAAATCTTATGAGATAATGTATCAAAATTAACATCACAATATATAAATTCACCATAAAGAGAAAAACCATATTAAAAATTAGTAGTCTAATTACGTGATTCTAAATCAATATCAATTCCAAGGCTATTATAATTGAAAACATGTGAAAGATTCTCAAAGCTCCAATATAAATTAAAATATTGAGTGGTCATTAATGGATCGTTTTCTCTCAAGTAATAATTTAAATTACTATTGAATACCTCACAATATATAATGAGTACATAAAAATATTGAGTGGTCATTAATGGATCATTTTCTCTCAAGTAATAGTGTAAATTGCTATTGAATACCTCACAATATATAATGAGTACATAAACTTTACTTGGTTTTAAATGCTTAGATAATTTATTCCACACTTCCATAAACCTAATGTTAAACCTTAGAATACTTTCATCCTTTTCTTTCTACCAAATAATAAAAAAATAATGCCTAAGATAAGAATAATCAATATCATTACAATAAAACTCAATGAAGACACATTGAAATTTATACCAAAAATAAAAATATTATCAAGAAGCTCATGAAACCAGTCCTGAGCATCATCAATTAAAATTTGAGTGAAAAGAATAACCACAATATTGTTGGTGTAAGTATATATTTTTCTCTTATTTATTTATTAATTGGAATATTTCCTACACACATGGTGACTCGTATTTATTAGGTGTTATTTTTATCATAGGAGTTAATTGACCAGTCGTACATGTCATATTGTGTCATTGGAGTTAATTGACTAGTCATACATGTCATAATGTCTTATAGGAGTTATACTTGATCAGATATTCCATGAATGTAACTATCCTTCCTATTATTAGACTCTTGACCACTATTCTCATGGAGTAGTTACTCATCACTCTCCTATTTGTACACACCATATTTGGACTATTGAGTTTTTTCGTGTTTTAACACTATTCTTGTGTTTTGTGAGATTATTTTCAGATACCTTTTACATGTTATTTATTTACATATTAGTGAAACTTCATGTTCATTTTTTATCATCTATAAGTTTTGATGAGAAATACAATATGGTATTAGAGAAATTCTAGTAAAATGTTTGTCAATCTAGTTAAGTTGTGTTTTTTCTCAAAATCCTCAGTTTTTGAATATAATAATTTTAAATGAAAAAACTTGTCTTTGTTTCTAAAAAACATGCTAAGATTTTTATCATGTTTCTTGGATCAAATGAGATTGTGTGGAAAATATTTTTTTGGTGTGTTATGTAGATATAGCCTAGTTATGGTGAGATTTATTAAATTGCAACTCTATCAATTCACTCTTCTCACATGGTAGCTTGTTCATGACCAACTTAGCTCAGTCCCAAATCTACACTCACACTTGAATTGGCCTATCTCTACACTAGCATATAAATTGGTGAATAACCAAAACTTAGACCCAAGTTGGTGCAAAACAATTTCCTAGACCCTAGCTCAACACTCAAACTCAACCAGCTCAGTCCCTACCTCAATCCCAAACTCGATCAACTTAGACCCTGGCTAGACCACAAACAAAACTTTCTATAGAATCCACTCACTCATCCCAAATTATCCTAACTTAGCCAACTTAGACCCTGAATTGAATCTCACAGATATGGACTAACTTAGCTCGAGGAACATTGGATCAACATTAATCTTGGACCCTCTTAATGTTTCCTACCACTCAACATTCAAATCGAACCCTGAATTGGATCTTTGAATACTTGATTGACTTAACAAAAGTGTTATCACTACTCTGCCCTTGTGCATTGGTTGAATCACACAAACCTCAGAAAAACTGACCCCCTCTCACTTGATCAGTGTTATGTTACTAAAACTACTGGATTAACTCACCAGGTCAACACCTTGTCTCATTTATCACTTGACCAACTTGATCGAACTCATTTCCTACTTTGTCTTTGGAAATTTATAGTAAAACATTTTATTTATTAAGTTTATTTTTTTAATTATTGGTAAATAGTTTTGAAGGGACTATACCCTATTACATAAAGGGATCACTAGCCTGATATGACTATGAATATTCAACAAAAAAGGATCAAAATCCATATATAACAGTGTTTTCAAAAGTAACCAAGAGCAGGTTACAACCAGAAGCAAAAAAGGACACATACCGTAAAAAAACCACAAAAAAGAAGCAACGTCACAACAAAAACATTACAAAATAACAACATCTAAACCAAATCCTACCAGTAAAAGTGAGTCTATTTCTTGAGAGCTCTTTCAATTTTGGACTTGATCGTCTGTAGCGAGGTAAACAATGCCAAAGTGGTTGTGTGCACTGAGTTCGAAGTGTCCAGCTGTGAAAAGGCCATACTCCTCTCTTTCTCATTCCCCCAAATAGTTGCATGGATCTCACTTAGCATAGCAATGCTCTGAACTTGTTGCTCAAGAAAGTCACTTACGGCTTTAACGATAGCCATGTTGTGATCATGTCTATCTTTAGCTCTCCCCAGTCTGGTATCTAGAGAGTTCAAATTCTTATATATATCAGTAAATTGATCCTTTTCCTTGTCATTCTCTTCATCAAAATTTATTTTCCCTTTCTACTTCTTCATATGCTGAAGGTCCTTCTTCATTTATTTCATCTCTTTCCCTAGGGCTTCTAGTATATTAGCCACTTGAGACTCCTCCTGATGCAGGGCCTTTTCAATACCGACATTGCTGATATGAAGCAAGTCTTGAGTAACCTCCATCTCTTTGGAGCTTCTGAGAATCCTGCCAGTGAGAGGGGTGTCTATTTTCATGGGGTTCTTGTATTTGGACTTGGAAGGGGTGGAAAGAGTGGGAGTGGGAACAGAGGAGGTGGTAGCGAGTGGCTCACTAGGAGCAATCGGGAAGCTAGGGAACTTGGAAACACAAAGCTTGTGCAACAGAAAGATAAGGCCCTGATGCAAAGGAATAGCACGGGAGTGTTTTTTAAAATCCAGAAAATAGCACTGCAGGGAGTTGAGAAGGTAATGTAGGAAACAGACCGCGAAATTCCTTCTAAAATGGTTTAGAAAAACAAGGTGTTTAATAGGGACCATTTTATAACGTCCTTCTAGAGAAATATATCTGACCATCATATTTGTCACTTCATCATACGGCATGGGAATAGAACTTACCCTTATGCCCACAACAAAAAAATCTAGCTCTTCACCCTCGTTGGAGAATTTCTTAGCCTCAGTGACCCTGTCAATCCTCTTACTAAAAAACTGGTAGCCCTCCATTTCCAAGCCTATTGCCTCAGCAATCAACTCCTCATTGACTATAACCATGTGCCCACCATACTTGACCCTCCTATCCTTCCAATCCATAGTAAAGTGAACTAAAATGTTCAGGTCATGACCTGAATTCATTCAATGAAATTTGAGAAAATTCCTAGCCCTCCAACTGATCTAATTGATAGCTCCCCTCTCACTTTCTCTTTCTTCCTAATAATTCTGTAAATAATCTACTCGAATTAGCTCCTCATTGACTATAACCCTGTGCCCACAATACTCAACCCTCCTATCCTTCCAATCCATAGCAAAGTCAACCGAAATGTTTAGGTCATGACCCTAAATTTGTTCAATGAAATTTGAGATGTCTCCTTTGTGCAGAAGATTCCAAAGTACCTCGTTATTCTTCTAGGTTGGGTCCCAACTCGGCTCTAATTGACATGGCTCCCCTCCCATTTTCTCTTTCTTCCTACCAATTCTATAAATAATCTACTCGAAACCCTCGTAAGAGTCTGTAATTTTCTTATGGCTATCCTACTTTTTGAAATACCTCCCACCTATGCAAGGTTTAATGGCTTTAATGTGGCCATAAAAAGGAGGATAAATCACACAAATGAAATCTTTCACCTCTGTTAAGACCTGCTCCATGTCATAATTAAAATTACTCCACGTGTGTCATTCCATTATTATCCACATTAATACTAGTTTGAACCTCCTTAGGGATGTTGTTTGCATTATCCCATATGGTAAGATTAATATTGATGCCCATATTGGCCAAAGTGTCCGCAACCTTATTCCCCTCCCTATAGGTATGTCTAATGATGATATTCTTGATATTTTGAAAAATATTTCTAGCTTCCATAATGAATTCATTGATGGTCCAACTAGGAGGAGAAGTTTGGTGTAAATGATTAATGATATTAAGAGAGTCCTCTTCCAAAATTAAGTTCTGGATATCAAAATATTTGGAAATTCGTAGCCCCCAAAGAGCAGCAAGGGCTTCAGCATAATGATTCATCTGAATCCCCATTTTACCAGAAAAAGTAGTAACTAAACATCCTTTATGATCCCTGATAACTCCTCCCCCAGCAACAAGACTAGGGTTACCCTTGGAAGTGCCATCAAATTTGAGTTTATACCAGTTTCTCTCAGGAGGAATCCAATGGACCAAAGACCTATCAATGTTTGAGGTATTCCTAATCTAAAAACTAGCAGCTCCAATCTTCCAATTGGAAAGAATGTATTCTTCATCAGTAGGATACATATTATTTTTGGGGGGTTTGAATCTCCCAATATCATCTTTAACAACATGCCCAATCTTAGCAAAGCTGAGCTTGCAGTGTTGCTTGTTATTTCTGAAGATGATGTCATTCATATCTTTCCATATTCTCTAGATAATATGGGGCATGATCAGTTTCCAAAGTCTTCTCACAACACAATGTTTAAAAGGAGGATTTCATTGGGTCCAGAATTGGATGAAGTCCTTAGGTACCATCCAGAGAACATTGAACTTGGATAGGGCATAGCTCCAAATCATGGTAGCATAATCACAGTGGATAAAAAGGTGTTTAATATCTTCATAATCTTTTTACAAAGATGACACCTATTAGGCATAATGAATCCTTTTTTGATCAGGTTATCATTAGTAAGAATTATACCTCTGAGCACAAGCCAAAAGAAAAAGTTAATTTTAGGGGTTAACTCAGTCATCCATATTTTGCTCCAATTAAATTCATTCTAGGTATTCTCAAAGTAAGAATTGTACCCATATTTAACCGTATAGTCCCCATCTCTAGATTTTTGCCAAACAATTTAATCTTTGATATCCACTTGATTCAAGGGGATGAGGTCTAGCTACTCCTGAAGAGAGGACAACACAGATTTCAAATCCAAGCCATCCACAAAGATCTATTTCCATCTCTTTTGATTTCCATCAATTTCCATGTAATCAATGACCTTAGTACCATATTTTTGTTCGAAACTCTCCTTAGCTACACCAAATATATCATTGAGGCTAATATTAGACCAATTATCACTCCAAAAATTGATGTCTCTGCCATTTCCCACTTTCCATCTACACCCTTTCTTAATAAAACTCCTGGTAAGAATCAGTTTGTTCTAGAAAATGGAGCCTTGGGGAAGTAATTCAAAATGTAGGAAGGAGGAAGTAGTTTACTGCTTTAGATATTTAGCCTTAATGAGGTCTATCCAAGTTTGTTCCTCTGAAAGCAATCTCTAACCCATTTTTGAAATTAAGGCCATAGTCATTTTTCTAATGTCTTTTATGCCCAAGCCTCCAATCCTTTTAGCAGTGCACATTTGATCCCAGGAAACCAAGTGATATTTAAATTTTTCCTCCATTCCCTACCATAAAAAGTGTTTCTGAATCCTTCCATTTTTTTCTCTGAAAGTAGAGGGAATGTTGTACAGAGACATAATGTAGATAGGAAAATTTTGAAGAGTGCTTTTGATAAGCAGACATTTCCCTGCACTGGAAAGAATGGCTCCTTTCCATCCTAGCAATTTCTTTTGGAATATTTCTAGTAAGTCATTCCAAAATTTGTTTGAAACTTTTTTAGTACCCAGGGGAAGCCCCAAATATGTAGTGGGAAGCACATTGATTTTGCAACCCAATACTTTAGCAATTTTATTCTTCCTTTCCAAAGGAGTATTGAAAAAGAATATGGAGCTTTTGTCAAAGTTTCTCTTATCCAGAAGCAGCCTCATATAATTTTAGAATGGACTTGATCACCCTAGCTTCCAGAATAGATGCCACTAAGAGCAAGATAGTGTCATCCATAAATTGCTGATGAGAAATGTTTTGATTCGTAGCTGTAGGTTTAGTGCCTTTTAGAAGACCATCTTTAATAGCTTTGGTAATTTTTCTACTAAGGCTATCAGCCAATAAAATAAAGAGAAGAGGGGATATAGGATCCCCCTACCTTAGTCCCCTACTGTTGGTGAAGTACCCCACAGGTTCACCATTAACCACCATAGAGAATCTAGTTGTTGAAATGCAGGCTTTAATAACTCTTCTGAATTGATCAAGAAATCCAAATTTGGCCAAAAATTTTTCAAGAAAGGCCCAAGAAACATTATCGAAGGCTTTATTCATGTCAAGTTTAAGGACCATGCTAGCCTTTTTATTATTATCCATAGAGTGAATAATCTCATGAACTATGATCACACCATATTGAATAATCCTCCCTCTGATGAACCCACTTTGTTGTTTTGAGATTAAGTCATTCAAAATGACCTACAACCTGGTGGCAATAATCTTAGTAAAAATTCTATAGACAACATTAACCAAGTTAATGGGTCTAAAATATTTGAAATATTTAGCATCCATTTTTTTTTGGAGAAAGCACTATGTAGGTATTATTAAGCTCTTTCAATAAATCTCCAGTTCTAAGAAATTCATTTACCTCTCTTAGGAGATCATCCGAGAAAATTTCCCATAATTTTTGAAAAAAATTGATAGAGAAGCCATCAGGTCCTGGAGCCTTATCTCCATCTAGAGTAAAAACGGCTTTCTGAAGCTCCTCCACAGTAACATCTTTGGTAATATCTTTAAATCCCTGCTCCTCAATTTTATCATGCGGGATAGCTTCAAGCATAAAAGAGTTAGCCACATAATTAGTAGCACTCTTCTCATTCAACAATTTTTCATAGAATTTGAGATCCTCTTCCTTGATGATTTGCGGATATTTTATGATATTGTCATTGCCTTTTGATACTTCTGTAATCCTATTACAAACTCTATGCTTCAAAGTGGTCATTTTAAATAATTTCATGTTTCTGTCTCCCTCTTTCAGCCATATAGCCTTAGATTTAAGTCTCCATAGGGATTCTTCCTGGCTACAAACCATGTGTAACTCAGAGAGGATGTTTTTCTCCACTAAATGATCCTCCCTAGATCTCCCCTGTAAGTTTATTTTATTTTCCAAATCTTGGAGTCTCTACTTTAGCTCCTTTTGTTTCACAAAAACATTCCCAAAGACTTCTTTATTCCATATTTTAACCTATTTTAATTTTTTTTAAGATTTTGAATGAGCCTATACTGAGCAGTTCCTCCTCCCCTCCAAATCCACCAATCCTTGATCCTATCAAATATTTCATCATGCTCCATTCACATCTTTTCAAATTTATATGAGCTTCTGGTATGTTTAACCCAGTTTACAAAATTTAAAACGATTGGGTTGTGATCAAACCCGATTCTGGGAAAATATGTGAGATGAAAATCTTGATGAAGGATCCAACTAGCTGAGATAAGGGATCAATCCAGTCTGAATTGAATCATATCCCTTCCCAACCTCCGGTTTTTCCAGGTGTACTGATTTCCATGTAGGTCCACATCCATGAGATTTAGATCAGCCACAAAGTCAGCAAAATCATCCATACCCTTAGAGAAAGAAGAGTTCCCCCTTGTTTTCCTCCAAGATTTAAAGGGGAATTGAAGTCCCCCATAATGATCCAACTGTCATTACTATGCTGAATTCTAAAAACCTTTAAGTTTCTCTAGAGCTTCCTTCTTTCACTAACCGTATTGGGTGCATAGATATTGGAAAGGATTCAAGTATTGTTATTGTCAATGGGGATCCGAGGATTAAGCATATTTTTTTAAAAATATGGGGATATTTTTAAATTAATATCCTAAGAGGCTAAGATTTATTTTTACACTTATGAGGTATTGTGTGTTAAACCTCACTAATTATTTTTTCTATACCCAACTTTGTAGAGCATTTAAAATTATGAGTGGAAACTTGGTTAAATAGATAGTAACATGAAACATTTTCACTGTAACTTTTGACTAGATAATTAGTTTTGAGTTCCATCTTTTGTTTAGGTATTTTTTTTAGTTCCCATTCATATGATATTATTTAATTTTTTATTCACTGTAAAATTATAAAGTACCAAAAATGGGGGGTCAACAACATAATTTCAGGGGGATGTATTATATTTTCTCCTTCCAAATTTTTCTTTCTACAATAGTCTACTTCTCATAATATGGATTCAAGTATAAATAATCCACTCACACCCTTTACCTATCATGAATGGAAACCTAAAATGAACACCATTCTAGGGGGAAAGCGTATTCATCATATATCCATGGTACTTGAAACTAAACTGAACCTTATTATAGAGAAAGTGAAATGGTATAACCACTTTGATGAATATTTTGGGTTTTTGTGTTTCAATATATTATCTTTCATGTTGAATATGCCATAAATTATAAAAAAAATTGGACCATATTAGAATCACTCTTTGGGAAAAAAGATGAGATGAGAGGGTGTAAATTAGAAATGGACTTATTAGTATGAGCCCTAGTAGTTTTGAAATATTTCATGACTTCTTCACAAAGTTCAAATCATTGATATTACATTCAAAGGAATGTGGAATCAAAAATGACTTGTAACTTATTCTTTATATCAATTTAAAACTAGTTCTAAGCTACTTAATTTTTTTCTATACCTGTCATGCCACCAGGGATGTAATTAGAGAAACATAAAAAACACCCTCTTTTGCATTTTTTGTTTATTAGTTAACTAGGGAACAAGACAAGTTGATATGTATGGGCATATTGAAGTATTATAAGTCACATTCCTTGATTACGGGGAATTTGAAACCAAATACTTAAAACAACAAGGAGAATAAATAATAGAAGAAGGATAAATGGTAGGAAAAGGATAAGAAACCAACCAACCCTAAAACATACACTAAAACCTCCTCTAAAGATAACCATAAGAAGGAAAGGGTTAAGTGTGCATATTAGAAGAAAATTGGGCATGATGAATAAAAGTATATGAAGAAGTATATTGAATTCATTACTTATATTATTGATAAAAATAACATAGGGGTCACTGAATCTATCAAACAAGATTTGCCAATCTAAGAAACTTCTAAGGAAAAAGACAACATTAAATAAAAGAAGATTTGAAAAAATTTAGCTATAGTAGTGGCTCTAAATTCATCATGGGTCATTTAATACGGTGCTTCACACCACATGGGTTCCTCACATGGTCAATTTTCTTCAATGGAACCATGTAATGTGTCCTCTATCACACTAGGTGATGAAACATATGTAACAGTTGCAGGGAGTGAATCAATTTAAGTAAATGGTGGAAAATTCAAAAATGTTCCAAGTATTCTAACACTTTCTATCAATTTTATATAAATTTACAATATCAATCATATAGGGAAGGGAATGTAAGTTATATTTAACCCAGATTCATTTATCATTAGAGAGTTACATAATGATATTATAGTTGTAGAGGAAAGGGAAGATCACCAGGAACAATTATAAACCTATTCGTAGTTTTCTTCCAAAACCTCTTTGACTACATTGTTGAATCACTTAAATGGGGTTACAAAGCTATGAAATGAGAATTTTTGGTAACCTTAACTATTGTTAGTTTAAACAATTGAGAAAACATGGTATAGTCAAAAGCTTTCCTAGATTTAATTTTTCTAAATGTCTTTGTGAGGAATTCACCCTTTGAAAGAATATGAAAGAGAAATTTGACAAAGGAAAGGATTCAAGAGGTACACAAGTATTAGAGTTGGTACACAGTGATGTCTCATGGATGTTTCCAAAACCTTCAATCACCAAGGAACTATACATTATCACCTTCATTAATGATCTCACAACACACTTGGGTTGATTTCCTCGGTAAGAAGTATGATATTTATGAATTCTTCTGGGACTTCAAAGCTCTTTTAGATAAGCACTCAGGTAAGTTCATCAAAATTATATAGAAATATAATGATGTGGAATATGTTAATAACATGTTTGAGAAGTTATGCACCATAGAGGGGATTTAATTACATTATAAAATTACCTACAATCCTTCATATAATGGATTTTATCTATATGTTTCACTCCAAATCCTTGGCACCATAATACTGGGTAGGAACTATTAATTATGAAAATTACATCTATAACTGTGTCCATAAAAAACACTTAAAAGGAATCACTCATTTTGAAGTTTAACATGGTTGGGAACCATCAGGTATGAAATTTATAGTCTTTAGATCCACAACTATGTCTCAAATCCTATAAAAGAAACACAATGCTATGAAACCTCAAAGTCATCCTTGCATCTTTGTGGGATACCTAGATGTTTTTAAGGTATACAATATTATTATCTTACCACACATGATTTTTTCATTGAAAGGAGTGTAAAAATTTAGGAATTCCCACTAGATTCAACATTTGACACTTCTCTACCTCTATTAGCTTCACTTTTACTTTTCAAGAATGATTATAACAGTTTTGATGAGCCTAAGCATATTCCTGAGTAGGTTCCTAAGATTATATCTAATACCAAGGGCTCTTATTCTAGTTAAAACAATAAGAGTAGTGATGGAGTATCCTCTCCTTCAACTTCTAGCCACATATTGAATAATGAAGATTTTATTCCCAACTCTCCTACTTCCAGTCCACTTTGGGCTAAGTGAACATTGAAAAGTATAGTTACTTGGGTAGTTGATCATATAAATTTCAAATAGACATGTTCAAATTTTACGGATGGGCCACATGTATTATTTTCCTCTACCTAAGATCTAAAAAATTGTTAGGATGCATATGAAAATCTTGAGTGGAACACTACTATGTAGGAGGAATACAATTCCTTGTTTAGGAACAACGCTTGGGATTTGACACAGATAATATGGTTTGATGCATGTGGATATATCAAACCAAGTATGTTTTAGATGGGTCCACTAATAAGTTTAAATAATAATTGGTATAAAAAAAATTTCACAAGTACCCGACATCAACTACACTGAGAGTTTCACACTAGTTGTCAAAATCAACTTTATCTGAATCACATTTTTTGTTTCCACAACTCATCATTAGCATGTTCATCATATTGATGTAATTATTTCCTTTCTTCATGGTTACATAGAGGAGGAAATCTATGTGGAATATCAATAAGCTTTTGTTGAATATTATTCCTTAGTTTATAGACTTAGAAAATATATCTATGTCCTCAAATAGGCCCCTTGGGATTGGTATGCCAAAATGGATTACTTTCTTCTCATACCATGGTTCATTAGATGCCACTCTAATCCAAATATCTAGATATTATGGTAGGATGATTCACGTTTGATTTTGGTTCTTTATCTTGATGACCTTTTGATCACATGGAGCTCTTCATTGTCCATTGTATTGGTGAAAGAAGCTCTATAATACATATTTTCATTACTAACTTGGGTTTGTTGCATTACTTCCTTGGGATTTAAAATTCACAGTATGACTTGGGGATATCCATTCTACAACCTATGTATGCTCTTGATTTATGTGCTCAATTTTGCATGGCTAATTGTAATCCAAATATAAATCCCTTTCTATATGGAGTCAAGATTGTGGCTAGTTTTACTTCATCATTGGTCGATGCTACCTTATATCAACAAATTTTAGGCAGCATTATATATTTAACTCACACTAGACCTAATATTTCATACGCAGTATACCTAGTCTCTTGGTTCATGGAGGACGCTCATGAGTTACACTAGAAATTAACTAAGAGGATTATGTACTACATTTAGGGTTCACATAAATTCAAGATTCACTATGGATTTGGTATTGATGTTGACTTTGATAGATGTAGATATTTGGACATGGATGAGGATACTCATAATTACAAGTCCACTTCAAGTGATTGTTACTTGGTAGGATCTATATTTTTAAGTTGGTAAAGTAAGAATTATAATTTCATTACTTTATCATATATTGATGCTAAATATAGAGGAGATGTGAATGCTACCACAAAGGAAATTTGGATTTAAAATATTTTGATAGATTTTGATATTCAGTACAAGTAACCCATTTACATCTTCTATGAAAAAAAAAAACATTCAGATTTCTAGGAATATAGTCCAACATTAGAACAAGTACATAGAGATTCAAATGTATTTCATCAGGGATTTGATTCATAGATAGGTCATCAATCTCATATATTTCTAGACATTGGAGTATATTGTTGCTATATTCACTAAGACCTTTATTGAGAGCAATCTTCTTCACTTCCAATCTCTTCTTGGGGTGTGGACTACATCAACATCATATTTAGGGTCCTTCTAGTCATCCATTTTTCTCTATTTTTGGGAGAGTGTTACCCACTAGGTTTTCTCCTATTCTTCACTTTATGAGAGCTTTATTGTACTTGGGCACCTCATCAAGCCTTATTTTCAGGACCCACCTTTTTTTTCCACCTGAGTTACACTTTAGGGGGTGTTGGTGTAGGTATATATTTTCCTTGTATTTATTTATTACTTATAATACTTTGCTTGTGTTGGTGTTGGTGTTGGCTACTCATATTTCTTAGGCGTTCTTTGAATCTATTGGTGGGAAAATTTGTTGAGTAGAAAAATTGGTGGGTATCTTGCCAATTCTATGGGACTCTTGGTCCCTCTACTTGTGTGGTACAATGCCACTTCATTTTGAATTAATGAAAAGGAAAATTTAGTGATGAAAAAAATGTTGGGGATCTAACAGGAACACTCAAATGTACCCACAGAAAATGACTACAATGAATTGCAAGGGAAGAATTTTCTGAAAGATGGGGGAAAGGGAGTTATAAGTTAGGTAAGAGGAATTAAATATGTAGGTAGAAAATAATCTTCTTACCAAATTTAACAAGAAGTACAACATTCAAAACTTATAGAAAAGAAACAATCATGTCTAGAACATCAACCATGAGAGGAAACCATACACAAAAAATTACACACATTCATGCATCATGAAAAGAAGAAATTCCTTTCTTTATTGACATATTCACAAGTTGTACAATGCTAGAGAATGGAGGAAAATAGATAGGGAAAATAGAAGAAAGTTATCTCCTTTACTTTTCTCAAATAGATCTCTCTCTTGAGTGCACAAAATTGACAACTATTAAGAATGAGGGTGCATTTCCATTAAAGAGATCTTGAGTAAACTCTTCACCTACCCCCACACGAACCTTCATTTTTCCTCAAAAACTATGATTTTTTACATTCCTAGGAGATAACACTAAGTTCCTTTTTATTAATTAAGGGAAACTTATTACATTTTAGACGATAGTCACCTAAATGAATACGACATATGTTGTGATTTCTCAGAATGAACATTTAGAAGGGGGTAAGAGAAGAGGAGGAAGAATGAAGAGAGGAGAGGGAGAATAATCCAAATCATGGTTGGGGGTAACTTTTTCTTTTGTGAATAACTTGTCGATGATGATGATGCATGGACACCATGAACCACAAAAAGAGTGTTTAGAAACATTATTTCAAGACCTCCTAATGTGATCTTAGGATGAATGTGATAAATAATCATGATGATCATCCTTAATAATTGATTGATGAATATCCTTAGCTCATTAATCTCACCCTGAATGAATCAATTTAACTCACCCAACTCACTGAGAGATGGTGATGGATTCACTTGATGTTCCTTGCGATGCTACCTTTCTTTTGGACATAAATAAACTCATGATGATTCTTCCAGGACCTTTGAAGTTATTATTATTCTATTTGATCCATGATGTCATCTTACCATGCCATGAAGAGTCTAAAAATTAAAAATATGAGTGAAAACAAAACCATCTGAACCTTTCTGCATTAGGAACTGAAACTTTCTATGTTAAGAACATGAGACCATAACCTGCTATTTTGGGACATATCACCTCTTTTGCTCCAATTTCACCTTATAAACCTCGTGGAAAATTCCATTCTCTTATATTTTTGAGGAATTGATATTTTTATCACGTTTATATTGTTAGCAAGTTTCTTTTCATGAACTTGTTATTTTGGTAAAATTGTTGTTTTGTGCGTTGTTTTCTATTTTAAATCTTTTTTGACTACTCTGAGTGATTGAACTTGTAATTTTAGAGACTTAATATTTTAGGAATGTAGAAGAGAATATGATATGATATTTTTAGGAAGTCTCCAAAATTTCCTTGGTTTGCGATGGGAATGATACTTTTAGATTCATCTCTTTTTCACAATGTTGTGCTCCAAATTTCACGATGATTCACCTACCAGCGGTGAAGATTCAAACATGAAGCATGAAAGCCACTAATGGATTCTTGATATTTTTGACATGGTATTTTTCCACCTCTGATTGCAATGAAATCAACTCCATTATGATAAGCTAGAGTTTGTGTTCACAATTTTAGCTTCACCCGCTCTTCGGATTGATGAAAAATATGAGGAATGAGAGCCAAGGCAAAAAAGATGTTATTTTTTTTAGTAAATTAATATGGGAACACTTGAATATTTTTTTTGTTTCATCTTGAAGGTGTTTTTGAGCAAAATATGTGGCAAAAATTTTAAGATCCTTTGATTTACAGTTCATGAGTTATGAAGATTTCTTCATTTCTTGTTCATGGAATCTTTTGGTAAAAATGGCCATGGTGCCTACTGGAAAAAAAGGGTTTAGAGGATGTTTTAGAAATGGAGGAATTGGGATGGATGTGAAATGTAGGAATGAAGAGGTAGAAATAATGGAAATGAAGAAAAAAAATTCCTTCAGGTAGCAAAGTTCTCATGCGCATAGGAAAGAAGTAGCAGAAGAAACACAAGAAATGCAAAAACTTAGAAATTTATTCAAGTTGAGCATGGATGCACTTTTTTTTTCCAAAATATCCCAAATTTTTGGGATAATTGGTGTAAAAAATTATTCCCGTTTCCCATTGGTCCATGTGTCAACTCATGATTTACTGAGGTGGAAGAATGAGGGGGTGGGAAAATGGCTCATAAGCAACTTCCGAGTTGATGTGGGTGACTACGAGCCAAGATGGGAAGAGGGTGAATTTTTTTTTTCCCATCCATTTCAAACATTTAGGATGGTTTTAACAAAAAATTATGCCCCTCTCTGATTTGTCTACATAGCCCTTTATGATTGGATGAAGTTGGGGACTAGAAAATAGTGCATTGGGGTTTAACTGGGCTATTTGGGTTCAAAGGCAATCATATCATGGTCTAGGTGGCTTCATGGGATATGGGAACACGGTTTTGTCCCAAAAATCCCAAACATTTGGGATGATTGGTGTAAAAAAGTGTGCCACCACCTAGGTTAGACATGTGTCCACCAAAAAAATGACCAACTCCTGTACGTTGTGGAGCATAACATGAGCATCCAAAGGTCTTTTCATGCACTTTTGTATATGAAAATGACTAGAAATGGAATTTTTAAATTAATGGGAGGTGTCTCAACCTATGATTCTTCTTGAAACCCCATAAAAATAGGATGTTTTCTTAGGATTGACTGTTATACATGTAAAAAATAGTCTGTGGAAGGAAATGCTAATGCCTTGGGAAAAGTGTGAAACATTATTTAGATCTCTTAATTACCCTTTTGACAATATTTTTTTACTTCAAACTCTTCACAGATCTCCTTGAATCAATTCCTAAAGCTCAGGGGCTGTTTTTACACTACAAGTTTCTTCACCCTCCAGAACCTACTTTTGCTGACACTGTCCCAAAACCTATGAAAATTTCTAGAATATTCCATAGTCAAATTCAATAGGGAAAATTTTAGTGTCTAATATTCATAATTTGGATAAAAGTAGGAATTAGGGAATATTATTTTTGCTATTTTTACAACCATCGCATTGACCATTTCACCCAAAAATTCCACAAACAATAATATTTCCCATGTGAATAGCCAATAGATCTCCAATCTCATCATATATATGTTTTTTTATCAAATATCTGTGTGATAGATGGGTTGGGGTTTTAAAATGTTCTTATACCACCAAGAAATATATGTAACCTTCCTATTCATTTGGTCTCATTCGCCATGTTTAGATTTTTTTAAAAATGTGATTAAATTCTCCATGTGTGTGTGTGTGTGTGTGTGTGTGTGTGTGTGTGTGTGTGTGTGTGTGTAAACAAACACACACACAAAGATATATATTGGAATCCCTTAAACCTTTATAAGACCCTCCAAATTTAAAAGTATCCACTAACTGCCTAGGAAGCCGCTAAATTTTTTGATAATCCTTGGCACATGAGGAGCAACCAAGTTTCACCCATTCCAAGAACTTGAGTGTAAAGGTATGCAAAATGATCCCCAATGCCTGAAATTGGATATTGGTTGGACATGTTGTGGTATTTTGGGAATCCTAAAGGAAAAGGCATTTTGTGTACTCCAAGCCCACAGAATGAACCAAGTCAACAAATTTTTAGGCCCTCTGTTAGGTGAGGCAGAGTGACAATTAGGGAAACTTGTGGCAGATCTCTATTTGGACTTAAAAGTGTTTTGTGCTAGAAATATCCTTCATTCACCAGTCCATCTACAATTTCCTTTAAAAAATATTATATTTTACCAATGCTAAGAACACTGATTTTAGATAATTCACCAACCCAGTAAATCTGGTTTTGGCCACATTCGCCATGATTTCTAAAATAAAATCACGAGGGTTCCTTAAAATTTTAGTTTAATTTCTCAACATTCTTATCTCTCTAATACTCCTCGATGATTTTTTACCTTTCACTCTGCTTTGGGGGATGTGTTGCATCCTTAGAAAGACCAGAAAATAACCTTTTTAAGCTTCTGAAAGAGATTATTTTGAAGGATATTTACTTGGAACTTCTTGAATGGACTTGATATCACTAAATCACATATGGAAAAGAAAAAAACACAAATCACCACTTGGAAGGATAGGATAGGACTGACATGTGGGTAAGGATGGTTTGGAGGAGGAATTAGGATGACATTTAAGTAAAAAATTTCATAGTAGGGTATGCTTATCATGCTTTTAGGTGTGAATTTTTCCCTTGCAAAAATTCATGAAAACAGTTGTCTCTGACTTGGGCACATGTTTTGGATCAAGAAAAGTGAGGACATCACATGAGAACTCCATAATCTCAATTCATTTATAGAAAAGTTCCTTATCCATTAGGCTTTAAACTTGCACAACTTGTGAGAGATAGATAGAAAGGAGGAACACACACACACTCACGCAACGGAAATGAAACACACCACATTGAAAAAGGAAAAACAAACACAATTTGGAAAGGGAAACACATTGATATCACCTATGGCATAATGTAAGGGAAAACCTACTTTCACTAAAGTGCTCTTCTCTTCTCGGAGGTTACCCTTAAATGGGTAACACCGAGTGATGATGCTCTACAAAGCCATTGAATGGTTCAAAAAAGTAGCCTCCTTTCCTCAACTTCTTATGAAAACCAGGTACTTTCATGACTGAATGTATACTTGGGAGAAAATATCTTGCATTATATATTTAATTTTTAGAGCTTCACTTGGAAAATCCATTTCTTTTACTCTCTTTGAAATCAGTTTTGAAATGCTAACTACCATATGTGTTCATCCACACTGCTGATTTTTCATTGAACATCTCATTGTTGTGCCAAGGATGATTTTTGAATGAATTTCTTGAACATCCTAAGTTTCCTTCTTCATCATATTCATATTTATCAACATATTTTCTACAAGAAACCTTGAACTCATCTTTTTGATACATTCCACTATAAGGGGTTTGAATATTGATCAGAGGATCAGAAGTAACCTCGTACCTATTTTGTATAGCCACACCATGAACTAAGAGGTAAAGACTCATCTCAGGATCTATCACATCCAAGATTTCTTACATGGATTCCTCCTTTGTTACTTCTAGCAGCTTATCCTTTCATTCCTTCAAATAATCTTTATTTTAAAGTTCAAGGCAATAGTTTGGAGGGATTACTTCATCACCCTGAATCTCATTACATTATGTTCTTTCTTCATCAAGAGGAGCCTTGGCTTCAAATTCCTCAAAACTACCTACTTCAACTTATTCATTATAGAAAGATTCCTCTTCTTCAAATGGGAAAGAAAAATCTTCAATCTCATCATCTCGTCCATCAACCATTGGTTTGGGAGGAACACCAAATTTATCATCTAGCTCTATTTCATCATGGGTAATCTTCAAATTGGTTGAGGTTTCCGAATTAGATTCACACTTTTCTTACAGATCCATATATTTCATCAGGAGTTCAAGAATAAGTTGGGGATCCTTTATTTCTTATGTAGCTCTTACCAATTTCTGTACAGAGTCTTCCTTTAAACCTCTTGAGATCTCATCATAAGATAGATTTTCTCCCTTATGGGTGACATGATCAAGAGATTCTTCCACTCCAAATGGGAATGAGAATATCTCATCCTCATGGATATGCACATAGGTTGATTTCTCATCTTGGAATTCATCAAGAAACACTCCATCTTCCTCACAACTTCCATCATCAGGAAACTTAGGGCTATCCTTTTGCAATTCAAGATTTTTTAATGATTCTTTAAGACTAATACTTATTTGTAAATGAATTTTTCCTATCGAGATGGGAATATCATCCACCTCATCAGATGTTACAAAATGGTTCATGATACCACTATTTTGGTATAAGATGTTGGCTCCTCAGTTTCCCACCTTTTGTATGGTATATCTCATTTCATTCTTTAGGATCAACTTTTCCATATCTCCCTTAACTAGAATGGTTGTAGAAGACCAATTCATCTAGATTTTACCTCCCAACTATTGGCAAAATATTCTACTTGGTAACATTCCAAATGAAGATGGAATATCTACTACCAAGATAGTTATCGACACTTTCTTGTCCAAAAATTCAGTGAGAACAAGTTGGGCATCTTTGATGTTTCCTAAAAGTGTGACTTCCTTTGATTACATGGAGTAAAAAATACCACCATCTTGAGTCAAGGTGAGTTTGAGGGAATTGAAAACCTTCACAGACATCACATTATCAGAGGAAATTGAATCTATTTTGTAATTGTTCAATCAATATCCTCCAATGAGAAGTGAAACATAGAAAATGTTGACCTTGTTAGAATTTGATGCACTCAAGGTAAGCATATTTATTGATAGAGGTGTAGGTGGAGTTGGTAATATTAATTTAGAACTAGGATTTACGGTACTAGGATTTAAACTACAACCCTTGATATGATGGAAAAACTTCTTGAATTATTCAAGATGAGTCTATAGATATTTATATTCTGAAATATACCCTTTAGTATTGTTCATGTGTTTCATAATGTCAAACGTAGTAGATGCATATAGGGGAGATGGAGACACTGGAAGTTAAGAAAAAAATTCAAGCAAGGGTAGGGGCTTAAGGAACGGAGGTTGATTTGAAAGGTACATTAGGGGTTCTTGAGAAGATATATTGTGAAAAAGTGGAGTTTGTTTTAGAAGAAGCATTAGAAGACTTACTTGGAATGGTGGGTGGCCTCTTCCTCATCATAGGATCTGATTTCTCCAATGTTGACTCCATGGAGGGTGGAAGTGGAGATCCTTGATTGATAATTTTGTTAGATAGAGTCACCACAGGAAGATATTTAATCTTCTTCTTCTTCACAACAAAAATGAATGAAAAATCTTCTTTTGAGATTGAGGACAGGTGAATATCACACACGAGAAACCAGGTGCATCTTTTTCATCATCTACATCACCTCTAAGAATATTCAAAAAATATTATTTGTACATCATTATCTACTTCTTCAACCTCTAGGAAATCATTGTCTTTACTTTCTTATTTGAATCATTCTTCGTCTCCTTGAGCTATAAAACTTGCATTGACATGTGGATCCTCTAAGGAAAGCCTTTGAGGTCTCCCTACAATCTGATTTATTTTATGACCTTGATGGAATTCTCATTGGGAAACTTACCTCTTTAATATCGTCACCTCGTTTTCCAGTTTTTATAACAATGGATCCGTTCTCTCATTGTTCGGATGTTGAGATTTACTCTTTGAAGGGTTCTTGATCTATCCTAACAAGATGAGGTTTTCTTCTACTTCAATGTCCATTATTTTTTCTTATAAAATATCCCTTGGTTGAACCCTCCAGAGAAAGAATCCTACCTATGTCATTTGAGCACTGATGAAGAACCATTTTAAATTGTTATCATAGGGAACATATTTAAGAGGTATCATTTTGAGTAACTTGTTATAAGATGCTACGAGGGCTCTCATAGTCTTGTTATAACCCTTCTTCATTTGAGATAATTTGAATAAGATGTCTTGAAATTATTTGATAGATTTGAATCTTTCTTTAAAATTGGTTTTGATATCATCCCAACTAGTGATGGAACTAGCTGACATGAGGTAGAACCATTCAACTAATTTTTCTTATATGGAATCCACGAACAATCTCACAGCAACATCCTCATGTTCAATGAAAATAATCTTGCATAATGTGATGAAGGTCAATATATGTTCTTAAAGAAATTATTTCCCATCACCTTTGAATTTTGGGAAGTTCTTATGGGAACTTATTGGTAGATTATGAAGAAGATGTGTAAAAGTGAGTGGTCATGTATTCCTTCCCCATGGAACAATGTGTTGAGGTCTTTCTGCTTCTTCTACCACTGTTTCTTCTACTTCAACTTTGGATTCTACTTCAACAACTTCTTCTCCCAATTATTATTTTCATTCTCGTTCTTCTTGATTAGGAAATTCACTTTTCAATGGTGTTTGGAAAATGGGAGAATTTATAGGATGAGTATCAATGGGGGTTTATATAGGATTTACATGGGTACCACCTGAAGAGTTAGATGGAGATGAGACTTAGGATAAGAAATAGGGGTTATCTCTAACTTTTTCTTGTGGATTTTGTAAAGCCTCAAAATTGGGATCAACAACTCCTTTCAACCCATTCAGCCTAGTATATCTCCTTTCAGCTAGTTTTGGGAAAATATTCTAATGGGAATATGAAAGGAAACTGTGGAATATGAAAGGTCATTCATGTGAAACAACATTGGTATTTTCAGCAATGGATTTCCATCATTTCTTTTTTTGTTTTTTCAAATTTTTTCTCATTTTTGTATTTTTGGAATATTTTACTTTTTTTGGATTTTGTTATCATGTTTTGGGTGCAGATTGTTGCCATGTCTTCGCCATGGTGGGTGTAAAAAACTGTTCATGAGAAAATTTATCAGGTAGAAAAATTGGTGGGTTTCTTGCCAAATCTCTAGGACTGTAGGTCCCTTTTCTTGTGTGGTGTAGCTCCAATTTATTTTTAATGAATGAAAAGGAAAATATGTTCATAGTTGAAAGGCTAGGGATCCAATAGGAAAACTCCATTGTACCCATGGAAAATGATTGTAATGAATTGCAAGGGAGGAATTTTTCTAAAAAATGGGGGAAAGAGAGTGAGAAGTTAAGTAGGAGGAATTAAATTTGTAAGTAGAAAATCATATTTCTTATTGAAGTTAACGATAAGTTTCACATTCACAACTTATAGGAAAGAAACAACCATGTTTAAAACATCAACGATAAGAGGAAACCATAGAAAAAAATTTGCACACATTCATGCATCATAAAAATAATAAACTCCTTTCTTTATTGACATCTTAACAAGTTATACAATGATAGAGAATGGAGGAAAATATATAGGGAAAATAGAAGAATGTTATCTCCTTTGATTTACTCAAATAGATCTCTCTCTTGAGTGCATAAAATTGACAACTCTTAAGAATGAGGGTGCCTTTGCATTATATATATATTGAGGAGACTCTTCTCCTACCCCCACATGACCCTTCATTTTTCCTTGCAACCTGTGAATTTTTACATTCCTAGCAAAGAACAATATTTCCCCTTTTATAATTAAGGGAAACTTATTACATATTAGACTATAGTCACCTAAATGGATAGGATGAATGTCATGATTGCTTATAACGAATAATTTAAAAGGGAGTACATATTAGGAGGAAGAATGAAGAGAGGAGGGGGAGAATGATCTAAAGCATGAATGGGGATAAATTTATCTTTGGTGAAGAAATTTCTGACGATGATGATGCATGGACACCTTGAACCATGAGAAGAGTGTCTAGAAACATTGTTTCAAGACATCCCAATGTGATCTCAAGATGAACATGGGAAATGCTCATGATGATCCTCCTCATTACTTGATTGACAAATATCCTTAGCTCATACATCTCACCCTATGTGACTAATTTTAAATCACCCAACTCACCGAGAGATGGTGATGGATTCACTTACTGCACCTTGCGATGCTCTACCTTACTTTTGGACACAAATGAACTCATGATGATGCTTTCAGGAAATTTGAATTTATCATTCTTCTATTTGATCCATGAGGTCTCATCTTACCTTACCATGAAGACTCAAAAAAATGGAAAGATGAGTGAAAATGAATCCAATAACAAATTTATCCACTTGGAACTGAAACTTTCTATTTTTAGAACGTGAGACCATGACCTGCTATTTTGGGACATATCACCTATTTTACTCCAATTTTACCTTCTGAACCTCCTGGCACATTTTATCCTCTTCCGTTGTTGAGGTATTGTTATTTTAAGTATATTTCTATTTTAGTATGTTTCTTTTCCCGAGCCTTCTATTTTTGGGAAAATTGTCATTTTTTACCTTGCTTTCCATTTTTCATATTTTTTGACTACTATGAGTGATCAAACTTGTAATTCAGGAAACTTACTATTTTGGGAATGTACAAAAGCATAGGATATGATATTTTTAGTAAGTGTACAAAAAGGCATCACTTTTTAATGGTAATGATATTTTTAGATTCGTCTCTTTGTCGTGATCTCATGCTCCAAATTTCATTGCAATTTTCCAGCTGGAGATCTTAAAATAATGAAAATATGTGGCCAAAATCTCAATAGCATTCGATTTATGGTTCATGAAATATGAATATTTCTTCGTTTCTTGGTCATGGAAGCTTCTGGTAAAAAATGGCTATGCTGCTAGCTAGAAACGAAAGTGTTTAGAGGATTTTTCAGAAGTGGAGAAATGGGGATGGATGTGAAATGGAGGAGTGAAGAGGTGGAAGTAATTGTAATAAATAATTTTTTTCCTTTCGGAAGCAAAGTTCTCGTGCCCACATGGAAGAAACAATAGAAACATCACAATAAATGTAAAAAATTATAAAATTCCTCAACTTGAGCATGGGCACACTTTTTGTCCTAAACATCCCAAACATTTGGTGAAAAAAATTACACCCCTTTCCCATCAGTCCACATGTCAACTCATTATTTTTTGAGGCAAAAGAATGAGGGGGGTAGAAAAATGGCTCATGAGTAACTTTCAAGTTCATGTGGGTGACCAAGAGCTAAGATTAGAGGAGGGTGATTTTTTGTGTTTTAATCATCCCAAAAGTTTGGGACGGTTGGTGCACAAAAGTGCACCCCTCTTTTATTTTTCCACATGACTCTCTGTGGTAGGATGAAGTTGGGGGTTAGAAAATAATGTATAGGTCTTAACTGGGCTATTTGTTCTCAAAGGAGATCATATCATGGTCTAAGGTGTTTCATGGGAGATGGGTGAATTTGTTTTCCTAAAATTCTCTAAATTTTGGGACACTTGGTACAAAAATGTGGGTCACTGTACGTACCCAAAATTACAAGGTACTGTACTGCCGGAATAGTGTAACAAGCTCCCCAATGATGATACAGGTCTCTTCGCAAGGTGTTCGGGATCCAGAAAATCCCTCGGAGTATGCGTTAACATCCCGCATGCCCCGCTTAGCCCCCATGCCCTTTTTTTCCCCTTTTTCCCTCTTTCCTTGGCCTTTTGATCTTTAGTGACGAAACCGCCACCCTGTAGGGTGGCGGTCTCGTGACCACCACCCTGTAGGGCGGCGGTCTCGTGACCACCGCCCTGATCAGGGTGGTGGTCCTATAACCGCCACCTTGCTCAGAGCGGTGGTCCTGCACGGGTTTTCCAGAAAGTGTTTTAACGCAACTCACGTAAAATATCAACGTTTCACCAGCTTTCCTTTCCGACTTGGGCATGCATTTATGTTTTTGGTCCCCTGGAATAGTGTTTGGCCATTGTTTATGGTTTTTAGAGTTCAGTTTGGTTTTGATCTTTGGATGAATGAAAGCTATAAATAAATGGTTTATGCACAAACATATGCTCTGAAGTTTGTCTTTGAATTTCTCTTTGCATTAGATTTAGCTATAATTTTGCTTAGAGTACTTGTTTTAGTTCATTTACATGCTTGGTTAGCCTTATTCAGCTGTTAGTAAGCCACATATCCAGCTTGTGCAAGCGGTGTTGTTGTTTTATCCAACCAGGTCTGATCTTTCACTCTCATCTCCTCATTTCATTAGTTTGGTCTATTATCTTGTTTAGAATCCCTAGTTTCAGTTCATTTGCAGGCTTAGTTAGTATTGTCCAGTTGTTGGTAAGCACATAACCAGCTTGTGCAAACAGTGTTGTTGTTTTACCCATTCCATTGAAGTAGAATAGCTTAGGAAGCCAATAAAGTTACAAGTTTTGCTCTTCAAACAGGGTAGTTTCAAGTTCTGGTCACTTTATGTTGCATGACTCGCAGTAAAATCCCACTAGGAATTGCATAATCCAATCTCTATACTCTTGCGCTATCCCTCTCCTACTCGCATTTTCAGTTTGCATTCTGAGTTGTCCTTGTCCCAATATCTATTTCTATCGATGCTAGCATTACACGATTTTCTGGATCCACGTGAACACGAAAGAATGAGGAGATCATGCTGAGGGGACAAGATCACATATGCCATCGGATTCACCACTGTTCTGCGGAATCCAGGTTCTAGCTTTCAAAGTTCTAGTTAGAATCATATCAAATAAAGTAGTTAAAATTGCTTCATTTCAGTAAATTCAATTCTTGATATTCCCAGGGAAGCTGTGAGGATTGATAGTTTCTGAGAAACTATGATTCAATCCTCTCTTCTGAGGTAGGATCAAGAATCTTGCAAGTAGATTAGGAAAGTTATTGCATTATTTAGAATAAATCTACAAATCGCACAGACAAATAACTACACTCGGTTATCTTGTTTGTTTTAAATTGTTATTTAGTTGTTATTTCTAGATACGTTTAAATAGCTGCTTTAGTAAAATTCCTAAGATATTTCTCATAACAGTAGAGGTTACATATGTTTAGGTTTATTCTATGTAGTTAGAATTTGCTCTATTATAAGTTAGGTTTACATTTCATTTTCATATGACAATCACGGGACCTCAGGAGCGCAGAGAATACATATTCGAGCCAATCGTGCCTCAACCAAACCTCGTCATAGCAATAGTTGACATTGACCAAAATCTCAGAATACAAGTGTTCCAAACAACAACAAATTTGCAACTGATCAGTTCTCAGTCGAGAGGGTTAAATATAGAAGATGACCAAGCACACACATTTTGGTCAAACCAACCAAACTACAGATTACCCTAGGTAAACATTTGCATGACTGTAGAAGGGTTTGAAAGAGAAAAAACCTTTGGTTGTGATCCTTTGGTCCCATAACCAGGCGCAGGAGACACTCTCACAAACATAGATACTAGTTTAAGGATCCAGGTTGCACGAATGCCTGTGAGGTATTCTGAGAAAATCACGTAGTTATTGGTCCTAAACATAGAATTTGAGAAAGCATATGATTACTGGATACTAGGAATCAGGAGTTGATTTCGTATATGACCATAACAGAACCGCAACAACCAAGAGTCTACGGTTGTGACCCATAAGTCCCACAGCCTAACAAATCCATAAGTCAATCGGATATAAACATTGGCCTATGCACACTAGTATTCCAATCCACTCCACTTCCACCCATCATCATCAAACAATTGTCCTTACTAGATATAGCGGCTAACGAAGCTAGAGAATTCTGGACTAGGCTAGAGAATCGTTCGTAGAGTTAATTGTTTCCACCATCCACCATATGACCTTATCTGGAGACATACAAGAAACTATCCTAGGTCATTTCCCATGTATTCCACAACCCATAGATCGAATCACGCCAGAGCTCGATATTGATTGGAGGCTTCGAGCAGTCATCCTTTCCGATCGATCTATCACACCAGTCCAAGTTAGAAGGGCCTTCTTTGCCTTATATTCGCAAATTCCACTAGTGTGTGTCGAAGACATTAGATTTCCTAACTAGTCTGTCTACATCCCACGAATATTCCATCCCCACCAGCTGTCTCGGCACGACCTCGGGAGGTCGGGTACGCGAAAGATTTACCTGTAGATTCCCATGCTCGCTTGTCGCTTTTCCGGCGTACAAAATTGGTGAACCCAACGTGAAGCAAAAAAATTAGTGAAGCTGACGTAAACTTCCTACTTTCTTGTTCGAAGTCATAGTATCACGTGTTCTTTCACGAATCACCTTTGTTCCTTCCCATTATTCTATGGGTATTCATATACCCCCGGAATATTTCAGGATTCGATGAATATGGCAGACCCCTCTTGGGTCTTGAGGCATACTACGCCCAACAGAACAGACAATCATCACCCTCGCTCTCAGTATGGGGTGACAACTATTCAACTAATCAGTTGTCAACACAAACCCCAAGAATTAGATATGATTTGTCTTTTCAAATGGGGGAGTTAGATCAACCTCATCGAACGCAACAAACAGAGCCTTCAGGTTCGAACAATATGACGTTTACCTGAGAATCTGGTTCATCTCCTCAGATGCTACTTAGACCACAAATTAGTAGACAATCAGACCCATATCTGGTCTTAGATGATGAACGGTCAATACGTTATCCTAGGAGTGAACAACATTATCAGGGTATGTACCCACCTATAGGAGGTTTACAAATACAACCCGAGGTCTCTTTTCAAGAAAATACCTCTATGCCACTGCATATAGGAAATGCTCTCGGAGAAACTTGGCAAGATAGCGATCAGTTCATGATAGGATATCACATGCCTATACAACACTAGGGTATACAAAAAACACTGCTCAGGCAAAGCACCGTGACTTCACCAAATGAAGTCATTTCAACGTTAGTAGAAAAAGTGAGAGGGTTAGAACTTGCTCAAGAAAGTCAAAATTCTCCGTTCATTCAAGCAGGAAGTTCCAACCCTCCATACCACCCTAGCCAAGTAGATATCCTCACAGGAGTAGGCACGTTAGGCATGCCGCCTCACTATCCACAACAAACGCCAACAAGGCCCATCATCTCTAACACTATTCCTCCCGGTCTAGTATCAAACAATCCATTACTAGACAATACCCCGTCATACTTAAACATGTACTCTAAATCACCATAGGGAGATATGTTCTCCTCTTTTGGCATGTTTTCTCAAACACAGGGACTTCCCTATGCCCTTGCCAATGCATACGCTGTGCCATATCAACAACCCATCCCACCACCACTCCCTCAGCAACCACCATCAATGGTTCAAACATATGCGATAGGGACTTAGAATATTTAAAAGAGCCCTTAGATTTCACCATACGAAGCATCATGCTTCCAAGACCCCTTCCCAATTTACCCAAGTTCAAAGGCGAGGGAGATCCAAACGTGCATATCAAGGCTTACGCTACAGCCATACGAGAATTACTCCCTTGGGATGGGGTTATTGCTAAAATATTCCCTAAAACATTGGAAGGCATTGCTCTCGACTGGTATTATAGAATACTTGAGGCCTCCATCCATTTATTTAAACATCTCGTATCAGAATTCATTAAGGCATTCGACATGAACAAACTATTGAGAACAGGAATCAGGGAATTCTTGCACATCAAACAAGAACACAACGAATCTGTCGCCCATTTCATCCAAAGGTGGCATACAGTCCTTTACTCCTCGGTAAGTGATCTAAACATGGATAAGATGGAACTATGTGATTTATTCCTTCATTCTCTTAGAAAAGAGGTGAAGGAAGAAGTCCAGAAGTTGCCACTAAGAACTTACGATGAAGTACTTGAGAGCGCTCTTCGAATAGACCAAACATTGATAGATAGTGGTCGTAAGACAAATGGAGCAAATGGGAGGTTAATCACCTCCAGCCATAACACTACAACTACCACGAATGTCAACCAAGAACCCAAAATCCTTAACAAAAATCGAGGTGTAACAATGGATGGAGTAACCGACCAGCCCAAAAGGGTAAATGTTGTCAATACTTCATCACAAACAAACAACCAACGAAATAACAAATTTACCCCGACAATCAATACATTGGATTTTAACCATCCATAACAACAACAACAAAAAAATCCTATACAAGGGCTGAGCCAAAACTCATTTGGTTATCAAAACCAAAGCCAGAAATAAAAAATGCAAAATTTTAATCCTAATAGGCAACAATTTGATCATAATTTAGGCCACAATATACACCAAACCAACAAAACAAGAATTACAACCCCAATTCTTATTGTGGTTTCCACAAAATTCGGGGTCATGATACTAGAACGTGTCGTGACTACAATAAATTCATGCAACGTTTTCCAGAAGAACAAAGACAGTTCTTCACAGATTTTTTTTTGGCAGATCTTGTCTCATCACCACCAAATACGCTCGCAGGAGCAGTTTCTCCTCAGAATGCTCCCCTTAAGATCTTTAACGATCCACTTCCAAATCATGATAGCAATAGGCTGAATCCAACTGGAACAAACAAAGGTGCAATAACAGGAAACGATGATCATGAAGCCTCGACTTCACTAAATCCATTAGTTGCGCCACAGTTAGGAAGTCAACTGAGACCCAAGATAGTCAGCTTGGTAGAACTAGACACTAAGCTACCTATCGAAGCTATAACAAGAACACAAGAGTATTTCTCTCAACCAAGCCCAAGTCATCTTCTAGAAACAGATAAGAGTCAGCAAATAGTAGAAAAACCCATCGGTGCCTATGATTTAATTAGTGACCTAACAAAGACCTTCTCACACATTTCATTTTTGGACTTACTAAAGAACTCTCCCCCTCACAAAGCTGCTCTTTTAGAAGCATTAGGTCTAGGTCATCTAATTAACATCACTCCACCTCCTGAAACACAAGTAAATCACGTAGATTTTGATATCCACCCTCTGGGGAAGCCGGACAAGGATGTCGAATTTATATTCGAAATAAGTAAAATGCCTACAGATGCTAAGATCGCACGCTGAGGCAATCCAGCCTTACACTTACGAGTATGGGTTTATAATAACTATGTAAAATGGGAAATGGTTGATGATGGGGCCGCAGTTAACATAGTCCCTTTCTCTTTCCTCCAAAAACTAGGATATGGGGAAACAAACTGTTCCACCACTCAAAATACATTAAGAGGCTATGATAGCCTTAAAGCCACTTCGATAGGAATTATAATACTGTCGGTCACCTTATGACCCAAAAAAATCTTGACAGAGTTTTATATTATAGATCGGGAAACTAACTATCATATGATACTCGACCGACCATGGATACACCGAATGAAGGTGGTCCCTTCTATGTTATTTCAAGAAGTAAGATTCTTGCATCTAGGAAAGGTATTTTTAGCCAAAGGCGATCCCAAACCTTTCGATTTGCACCTAGCTGATTTAAAGAAAAGACCAGGTGTGCACTCAGAATTTGAACTTCCAATAAACCAACTTAATAAAACCACTAACCCAAAACTAGATGAGAAGTTGGTACCTACAACGGATCTTGAAACTATCAGCATAGCCAAAATAACCCCAACCCCTAACGATAAAGCTAAAGAAATGGTGTCATTAGGGACTACTGCAAAAATCATTGAGTTAATAGAACAAGATTCACCAATGTTCTTACCATTTGATTCAGTAGGCATAGGGTATTCCCTAGGTGTTGGTTCCCTTCTAGCAGAGGACCTCTGCATGGTAGAAGTAGAGTGCTTAAACGCAGCAGATGCCCCAACATCTATACTCCCGGCTAAGTATTGGACTCTCCATTTCGATGGAGCTAAATGCCGTTATGGAGCGGGGGCAGGTATAATTCTTACTTTTCCCGAGGATAAAGTCCTCCCATTCACCTTTAAGTTAAATTTTTAATGCACAAACAACAGCGCTGAGTACGAAGCCCTCCTCCTTGGCCTCACCTTAGCCAAGAGAATTGGTGTTGATAACATAAGAGTCTTAGGAGACTCACAATTAGTGGAAAATCAAGTTTCTGAAGTATATGAAACTAAAGCTGAACACTTGCAGCTTTACAAAGAAGCCGTATTAAATTTAAGCAAGGCATTTAACTTCATATCCATTGAAGAAATCCCACGAGAGAAAAATCTTCTCGCCGATTCAATAGTAACTTCAGCATCACGTTTTACTCCAAGTAATGAGTTAGAAGATACCCAGTTCACGGTGTCCATTCGTGATGAACCATTGATAAAAACAATGACAAATTCCCTTGCAAGCAGAAGTGAATCTACCACCCCAGACCATGTCGATAATGATATGGCCACTTTGGAATACTTAAATGCCTATGCAACATTACATCTCTCCTATCATATGCTAGATTTGTCCTTAATTCCACATTCGTCTTCCTATTTTGGGAATCCCATGATGGATCTCCCCTCACAAATAGAACCTAGCATATATGCAGTAGAAAATGGGGATGATTTGGATTTACCTCCAGCACCACCTGAGTTCGAAGAGGGTAATGCCTCTTTAATCGAAGAGACAATCGATGTCAACATCGGGATAGATGACGAACCAAAAATCTTGAAATTAGGATCATCCTTAACCCCAAAAGAAGTGGAAATACATACGCAGATCCTCAAAGAACATCAGAAGGTGTTTGTATTTAATTATAAGGAAATGACAGTAGTCGCACCCCACATTGCGGTGCACAACCTCATCACTAAATCAGATGCAAAGCCAATTAAACAAAAGTCAAGACCCATGAAGCCCAAGGTAGCTCTCATGCTAAAGGAGGAGGTAATAAAACTCCTCCGGGTAGGATTCATCAAGCCAGTCGACTACTCCCAATGGGTATCTAACATCGTTCCTGTTCTCAAGAAGAATGAAAAGATACGCATCTGCATAGATTTTCGAGATATCAACAAAGCATGTCCTAAGGACGACTTCCCATTACCATCCATCGATGTTATTGTTGATGCAATAGCTGGTTTTGAACTTTTGTCTCTCATGGATGGATTCTAGGGATACAATCAAATCATAATATCTGAGCAAGATCAAGCTAAAACCACGTTTATAACTCCTTAGGGAACCTATTGCTACGCTGTTATGCCATTCGGTCTCAAGAACGCCGGTGCTACATACCAGCGGGCTATGACATACATATTTCACAATCTAATTCATAAAATCATGGAATCTTACATAGATGACTTATTGGCTAAAGCCAAGAAGCGTTGTAACCATCCTGAAGTACTCCGCATCATTCTTTCACGTCTAATAGAATACAGAGTCACACTAAACCCAGAGAAATGCATCTTTGGTGTAACGGGAGGGAAGCTCCTAGGTTATATGATATCATCACGAGGGATAGATGTCGACCCAACCAAAATCTGGGCTATCCTCGAAATGGTTCCACCCTCAAATGAATCTGGATTTAGATCATTTCTCAGAAAGCTCGGTGCAATCCGAAGATTCATCCCAGACTTAAGCTTCGCCGTTCATCCAATCAACAATTTACTCCAGAAAGACTATAGCATTGATTGGAATAAAGATTGCAATGAAGCCTTTGATGTAGTTAAGCGTTTCCTATTATCACCACCTACGCTAATGCCACCTAAGTTAGATCACCCGTTAATTCTATACTCACGAGCTACCAATGTCTCGTTGGCCTGTATGTTGGCCCAAGAAGACGATAACAAGAGAGAACGTGTGATTTATTTCATTAGCCGAACGCTGCTCAACTATGAAACACGCTATACACAGGAAGAACGAGAATGCCTTGCCATAGTCTTTGCTACTAAACACCTAAGACATTATATGCTGAATCAAGAAATGAAGGTCATGGTAAAAATGGACCATTTACGGACTTTCCTCACACAAGGGTCATTTTCTAAAAAGGCTGGACGTTTTATAACCTTAATGGGAGAATTTGAATTAACATTTGTAAATCAGAAGTCGGTTAAAGGGAAAATCATCGTGGATTGGTTAGCTGACAACCCATTAAACGGAGACGATTTAGTAGATTTAGACTTTCCAGATGAATGCATATACTACATCGAAACCCGACCCTCTATCTCTGAGTGTCCTTGGTACACTAATATCATTAATTATATCATGGACCATACGTACCTAGAAGGAGTTACACCACAACAAAGAAGGTGGTTACGCATAATCGTAGCTAAATACGTCATTATAGAGCAGGTGCTCTATCGAAAAGCATTCGATGGAATGCTCCTAAGATGCATCGACACGAAAGAATCCAAGAAGATTCTCCATGAATCTCACAGTGAAATATGTGGAGGCCACTTTGGTGGCCATGCCACCACTCGAAAAATACACCGAATGGGCTATTTCTGGCCCACTCTAGAACATGACGCGATAGAGTTCATACACAGGTGTCATAAGTGCCAAGAATTCTCCCATGAGATTCATATGCCGGCACAAGCTCTGCAACTAATCGCTACTCTGTGGCCCTTTTCTACATGGGGTCTTGACTTAATAGGGAAAATTCTCTCCCTCATCCATAGATGGCCATAATTTTATAATCACAGCCACTAAATATTTTACCAAATGGGTGGAGGCCATGCCTCTCACTGCTGTACCTGGTTTTATGATCGCCAAGTTCATTTTGAACCAAATAATTTGCAGGTACGGTATCCCGTAAATAATTATCTCTGATAATGGAACTTCTTTTAAGAATGAAGAAGTTCACGAACTATGCAATAAATTTAAGATAAGCCATCATACGGCTTCCTTGTATTATCCCCAAGCCAATGGACAGGCTGAAACGACAAACAAGACACTGAAAGCCATTCTCCTTAAAACGGTGAAAGAAAACAAACGAGATTGGCATTTGAAGTTATATCCAGCCTTGTGGGCCCACCGAACCTCAATAAGAACACTAATGGGAGAAACTCCTTTCTCGGTAGTATTTGGGGCAGAAGCAATTCTCCCACTTGAGGTCGAAATACCCAGTCTCCACATTTCATTACAAGGGATTATGGATGAAGATGCTTACAGAGAAGCACATCTTTCTCAACTAGAAAGCCTAGATGAAACTAGGTTAGATGCTGAACAACAACATAGAATCTATGTTGACCGGATGTGCCGGCAGTACAACAAGAAGGTCTATGAATGCGATATATACGAAGGGGATCTAGTTCTAAGACTAGACATCCAGATCGACAAGAAGACTGGCGAAGGAAGGAAATTCCGACCCAAATGGTTGGGCCCATACTGAGTCATGAAGGACTATGGAAATGGTGCTTACCTCTTATGTACGCTAGAAGGTGAGGAATTTGGTGAAACAGTCTATTCCCTGCACCTCAAGCGGTTCTATGCATAAGCAAATAGCACTACTTGTATAATTATCTACATTGCATTTTCATATATATTAAGATCATTTTGTCCATTTGTTTCTTACATAAATTGTGATCAAGGAATCTATTCTCAAAGCAATTCATTACAAACTCATGATGTTGTTGGCATAAAGCTCTTTAATCATACTGCTCCATCTTCACATATCATCGAATCATCTCGAAATCTTTTATCAAGTAAAGTCAAACATGACAAAGTCTTAACTGTAACCATACCAAGATCTGCAAGTTTATTCTTACTTTGATTTCTTCTTAAGATAGGTGTCTTGCCTATGGTCTGTTCTAGAAGCTTCATGGTGTCACATCTATCCCATATATACATCTCTTTGGAAATAAGCACATACTGACATTTTACTCAAATAAGCAAGTCAAAAAGTGATTAAACAGAAAAATTTTATTTTTACACATTTCCTTGCCCCACCAACCTTCGGTGATGAGCTTGCGTCTCTTACTAGTGACGTAGGGTTGGGAAAGGATGGAAATGCCCTTACTCACCTATGCCTTGCCCACGGTGATAAACCCATGCTTCTTACTAGTAGCGTGGGACAAAGTATAGGGGGTCCTCTTGACACAGCAAACGTTAAAAGGTCATAAAAAAACAAATCAAACTTTGAGTCAAAAATGAATGAATCAGATGTTCAAAATCCCTAGAGAGTTAAAATCCTAAAAACCCAGATCTTGTCTACTATGTGGCCATCTACGGGTCTAAGTCTAGATAAACTGAAAAGCAAGTGCATTCTAAACGATGAAGTCATTCGGGTAGAGTAAGCTTGTAGCTTCCAATTTGGTTCCGCCAAAGCTTTGTCTGTCTTTCATCACTATCGTTTCACCACATTTCATGACTTGTGCCCTTCTTAACTCTCGGTGATGAGCCCTCACATCTTACTAGTTGCGTGGAGTTAGGAATGGGGCAAGTTAATATGTTCATCATACTGGTTATATTCATCACTTTGTAAAACAAACATGAGGTATCCAAATTGCTCATAGAAGCTAAGATTCAAAATCACAATATATCTGTAATATCATGTATTAGCATCATGAAACACAAAAAGAAAGAAAACATTTGCATCATCTGTTCTCCATTGCATACATTCTAAAAAGCATATAAGCATACATCATAGTATACACAAGGAAACTAGAAATAGAAAGGAAAACATGAGTGCCAAGCTTTTGATCCAAAAAAAAATGCATATATATAAATAATCAATGTTTATATACAATGCCATCATGCTCTAAGCATGGTCAAAACACTCAAAGAGCCCGTGATATACAAAGAATATATAATACAAAGTACACGAGGGCCAAGAGGCCTCTCAGTCCCTATGCGACCCCTCCAAAGGTGGACACCCACGCCTAGGACTCCGGCTACGCCGACACTCTGAATGTATGGAGGGCTCAGGGTCCCGAGGGGCAGTCACGGTCTCACCACGAGAATGGCTCCTCATGAGGTGCTCAGCCGTCCTGTAGCCCACTAACTCTATACGGAGGGTCGACACCATCCTGGCCACGTGCCAAATGGGAGTGAAGACATCGGTATGCCTACCGGCTACTGAGGGATCCCTGGCATCTATGGATAGCTCTGCGCGGGTCCTATCCATGGGGATCATCAGGGAATTGGTACATACCCTGCGGATCAAATCCCGCCACTTGTCAAAAGTCTCTGCAAAAAAAGGAGAAAAACAAATTAGAAACTAAGCAAGAAACTAAAAGATACAACAATAGAAACTAAGGAGAGCCTACAAATAAACTTAAAAGGGAGAAAGGGTAACTTACTCGGATCCCCAGGCATCCAAGATGGGTCGCTGGGACCGGCACCTGCCGCGGATGCCGCTGCCAACTAAGGGGCTGCTCCTGTGGCAGGGGCAACATGTCGCCCTGCAACTGACTCATCCTCTCCACCATGGCCCTGAGAGAGTGGCTCCTCTGAAACTAGAGTGTCTTTCTCTGCACTCTGCTCAGCCCTCTCTGCCTACATAATATCCTGAGTGTCATGCCACTCAGGATCGCTGTCCTCGGTCTCCTCCTCTGTCCCTCCCTCTGAAAACTCCTCAGAGTCGGAGTCAATATCTATGGGGTCATCACTGCTATGAGTAAGACCCACAACAATCTGAAGCAAAGGTGCCCAAGGCGCACCGGCTCTCCCTCTAGCGCGAACTATCCTCCTGGCTGCAATAGGAATGTCAGGAGTAATCACTATCCAACCTCGGCCTCTAGGCCCCCCTCTGGCCTCGCGAACTGATCTATAAACTGGTGCCACTGGGGGAAGCATACCCACGTATGGAAGACCAAACTGCTAAGGAACCCAACTGAAGGGATGTACCTCCACTCATCCCACTCGATCAATAAGCTGCCCTGTGGTGGAGCAGGAGATCAGGGTAAGAGTCTCCTCACCCCATATGCCGGCCATAAGCCGATACGGCGTCACCTCCATATCTGCAGTTGTAAGGGAGGAAACTGGCTGATGAGGTGCTCTGAGCACCGACATGTCAGTCCATCTGGCTACCCTCATAGCCCCAGGATCTGCCACCTCCACACCCCTGCCATAAGGGACAAAATACTCATACACCCAACTCATGACTAGAGTTGGGTGGCTCAATGACTATCCTTGTAAATAGACCAACCTATATAGATCATGGTAGGTGGTCCCCAGAATATCTACACCCCAGGCGTATATCCGGCCATGCCCCTCTATATGTGCAATGATGGAGGCCCAACAATATAACAGTGTGTCCCCTCCCTTGTCCCCGATCAATCTCGAGGCAAGGATCCGCATGATGGCCTGTCGAAATACAGGGATAGGAAAAGAAGGAATGGATCGAACTCTCACCCCCTTCTTCAACCCCATGGAGATGATTACATCTCCCATATATGCTGCCCACTGTGCAATCTGTGCCAGGGAGCCTGCTGTCTCTAGTGTAAGTCACGTCCCGATGATCGGGACCCCCAGAATGCGGTAAACATCCTCTAAGGTGATGGTCCACTCACCACGGACCCCTGGCAGTCAGAAGGTGTTCCAATCTGCATCCCAATAAGAAAATAGGTCACAAAGGATGTGACTAGATGGTGCAACGTGGGGCACACACGATATACGTAATATGTCGGCCCTTTGTAGTGTGTCCTCCTCGTCCTGTGAGAGGGCATCCAGTACCCCTGAGAGCCAATCACACACTCTCTCTCTGCTCCATCTAATGTACTCCTCTCTCGCCTGCATACACCCAAAAACACACAAAACAGAGAAAGTTAACATCCGAACAATACCGAGAGAGTCATAAAAACACGTAGAAATGCTAAAAATATAAGTGCAATCTCAATTATAAGTTCCTTTTGCATTCTGTGCAAAACTGCCACCCTGAGCAGGGAGGCGGTCGTGTAACCGCCACCCTGGACATGGCGGCAGTCATGTAACCACTGCCCTGGCTAGGGCGGCGGTCATGGTCCAAAACCCATGCGGGTTTTTAATCTAAAAATCCTTAAAAAAAAGCAAAAAAATACCATTTAACCTAAAAACGGAGCCTACCCAGTAAGCGTCCCCCCTAGATGAACCTTTTAACACTAGCATTTTCAAAAATGACCCCCCCATTACAACAAATTTAGCATTTCAGATTAAAGTGGGGAAAAACACAAAATTGAAGAAAACCAACCTGTGATCTAGCGGGGCGGTGTTCCACACATGGAGGCATGATCACAATCTCGCTGTGAACGTTTCGACTCTACTCGCGCAAGAAACCATCACCCTGGGCCCAAGAGCTCAAAAAAAATCAAATCAACTCGCGCAAATGAATAGGAAAATGGGCCCACTTTCATATATATAGCACTCTGTTTCATTTTAAATAAATTTTTCGCAGGTTTGGAGAGCTGATGGAGGTAAGTTCCTATCCCCACACAAATGGTATGTTCTCATTCCCTGTTTTTCTTAGCATTTATTTTTCGAATTATTGTGTCTATCTGCACTTGAGTTCTCTTTTCATTTTGTAGGTAGCAAGAATTTCGGATGGCATCATTTCAACACATGGACATGTAAGGTATAACTTCTAAACTTCCCATTTCGGGACTGCCATACTCGGACCCACTGTTTTATGCCTCTTTATGGCTAAAACGCTTCTCCGAGGGGGTAATATGTATGTACCCAAAATTTTAAGGTACTGTACTACCAGAACAGTGTAACAAGCTCCCCAATGATGATATAGGTCTCTTCGCAAGGTGTTCGGGATCTGGAAAATCCCTCGGAGTATGCGTTAACATCCCGCATGCCTCGCTTAGCCCCCGCGCCCTTTGTTTTCCCCTTTTTCCCTCTTTCCTTGGCCTTTTGATCTTCAGTGATGAAACCGATGCCCTGCAGGGCGGCGGTCTTGTAATCACTGCCCTGCTCAGAGCAGCGGTCCTCCACGCGTTTTCCAGAAAGTGTTTTGATGCGACTCACGTAAAACATCAATGTTTCACCATCTTTCCTTGCCGACTTGGGCATGCATTTATGTTTTTGGTCCCCTGGAATAGTGTTTGGCCATTGTTTATGGTTTTTAGAGTTCAGTTTGGTTTTGATCTTTGGATGAATGAAAGCTATAAATAAATGGTTTATGCACAAAAAAATGCTCTAAAGTTTGTCTCTAAATTTCTCTTTGCATTAGATTTAGCTATAATTTTTCTTAGAGTACTTGTTTTAGTTCATTTGCATGCTTGGTTAGCCTTATTCAGCTATTGGTAAGCCACATATCCAGCTTGTGCAAGCAGTGTTATTGTTTTATCCAACCAAGTTTGATCTTTCACTCTCATCTTCTCATTTCAGTAGTTTAGTCTATTATCTTATTTATAATCCATAGTTTCAGTTCATTTGCAGGCTTAGTTAGTATTGTCCAGCTGTTGGTAAGCCACATAACCAGCTTGTGCAAACAGTGTTGTTGTTTTACCCATTCCATTGAAGTAGAATAGCTTAGGAAGCCATTAAAGTTACAGGTTTTTCTCTTCAAATAGGGTATTTTCTGGTTCTGGTCGCTTTATGTTGCATGACTCGCAGTAAAATCATGCTAGGAATTGCATAAGCCAAGCTCTGTACTCTTGCGCTATCCCTCTCCTACTCGCATTTTCAGTCTGCATTCTGAGTTGTCCTTGTCCCAATACCTATTTCTGTCGATGTTAGCATTACACGATTTTCTGGATCCACGTGAACACGAAAGAATGAGGAGATCACGCTGAGGGGACAAGATCACATACGCCATCAGATTCGCCACTGTTCTGCGGAATCCAAGTTCTAGCTTTCAAAGTTCTAGTTAGAATCATATCAAATAAAGTAGTTAAAATTGCTTCATTTCAGTAAATTCAATTCTTGATATTGCCAGGGAAGCTATGAGGATTGATAGTTTCTGAGAAACTATGATTCAATCCTCACTTCTGAGGTAGGATCAAGAATCTTGCAAGTACATTAGGAAAGTTATTGCATTATTTAGAATAAATCTACAAATCACATAGACAAATAACTACACTCGGTTATCTTGTTTGTTTTAAATTGTTATTTAATTGTTATTTCTAGATACGTTTAAATAGCTACTTTAGTAAAATTCTTAAGATATTTATCAGAACAGTAGAGGTTACATATGTTTAGGTTTATTCTATGTAGTTAGAATTTTCTCTGTTATAAGTTAGGTTTACATTTCGTTTTCGTATGACAATCACGGGACCTCGGGAGCCCAGAGAATACATATTCGAGCCAATCATGCCTCAACCAAACCTCGTCATAGCAATAGTTGACATTGACCAAAATCTCAGAATACAAGTGTTCCAAACAACAACAGATTTGTAACTGATCAGTTCTCAGTTGAGAGGGTTAAATATAGAAGACGACCAAGCACACACGTTTTGGTCAAACCAACCAAACTATAGATTACCCTAGGCAAACATTCGCATGACTGTAGAAGGGTTCGAAAGAGAACAAAACTTTGGTTGTGATCCTTTAGTCCCATAGCCAGGCACAGGAGACACTCTCACATACATAGATACTAGTTTAAGGATCCAGGTTGCACGAACACCTGTGAGGTATTATGAGAAAATCACGCAGTTGTTGGTCCTAAACATAGAAGCTGAGAAAGCATATGATTACTAGATACTAGGAATCAGGAGTTGATTTCGTATATGTCCATAACAGAACCGCAACAACCAAGAGTCTACGGTTGTGACCCACAAGTCTCACAACCTAACGAATCCATAAGTCAATCGGATATAAACATTGGCCTACGCACACTAGTATTCCAATCCACTCCACTTCCACCCATCATCATCAAACAATTATCCTTACTAGGTATAGCAGCTAACAAAGCTAGAGAATTCTAGACTAGGCCAAAGAATCATTTGTAGAGTCAATTGTTTCCACCATCCACCATATGACCTTATTTGGAGACATACACGAAACTATCCCAGGTCATTTCCCACGTATTCCACAACCCATAGATCGAATCACACTAGAGCTTGATATTGATTGGAGCCTTCGAGCAGTCATCCTTGCCGATCGATCTATCACACCAGTCTAGGTTAGAAGGGCCTTCTTTGCCTTAGATTCACAAATTCCACTAGTGCGTGTCGAAAACATTAGATTGCCTAACTAGTCTGTCTGCATCCCACGAATATTCCATCCCCACCGGCTGTCTCAGTACGACCTCGGGAGGTCGAGTATGCGGAAGAGTTACCTGTAGATTCCCACGCTCGCTTTTTGCTTTTTCGTCGTATAGTCACCACCTAGGCTTCACATGTGTCCACCAAAAAATGATTAACTCCTTTACCTTTTCGAACAACTTGACGAAGGTATAACTTGAGTGTATGAAGGTATTTTCATACACTTAACTATATTAAACTAACTAAAAAATATAATTATGAAAACAATGGGTGGGGTCTCCACCTCTGATTATTCTTTTAAACCCATAAAACATAGGCTTTCTTCTCAGTATTACCTATTGTGCATGTAAAACAATTGTCTATGGAAGGAAATTTTGATTCCTTGGGGAAAATTTGAAACCACCATCATTTAGATATTTGAATTACCTTTCTTAATATATTATTTTGACATTAAAATCTTCACGGAGCTCCCAAAATCACTTTCTAAATCTTACGGGTTGTTTTTACACTGCAAGTTGCTTCATTCTCCAGGACCTACTTTTGTTAAATCTATCCCAAAACCTCTGAAACATTCCAGGATCTTCCAAAATATATTGTAAAAAAATTATAGCTCTATGATACTCCTCTTTTATGAGTTTTAACCATTCATTCTACTCTAGGGGGTGTGTCCTAGCCTTAAACTAGAATATAGCCCTTTGTAAGCTTCTCACATAGTTTGTCTTGAACAATTCTTACTTGGAACTTATTCAATGGACTTGATATACCTAAATCACCTATGGAAATTATGCCACAACATAAATTACCAATTGGAAGGATAGGATAGGACTGACACGGGGGTTACGACGGTATGGAGGAGGGCTCAGGATGACCTTTAAGAAAAAAATTCATAGTAGGGTATGGTTGTCATGTTTAAAGGTGTGAATTTTTCCCTTGAAAAAACTCATGACATCAGTATAATAGGAATTAATTGAAAAGTATCATATGTCATACTATATCATAGGAGTTACATTTGACTGACCATTCCTGGAATGTAACTCCCCTTCCCATTTTCGGACTCATGAGCTCTATGCTTATAAAAGAGTTACTCATCACTCTCTTATTTGTACACACCACATTTGAGCTATTGATTTATTCCATGTTTTAGCACTATTATTGTGTTTGGTGAGATTATTTTCATATTACATCTACTTTTTTAGTGATTTTGATAGTCATGTAACTTCTTGTACATTCATTTTTATCTAAAGATTCTAATAAATTTATCTCTTCTTTAAGGGTATTATTACCATTAAATTTGGAAAAAATCCCCAGATAGATTTGAGGAAAAAGGATAGGAAATCATGGAAACGATCTTTATTAGTATGCTAATATATTTGATATATGAATATGCCTATTTGGAACATAATGAGAATTCATGGACACAAAAATAATAGTTTGAAAAAACTAAAATCACAAATAAAATACATCCACTGAATAAACATAGGTGTGACCTAATAATAAACTAAGAAAGAGAATCCAAGATAGAGATTTTTATTTCATAAATACCCTTTTTTTTAGCAACAAATCTGAAAGCAACTTATCTGATCCACACAAGAAATTTCAGAAAAAACCAAAAGAAGGATTCTCATATAAAAATGGAAGACCATCAATTATGAATATTTTTTCCAAATCTCAGAAGAAAAATAAACAAGTATATTCTTAAAAAAAATAAAAATTCTAATGCATACTGGTTTGTAGATCAACACAGAGTCGCCACTTCGAAATTAAACACAATATATGAACTCTTTATAAATATATAATAACTTAAACTAACATAGATGACATATCTAAAAATAAAATAGTGGGAGTCATAAACAAAAATAAAATTGACACATCCCTAGTAACAAATCTAATGTTTTGGATTTTAAATCTGTTTCACTATCTAGATGAGTGAGGAAAGAAAGATGAGTTGTTGTATATGTAAACCTCTTCACCAATAAATAGAATATTTAAGGAAATAAATTAGAGGGTGGTCAACCTCTTACTCTTTGGACTTTGTGAAACCTAGGGAGAGGTCCTACAACAACCAAATGTGTCAAATAACATAGAGTATGCATGTATTAGTTTAACAAACCCAAATAAGTAGCCTAGCCACTATGATTTCCTACCCAATTAGACATCACTAGTAGGATGAATCATATTACTAATTAAGATTGGAAAATTTTTGTAAACAAATAGATTACTACAGGAAAAATGAATCTAATGTTAAAGAAAATATGCCTATAAATTTATGCATGGTGAAACAAAGGTATCAAAAGGGTAAAATTTTGAGATGAAGGAATTAGACATAACATAAGAACAACACTAATTTACATAATTAGTTCAACTCCTCACAATTCAAACAATTAGTAAATCACATACACTCAATTTTTCCTCACTATGGGATCTTTATAACTCAACATCCAAATTATACCATTAAGTAAGTTTATTGAGTGAAAATGAAACTAAAATTCCACAAGGGTTTTAATAACCAAATACTTTAGTGATTACACATCAAACCTCTACACGTAATTACCAAATGGAGAAGCTAATATAATTTAAGTGAAAACACTTCAAAATCAAATGACATCTTCCTTCCTAATCCACCAAATCATTTATGATTCAATAAAACATACATTTATACTCTATGAGACATTTACTATGATATTCTTGAACTTTTTTATTAAATTATTCCTTCTTTAAACACCTAAAATTGTGCTAAAATGGACATTAGAGAGTAAATTATGAAATGGATTAGAGATATAACTAAATGGTTAACCTGATTTTGTAAGTTGAAAGATGATTTTAAAAAATCATATAACTCATAAATTTATGCAATTTAAGAACACTCTAGAAATGGAAATAGAGGTAATTTAAGAGTTGTAAAGAACCAATGAGAGAGTGAAAAATAGCATGCATAGAACACCCATGGATCAAATAATAACTAGAAAATAATCATGATACTGAAAAAAATTCAAGGGTCCTAATTGATTTCTATGAGAAACACACAATATTTAAATATCACTTGAGAGGTTCCACATGTGTGTAGAAGTGAGAAAACTAGAGAACTGAATTGACATATGGAAGTAAAAGGTGAAAAATAGTATTAAAACTCTAACATAGAAATATCATAGATCTTGCAACAACTATTCTTATAGATGAGTTACTCATCACTCTCTTATTTGTAAACACCACATTTGAGATATTGATTTGTTCCATGTTTTAGCACTATTATTGTGCTCGGTGAGATTATTTTCATATTACATCTACTTTGTAGTAATTTTTATATCCATGTAACTTCATGTACATTCGTTATAATCCAAATATTCTAATAATAAATTTGATAAGTGCCTTCACTATCAACCTCAAAATATTCAATCAAGTTAATAAAGGATTTTTTATGTATCTCTTTCTTAAGGGTATTATTGTCATTACATTTGGGCATAAATTCCTAGATAGATTTGAGGAATAAGGATAGGACATCATGGAAACAATCTTTGTTAGCATGCTGATATCTTTGATCAATAAAAAAATGTCTATGAATAGGCCTATTTAGAACACAATGAGAATCCGTGAACATAAAAAATAATATTTTGAAAAAGCTAAAATCACAAATCAAATATATCAACTGAATAAGCATAAGTGTGACCCACTAATAAGCTAAGCAAAAGAATCCAAGATAGATATTTATATTTCATAAATACCCATTTTTTGTAACCAAAAAATATGAAAGTAACTTATCTGATACACACAATAAATTTAGGAACAAACCACACGAAGGATTCACCAATAAAAATGGAAGAACATCAATTATGTATATTCTTTCCAAATCTTAGAAGAAAAATATCCAACATGTATATTCTTAAAAATAAAAAAAATCTAAAGCATACTAGTTTGTAGATCAACACAGAGTTATCACTTCAAAATTAAAAACAATATATTAATTCTTTATAAATATACAATAATTAAAACTAAAAGAGATGAAAATATGAAAATAAAATACTAGGAGTCACAACCAAAAATAAAATCAGCACATCCCTAGTAACGAATCTAATTTGTTGTCTCTTAAATCTGTATCACTATTTAGATGAGTGAGGAAAGAAAGATGATTTGTTGTATATGTAAACCTCTTCACCAATAAAGGGAATATTTAAGGAAATAAATTAGAGGGTGATAAACCTCTTACTCTTTGGACTCTTTGAAACCTAGGGAGATATCCTACAACAGCCAAAATGTGTTAAATAACACCAAGTATGTGTGCATTACTTTAAAAATTCCCAAATAAGTATCCTAACCACTACGATTTCCTACCAAATTAGATATCACTAGTAGGATGAATCATATTGCTAATTAAGATTGGGAAAATTTTGTTAAAAAATATTACTAAAGGAAAAATTAATCTAACATTAAATATAGAGGCCTCTAAAGTTATGCATGGCAAAACAAAGGTATCAAAGGGGTAAGAAAAAACAAACTTTGATAAAATTAGGGGGGTTAATTATTCATACTTCACATACACCTTTCCCGTTAGGAAAATATAAAAATCTTGAGATGAAGGAGTTAGAGATAACATAAGAACAACACCAATTTACACAATTAGTTCAACTCCTCACAATTCAAACAATTAGTAAATCACATACACTCAATTTTTCCTAACTATGGGATAATTATAACTCAACATCCAAAGTATAAAATTAACTAAGTTTATTGAGTGAAAATTAAACTAAAATTCCACAATGGTTTTTATAACCAAATTCTTTAGTGATTACACACAAAACCTCTACACCTAATTACCAAATGGAGACTCTAATATAATTTAAGTGAAAACACTTCAAACTCAAATGACATTCTCCTTCCTAACCCACCATATCATTTATGATTCAATAAAACATACATTTCTACTCTCTGAGACCTTTAATACGATATTATTGAACTTTTTTTATAATTATTCCTTCTTTAAACACCTAAAATAGTGCTAAAATGGACATTAGAGAGTAAACTATGAAATGGATCAGAGACCCAACTAAATGGTTAGCCCAAGTTTGTAAGTGGAAAGATGATTTAACAAAATCATATAACTCATAAATTCATACAATTTAAGAAAACTCTAGAAATAGAAGTAGAGTTAATTTAAGAGTTCTAGAGAACCAATGAGAGAGTGAAAATGACCATGTTTAGAACACCCATGGATCAGATAGTAACTAGAAAATAATCACAATATTAAAAATATCCAAGTTCCCTAATTGATTTATATGAGCAACACACAATATTTAAATATAACTTAAGAGGTCCCACATGTGTGTAGAAGTGAGATAACTATAGAAATGAATTGACATATGGAAGTAAAAGGTAAAAAATATTTTATAAAATGTAACATTGAAATATCATAGATCTTGCAAGAACTTTCCCAAAATATAGAGCTAATGTGTAGACCTTTAAAAGATATTTCCAATGGTACCACTAACAGCTTCAATGGAGATATCTGTGAAAATTTACAACCCAAAAATCAATCCTCTGTCTGCCACCATTTTGATTTCCTTGAGCTCAATTTTATAATAAGCCATAACCACTAAATTTAATTTGATAAATAATTAGTCGGCAAGCCTTTACCCAACAAATTAGTGCCATATGTGCTTCCTATTTACACCATAACTATATTTAAAATGAAACTTAATTGATTTTAATGAATAAGTACACTAAAGGATGTAACAATTAGAAATAGGTGGATAATATGATTAATTAACTTCTAAAATTAATTATCATAATTGGAATAATACTTTTATACTTATAACTGATAAGATAAATAAGAGATAAACTTGACAATAAAATGGAATGAGTTCCCTTAGCAAACTCCACATGATTCAGGAAGGTTATGGGAAAATGAATTACATGCAGAGGGAGATCTAGAATTGAAATAACTTCATTCTAGAGACTATAACTAGAAATTAACCTAGATAAGTATCATAAAACAATATTAGGATCATATCGTATGGTCTTGGACCTACTCAAATATTGGCTCTACAAAATTTTGATATTGTTTGATGTTTAAAACTTCTTTTCACTGTCATCCCATAATTTGTGATCATATTAAAAAGCTCTTGAAATATTCTCCTCATCATGTCAAACCCTTTACATGGATGAGTATTGTAGACAGCTAAAAATGCTTACACCTAGCAGTTCCTCTAATTCAACCAATTGACAATAGTTAATTAATTCCCCATTATTCACTCCATTCTCAGATGCCCATTCACAACACTCTTTCAGTTGTATTCCTCCTATAATAATCTAAATGGGCTAAAATCACTCTTATTACCTAAAAATTCCTCCTTTATATCATTCAAAACCTCATTAATTCTCTCTAGATCACTTCTATTGGCTTCCTAGGCTATCTATCAGTCATAATTGATTAACCAGAACCCTTCCAACTCTAAATGAGTCTCTAATCACTCACTAATCATGTTTAACTAGCCTAAACCTAGCTTAACTAAGCCTACAGTATTTTTATCCTAATCTAATCCTAAATTGATTTTTAGACTTTAGTCCCACATGCACCCAAATTAAAAAGTCTCCGAAGTGGAAAACTATAAATACAAGGCTAAGCCTACCCATTCAAAGACACAAATTTACATAACACAAAACCAAAACAAGCCTAAGAAAGCTTATATATCATTTGTATTATCATAATGATAATTAGAAATTTGATCTAAAGCTTTCCTTCCTCCATTGACCTTAAGCTAACACCTCCATTTGCATCCTTAAACCAAGTTTTGAGTAATATGGAGAGAACTATTGGCCTTAAAGCCATTACTGGTGAGACTCCATTCTTGAAATATTGAAAAATATAAACAACTAATCACACCTTTGATTACTAAGTTGATACTCTTAGGTTTAATGTCTGATTAGTAATCTAAAGAGTAGAGAGTAGTATATATGCGAGGTTTTGATATTTTTGTCAAAGTTATGATGCATGTATAGGATTAACTCTTGTTTAGCTTTTATCTCATGGTGCATGACTAAGTTAGTTAAGATTTGAGGTTCTTTAGCCTCCTTCCATAGCTTTGAAACTTTCCATTACATAAATTTGGTATGCTGAGTGGGACACTTAGTCCATCCTCCATTAATGAGGTCATTTTGAAGCTTTTATTTCAGTTTTTAAGTTTTTAGATGTTTTTGTAGGGTTAAATATTTTCCTTGAGCCTTTTAGCTAGGTTTTATGTACTTAACCCTTATTTTCATACTTATTTGTTAAGTTCATGCTAGAAATTACATTTAATGGCTAATTTCTAACCTGGTGACACTTTCAAATTTTTTTTTTCCATAATTTATGGTTATTTTTTAGGCAGGGGAGCATACACCCTTCTGCCAGCACAGGCGCATTCATACTTTCATTTTTAGTAGAGGGGAGAAGGCACCAAAAACCATGCGTAGGTACCTGAAATAAGGTGCACATACCCAAAACATGTTGCACATACCCTTCTGCCAGTGCATACACCCTATAACCTGTCATTTTTACTAGGTGCATAGGCACCCAAAACCATGCGCAAGCACTCTGTGTACTCTCAGCCCTCTGTCATTTTTTTACCAGGTGCAAACATGCCAAAACCATGGTGCATACACCCTTTTTCTGGTGTAAGAACCCCTCTACCAAAACACATGCACTTTCATATCTTTTACAATATTTTCTCTCCCCTAGCGCATGCACTTATTTTTTGGTGCAAGCACTTAGATTGGCGCAGAAATCTCTCGGGTAGTGCAAGCACCTTGCAGAGCCTTTAAGTTTACATAGAGGGGCAAAAAAACAATAACACACATGCACATACCCAAAATGGATGCATACACCTTGAAGGGGGCACATGCATCTTAATTTGATTCGAATTTGTTGATATGATTTTTAGTGCTCCTAGTTTGGGTCATATCTTTTGCCACATTGACCCGTTTTCAGAGTTTGAATAGGCATCAGAAAGAGAACAAAGCAAAATTTTCAAGGGAATTTTCTAAACTAATATATATTTAGTATCATTTCTTCTATCATAAAACTCCCAAAGTGCCCCGAAGACCTCAAAAAATGTAAAATACTAAAAACCATTGAAAAAACTGCTAAAAATAGATTTCAGGAATTTTTTTATTTTCATGGTTTTCTAACTTTTTTTATAGGGTTCTAATAGTGATTTTTGGGTTTCTTTTCCATCATATTTTTTTCTAACTTAGCTGAGTGTTCACATTTTTCATTTGTGGGGGTCCTTTGAAACGTGTATGTTCTTCCCTCGCACCTTCTAGGTAATCTTGTGAATCAAAAACATTTAAGAAACGTTCTATTTTTCTTCAAAAAACACTTCAATTTAAGATTTAAAGTGGATTAAAGTTCAAATTTGGATAAAACGAGTTTCCTTTTGCAAAACACTTAAAAGTATTTTTTCATAAAAAATTGTTTTAATAGAGTTTCCATATTGTGTATTCTCTTGATTCATGCCTTTTTGGTGATATTAGGAATAAAAAACAACGTGAAAAATATCTTTCTCATTTGATGAAAAAATGCTAACTCCTTGCATGTAGGGCCTAACTCTTTTCAAAGAAAGGAGAAGTTGAGACAAAACAAAAACTTCTAATACACGTGTTTTCATGCAGGTTGTCAAATGGTGTCCTACTTAAAACCACACTAAGCTAAGAAAAATAAAAAAGACACCATTTTACCTCACACTATATTACAGGTTTCAGAAAATGGTACGTCCCTATCCACTCAATGGGAACATAACCCATTTGGCATAACGCCTTAAGCTACAACAATGGGGGTGGTTCTAGGAACCCTAAAGCAATCCACCACTAAGTAACCTCATGGATGAAATAGGAAGTGCTCCACTTACCCACTTGACTAGATTTCACATTGTAAGTTAGAGTCAAAGTTGTCAGTATCGTGAACCTAGTGATGGTACAACTTAACACACTAGTTTCTCATTATATCATAAGGGGGTAAAGTAAAGCCGAGATACTCCCAAATTAGTCAGTGTGACTCTTTGGGAAAATTGAGCTCACTCCTAGACAACTTGTGACACCTAGTTGAGATATATTATTAGGAAAGCCATTCTTTCTTGGAGCCCACTTTATTAGTCTGTTGTCATGGTAGGCCATCACGAAGTAAATAATTACTTGAAGTTTGAACCTTGTTTCTCGAACAAGGCAAAGAACCCATGTAAGTTATAACTAAGTTTCTTTCATCACGGAATTAAACGACGTCTCACTTAGCTCAGTTTCATTCTTGCCTTCGGACAAGGTGAAACTCTACCCATGTGGTGCTTAGTTTATTTTCATCTTTTGATCCATACCATTACATTCTCACCACCCATTGTTGGGGTGATAAGGAAGCATACCTCACGAGTCTTATCAAAGACAATATTCACCACTTTTTTGTTTGTTTACACCCATCCATGTTTGTGGCTGGGTTGTTAAACGTGTAAAGTGTGCAATTACATTTTCATATCTTTGATATTCCTTTGATCTTGATTTCAAGATCATATCCATAGTTAGGATTGGTTCATCATTTGATTCCCTTTGATGTGTTACCTTGTTTGCATTACCTTGACATAATTAAGATAGTTATGTCATGTTTTTCGTAAACATGATCTAAGTATCCACATTGTGGCGTTGCGCTATGCACATTTTAACACATCCTTAGTATACTTTGATTTGGTTTAAATTTGAACATTTCTCCAAATATTGAAGAGTGGTGCTTACTTTATTTTGTGGTGTTTTAGTACCAATTTGACACTAATATCTCACTTCTCCACAAATCTTGATAGACGTACCTAATTGGTGTGGTTATGTAGCTTATATTTGTAATCCTCTCCCTTTGATGTTTAGGTCTTGTTTGTCTCTAAACTGGTTGTAGTATCCTTTAAGTGGGAATTATATTTACCCTTTGTTAATATTTATGTCTTGTTCATTTTTATCTTGACGTAAGTATTGAAATTTTGTTGATCATATTTGCATCGAACTATCATTTTACACACAGTTTACAGAGGGAGCATTTCCTTATTGATTGTCTTTGTGTTTCACACTTGCATGATTATTCCTTGTGATTATTCATCTGGAAAACTTGTTCCTAGGATGTGCTTTTGATCTCATCGAGATCATGTCATCACAATGTTTATTTTCCTTCGACCTTTTTCAGAGAATCGTGTACACATCTTTATACTTACAATATGTCTAGTTATTTTCCCTTATGCTACCCAAATCGACAAGGAACTTTCTTCACTTTGAAGTAATTTTATCACACTAGCTAACTCTAAGAATTTGTACATAAATGATGCTAACAATGACTGACTATCATGTGGTTTCACACACTTAAAAAAATATGGAACCTAGGTTTAGGATTTCAAATAAAAAAATCCCATTATGATTAAGCCTCATTTGGTTCTTCGCGTTAGAAGGACCATTCAGGTACCCTATTCCCAACCTTAATCTTATAGTTGATGGTATGGTTAGGACACTTTTGATCCAAATTATTATCCGGTTTCTCCCCAATCTTATTTTGTTTCAGATCTAAACTACTATTCAAATTCCCACTCTTCTTCTAAAGATTCGGATCCCAACTATAATTTTGATACCCCTAGATCAAATCTTGAATCACGGTCCTCCCTTTCTTCGAAGGACCTTCATTCCAAATCACATCAATGATGCCTTCCTCTTTTTAAGACTCATGAAACTCCAAGTTCCATCAATCAAACATCTAATTTAGTTGTTGTGTCATAGTCATGTATTTCTTCGTAGGGCCTCCTTCATTAGTCATCTTGACGACCTCTTCCTCCATCAAAGAGTTCCACGATTCAGATTCCCTCTATTCAATCATCTAATTTGAATTCTACATCACAACTTAATAAATGGCTATGTGATCCTGCTTTCTAACCTACATTATGTCATCTTCTAGAAAAATGATATAGGTCCGGATCTAAATCATCCATTCATGAGACACCTACATCCAAGCCTACTTCCTCTCTTGAGTTATCTTCTGCTATCAAACCAAATTTGATCCTTCTTCGGCCCTTGATCCATTTCAACCATATCATGCCATTTCCTCATCCATCTTCTAAAGATCAATATCTGTGACCACATCAAACCATTAGAAAGAGGCCATGTGCTAAGATATATTTTCAAAGCACTATCAAATCTCTTCATGGGAGTGATAAGGTCAAGCCTTCCCATCGTCTACATCATCGAACATATTCATATTATTTTTCCAATCAATCTTTAGCTCTTGTCAAACCCATTTCTTGTAGTCAACCTCACATATTTGAAGAACAACAACCTCTACTGATTGATTTTTCTCATAATGAAGGAACAATTAGACTACACGATTATATCCCTTTAAAGGATTGCAAAAAGGGGTTATTTCTTGAACTTGATATGCTCACGTATTAGAGTAAAGAAGTTGATTCCTTTTATCAAAACACAGAGGAAGTGCCTAAGGTCATGGAACTTGACTCTTCTTCTAGTATTCCATCTTCAGCTTCTTCCAAGCATGATGAGATGTCGAGGTCTAGCATTGATACGTGGCCTATCTTCTCATTACCAACTCATTCCTTATCTATGATCATTCCTCAATCAAAATATCACCTTGGGTCACCACTGAGTAGCCCATTTTATTCTTCTATAATGAATCCAACCTTGGGTAGCCCTCCATTTTTTACTTGTGGTTTAGCTCCTTGTATCCCATTACCTTCTATTATTGGGCCATGTTCTAATATCCCTTCCTCTTCTATCTATGGGACTCCTCTTGGTCGTCCCTTCTCATCTATACTTAGGCCACACCCTATAAAAACTTCTTTATCTTATTTTATTCTTGGGCCATGTCCTTGTAGCCCAACTTCTTCCATCTTAGGGCCATATTCTAGCATCCTTTTGTCATCTTCTATCAATGGCTCACCTCTTGGTAGCCCATCCTCTTCAATTCTTATACCGTATCCTTTTCATCCATCACACCTTTCTTATATCAATGGTTGTGGAAATCCCAAGGTCATTTCTCACATCAAGTCTAAATGTCCATGTTCAATTTCTTCTCCCATGTCTCAAGATCAAACAAGTCACACTTTAGCTTATAAGAAACCCAAATAGGTTCATTATCAAGCTAAGATCAAAAATCCAAAGAGCTTCGAATCTCTTAACAACTCACATGATCTTAATTTTAATAATCATACGCAATTCAAAAATTTAAACCAACGCAACCATCAAGTATGGCACAAAGTGTAGAAACATATGGATAATGAACTCAAGGTCACACCTGAACAATCCTTGTTTCAGGAAAAATTACAGTCATTTATTGAGTATGATCTCACCTTGATCATTGAGATCAAGGATAACATGACTCTTGATAAAAAAAATGCACCTAGTATCCCTTATTAAGGAAGTCACAAACATTGTTGTTTGATCTTACAATGCAAAGTGACTATGTTGTTCCCACCTTTCCAAAAAATATCAAAAATATAAAAATCAAATCAATTCAAAATTATAAAAAAATTGATAAAACATAAGTAAAATCAAAGGTACAAAGATCAAACATTGCAATCAGGTCTTGCATACATGTGGATGTTTCTTTCTTCCCTTCCTTGATATTCTTATGCAAGTCTTCCTACCATTTTCATCCTTTAGGTGATATTTTAGTTAGCATATTCACACACATTTTGTGACATTTATCTCTATTGAATCTATTTTACCTTACTCTTTCATCACCTTGGTAAATTAAAGAATGACTGGCCTCTTAGACATCCTATCACATTCAACATCTAATGAACTTGTTGTGAAGAAATTTTGGAAATATTTGTTGACACTAGCCAATGTCTTCATCAAAATCAGCTCCACCTCCTTTCATCAAGCCATCAGTGGTTCTTAACCCCTTTTTAAGTAAGAGAGATGAAATAAGTTTTCAGAATGCAAAAGAATCAAAATCAATCAAAAATCAAAAGCTAAAAGATAAAAGAAAAATCAAATTGATATATTACTCTCTCTGGTAGTAGATCAATGTTGCAATTAGAATCAAATACATTTTTGTTAGGGCTATGGATTCCTGGATAGCAGCGGAGCAATGTAGGACTCTCCTTCCACCCTCCATTTACAAATCACCTTTTAAAATCAGCCATTCCTACACATTGGCTAGTAAGTCTTCACTTGTTGTCTATTAAATCTTCCCTTCAAGAGGTAGTTAATTAACATGTGCATGCACTAGATCTCTATGAGTGGGAAGGATTAGTATGTTACCAAGTGTCCATTTTTGGACCTTGTTGAAGCCCTTTCTTTATTACATATCTCATCTCATGATTTGTGCCTTTGGCTAATCACTTCTTCATCACGAGGCTTATAAATCTACATTCATATCATTCACAGCGTTCTTCTACTTCGTTCAAAACATCCATGTGTTTGGTATTTCTTTTTTTCAATGTTTGTGGACACCTTTGTCCCCTTTCATAAAAATAATCTTCTCCTTCCTTTCTATCATGTCCTTGTAGGACAACTTACATTGGGGGCATCATTGCTTCTTCCTTGTACTTCATTGTTTTACATTCACCATCATGTTGCACCTATCCATAATGACCTTGGGTCATGCTTCTACGCATGAAGAGTTTACCTTTGAATACTCCCACCTACTACTAAGGCATTTTCACATCTTCACCTTTCTCATACGCACGTGGCATTTTGCCCTTATACATCCCATCTATTGCTAGGGGCATCCACACTTCCTCGTATTCCTATAAATAGCTTTAGAAAAAATTCAAAATAAAAAAACATTTAAATATGTTTCGAGAAAAATAAAAAATGATATAAATCATCCTAAAAAAAATTGCTCTTTGGTTCTCACCTATTTGTATGCACGATTCATGGATCATCTGGTTCTACCTCCATCAACCAAAGCTAGGTTGTTTACTCCGTCTGTACTCTGGAGCACAAAGAGTTTCCTGGTACTATTTTGTAGTGCACATTTATTTTTCATTAGACCCAAGTGTCCTCTGTTATTCCCCTCACATGTATCCTTTCTTAGGGCACCGTCATTAACCCTTGTCATTAATTCAAAAAGGTTGGAACTGAATATCAATAACAAAAACATTACATTATATTTCTCTTTTAGTTTAGCTTGTTTACTTTCTCGTATTGCATCACATTTTGTATGTTGCATGGGGTTAGACATATTTTACTTTATCATATTGTATTACATTTTTTATGTTGCATGGAGTTGGTTTTTTTTAGCAATGGACATTTGTTCGTATATGGATTTTCATGTCATAATACACTTTGTTCAATCTTTTTAATAAATACCGATGATGAAGATCATTAGCAATATGATGAAAAATAAAGTTATTTAAAAGCCACTTGATGGATGTTAGCTAATTCCCCCTTCCTCATACTCCTTTTCTTCTATATCCCCTTTCTTTTCTTCACACTATTCTTTCTTTTGTTCTATTTCCTTCATCTTTTCGATCGTTGATCGAGTTCTTCCATCACCCCATTGACAATCGAGGGGGCATCCTTCATTCTAATCATTTTTCTTCTATCCATTAAAAAAATTCCACTTTTTTATGCTTGTACACTTTATTTGAAGTGACGTCACTTACGCCATCCCAAAGAGGGACAAATGTAGACACCTAAATATGCTTACACCTAGCATTTCCTCCAATTCAACCAATTGACGACACTTCGTTAATTACCCATTCTTCACTCCATTATCGGATGCCCATTCATGACACTCTTTTAGTCATATTCCTCTTATAATCATCTAATTGGGCTAATATCTCTCTTATTAGATAAAAATTCCTCCTTTCGACCATTCAAAACCTCTCGATTTTTCTCTAGATCACTTCTATTGGATTCCTAGGCTATCTATCAGTCACCATTGATTAACCAAACCCCTCATAACTCGCAATGAGTCTTTAATCACTCGCTAATCATGTTTAACTAGCCTAAACCTAGCTTAACTAAGCCTAAAGAATGTTTATCCTAGTTGTCCACTCAAAATTCCCCTGCTTTTGAGAAGTTGAAAATTGAAAAAAATTGAAGTTAAATGTCTTTTATGTTGTCCTGGTAATGTGAAAAGTCAAGAAATTGGAAAAATATGCGTTTTTGGGTCATTTTGTGTGATTTTCGGGCCTGTCGGACATTTTTGTCCCAAGTGTCCCAAGTTCATTCGGGCTCTCTGTTCCCCGATCGGCCGCTTTACCCGAAGTCTGTTTCTTTCGGGCCCGTCAGAACTTTTTGTCCCAAGTGTCCCAAGTTCGCCTGGACTCATTGTTCCCTTTTCATCCGATTCGGCTGAATCGCTTACTCCACGTACTTTCATCCCTCATGTCCCAGAAGCATTTGTGCATACTTTTCCCACATCACCCGTTTTAGCTGAATTGCGCTTTCACGTCCCGCATGTCCCAAACGAACCAAAGGCCATTCACGCTAATTTTTCCCGCTCTTCACAAATATCTTGCTTTCCAGGTTTGTAGATGTTTATTTAATGTGCATTAATTATCTTTCTCTCTCCCAAACGGCTATATAATGAACTTCCCCTTATGCATTTTGTACACTGCTCTCTTGCCATCCTTTGCTCTTACCTTTGCGATCAAAATTTTTGTGCGCATACTCATTTCCCTTGCAATTTCATCCCTAGTCCAGATTGCAACCTTGGCTCTTCAAATTGCTATCAAAATGAAGATTAAATTCCAAGGCTAGAAGCAAGTCTCACTGCTTGAGTCTTCCGTGTTCGATATCGAGGACAGTGAGGTTCGCCACCTCGAATTTGGAGATTTTTGGGCAAGAATGACAGACATGAACCCTTCTCCTATGGCACAGATGATTCATGATAGTGGTTTGGCAATTGCCAGTGGTTTCCCTATCTCGGTGTAATGTGCAGATACAATGCTCTCCTGCTGTGCTCATTTTAACCCTGACTCGAGTGAGCTGACGAACGTGCATGGGGAACTCATCACCAAACTTGACGCTACCACCATTGGTGCTGCCCTAAGAATTCCAGAGATGGACAATGCTATAGTAATTTCTCAGAACCAGGCACAAGCCCTTTTTGATCAGGACAGTGAGAAATATAAGGCATGGGTGGCGAAGTCCTGGCTTAAAACCCCTAAAAAGGTGGCATCTCGTCTATCCAAGGTTCTTTTCCGTGTGGATTTTAATGAGGAATTGTTAGATTTTATAATCCTACTGGCTTGGGTCATGGGATTACCCTCTACCAATGAGTTTCATTTCTGGATGTGCCCACTCATCAATATGGTGTGTGAAGGAACTCAGAATATTAATTGGCTAGCGGAGCCAATGTCCAATGTACAAAAAACAAAGAAATTTTACATGAATTCATACTTGATGTATACTCTAGCAGCATCAAGGCAATGGTTTGGCTTCTCATACATTGATGCTCATAAGGGTGACCCTGTATATTCCTACTGCCCTTAGTTCACCTTAGAAACCAGCAATCACAATTTCAAAAGGGTGAATGACGCTTTCACCATGTACATTTTCAAGCTTCTGGAGAGTGACATAGCGAGGATATTTTCTGATGAAGTTATGAATCTGATATCGCACTACGGTGCCTACTTCATCCAATTTAGAAAATTTTCCTATAAAAGGCTTGCAGGATAGAGAGCACTCCTCTCAAGCTTCCTATGTTCTCCAATGATAAAATGGCCTTGATAGAGGTATGCAAGTAGCTAGACAAGTTGCATAGAACCTGCAGGGATAAGAAAATTACTGGTTTGCACTTCCCCATAACTTTGGGAAACTATACCTTCAAAACAACCCTAGATGCTCAAAACATAGAAAGAGCCGTGGCTCCCATCACTATCCATTTCTTCAAGCCAAGAACCTACTTTGACTTGAAGAAATTTATTGAGTAGAACATTAAGATCACTTATCATCATAGGGCAGACACAAAATATTATTGGGCTGACTGTGCTGATGATTTTGAGGCAAGGAGGAGACACTACGGCAGATTTTCTCTTCAATTAATTCAAGAACTTAACCTATACCAAGTTCCTGAAGGGCTAGAGGATGATAATTCTGACTTGTACTCATATGTGTATGACAACGTGGTCAAACACACTCACTTGGAGGATTTGGATTGGTTCAAAAAGGAGATGGAGGATCTGGCGGAAATCCTAGCTCCCGTCTTGGTAAGAACCAAAATCTGGTTTGACAGGAGAGTTTGCGAACTTAGAAGGCACTCAGGGGAATCCTCCTCCAAGGATACTACAACACCAAGAAGGGATGGATTGACACCCATTTCAGAAACACCTGTGCAAACCCCTCCTTCCTCATCAACTCAAGGTACCAAAGTCTCCACTCCTTCATCCACACAAGTATATCAGAAGAAAGCCAAGGATATTAAGAAGGAACCTATTGAAGAAGAGCCTACAGCGAAGCATTCTGAATATCCCTCAGGTCTAGAGAACATCATTGTTCTCAGTGAAAGTGAAGAGAGTGAAGTGCCAGCTCCCATGAGTGCCCGTGAAACCCCAATAGATAAGGACAAAGAAGTCCAGAGCACTAAACTTCCAAGCACCGTTGATTCCTCTGCACCAGGTGTCCCGAGTGCCCCACTCATATCTCAATTAGAGGCAACAACAGTACAAACCTTGGGTGCCATGAGTGCTCTATCTTTTGGCCCTCTTGCCCCACCTTCTTCTTCCTCCTCTTTTGCATGGGTGCAGCCTCTTGTTGATAATAGGAAGAGAAATTCTTCCTCTCGGACCTTAGGGCCCAATTTTGATGTTGTGGTGGCCTTATTAGGTACTACTCCGCCTACTCCCGCTAAGAAAGCCATGACAAGCTCCAGGATAGTATTTGATGCTCAGGTCCAGCAATTCTTGGAGATAGCCAAGCCCAAAGTAGACAAACCAGAGCATGATTTACAAGTAGCTGATCTGGAGCTCTCGAGAATTCCCATGGGAGAGTCTACCCCTGAAGGTGAGATCCACAATCTTAAGGAAACAGTCACCAAAGTCATTCGGAGGGTAGAGAAAATGGCAGAAAACCATAGAGAAGTTGGAGGAATAGGACCAGATTCTTACAAGTTTCATCAAGTCCCTATTGTCCAAGGATAAATTTTTGGATCCTACCGCACTGACTACCCTTCCACCACCTGTGATTCTCAGCCAAGATGAGGTACAGAGTATCAAAGATATACATAGGTATTCCATATACGGAAGGGCTATGGAGGCCATGGTGGATGGTATGCTCATTGCAGGATTGAATTTCATTGGTGAAGCCTTCAAACTCAATAAGAAGGTGAATAATCTACAACAAAACTCTCCTCCACTATTGGGAACATAGATAAAGAGCTCAAGCTCTAGAGAAGCTGTATAGTAGACCTTCACGTTATGGGGCAAGCAGATGAAAATATCTTAATGGCAAGTAAGGTCTTCGATGATGCCAAGGATAACTTGTCAAAATCATGGGTATACAGCGTAGAATGGAAAATCAAGGTTCTGGAGGAAGCTTTGGGAGAGTTAAGAAATAGCTGGCAGAAGGGTAAGGCCTTCAAGACTTTGGTTGTATCTGCCTTCAAAGATATACACTGCCATCTTCATGATGAGAGTTTTGGTGTGCCTTTCTCTTTATAAGAAATCAAAGCTCAGTTCAGAGCTTTTGTTAAAAATAACTTGTTCAAAGAAGATTCTATCTCCAAAGAAAAGATGAAGGAAATCTACTCTCTCCATTCCACTATCGAAGAAGAAAGAAAGGATTATCATACGCACGTTGACTTTGACAAAGAGATGGAGAAATGTCTCAGATTTTGGACTCAGTCCACCACCAATACGTCAGTTCCACGTGGCAGAGACATAGCAGAAGAATTGAAAAGATTTAGACAACAGATCCTCAAATCAGTGGGTCCCTCCCAATCCTGAATGCTTGTCTTCTTCTCCTGATTCTTCTCTTTTCTTCCGTTCTTCATCATGAATTTACTGTAATTAGTTAGGGTATTGCGATTAGCATCCCTTTAACTAAACATTAGTTAAAAGAAGTAGTTACCAAGAGTAACTAATTTTTAAACTACATAATGGCCTCTCCTCCTCCATTTTTGAGGGGGGAACTTGACTTATCTTTTAAAGTGTAAAGAAATCATAAATAAATCAATACAGAAGGATTTTACTTCTCTGTCTATCTAGTTCTTTTTATTCGCAAGCTATTCATTAAATCTTGTTAGATCATTTGTCTGTATTATGCTGAGAAGCTTTGTATTCTTATAGATGTTATTCATAGAACTTTGTGTCTCTTAAAACTTCATATTATTAATGTGATACAAATGATCTTATTCCAATTTTCTGTACCCTCACATGCATAAGGAATTATTCTGTCATCTATAATTCTGAATGGTGCCTTTCTGCTCGTTTCCACATTTTCATTCCTTTGTCCTTTTGTGATTGATGATCTATTTAGGAAACACTTTCATAGTATCCAAGTTCCATAGTGAAACCATGCTTTGTATATGTGTAAATAGGTTCATTTCCAAATAAGGGAACCTCTCCCACTAAAGAGGAGGGACTTCTTGTCCCCTAACTGTTGCTCTTCTTAAAGTTCCTTTTTGACGACTAATAGTTTTTGGCGACTCCGTTGGGGAATCATATTCCAGTTTGATAATCACTTATCGATCATCTTTTGATCTGACAACTCCATGTTTTACTCGAGGGAGAAGGGCCTTTGGTATTGATGATTCTAAGTTTCAGCTTTTGGAATAGAAGGGTTTTCCTTTCCCTTCCGCAAGAAGAAATATAAGAGCTCATTCAACAAGCACTCCTCCTGTCAAAGATAGAACCCCTACGGGTGGTATTCCTTTAGATCAAATCAGTCCTACTCTTCGAGCTCTGATTCTTGTTGGTGTTTCAGTTCCTCTTCAAGCCATTTTTCCAAGGATGGTAGTATCATTGCCTTGGGGCCATCGTGTTGGGCCTCTTGCCCTTCCTCAGCCTTTACATGATTTACCCAGAGGTAATTGAAAGAAATTTCCTAAATTCAAGGGTGATGGCAAGGTACATCCTGATGAACACATCATAGCCTTCATAGTTGCATGTGGAAATCTGGGAGTTGAACATGAAGACGTCTCCGTAAGGATTTTTGTTGAGACTTTACAAGATAATGTTGCCGATTGGTTCTATCACCTTCTGGCTAGAGCTATCACTAGCTGGAACACAATGAGAACTAGGTTTGAAAACCGTTTCAAACCGGTGGAAGACGTGCATGCTTTACTGGCCCAAATTTCTCAAATAAAGAAGGAATCACAAGAGCCCATGAGAGAATTTGTGGCTCGATTCAATAGGTTAATTAACAAAATTCCACCAGACACTCAACCTGTAGATCAAATCCAAAATTGCTTCTTCCTAAATGCCCAATTGCCTGAAGTTAGTTATGCATTGAGAAGGGCTAGTCTTGCAACATTGGCTGAGGATCATACTCTTGTTGTTAGTGTTGAAGATGATTTAATCATGTCAGGAAAGTTGAGGAGAGATTCTTCTAAATCCATGTCTTTTTCTCCCTCCTCTTCCACTTCTGGGCTCAATACTGATCCATTAGTACAAAAACTTGTAAATGATCTCATTGCCATTAAGAAACAATTGGCTCAGCATGCCCCCTATGTAGACATTCCAAGGAGGAATTTTCAGCCCAGGAATCATTTTCCTGCTTCTCAAACAAGGATGGTGCTTGAGGGACCCCCTTTTAAAGTCCCTATCAATGTAACATGTGAAGTTGAAGAACCAGAGGATGAGGAGGTTAACAAAGATTGTGAAGAATTTGTTGAAGAATTCGATGAAGGAATAGAAGAACTTGAGGGGTCTCCAGTTAATTTCTTCACTACTGAAGTCGTTGATGAAGGAGAAAATTATGACGAAGTAGTAGCTGACATGAATAGAGAATAATACGCCGTCATGAATTGGGAGCAAACAAATCAGAGGGAGAAAGTGATGCAGCCCACTAGAAGATCTAAAGAGCTGCTGGAAACTATCTCTGTAATTACAAAAAGAGGATCTTCTATCCCCATTTCATCCACACCAAAGGTGAGTCCTGTCAATTCTACTGCTAAAGTTACTTTTTTTCCCCCTAAAATTGATAAACCTAGAGTCCTGAGTGATGAAAACCTACCTACTTTTGGGTATTCTGATATTATTGATCACCTAAAAAAGACCAAGGTTTAAATCTCAGAGGCTGAATATTATCAAACCCATCCCAAGGATTTTTGCTAAAATGATTCACTTTGTCAATTCTCATTCTAAAACAACCTCTAAAGGCCTTTTACCCACTCCATCTTTTATACCACAACCCAATCTGGTAGCTGCTGTCACCTCACCCAGTGACAAGATCAAACCATTCTATGTGACACTCCTTATAGCCGGCCATAGACTCAGCAACTGCGTCATAGACTCAGGGGCATCAGACAATGTAATGCCTGCCAAAGTAGCCCATGCCTTAGGCCTAACTCTCACATGCACTTATGGGTCTTGTTATTCCATGGAGAGTAAGGAAGTGCCCCTAGTCGGAAGAATTAAAGATGCACAAGTAGCCTTTGCTACTTTGCCTAAGAAAAAAGTTTTGGCTACTATCCTAGTAGTAGACATTCCTCCTTCATATGAGATGCTGCTAAGTAGGAACTTCTGTAAGGATGTGGGTGGAGAAATTTAAATGGATTGGTCACATGCCCTTATACCTGTTAATGGGCAAATAAAGAAGTTGCTACCTGAGAAGCAGTATGAGTATATTGTACAAAAAACAGATGATCCAAAAGCACAAATACTTTATGAAGATATGGGGCATGACAACTACATGATTATGTCTCCAGAAGAAACCCAACCCCCCAGAATATCACCTGAGGATCCTAACGGTGTTTGGATATTAGAGTTTGATGGAAGTTGTTCTTCAGCTGGTTCTGGAGCTGGTGTAATATTGATATCCCCTGAGGGCAGGATTCATCCTTTCTCATTCAAGTTGAAATTTGAAAATACCAATAATATAGCAGAGTATGAACCTCTCATTCTTGGACTCCAGGTAGCAAAAGAACAAGGTGTGAAGAATATTCTATCTCATGGAGATGCAGAGTTGATTGTCAAGCAAGTTAGAAACCTCTTCCAGGTAAAGAATAGAAGGTTGAAACATTACAGGAATCAGGTTTGGGACTCTATTGAATTTCTTGACGCCTTCTCCATCAAAGCAGTGCCTAGGGAGGAGAATACCGGGGCTGATTCATTAGCAGTCTCAGGGTCATTGCTTATACCTCATCCTGACTTCTCTCAAGATAATTTTACCATTGAGATGATCCATAGACCCGAGTGTACCTGATAATGCAAGTAACTAGAAAGTTTTCAATGATGATCAACACTTTCTTTCTTTCTTAGAACTCAAGGATAATTTTGAACAGTTGTACTTTGAAGGAAGCAATAATTTGCCTCGTGAAAGTGTGCCCTTTAACGAAGTAGCCGTCGAAGAAGAAGAAGCAGATCAGGATGGATGTATCAAACTCAAAGGAAACAAGATTCCAAAAGGATTGGTGAGTTTAGAAGAACTGTTTGACAAACATGATAGGTATGTAAAGTTTAAAGCTTCTACTGGACCTCAACAATCAGCTAAATATGACAAAATTAATATTGGGAGTTCTACTGACCCTAAACTCGTGAAATTGGAAAATGTTGTACACCAGATGAGAGGAAGAAGGTGATTAATCTTTTAAATAAGTATAAATATGTCCTTGCTTATTCCTATGAAGATTTAAAAGCCTTCCAACCAAAGGAGATGCAACATTTTATTCCTCTCAAACCTAGAATTAAACCCTTCAAATAGAAACAGAGGAAATACAATCCTAAGATAGCTGACACCATTTTTCTAGGAAATACAAGAAGTTATTAAAGGCTAAAATCATTTTTCCTATCCACCATTCAACATGGATTGCCAATATTGTGCTTGTTAGAAACAAAAATGGTGAGATCCATATCTGTGTCGACTTTAGGAATCTGAATCAAGCTTCTTTAAAAGACAATTATCCTTCACCCATGATGGATTAACTCTTGCAAGCCGTGATGGGATCAGAAATGTTATCTATGCTTGATGGCTTCTCAGGATATAATCAGGTAGAAGTTAATACCGTAGATCAACACAAGACGGCCTTCACCACCCCTTCGGGTACCTTTGCTTACAAAAGGATGCCTTTTGGACTCATTAATGCTGGTGCCACTTTTCAAAGGGCTATGGACTTGGCCTTTGGAAGTTTGAAAGGGAAATGTATTGTCGTATACCTTGATGACTTGACTGTATTTTCTAAAACAAGGGTAGATCATTTTCAGCATCTAGAAACATTTCTTTTGAAATGTAGAGAACATGGGATCTCCTTAAATCCTAAGAAATTTGTTTTTTGTGTCACAGAGGGGAAATTATTGGGGCACATTGTCTCTAGAGATGGTATAAAAATTGATCATGAGTGAGTTCAAGCTATTCAGCAAATTCCTCTTCCAACCAGCAAAAAGGGAGTGCACTCTTTCTTTGGTAAGATTAACATTTTTGAGAAGATTCATCCCTGATTTTGTAGAGCTAACTCTGAATATCTCCCAAATGATGAAGGGAAAATATACGTTTTGTTGGTCTCCTGATGGAAAAGAAGCCTTTGAAGGTATTAAAAGGGCTATCGCTAAAAATCTTGTTTTAGCGTGTCCAGATTTCAACAAATATTTTATTATCTATTGCTATGCCATAGATAACACCCTGGCTACTATTTTGACTCAAGAAGATTCCAAAGATCATGAACTCCCAATTGCATTCATGAGCTACATTCTAAAAAATAATGAGTTAAAGTAAACCATAATGGAAAAACATGCTTTTGCAGTGGTTAAAGCTGTCAAGTAGTTTCGTTTTTACATTCTTAATTCTCACTCCACAGTATTTGTACCAGATACAACCATCAAGTATATTCTCACACAACAAGAGTTTGGATCCAAGAGAGGGAACTGGGTGGCCAAGGTCTGAGAATATGACATTGACATCAGACCAACTAAGCTCGTTCGTGGAAAAGGCCTGTGTGAGCTCATTGCTGAGGGAGCTGGGCATGAGTTACTAGAGGATGAGGCTGATCTTCCTACCGTTTTGTTTCTTGGCTCAATCGATGAATGATATGCTGATATCACACATTTTCTCACCTATGGGGAGTGCTCCTCTCATTTGAATACCAAAGAAAAGAGAGCTGTTAAAATAAGGTCAGCCCAATATGTTTTGTGGGAAAATGCCTTGTTTAAGCGCGGATTGGATGGGAGATTTTTAAAATGTGTGGAAAAGGAACAGCAGAAGAGGCTACTTTCTACTTTTCATAATTAGGCATGTGGAGGGAACTACTCATCAACTATTACTGCTCATAATATTCTTTGTGGAGGATATTATTGGCCTACCTTGTTTAGGGATGCATAGAAGTGGGTTGATAAATGTGAAGCATGCCAGACTTTCATGGGTAGACCGAAGTTGGCCTCTTTGCCCCTTAAACTAGTTGTGATTGAAGAGCCTTTTCAACAATGGGGTTTAGATTTGATTGGGAAACTTAATCCTTCTTCTAGTGCTGGTCATACCCATGTATTAACCGTCATAGATTATTTCACCAAGTGGGTAGAAGCCATTCCAGTAAAGAGTACTACTTCAGAAGTAGTATGCAGTTTTATCACAGAAAATATCTTGGTAAGGTATGGTGTACCAAACAAGATCGTGACAAATAATGCTTCAAATTTTTCTTCAACCGAGATGATGGATTTTTTCTATGGATATGGCATCTCCCTAGCTCACTCCTCAGATTATTATCCTCAGGGGAATGGACAAGTAGAATCAAAAAATAAAAATATGGTGACTATAATAAGGAAGTTAGTTAATGAGTCCCAATGGAACTGGCACAAGAAACTCTATGATGCTCTTTGGACAGATAGGATCATGCCTAAGAGAGCCATTGGGATGTCTCCTTTTCAAGTAGTATATGGAGTGGAAGCTCAATTTCTAGTCACAGTGGAGCTACCAGCCTTGCATCTAATGAAGGCCATTAAAGACACCAGTTTCAATGATTCTTTGGATAAGAGGATCATGTACCTCCAAAAATTGAATGAGGACAGATTGAAAGTTGCTGATAGGATATCTACCCACCAACAGAAAGTAAAGGTCTTATTTGATAAAAAGGCCAGGTTCAGAGATTTCAAAGTTAGAGACATTGTTTTATTATGGGATAAAAGGCATGAACCTCATGACAGCCATGACAAGTTTGATTCCCTTTGGCTTAGACCTTTCAAGATCAGGCACTTTTCTAGTAAGAATTCTTTTTACCTTGATTATATGGATGGATCTTCTCTCCCACTTCCTTATAGTGGGCAGTACCTGAAATTGTTTAAGTCATAGGTGATTATGAAGTCCTTTTGTATATTCTGTATAGTGTTTGTTTTTCCCCTTCCTTCTCTTTGTTTTGGTGTGTTGCCTTCTGTATTGATTTGATTTGATGACTCCGTGGCCCAATGGATAAGGTACTATTCTATTTCCCCTAGTTTCTCTGAATTCTTGCCTTGTCTCATTCTTTGAACTTATGCCAAGTCATCCCCAGAAGGAGCCAGCTGTTGTCCACTCAAAATTCCCCTACTTTTGAGAAGTTGAAAATTGAAATTTTTTGAAGTTAAATGTCTTTTCTGTTGTCCTGGTAATGTGAAAATTCAAGAAATTGGAAAAATCTACGTTTTGGGTCATTTTGTGTGATTTTCGGGCCTGTCGGACATTTTTGTCCCAAGTGTTCCAAGTTCATTTGGGCTCTCCGTTCCCCGATCGGCCGTTTTACCTGAAGTCCATTCCTTTCAGGCCCGTCGGAAATTTTTTCCCCAAGTGTCCCGAGTTCATTCGGGATCTCTGTTCCCTGATCGGCTGCTTTACCCGAAGTCCATTCCTTTCAGGCCCATCAAAACTTTTTGTCCCAAGTTTCCCAAGTTCACCCGAGCTCATTGTTCCCTCTCTGTCTGATTCGGCTGAATCGCATACTTCACATACTTTCCTCCCTGATGTCCCAGAAGCATTTGTGCATACTTTTCCCACATCGCCCGTATCGGCCAAATCATGCTTTCACGTCTCACGTGTCCCAAATGAACCAAAGGCCATTCGAGCTAATTTTTCCCACTCTTCACAAATATATTTCTTTCCAAGTTGGTAGGTGTGTATTTAATGTGCATTAACTGTCTTTCTCTCTCCCAAACGACTATATAATGAACTTCCCCTTATGCATTTTGCACACTGCTTTCTTGCTATCCTTTTCTCATACCTTTGCGATCAAGATTTCTACGTGCATACTCATATCCCTTGTAATTTCATCCCAAGTCCAAATTGCAACCTTGGTTCTTCAAATTTCTATTAAAATGAAGATTAAATTCCAAGGCCAAGAGCAAGTCTCACCGCTTGAGTCTGCCATTCCTGATATCGGGGATAGTGAGGTTCGCCACCTCAACTTTGGAGATTTTTGGGAAAGAATGACAGAAACAAACCCTTCACCTATGGCACAGGTGATTCATGACAGTGGTTTGGCATTCGCCGGTGGTTTCCCTATCTCGGTGCAATGCACAGATATAGTGCTCTCCTGTGGTGCTCATTTCAACCTTGACTCGAGTGAGCTGACGAACGTGCATGGGGAACTCATCACCAAACTTGATGCTGCCACCATTGGTGCTGCCATAAGAATTCTAGAGATGGAAAATGCTATAGTAATTTCTCAAAACCTGGCACAAGCCCTTTTTGATCTGGACAGTGAGAAATATAAGGCACGGGTGGTGAAGTCCTGGCTTGAAAACCGTAAAAAGGGGGCGTCTCGCCTATCCAAGGTTCTTTTCCATGTACATTTCAATGAGAAATTGTCAGATTTTATAATCCTACTGGCTCGGGTCATGGGCTTACCCTCTACAAATGAGCTCCATTTTTGGATGTGCCCGCTTATCAATATGGTGTGCGAAGGGACTCAAAATATTAATTGAGCAGAGATCATCAGTATGAACCTAGCGGAGTAGTTGTCCAATGTACAACAAACAAAGAAATTTTACATGACTTCATACTTGATGTATACTCTGGCAACATCAAGGCAATGGTTTGGCTTCTCATACATTGATGCTCATAAGGGTGACCCCGTATATGCCTACTACCCTCAGTTCACCTTGGAAATCAGTAATCACAATTTTAGAAGGGTGAATGATGCTTTCACCATGTACATTGTCAGGCTTCTAGAGAGTGACACAACGAGGAGATTTTTTGATGAAGCTATGAATTTGATATCGCACTATTGTGCCTACTTATCCAATTTATAAAATTTTCCTATATAAGGCTGGCTGGCTATGAGAGCACCCCTCTCAAACTGCCCATGTTTTGCAATGATAAAATGGCCTCAATAGAAGTATGCAGGCAATTAGACAAGTTGCATAGAACCTGTAGGGATAAGAAAATTACTAGCTTGCACTTCCCCATCATTTTGGGAAACTACACCTGTAAAAATGGCTCTAGATGTACAAAACATAGAAAGAGCCCTAGCTCCCATCACTGTTCATTTCTTCACGCCAAGAACCTATTTTGACTGGAAGAAGTTTATTGAGTAGAATATCAAGATTACTTATCATCATAAGGTGGACACAGAGGATTATTGGGCTGACTGTGTTGATGATTTTGAGGCAAGGAGGAGACACTATGGTAGATTTTCTCTTCCACTAATTCAAGAGCTTAACCTGTACCAAGTTCCTGAAGGGCTCTAGGATGATAATTCTGACCTATACTCATATGAGTATGAAAACGTGGTCAAACACACTCCCTTGGAGGATTTGGATTGGTTTAAAAAGGAGAAGGACGATCTGGTGGAAATCCTAGCTCCCGTCTTGGTAAGAACCAAAATATGGTTTGACAGGAGAGTTCGCGAACTCAGAAGGAACTCAGATAATTCCTCCAAAGGCACCTCAACACCAAAAAAAGAGGCATTGTCACCTGATTCTAGAGCACATATGCAGACCCTTCCTGCCTCGTCAACTCAAGGTCCCACAGTCTCCACTCCTTCCTCATCCACCCAGGTATATCAAAAGAAAGTCAGAGAAGTCAAGAAGGATCCTGTGGAGAAAGATCCCCTAAGGAAGCATACAGATTTGCCCTCAGGCCCAAAGAACATCATTGTTCTTAGTGAAAGTGAGGAGAGTGAAGTGCCAATTTCTAAAAGCGCTCTAGAAGATCCCATGGATAAAGAAAAGGAGGTCCAAAGCACTGAGCTTTTGGGTGCTAGTGACTCCTCTGTACTAGAAGCCCCAAGCACTCCACTCATATCCCAACTAGAGGAAACAGTAGTGCAAACCTTGGGTGCCATGAGTTCTCTGTCTCTTCACCCTCTTGCCCCACCTTCTTCTTCCTCCTCCTCTTTTGCATGGGTGCAGCCTCTTATTGATAGTAGGAAGAGAAATTCTTCCTCTCGGACCTCAGGGCCCAATTTTGATGATGTGGCAGCCTTATTAGGTACTACTCCTCCTACTCCCGCTAAGAAATCCATGACTTCCTCCAGGATAGTATCTAATGCTTAGGGCCAGCAATTCTTGGAGTAGCCAAGCCCAAAGTAGACAAACCAGAGCATGATTTACAAGTATATGATCTGGAGCTCTCGAGAATTCCCATGGGAGAGTCCACCCCTAAAGGTGAGATCCAAAATCTTCAGGAAATAGTCACCAGAGTCATTGGGAGGGTAGTGAAAGGGCAGTAAACCATAGAGCAGTTGGAGGAATAGGCCCAAATTCTTACAAGTTTCATCAAGTCCCTGTTGTCCAAGGATAAAGTTTTGGATCCTACCCCACTGACTACCCTTCCACCACCTGTGATTCTCAGCCAAGATGAGGTACAGTGTATCAAAGATATACATAGGTATTCTATATACGGAAGGGCTATGGAGGCCATGGTGGATGACATGCTCATTGCGGGATTAAATTTCATTGGTGAAGCCTTCAAACTCAATGAGAAGGTGAATAATTTCCAACAAAAACTCTCCTCCACTATTGGGAACATAGATAAAGAGCTCAAGGTTTAGAGAATCTGTATAGTAGACCTTCGCCTTATGGGGCAAGCTGATGAAAATATCTTAATGGAAAGTAAGGTCTTCGATGATGCCAAGGATAACTTGTCAAAATCATGGGTATATAGTGTAAAATGGAAAATCAAGGTTTTGGAGGAAGCTTTGGGAGAGTTAAGAAATAGCTGGCAGAAGGGTGAGGCCTTCAAGACTTTGGTTGTATCTGCCTTTAAAGATATACACTGCCATCTTCATGATGAGACTTCTGGTGTGCCCTTCTCTTTATAAGAAATCAAAGCTCAGTTCAGAGCTTTTTATAAAAAAAATTTGTTCAAAGAGGATTCTATCTCCAAAGAAAAGATGAAGGAAATCTGCTCTCTCCAGTCTGCTATCGCAGAAGCAAGCAAGGATTATCATATGCACGTTGAATTCGACAAATAGATGGAGAAATGTATCTACCTTCAAAGATAGACACTGCCATCTTCATGATGAGACTTCTGGTGTGCCCTTCTCTTTATAAGAAATCAAAGCTCAGTTTAGAGCTTTTGTTAAAAAAAATTTGTTCAAAGAGGATTCTATCTCCAAAGAAAAGATGAAGGAAATCTGCTCTCTCTAGTCCGCTATTGAAGAAGCAAGCAAGGATTATCATACGCACATTGAATTCGACAAGGAGATGGAGAAATGTCTCAAATTTTTGACTCAGTCCACAGCCAACATGTCAGTTCCACATGGCAGAGACATAGCAGAAGCATTGAAAATATTTAGACAACGGATCCTCAAATTAGTGGGTCCCTCCCAATCCTGAACGCTTGTCTTCTTCTCCTTATTATTCTCTTTTCTTGCCTTCTTCATCACGAATTTATTGTAATTAGTTGGGGTATTACGATCAACATCCCTTTAACTAAACATTAGTTAAAAGAAGTAGTTACCAAGAGTAACTAATTTGTAAACTATATAATGGCCTCTCCTCACCATTTTTGAGGGGGGAACTTGGCTTATCTTTGAAAGTGTAAAGAAATCATAAATAAATCAATACAGAAGGATTTTCATTCTCTATCTATCTGGTTCTTTTTATTCGCAAGCTATTCATTAAATCTTGTTAGATCATTTGTCTGCATTATGCTGAGAAGCTTTGTATTCTTATAGATGTTATTCATAGAACTTTATGTCTCTTCAAATTTCATATTATTAATGTGATACAAATGATCTTATTCCAATTCACTGTACCCTCGCATGCATAAGGAATTATTCTGTCATCTATAATTCTGAATGATGCCTTTCTACTTGTTTCTGCATTTTCATTCCTCTGTCCTTTTGTGATTGATGATCTATTTAGGAAACACTTTCATACTATCCAAGTTCCATAGTGAAACCATGCTTTGTATATGTGTAAATAGGTTCGTTTCCAAATAAGGGAACCTCTCCCACTAAAGAGGAGGGACTTCTTGTCCCTTGGCTATTGCTCTTCTTAAAGTTCCTTTTCGATGACCAACAATCCTAATCTAATCCTAAATTTCTTTTTTAGACTTTAGTCCCACATGCATCCAAATTCCAAACACTCCCAAGTGGAAAAATATAAATACAAGACTAATCCTACCCATTCAAAAACACAACTTTACATAACAAAAAACCAAAACAAGCCTAAGAAAGCTTAGATATCATTTGTATTAGCTTAAATATAATTAGACATTTTATCTAAATATTGCATTCCTCAATTGACCTTGAGATAACACCTCCATTTGCATCCTTAAACCAATTTTTGAGTAATATGGAGAGAACCATTGGCCTTGAAGTCGTTAATGGTGAGACTCTATTCTTGAAATCTTAAAAACCATTAAAAACTAATCACACATTTGATTACTAATTTCATCTTCTTAGGTCTAATGTTTAATTAGTAATCTAAAGAGTAGAGAGAAGTATATATGCTATATTTTTATGTTTTTATCAAAGTTATGATGCATGTATAGGATTAACTCTTTTTTAGCTCTTATCTCATGGTGCATAGCTGAGTTAGTTAAGATTTGAGGTTCTTTAGCCTCATTCCATAGCTTTGAAACTTTCCATTGAATACAAGTATTATTAAAACATAATAATTAGTTATATTATGGGAACCCCAGTACACCAAAAACATTGGAACTACTTCAAAGAGGTCTTAAACCACACATCTTTATCCATCTAGCACGTGATATCTAAATGAATGAAACTAAATTTTAACACAATTTTTGACCATGTTTAAATTGATACTACTCTTTCTAAGATACTTTGGAAGGGGATCTTTAAGTACATGTATATGAGGGAGATTGTTGTCTTAACATGTGTTACCCAATTTCCCCCCTTAGAAAAAATTGGCTAACTTGCATAATCTAGACTTAGGTTATATGATGAGGTCATAAAGAAGCTAGAGAGAGCGATGTGTTTTAGAGTAAAGAGCCATTAGAGGAATAAAATTTCATCTGGTAGCGGTAGTCTTGCTACTACTGGATGGTATCATTTTTAATTCTAGTATCCAATAGAATGTTTAATGTTACTGTTTGGTAGCATGTTTGTTGCTACCAGGTAGTAACATGTTTGATACTATAAGCAAGTAGCATGTTTCTTACTACCATCCAGTAGCATGTTTCCTACTACTAGTCGTAACAACTTTACTACTATTGGTTGGCACCAAATAGAAATTCCACCAGCCCACAACAAGAACATTATGAAACCATCCAATTCCATGGTTGATGAAACACAGTACAAGTTAACTCAATAACCATATTAATGAGGACTGGAACCCATGTCTCTTCTATAAGAAAATTACCATTGGGAAACAAAAATGTAAGGTGGCCCATTTCTCTTTTCAGATATTTTAATGTAGGCTGTCAGTTGATGGCATCCCCCTTTCTATATAATGTAAAAAATCACTCATTTTAAGGGTATTTTTAGCTAATCTTAAGAGGATTTTTATTGTAAGGGAACCATGCCAAAATGGTGACTGACTTCCCATGAGTTTCAAACCTCAAATATGGCCTCTGCAATGTAATCTTGCACCTTCTACCATGAATATAATGGAATTGTGCATATTTTAAGCAATAGAATCTATTTTGTGACACATTTCATCTTCCCTAACTTGTTTTATTTTTCATTCTTTCATTTCTATCTCATTTCTGGTCCATATTGTGTGTATCATACTTTTTTACTTGTAGTTTCCATTTTTTTTGTGTTATTAAATGCGTGGGAGAGTAATTTTGCATGGTTATTGAATTTTGGAAGATGTATTTATGCCCTCTCTCCCATGTCTTATCTCATTTTCCTTCCCCTTATGGAGATCTCTCACCCATTTTTATCTAGTGTTATCACTGCCCCTTTTAGCTTAGGGTTTTCCTTTTCTGCATCTCTCTCTCTAACCCTGGTACTATTAGGAATGTGTATATTATGATTAGTTAGATTTTCATTTCTGTTGTAGGATTAGTTTTAGCATTAGGATTTAGGTAGAGGAACTGACCTTCTACTAGAGGTCTATCTTAAACGTTGTAAGGTTCCACAACTTGGAGACAGTCCCATGTTTCCTCAAAATCCCAAGTTTTTCTATGACTTGGGGTACGATGTAAAATTTTGAGCTCTTACAGTTTTGGAACATGCCCAGATAGGATAGAGTTTGAAGCAGCTTAACATACTTTTCACTTCATCAAGTTTGATGTGCTCTTGGTGAATATTTCAACCTTTGGAGTTATTTTCAATTACATAGATGACAACTTCATTATTCCAAAAAACCCATTATCTTAGTTACATACATTTTCCTTTCCTTCCATCCATTTACATTCATTTCCCTTTCTTTCCATTCATTTCCATTTTCTTATTTCATGAGGTTTTACAATCATGACTTCATTTCCTTCTTGGAATTCTCATTTTCAGTAGCAAAACTAGTCCCCTCCATTCCCTTATTTCAAAAATTCTCCTCCAAATCAATTCATATGAGCCTTATCATGAGGAATATGCATATCAATCAAACACATGTTGATATTTATGGTTATCCTAGGTAGCCATGGTGTTTTTCAAGGACATGGATATGTTAATATTCAAACGTAAAAATTCAAGAGATGGAGGGAACATTGCTACAAAGGGAGGAGGCATACAACATCATGACAACTAAACTACCTAGTTTCAATGAACCTTGTCCATGGGGTAGACCTATGCCAAGTTGATTCAAACCATCAGTAGAAGATAGAGGTATTAACTAAAAATATAAATATAATGGTTAAAACCTTGGGTATATTGTTGCAGTTGATTAAAAATAAGAAGGCTAATGTACTCATTTCTGAAGAACCTTGTCAATGGGTTAATCATTCACCATCATCACACAACTCTTATCTTTTACCCTTTGTAACTTACAAGATTTCAACCTAAGTTTCATATCCCCAACATTTCTGCCTACTGCCCCCACTAAGGATTACCACTTCTCCACCTTCTTCCCTTCCATCACCACCTTCAATTATTTTCCCTCTTTCCTTCCAAATCCACATATCCATCAAAATTATATTTTTTACCTTCCCTTCTACCTCAAACATTTACAAAAATTAGTTGAGACCCTAGACCCACCCCTCCTCTTACATTCCCAAACCCATTTTGGGAAGAAATATATCAGAAAATAAGTCAAGGAGGAAATCAATTTGAAGAGCTTGGAAGAAAATAACTTGTCAAAAATTTGAAATATTGGGCTTCAAAATTTGAAACCAATCAGATTTCACTACTATGTAAGCCTTCAATAGAAGTTGGGAATGAGTAACGCAAGGTGGAAGATGATTTTTTAGTATAGAAAGTACAAGAAGAATATGATCAATGATATTTGTTTTCTTAGTGTACTGTGCATGATGGAACTATATTCATGGAGGCTAGATCAGCAATGGGGGAGAACTTAAAGGAAGAGCATGGTGAAATATTCCCTCATGAAGAACATAAAAAAGAGTTTGATCTTTCAAACTTTATGGCTGATAAAGAGGAATAATATAACACCATTGTTAAATCAGTTATCATAGAGAAGTCAATTTTAAAGGAAGAAGAGTTGTTAGTAGAGGAAAAGAAAGATACAAACTAACTTGAAAACATCCACCATGATCCAGAAACTCTAAAATATGCCCTCATCCATGGGGATGAGATCCAAATAAATGGGAAAATCAAAAAGATTAGTCCTTGCCCAATCAGGTATTTGGCTAGTTTAGAGATAAAAATAGAGTTTTCATCGGTCATGCTTATTTTAAAACATACAGAAGAGATTTAGAGTCTCAAAGGTCAACTACAACACCTCCAACCAAATGCAGAACAACTAAAGGAGGTATTTTTCTTGTTTGGTGATAATTTGAGAAGTGTATAAAATAGCTACATGATAGTTTTCCACTCTCATTAAAAGTCATTTCCATTTCCAAATTAATTACATGGCAGCATTTTGTAAAGAAGAGAATATATTTAACATGTACTAAGTGGGAATGGGAAAGTTGATTTATCTTAACAAGAGTACATCATCAAAATTAGTAGTTCCAAAGAGTGAATGCCAAATTTGAGTATATAAATTCCCCATATTTAAATATGAAATTAAATTACATTATGAAAGTAAAATATACCTGAGTGTGTATACATACTTCTTCACTTGTAATTTTATTTTGTAGAATCCCATTTTGCTTGATGTTGGCATGCTCTATGATGAAACATGCAACACAGAGGGTAGTCAATGCCGATGATAAAGAATTAAAATTTAACTAAATATGAAAAACGTACCATCAAATATTTATATTTTCATATGAATGAAATGAAAAATTTGTAACCAAGTAAGTAATACATCTATTTTTTATGGAGGAAGAAATGCCCATACTTTACTTGTGGTTGGATATTTTACATTATTGAATTTATAGAACTTTTCCAAAGGATTAGGGGTGATCAGTCCCCCAATGTTCCAAGGAGAAATAAAAATTTTAGGTGCATGCAACACAACATGGAATTCGAAGGAAAGAATAATAAGAATGAAGTGTTGAAACAACCCACTAAGGAAAAATACTTGGTATCAAATTTATTCATCAAATTTGATATCTTCCCCTTTGATTACAAGAGGAGAGGAAAGTATTCCTATGAATAACTTAGTTTCTTTGATTCATTTTATAACCCCGTGGAATACAATTCTATAGATGAATATATACCTAATTTTGTAAATTAGGAAACACTGTAGAAAAGAGAATGGATTCCCCCATGCCCTTCCCATATTCCACACAATTTAATACAAAATAAAATGTACTGAAATGTTGATGGTAAAAGGAGAATCATACCCCCTACGATCTCTTAAATTGTAGTATAAATTGAATGCCATAGTGAAGGAGTGAATAAATTTATGCCCATTATACTAGCCTGCAATCGGTGAATTGAGCATGAAATTTTGCTAAAAATTTGAGAATGTAGTTGAAAAGCTCAAACTGCTGATAAATATGATGTTTTTACCCTTGGGAAAAATATATGGTAGGGTTAGGACAATACATATAGTCTTGACTCATCTGTATGGTTTTGAACATATTAATTTATGTATTTGACCAAATATATAAGTTTATATGCCTATAATTTACCCTAAAAATCTATTTGAGTCTTTTGTGACTGTAGAATATATACCTAGATGAATGCCCCATCTATTGAGGTATGTGCAAAAACCATATTGAAAACATAGATCAAAAGAAGAGATGTGTTCACATACACTATATGTTTTTCAATATGTAGAGTACTATAAAATGTTAGAGATCTTTCCACCTTGAATAAAATGTATCTATAAAAAGTAATGTACCTATAAAAAGGAAAGTGTTTATGTATGGTGGCAATTGTGGCATGTAGGAACAAATAATGATAATAATAGAAAGAAGCCACATAGCTGAGAACAAGAGTTATCTAAATTCATGTAAGTACAATAATAGTAAAATTAGTGTCAAAAGTATTTTAAAATAGTCACATGAAAGAGATAAATCCATAAACATGGGAAACCCACATTTTTGCAAGAGAATCAAGGACCATAGGTCTACAAACAAGAGAAAGAAATAAAAAATAAGATAGAAATAATAATAAAAAAAGTAAATTCCATGTTTTTTTAAGATAATCAAGACACATAGGTTACAATTAATGAAAACACTAATACACACAAACAAACAAGTATACATGAAATAAGAGAGTCAAAACATGATAACATGATATAGTAGTCAGTAAAGGTGAAAATATGTGAAATAATATTTGTTATTATTATAAAAGACACATGTTTTAGTCTTATTATATCAAAAGATAATATGTACACAATTGTGTAATCAAGAATAATGAGGATGTGTAAAGGAACTATAAGAGAACAATAACCTAAACGTAGTGTAAAATAAATGCCCCAAGATGTATAATAAGTTTAGGTAATGGGGTCAACCAACACTTATTATCATGTAACACTTTGTTTATGTCCTACATATTTATAAAATTATCATGTGAATACATAGGTGTACAGAATAAAGAAGCATTCAATATATCTAACCAAAGTGACACACAACATGTATAATTTAAAGTGCAAACAACTCAAGTGAAATGTACATGTCTTGATTTTTTATTTTTTACAAATATATGATTTTTTTACATTTTCAAATTTCTTAGATATCCAATTATATCCTCGAGAGGAGGTAGAGTAACTAATAAATTAGATGGAGGTTTATACCTCAATTGTTTGGAAGAATGTGACCCAAATTTAATTTGTAAAGACCAATGATGTATGATAAACAAGGATGGAGAGATGAACCAGTTAGAGTAGGTACATAAGTAATGTGTGAAGGGTAATGAAGGGATAACTATATATATTCTAAAAGATGAATTGTATGAGGATTAAGTTAAATGTTATTCATGTTAAGATTGTATATAGTATGAGAAGTTAGAAGAGCATAAATAGATATATAGTTGTCAATAGTGGAAAAAGCATGTATAACAAGTGCAAGCAAAAGTAACAACATATGGAGTAAGAGATGTGAAAAATATGTAGCACTCTAAGGTTTGAATTTTTCATCCTCAAAAAATGGAGGAAGAGACAAATGACTCACCATAAGTAATGATTGTAAGAGATAATTATGGGAAGCATTAAACTATATGTATGAGGCTATATGAGTGTAGAAGAATCCATAGACATAATGGTAGTAGAAAAAAGGGAATTGGGTTCCCCTATGAATGTATAACGATGATGTGTAGCCATAATGTATGAGTCAATAATAAAAGTTTGATAAGAAGAAAATGAAATATGATTATAAATTAGGGGTTTACCACCACTTGAAATGTTAAGAGACACACCATTAATATGACTATGTAAATTGTGTTTAGTAGAAGTAAGATGAATGTGTGAATCATGATAAACATTAGAAAGGTGTTCTCAAATTAGAGAGGAAGATATTCAATATATGTAAAGTACTCATTATTATGTAGAAGATTAGTATTAAAAATAGGTATAGAATGGCTAAGTTCAATTTTCATTATAATATTATGTATATAAACAAGAGTTTCACATGTATCATTATTTATGTCCATGTCAATAGAAGATAAATAATTATCATCATGTGTAACAACATTAGATTTTGTGTTAGAGTCACCATAAATAGAGTGTATATCAAGTACAAAATAAAAAATACCTTAATAACCTATGCCACATTGCACTCAGGATAAATAGCAATGCCATCCCTTGAGACTATATGGCCCAGAAGATTTCCCTATGTCACAAAAAAATTATACTTCTTGGGGTTGAGAGACACCCCAAATTTTCTACATTTCTCAAAGACCTTTTCTAGGTGCATCATGTGATCCACACTCTACTTTGAAAAGACAATTATGGAATTGAGGTAAATCAGGATGAACTCATTGATATATCCTTTGAAGGAAATATCCATGGCACACTGAAATGTTGCACCTACATTCAACATGCGAAAGGGCATCTTCTAATATGCATATGTTTCCCATTTGGTTGTAAACCTTGTTTTGGATTGATCTTTTTCCTTGACCAGAATTTGATTAAATCTAGAATACCCATCCAACATGGAAAATCTTTGTATGCCAACCACAGTCTGTAAAATTCATTCCATAGAAGGAAAATGATATTGATATTTCATGGATGAATTGTTCAAATCTCTTAAATTGACACAAATTATGATTTCGTTGCTCTTCTTGCACACTAAAAAAAGATCCACAACCCAGGTAGAGTATTTTATGTGGAAAATAATCTTCACCTTAATGATTTTTGACAATTCTTTCCTCATGAGGGGATCTATACTTAGATTAAATGGTCTTTTTTTGTCTAATAGGCTTGATACTAGGATCAAGTTCAATTGATTGTTAGGAAACACTTGGATCAAATGTTTTGAGGTATTCATATTCCCATGGGAACATATCAACATATTTCTAATACATAGAGATAAATTCCTGCTTTTCATAGTGCATGTAAGATTTACTCAGTAGTAACTCCTTGCCTCATATAATATTGACTAGGGAGAAATATTATTGCTCTGTGCACATATAATTTTCTTTACCCTTAAACTCATCATCTAGGATAGTTATTTTTATAAAATGATTATCCCTTTAGGAAACTTACTTTTCTTGAATTAAATCACTTGGTCACCGCAGTTGTCATGCAACTTAGCCTACATACTTGAAGAGAAATTATCTTCATTCTAAATGAACTAGAAAATCTCTATGTCATTATCTAATACTTGACAGCTAGTATTGATGTCTGGGATGGATGGTCTGATCACAAATTTGACATGTTGTGCATTTCCTTTGATGAAATCCTCTTCAGGAGAGAATTGTGAACTCAACACAACCATTGGATCTGCTTCCTTGTTCATCTTCCTTGGCACCACCTATAGATTTAGAGCAGAAATTTCTTTGAGGAGGTCCCAAACTCTAGGTTATAAGCTTTGAGAATCTTATTCTTATTTGTGCATTTTTTGGTGACGTGGTGGATAACCAATTTAGTATCTTTAAAAATATGTAACACCTTAATCTATCTTTAATCAAAAATAATAATACCATGTACCAACACTTCATATTTTGTTGTGTTGTTGGAGCATGTAAACTAAAACTTGTGTGCAAATAAGAACTTATCATAATTGGGAGAAATGAGAACAACACATGTTCCCACACCATTTCTATTTCTGGAGCCATCAAAATATAACTTCCAGAGACCAAAATTTTCTACATTCTACTTAAGCACACGTGGTAGCAAAAATTCTTCAAGGATGGAATAAGTGTGAATCCAAGTTTCAAAAGCTTCAAGCTCTTCAACATATTGATCAAATTTTTTGTGCCTTTTTTCCCACTCATCTAGAACTAAATAATGTAGAGGAAGAGGAATGGGCTGATCTTCAAAAACATATTCTTGTCCTTCTTGGATTAGGTAATTATCTTGGAGCAGGGATGTGTCATATGAATCAACATGATAGGAAAATATTGGCTCAATGTGTATGGTAAATTGGGTACCATACCTTGTTTTGAGTAACATTTGGTACCAATCAGAAGATAAATAACCATCCATTTTAGTGGTAAAATCTCTTGATAGGCATAAGGAAAATAGAGGAAGGTCAACGATTGACATATCTTGATTTATTATGATGTTAGGACATGCATGGAGGGTTAACTCAAGATCCTTGATGACTCCTAAAGTGGTAACAATTGATCCATCATGCTATAGGACTCCTTTAGATAAAGGGTTATACTTGAGACCTAGGACATCAATAATTTTCTTAGGCATGACATAAGTACTAGCAGCAGAGTCGATCATACAATACAAGGTGTTTGCCTATGATCAAGGACATGTATAAGGGTGGGGTTTGGACAAACGTACTTACTTAATTCTTCTCTACTTGATAGATATTGATAGTAGCGCATGGTTTTTGGATAGCAGGATCATCGCACAAAATTTGAGCAAGAGCTTCATATAAAATAACTCACGGTGAGATGTAATGGCTAGGGTGTTCCACATTGTGACATTTACATTTGTTTTCTTCATCTAGTCCACAATGTTTAATTGAAGGACCATTGACTTTTTCATTTAGTGCACAACAATATCTTTTCTTGATTGTTCAGGCACAAAGGTAGGGACCTTAACTTACACAGATGATTGAACTACCAAAGGAGGGGCACATGGTTCTTGTGTTGGAGCATTACATGGAACATCACACAAAGGAACTTTCATGCCTTGAATGTTGGATTCCTTAGCTGTATATCTTTACTTCTGAGGATTATCCTATGTGACAGGAGCTAAAGGATGCATGCCCAACCCAAGCATTATTTTCCTATACCTTTTGTTGTTAGAATGATGGGTCTGTGGTTTGTTAGGACTATCCATGGCTTGATTGATTACAAAGAAGTATTCAGTACAAAAGATCATCAAATTTTCCTTGGGAGGAACTTTTGGCTTCCCTTGATTTTCTACTTTAGCTACGTTAGTGGAAGGATCATATTTAGATGCATTATGGATCATATAATCATGTGTTTACATGTAATTGGTGCATGATACTAAATATGAGGCATGTTGTATGGGAAGCACCATTTAGGCTCTTGAGCCATATTGTTCTGAACTGGAACTAGTGTTTAATTTGTGCTGAGCACTAGAAGAGGTTGTGCTGGAGGAACTAATTGTAAGGGAAGGTGCACTCCAACATGCCATTTATTTTTATTGGTTATGATCGTACCTCTGATTTTCATAATGATTCCGCCATGGCATATTTATTTGATTATGCCTCTAATTATAACTATTTATTAAGGCTGGTGCCTGCTACTTTTCTAAAGATATGACTTTTTTAGACAATTTCCTAGTCAGGTATTTCATTTCTTCATATTTTTTTTGCTACCCATGAGAGTAGGATGTGGATGCCATAGGTTGTGTAGTTTTCTTAGGAACTGGAGCAACAAAAGGCTAGGGCACCTCAGACATTTCTGGGAATAAGGGCATAGGTAGTCTAGGGGATAACTTTTTCACCTGAATGAGACTATTTTCTACCCTAATTGCAATATTGTAAGAAACAGGTAAGGTTCTACTTTCCATGGAATGAATCATAATTCAAATATCACCATTCAAGGCCCTTAGATAGTAAAAGAAAGCACACTGGGCTATAGGCCTTACCACTTGATGGATTTTTTCCCAAGTCTTCTGAAATATGATATTGAAATCAATCATTTTTTCACTAGGCACCCTCTTGGTTATAATCAATTAATCCACTAGTGATAGGTGATCTGACTTGTCTTCAAAATATTTAAATAGAGTTATCCCAAGCTCATCCCAAGTAGCAATAGATGGAGGTATTAAACTTCTGTACTAATGAAGTACTTTTCCCTTGAGTGAATTCATGAGGATCCTTACTTCTAAATCATTATGAATGATCAGATAGACAAAGCACATGTTTGTTACATCATGGATGTGCTCAATAAGGGTGAATTGATTCTTTCCAATAAAGTATGGAATACTCTTGAGCTTAGTTGTTGGTATAACATGTTACATATTTAGAATAAGAGGACTTCTGTTAGTGAAGTTGGTAATGTTCCTTAGAGGAGGAGGTGGTTTTAGTGCCATGCCAAGGCACACAGGTGCTTTGAGGAGGAGTGGAATGTGTGTAGTATGTTGGAGATGGAGATGCACACATGGGAGTTCTACAAAGTCTTCTTCTTGGAGATAGCTGGAGGTACTCAAAGGTCACTTCAGTTGTTGTGCTTTTTCTTGTATACACTTTTCTCATAAAAGGTGTTTGGGATACTAAAATAGTGAATATGAGTATTGGGAGTCACCAGATGTGTTGAAGTAAGCCTCTTAAGGTTGGAAATCACTAAGTCACACACTAGAACTTTGCAATGATGAAATTTAAGCTTTCAATGTTGGTCCTATTAGTCATGCCATAAACTGTTGGAGCTAAAAATTACACCTATCTCAGACTAGGTTAAACTGAGTTGTTGATGCAACAATGGGATTGTCTCCAAGTTATGGGACCTTGCGCACTTGAGATAGACCTCTAGAGAAGGCCGGTTCCTCTACCTACTTCTACATTTACTACTACTTCTAATGCTAAAAAATGAATCATAAGCTAATAATGCCAAGGGACCAAGGATAAAAAGATAACATGAAAATGGAAAAAAAATCTAAGGGAGGTGATAACACTAGAAAGAAAAGGGGGATAAACATGATCAAATTTGAGTGAAAAGGAAGAGAAACATGCATTAAAAGGATATGAATACATATCATAGTATGTAACGTATCTACACACTCATTCTCATGAAGAACAATCATAAAACTAGATGCAAGGGACTTGAAAAAAATACAACATACACACAACATGAAGGTAAGGCAAGAAAGAATAATAAAAACAAGTTAAGGTAGAAAGTAGCCACAAAACAATGCTTCTATTACTTCCACAAATGAAAAATTTGTTACAATGGCATATGAGGATGATATCCACATGCATAGACTAGATCTAAAGGCCGAAAATTCAAAATGTAAGGAAATACCTATGGAAACTAAAAATTCCAACAGTTTACAATGATAAATGTTATTACATTTATAGATAAATCAATGAGAGAAGAAGAGGAGAATGAGGGAAAATCTGATTTGAATCTTCAACCACTAATAACTATGAATAAATTCCAAAAAATCCACCTATAAATATATCAAATGTACTTCCCCATACCTGTTTGGCATGTAGGAGAAGGAAGTAGGTGAGATCTAATTCAAATCAGGTTGTTGGAGAAATCATATCATATAGTAATGGCACGATGGACATTTTCTAGCTTCTCACCTAGAAAATTCCACCAAAATTTGAATTTGAATGACATGGAGTGTAGCCCACATCAATAGCTTTTAAATAAGACAAAACTCACCCTATTATAATCCCTGTAGAAAAAATTATGATGATTTTAAGTCTATAGATCACTCAGATACATAATGAAATCTTGTGTGTAGAGAACAACTAAATAATCCACCAATTGTATACATGTTTTATTGTTTCAGACATTTGTCATTCATTAGTTTGTTTCCAGGATTCAATGCCCAGTTGGAACGATTTGATTTTTCACATGTAGAAAACTTAATGTTAGATAAATACCATGTCACATAGAAAGGCACAAAAGAATGTGGGAAGATGCACATCGAAGCAGAAGGCATGGAAGGATAACAGAGGAAAGGCACACAAAAATAATGCCCACAGGGGAAATGGATGCATAATTGCAGAAGGAAAGTAGGAAGGGAGGGCACGAGAAGTAAGGAAGGAAAAGGGGCAAGGGGAATACAAGAAAAACTTTCCCAGGTATGGTCAAGAAAGTCTAAGGTATGCACACGTGGTGTATAAGCTTCTAGGAAGGAAGAAAATGAATAGAGAGTGGGTGCAAGGGAAAATGAAAAGATAGAGGAAAATGAGAAGTAAATATGGGAAGCACAAGAAACAAGGAGCACGTAAGGGCATGTGAGGAGTGGAAGCAAAGAAATTGTGCAAAGGGGATAGCTTAAGTGCATACAACTTGCAATATATAACTTTAAAGCCAAGATGGGAATGTAAGATGTCAAAATAACTAGGAGAGTTATTTTAGACAATAGTTTGGAAAATTTTGGGGCCATCTACCTTCTAGATGAGGGAGATCAGTAGCTTGGAGAATCCATTTGGCATGGAGTCTACATGTAAACATGAATTTTGATCTCCAACGATGAAGAACATCCCTAGAAATCACTTGAAGCACTTTATGAACTATGTTTCCTGAATCCTATAAAACTACTGAGACTCCTAGAAGATGAATGATATCATGAAAGTAAAAAAAGAGCGTGTGCAAGAAGCACATGAGAAGAAATAACTATATACAAACAAAATAATGTGCACACAACACACTTGGAGGAATTGAAGCTACTCTAATATGTATGAAATGATGTAGAAAGCTTAATGTAAGAGTTTAAGATAGATCTTATTGACTAGGATTAGTAGAATTCCTCCATCAAGATGATACAACTCAAAGTATTTATCCTCCTCTCAATAATTAATGATATATGGGACACTCTAAAGTGCATCAAAATTTGAATGGTGACCTGGTTTGGCTTTGTCAATAAATTGTTTTAAGACTAAATCACCATCTTTGAAAGATTAAGGCCTTGCCTTTTTTTGAACCATTTTTTTGTAGATTGTTGGTGTTTTTCTAGCTCAATCATGACATATTTTCTGATTTCTTCATGTTCAACTAGCTCCACCATTCTGATCTCTCTTTGGTCCGTGCCCTCAAATTCTAGTTGTCGGGAAAGCTCTAATGATAGAAATTTAAGAGATAAAGGAAGTATGGATTCCTTTCCATAAAAAAATTTATATTGAAAAGTTCATATATTGCCTTCTTCATCATGATTATATCTTCCTAGAGTGCGCATGAGACCTTTGTGTGCCAATTTATTTGGCTGATGTTCATTGTTCACTTCATGATTCTCATCAGGTTTTTGTTTCTTGATTCTACCAAACTATTACCTTAATGGTAATAGTTGGAAGTATTCTTCATATAAATGCCAAGATGAAGAGTGCAACAAGAAATATTGGTACCAAGGAAGGCCTTTTCATTATCTAAGATAATGGTGTAAGGAACACCAAACCTTGTTACAAGATCTTCAAGAAAGTCAAGGATAACTGACTCAATTGATTCCTTGAGCATGATAGCTTCTGTCTATATGGTGAAGTAATATATAGCTATTGGCACCCACTTGTAGCCACTACTTGAGGTAGGATTGATCATACCTATGAATTCAAGAACCCATTGTGCAAAAGGTTGATTTTCTTAGATTGGTTGGAGGGGAAGCACTACCAATGTTTTCTTTCCTAAAAAAGAAGTGCATTCTTTGCATTTCATGGCCCACTTGCGCGTGTCTAAAAACATGTTAGGCCAAAAGTATCGTGGCTTGATAATGTTAATCATTGTTTCCTTGCTAGAGAAGTTTCATCCAGAGAATCCATCATGAAATTCTGTTAATACTTTTTCACCTTATACGACATGAATACATCTCAGCAACATGCCATGAATATTTCTTTTGAAGAGGATGTCATCAATCAACAAACTGAATGGATTGCAGCCTTAGATGTCACCTCTTATATTTTGTCAGACTAGGAGGGTATGTGCCAAAAGAAAGGAATGTCACCATCACTTCCATATAGTTGCATGCACTAGGTTTTTTATTCCACTTATATTTTGCACGCGGGAGATCTTCATCCAAAAATATTGAAGTCTCAGGTTTGTTCTATGCATCCTCAGCAATTTGCTCTCCCAGTAAGCTACCTCTAACCATCTTAGTGCCTTTGATAGTCACATAAAACTCCATGATCTTGGTCACCCATCTTTCTCTTATGTCATTGATTTCTGCTCCCATGATGAAGTCTCTTATACTAGAGTGTGAAACTAACACCTTGATATTATTTGTGGAGAGCATACTCTTTAAATTCTTGAGCATGCGCATGATGACATAGACCTATTTCTTGGTGTGAGTGTATTTCAAATCATAATCCTTTAGTATCTGACTAAAGAAATCCACTGACTACTCCATTTCTTTTTTATTTTCTTATTTCGGGACAACAACAATACTCACATATGCTCCATAAGCATAATGGACTAAATCCTTTGAATAATTTGTATTAATGAGTGTTGGCACAAAAAATTTCTTGCTTTATCTTGTTGAAACTATCCTTTCCATATGTTTTCCACCTGAAGATTGTATCTTTCTTGAGAATAAGGGTGATGGGACTTACCAGTCCTACAAAGTTAGGGATGAAACACATAACAAAATTGATTTTCCATAGGAAGGACTATAAATATTTCTTATGTGCTTGCAAGGTGAGAGAAAGGATGGCTAAAACATGCTAAGGATCAATAATAAGGATGACATCCCTTGAGACTACATGGCCCATAATCTTACCTTGCACAATAGAAAAATTACACTTCTTGGGGTTGAGAGACACCATAAATTCTCTACATCTCTCAAATACCTTTTCTAGGTGTTCCATGTGATCTGTGCTCTATTTTGAGAATATAGTTATGTCATTGAGGTAAAGCAAGATGAACTCATTGATATATCCTTTGAAGGAAATATCCGTGGCACACTGAAATGTTGCATAGACATTTGATAGAACAAAGGTAATCTTCTGATATGCATATGTTCCTCATTTGGTTGTAACCATTTTTTTGAATTGATCCTCTTCCTTGAATAGAATCTTATTAAAGCCAGAATACCCATCCAACAGGGAAAATATTTATGCATCATCCATAGTCTACAAAAAAATTTGCATATAAGGCAAATGATAGTGACCCTTCAAGGATTAATTGTTCCAATTTTTGAAATTGACATAGAATATGATTTCACCATTCTTCTTGTGCATTGGAACAATATTCCCAACCCAGGTAGAGTATTTGATGTGAAATATAATCTTCACATCAATGAATTTAGACAATTCTTTCCTCATGAGGTACTCTATCATTGGATTAACTGGCCTCTATTTTTGTATCATCAGATTGATACTAGAATCAAGGTCAATGGAATGTTGGGAAACACTAGGATCTAACATTTGAGGTATTTGTATTCCCATGAGAAGATATCACTTTATTTCTAACATAGAGAGATGAAGGCCTTCTTTTCATTTTGCACACAAGCTTTTCTCAACAACAACTCCTTGCCATGTGTAATAGAGACTAGGGAGAAATCTTCATACGTTGCAGGCATATACTTTTCTTCAACCTTAAACTCATCATCTGGGCTAAAATTTTTCTCTAAGGTGACTAATCCTTTAGGAAAATTTATTTTGTTGAGTTAAATCACTTGGTCACCATATTTTTCATGAAAGTAAGCTTGCATACTTGAAGAGAAAGCAACTTCATTCTTAAAGAACTAGATGATCTACACATTACTATCAAATAATTGAAATTACGTATTATTGTCTGGGATGGATGGTCTGATCACCATTTTGACATATTGTAATTTTCTTTACTAAAATCCTCAGTAGGAGAGAAATGTGAACCTAGCGTAGACATATGATCTTCTTCCTTATTTATCTTCCTTGGCACCACCTACAGATTTAGAGCATCAAATCCCTTAAGGATGTCCCAAAATCTATGTTTATATGCTTTGAGAATCATATTATTTTTCTCACATTTATTGATGACCTAGAAGATAACCATTTTTGTATCTCCAAACATTTACAGTGCCTTAATATTTCTTTTATTAACAATAAGAATACCATGCACTAGCACTTCATATTCTACTATGTTGTTAGAGCATGTAAACCACAACATATGCATGAAGAATAAATTATCATCCTTGGGAGAAATGAGAAAAACACCTACGCAAACACCATTCCTTCTTCTGGAGTCATCAAAATATAACTTCCACATACCATAATTTTCTTCATTTTGATTGAGTGCACTCAGCATCACAAATTATTCTTCAAGGATGTAATAAGTGCCAAACACGGTTTCAAAATCTTCAATCTCTTTAGCATATGGATCAAATTTTTGGTACCTTTCTTCCCACTTGTTTAGTACTAAATCAGATAGAGGAGGAGGAATAAGTTTCTCTTCAGAAAAAATCTCTTAGCCTTCTTGGATTAGGAAATTAACTTGGAGAGGGTATGGGTCATATGGCTAAACATTATAGTAAAATATTGGCTCATAATTTATGGTAAATTGGTTACCATACCTTGTTTTGAGTAACATATGGGACCAATCAGAAGACAAGTAACCACCCACTTTAGTGGTAAAATCTCTTGATAGGCATGGGGAAAATAAAGGAGGAAGGTCAATGATTGACATATCTTGAGTTATTGTGAGGTTAAGACATGTATGGAGGGTTCACTCAATATCATTTATGACTCGTAAAGTTGTAACAGTTGATCCATCAATCTACAAGACTCCTTTAGACAAAGGGTTGTACTTGAGACCTAGGACATCAATAATTTTCTTAGGCATGAAAGAATTACTAGTGCCTGAGGTGAATCATACAGTTATGCACAAATTATTTACCTATGATCAAGGATATGTAGAAGGGTGGGGTTCTTATAACCTTACTTAATTTATTCTCCTCTAATTGATAGATATTACAACAAATTATGGTTTTTGGATAGTTGGATCAGTGCACGGAAGTTGGGCTAGAGCTTCATCCAACAGGTTGCGCTAACATGGAATGGATAGGGCATCCCACATTGTGACATTTTCAATTGTTTTTTATTGTGTTCTAAAATGTTTAATGGAAGGCCCATTGACTTGTGCATTTTGGGTACAACAACATATTTTCTTAATTATCAAATGCAGATGTGGGGGCCTTAGCTTGCACAGAGGCTTGATCTACCAAAGGAGGGTCATACGCTTCATGTGTTGGAAAATTTTGTGGTACCTCACATGCAATAACTTGCACACATTGACCTTTGAATGCCTTATCTATATCTCTTTGTGTTTGAGAATTGACCTATGTGACAAGAGCTAAATGTTATGTGCCTGAGTCAAGCATTCTTTTGTTGTACCTTGTATTGTCAGTGACCTATGTGCGTGGTCTATTAGGATTATCCATAGCATGATTGATTATACATAATTCTTTGGCACCAAATAGCATCATATTTTCCTCAAGAGGAACTTCTGGCTTCTATTTATTTTCTACTTCAGTTGTGATGGTGTAAGGATCACAGTTACATGCATTCTGGATCATATAAGAATGTGTACACATGGCATTATCATAGTGATACTGATTATGAGGCATGTTGCATGGGAAATGCCATTCAAGATTTTGAGCCATGTTTTTCTGAACTAGAACTAGTTCTTTACTTATGTTGGGCGCTGGAAGAGACTGTGCAAAAGGAACTACTTGCAAGGGAAGGTGCACACTAGCATGCCATCTATCATTTTTTTGTTTCTGTCTATACCTTTGATTTCTAGAATGATTCTACCATGAATGATTTATTTGATTATGCCCCTGATTATAATTATTTTTAAAGGCTTGCGCTTGCTATTTTTCTAAGGATATGACTTTATTAGAAAATTTCATAATCATGGATTTCATTTCTTCATCTTATTTTTGTCATGTGGGAGATTAATATGTGCCTGTAATAGGTTGTGTAGTTTTCTTAGGAAATGGAGCAACAGAAGGCTAGGGCACCTCAAAAATTTATGGGAATAAGGGTATAGGCATTCTAGAGTTTAACTTTCCCACTTGAATGAGACTATTTTCTGCCCTTATTGCAATATTATAAAAATCAGGTAAGGTTCTACCCCCATGTACTGAATCATAATTTAAATATTACTATTCAAGGCCCTTAGATAGTACAAGAAAGTGTGTTGGGCTATAGGCCTTACTACTTAAGGGTTTCTATCCCAAGTCTTCTAAAATATGATATTAAAATACTTCATTATTCATTGGATTCCCTCTTGGTTGTAGTGAGTTTCTCCACCAGTTATAGGTGATCTGACCTATCTTTAAAAAGTTTTCTAGGGCTATCCCAAGCTCATCCTAGGTAGAAATAGATGCAGGTATCAAAATTATATATGATTGAAGTGTTTTCCCTTAAGAAAAGTTGTAAGGAGCCTTACTATTACATCATTGTGTGTGATCAAATAGATAGAGAACATTTTTTCTACATATTGGATGTGCTCAATAATGGTGACTTTATTCTCACTAGTAAAGTATTGAATACTCTTTAGTGTGGCTGCTGGAAAATCATGTTGCATATTAAAAATAATAGGGCTTCTACTAGAGATACTGACAACGTTCCTTAGAGGAGTAGGTAGTTGTAGTGCCTTGACAATGTGTGAAGGTATGCTATGAGGAGTGGAATGTGCAAATCATGTTGGAGATGTATATGCATGCATGGGAGTTTTGTTGTAATTCCTCTAACATGGTTGATATCTATGATGACTTCTATACTCGAAGTTGCAAACATTGATATGTGATTCTTGTCTGAAGATGATTTACTCTTGTGAACTTAGTAATCATGTTTGCTATAAATAATATTTAATCTTATGGAAATAGATACAACTCTGTCATGTTTATGCTGAATTTAAAATGAAGTATTTCATTCCTTCTTATGTTGAATGATTCAATGCATGTGGATATAAGAAATTGATTGAGTTTAAAATAGTTCATAGTCTTTATTGCACTTGAACTTGTGCTTCATTCTTAATGATCTCAAATGTAGGATAACTATACCTTGGAAAAATTTCTTTGATCTAAGGCATGTTTTCAATTTCATGATGTTGAGTTCATTATGACCGAGCTGGACAAAATAATGGATTTCTGAACCTAGGTTGTCTTGGGATCACTGGTAACCTCTACTGCTCACGTCCTTCTTATGTGATCCTTGAACGTCAATTTGATTCTTCTTTTGGTAAGATTTAATTTACAATTTTTAATAATTTCTAGAGGAACCTAATTAAATCTATGTTCCTAAGATTGAAAGCTTATCGTAAGTTACTACGTTATTTTATTAATGAGGATTTTTTATTAAAAATGGAAAAACCTAAGAAATAACTAATATAATTTAACCTAAGGACCTAAGTTGATTTTTGATCTAATGTTATGAACCTAATGTAAGACTTAGAATAACCTAAGGGGATGACATGGTTGACATACAATGGGATATCGGTGGCACCAACCTTTATGTATTTATGAGGATTTAATGGGATTTAAACTCTCTTTTGCTGTCAATTTTGGTGAGTATATGAAGGTTAGTAGAAGGTTGAGTTGGCATCTTTGATAAAGTGTTAGTTGCATGGATTCTAAACTTGGTCATAGCCAAATATGAGTTGGTGGAGGTAGGAAAGATAGGGAAAGACTGTCAATCTTTTTTGGCATTTATTGTTCTTGGCAATTATGAAAAACTACCTAGGAAGTAGGGGGAGTTGAAAAGATGGTTTTCAGTTTTTCATTCTTCATTTGGTTTTTGTGAGCTTTTAGCTTTGCATGTGGTTTTTCATTTCGAACCCTTAGTTCAAATATTTATATGCTTATTTCACCTTACATGGTAGTGATGGTAATTGAAACAAGGCTAGGAGGTTATAAGAAGAAAGAAAAGAAAGTTTCAGAGCTGGTTGTTAGCGTTTTCATGGAAAGAGTTATATTGAGGCTCTTCTTGAAGATTTACAACAAGGAATAGAATACAGGAGATCTATCAAGCATGATAGGCCCTATCTCTTTAAGTATTCTACTTTTATTTAAATGTCTTCATTAAAAGAAATCTGCTCTTTTCAGAAACTTTTGGTTCTAGATTTGTGTTTTCTTTTTCTTGCTTCAATGGTGTTTTAACTTGATTATTTTGGATGCATAATGATTTTTGTGTTTGTTTTATGGAATACAAATTCTAAGTTGTATTAGTTTTAGTTGTGATTAGATTATTTGTAGTAGAACTTTCTTTAGCAATGGAACATATATGTGTTGTTCTCTGTTGAATGATTACCTGGACTGAAGATTTAATATGCATTAATAGTAGCCTGATTTTTGGTTGGAATATGTAGATTCTTAATTATAATGCTTTCCTTATCATTATGATGGAACTCTAACAATATATGAGACTTCGTTTTTGGCATTTTATGATCTGCACCTTAGTTTCACGAGAATATCTATATTATTTGTGCTGGTTTAGTTTTCTTGTTGTTAATAGTTAAACCCAACAATATTTGTCGACAAACATTCATGTCTGTATTTTATTGAATCTTTTTGTTGTTACCATTCGGGTTAGGAGTATATGAATACTCACCTTGAGCTTGGAACTGTATCATCATTGCTCCTTTTTTGAACCTTGTATGAATGGAAGTATTTGTCGATAAAAGTTGAACAGGAAAATATGTCTGTGGAATTTTTTCATTCTATTATTTTGCATTAAATCATACTTTTTAAACCCACTATGCGATTTTTGTTTCCTTTATTAGATCTTGTGTGAAATGTGGAAGGCATTCATATATTTTTAACTGTAGATGAGTATTTTGTAAGAGGGAGGTTGTTCTCATGCTCTCTCTTCCCTTATTATTTGGATGATTGTAATTTTTCTGTGGTGACCAGTTTGAACTGAGAATGAAACTGTTCTCTTTCCCTTTTGTCGTTGAGTCTACTTATAACTTGAACCCTTTTTGGGTTATCATGCAAAAGGAGGAAACATTGGTTGATTGTTCTGAGATTTATTATATCTTAAAAAAAGGATTAGTGTTATTATGATCTAGTTAAACTATATATTATTCATGTGAGGGAAGTATTATTCATCCAATGAATTATCTCTTAAGGGTTAATTCCAATTTTTGAATTTGTGGAACTCAGTGGGAGTATATCTGAATTCTTTTCTTATTTCAGTTTATACTTATTAGAACCTTGTGTTGGTCATGGTGTGTTCTCGACCGTGACTTTGTTGGGTCTCTTGAAGATTTTCCTTTGTTTTGGTTGGAGTCTTTATCATTTTTGAAACTGTTGTTGCATTCATTCTTATAATCCTTTCATTAAGATGAGATCAAACTTTAAGATAAGATTGGGAATGATATAGATTTAGTCTGATTCTAAAATTTTAGTTTCCTTGATATTTTTCTTGAATTAGGAATGATTGATTTGAGTTGTGAGTTATTCAAGTGATAAATCCTAATTTTTATGGTTTGTGAGTTAATGAACCTGTAGTGGTTGATGTCTTAGGATTGCATGATGTTACTATGACTATTACATTTTAGTTTGGATTTGGACGTGAATGTATGACAATGATAACTTGAACCGCGAGTTACTTTGTTTGTTATTAATTGATTAAGCCTTCCCTACCTTTAGTGTCGAGACTTATTCTTGTTCAATATAATTCATAGACACCGTGTTGAGTCTGAGATAGTATAATTGTTTGTTGGAATTTAATTCAGATTTTTAGTTAATCTTTCATTTATTATTCAGGTTATTAACTTGGAATAAAAAAACAATATACTTATTACAGAAAGATAGTTTTTTATATCTTTGTATTCCTTCTTGAAAAGTTAGAATAAGTTGAGTTGAGGAACTTAAGTTGAAAAATTTGATGAAAAGGTAAGATTAGGATTTGAAATATGAATTTATCCCTTCTTTCATACTGTTATTTTGATTTCTAGCATGTTGTAATAAGTTCATATGGATGTGGAGTTAGGATTAACTATGATGATTTAATTAGTCCTTGTTTATACATTACTTATAGATTCCATAATATTCTCTCTCCTTCCTGGTTTGTAATATTTGGGGAAAAGTCTTTCTGTTTATCTTATTTTGAGATTTTGGAACTGTTTCATAAATAATAGGGTTCTTTTTATGAAATAGTTAGATAAAAGCACAATTTTTTCATGTTATAGTGCTTATCATGCTCAGTTCATATGAACTGACTCATGCTAATAATTTTTTAGATGGATTTCGTAAAGGATGAAAGGGGAAAGACATATAGAAAGTTACATCTATTTTACCAAAGAATTTGTCTCTATATTATGATGACTATGTAGCAACATTACTTAAGATGTAATTTTTTCAGGAAAATGTATTGAAACTAGTTTGTATTGATGCAATGACATTTTGTAATGCTTTGAAATATTTCATTATTTAGTAATTGGATCACTCCCTTTTTGATAAATGAATGGCTTGATGATTGTTGATTACTCCTTTATTGAGATACCTTCATTGGCATAAATTATGATATATTATTAGGTAATATTATTCATGAAGGGGAAATTAGGTATTTAAGTGTTATGGGATTAAGAAACTTGATAGTTCTTATATATATAAGACTCTTGGATTAAGGAGTTGAAATATTAGTTGACTCATTTACACGTAAAAGAGATACACATAATAGTTTATACTCTTGAATAGATCCTTAAATAGTAGAAAGGGAATATGATTGAATTATATATATGCGTATGAATTCTTGGTTGTATTAAAACATATGTGATCTATTTTCATAATTAGGACTTTAGTCCTTAACAAAGGAAAAAGGGCATTTTCCTCAAAAATAATAAAAGAGATTTAATTGAGATCTTGTTAAGTATTCTGAGGATGCTTGAATATGTTCTTCTTTACACATATTTCTTTAATCAAAATATGAATGCTTAAACAGGGAACTAAAAGGATTTATACTTCATCATTATGAAGTCTAAATTAAAGGTTTTAAATAATCTTGTTTTAAGCTAAGGCTGAAGTAAGAAAATATCTAATGAACACACCCTCATAACATTAAGATCAATCATGTCATTATATTATATAAGTTGATTCATTTAAGATCAACTTAAACATATATTTAGAATGGTTTGGAAAGAAAATTATATCTGCATATCAACCTCTCATGTAATTTACACCTTGCAACATTTATAGGTTAAATGATGCTTAGTTGACTCTAAAGCATTGTTATTATTAATATTTAAGACAATGATTAAATGGGTTAATATAATTATAATCTTAATTATGTTGGTCCAATTTAGGAAACTCAGTTGGATGTTGGAACATAATAGCTACAAAATAGAACTTCATAATGACAGGGGTCATTATGAGGATACTATGATGAATCCTATTGTTCCTCAACACCCCACTTAGTTTGATTAATTCGATTGACATATGTGAAAGACAAGATCATGGTCCCACCCTAAATAGGGATAGAAACGTGATCTAGTGTTGATTTCAACTCATGTTGACTTACGGTAACTAGACACACCTAATCTACAAAGTTAATTGATGATATCTATGTATCTTTAGTCACCACGGGCAGTCTTCCACACTAGTGCATGTTGCTTCCATTGTCTAGTGTGAAACCTTGAATTAGATTGAACGACAGAAGTCAGGAAATACCATTCTAGATAAAAGAGCATGTGTGGTGAGAGACATATTCCTTTTGACGAGTATGTTGTGTAGGAATGTAAACATGTTAAAAATGTTAGAAACTTGGCCAAAGTATTGAAAGCTAATGGTTGTATTGTCCTATGTCACCTAGTCTAAGATGTAGGATTTCAAATGAATTTTGGTAACAGATATTCAGATAGGCTTCTTAGTAGAACACTTGGGTACCCCTAAGAGGGTAAAGGAACCAAGTATACATAGTATACACATTATTAAGGTAATATGAGAGATCGGTTAACTATCGAGACATAGAATGATAGATCAATGTTTCATCGAGTCATTTACAACTGCATATGGTTTTATATATGAGATGGATTGGTATTGGAATGTGTGTTCTAAATTGTATTAATTTAGAACAAATAACATTATGTAAGATAAAAAAATACCTTGTTTCTAAAGTATTAAAATGGGAATGTTACATCTTGGTATCAAAGCTGAAGATTACATCTCTTAGACCTATTGAGTCCATATCTGATAAAAACTTAATTTTCTTGTTATAGAAAATGGTTAGAATAAGGGCAGGTACTACAAATAACCCATCTCCAAGTGGAGAGGTAGCTACCATACAAAACTTGATGAGATTCTTGTTGCCCTGTTAGACATAAGAGATCATTTGGATGTACTTGATCAACAAGTTATGGGTAATGAGGAGAAAGAAGATGCTGGTAACAAAAATCAGCCACCTCCAGGGGATAATGCCAATGTTGAAAATTTGGGCATTGATAATAATAATGGAGTAGATAACAGTATTGTGAATGTAAATGCAAATGTACCCAATCAGCCTAAAAATAAAAAGGCAAGATTAGCAGTTGAAATCACAAATGACGTAAAGAGGATAAGCCCACCAAATCTTGATGGAAATACATTGGGGGATGGAGCTGAGAACTAGATCAGTGAAATGGAGAAGTACTTTGCAACAAGAAACTTCTTAGAGGAAACAAAAGTAGTATGCAGAGCTTATCAACTTTCCCATGAGGCATCCTCCTAATGGGACAACCATAAAGCTGAATTAAACATTGATGAATAAAGAATTACTTGGGTTCATTTTAAGACTTATTTTAGGTAATGTTGGCTACCAAAACTCTATTATGATCAAAATATGACTGAATTTCAAAATTTAATTAAGGGAAAATTAACTATAATAGAGTACTGGGAGAGGTTTACTAAACTTCTTAAGTACGTGTATGCCTCAATATAAAACTGATGAGAAGTTTACGATACGTAAGTTTATTATGGGATTGAACCCTATCATAGGGGGTGAAGTAGATGTTCACATCCCAACCAACATGGAAGGGGTTGTAGAAAAATCCATTCACTAGGAACAAAAAATAAAATGTAATTTCTACCCATAAGGAAGAGAATCATAACAAAATTTCTAACTCTTGTTCATCTCTTGTACCCAAATAAGGGGCATGGAAAAATTTTGGTGCTAAAAATAAGTTTGTAGCTGATAATAATAAGAAAACAACAGAAATAAATCTACTGCAACATATGAAACAACTTCATAAAGAACAATAACAATGGACAGAAGTCCTACGGAGAACAACACAGTAATTTCAGTGCTGGAAATAAATTTGAACTAAAAAGAGAACCTGTAGGGGGCTCTTTCAACTATGGTAAGGATCACTATGCAAATCAGTGCTCTCTAAAGAAATATGACAACAATCAGAAGGACAAGATACATGTTGCAGTAGCTGATAAACAAGCTGAAAAGCAAGTTACGCCCATATATGTGCCAGGTAAATTATTTGGTATAACTGTTACTATACTTTTTGATAATGGAGCTACTGAATGCTTTATTTCTAGTAAATTAGATGCAAAAATAAAAACAAAATCTATAATAATGGAAAAATATTAGACTGTACATTATGGAATAATGTTGTCCATACTGTTAGTAAATGCCTTTTTGGAGTAGTCCTAAAATTACCTAGTTTCTCCACTAAAGTAGATCTTTATGTTGCTCCTTTGGGGTCATATTATGTCATAATAGGTGTTAAGTGGCTTGCTGATCATAAAGAAAAATTGATTATTTTGAAAAACACATTAGTTTTCTTGATGATCTGTAGAAAATAGTAGACATCTAAGGGGTAAATGAGAAATTTCAGTTAGAAAATTTTCAGTTATACAACTTAAAAAGGCCAAGAAAAGGCTACACTTTGTATGCAGTAAAAATTTCTGAAATAGCTGAACGGGATAGTGATTTCTTGGAAAATTTTCCTTTGTTAAGAGAATTCAACGATGTGTTTCTAGAAGAACTACCCAGTCTTCCACCCAAATGAGAGTTTCACTTCACGATTGAAATCAAACTAGGAACTGAGCCTTTTTCCAAGGCACCTTATCAAATGACTACCATTGAAATGGTATAACTTAAGGCACAATTACAAGAATTATTGTCTAAGGGTTTGATAAGACTGAGTATCTCTCCATGGGGAGCACCGGTAATTTTTGTGAAAAAGAAAGATGGAACACTTAGACTATGTATCGATAATATGATGTTAAACAAAGCAACAATCAAAAATAGATATCCACTTCCTAGAATTGATGATTTGTTTGATCATATGCGTGGTGCATAAGTATATTCTAAGATAGATCTTCATTTTGGGTATCACCAATTAAGATTCAAATATGAAGATATTCATAAAACAATCTTTAGAACAAGGTATGGATATTATGAATTTATAGTTTTACCTTTCGGTTTGAGAAATGCACCTATAGATTTTATGAATTTAATGAATAATATCTTTCAAGAGTACCTAGATAATTTTTTACTTGTATTCTTGGATGATATTATTATCTATTCTAAAAGCAATTGATGAGCATCATGAGCATTTGAAAATAGTACTTAAAATCTTAAGAAAGAGAAGATTGTATGATAAGTTGTCCAAATGTTCTTTTTATGAAACAAAAAGTGCACTACTTAGGACATTTCATAAGTAAGGATGGAACTAACAGTTGATCCTTCCCACATTAGTGGCATGAGAGATGTTTTCCATCTTCTCACCTATTGAAATCCCACCAAAATTTGAATTTGAATGACTTGGAGTGTAGCCCACATCAACAAATTTTAGATAGACAAACTACAACCCTATTCTGATTCCTATAGTAGAAGTTATAATTATATGAAGTCTACAGGTTTCTTAGATACAAAATGACACGTGACATGCATATAATGGCCAAATAGTTTGCCAACTATATACCTGTTTTTTGTTTTTGCCACATGTCACTCATTAATTTGTTGCCAAGATTTGGTGCCTAGTTGGCGCACTTTGATTGGTTGCATGTATCACACTCAATATCAGACAGATACCATGTGGCACTGAAGAAGGTGTGCAGTATGCTCATGGAACTAAAAGGCATGGAAGGATAACAAAGAATAAGTCTACAAAATTAATGGGCATAGGGGAAATGGATAACTACTTGTAAAGACAAGTACACAGGGATGGCATGAGTAGGAAAGAAGTAAAAAATGCATAGGGAATGCAAGAAGAACTTAGCCAAGTATGGAAAAGCAAAGTCGAAGGTGACTGAACATGGTGCATAAGCTATTGGGAAGGAAGGAATTAGAAGAGAGTGGGCACAAAAGGAAATGAAAAATTTGTAGGAAAAGGATAAGGAATATGGAAGTACGTGCAAGAAAAGGAGGAGTGGGCAAGGGCAAGTGAGGGTGGAAGCTGAGAAATTGTGCAAAGGGGATATAGCTAAGTTTCACACAACTTATTAATATAAATTGAGAGCAAATATGGTTTTTGGATAGTGATAAGTCAAGGGAGTTGGGATAGAGCTTCATCCAACAGGTTGCGCTAACATTGGAAGGGATTTAGGGCATCCACAATGTGAATTGTCAATTGTTTTTTTTGGTTCCTAAAATTTTAATGGAAGGCCCTGGACTGGGCCTTTTGGGACAACACCATATTTTCTTATTAAAAACAATTGCAATGCAGAAGATGTGGGGGCCTTAGCTTGCACAGAGGCTTGATCTACCAAAGGAGGAGGGTTCATACGCTTCCATTGTTGGAAAATTTTGTGGTACCTCACATGCAATAACTTGCACACATTGACCTTTGACTGCCTTATCTATATCTCTTTGTGTTTGAGAATTGACCTATGTGACAAGAGCTAATGTTATGTGCCCTGAGTCAAAGCATTCTTTTGTTGTACCTTGTATTGTCAGTGACCTATTGTGCGGGGTCTATTAGGAATTATCCATAGCATGATTGATTATACATAATTCTTTGGCACCAAATAGCATCATATTTTCCTCAAGAGGAACTTCTGGCTTCTATTTATTTTCTACTTCAGTTTGTGATGGTGTAAGGATCACAGTTACATGCATTCTGGATCATATAAGAATGTGTACACCTGGCATTATCATAGTGATACTGATTATGAGGCATGTTGCATGGGAAATGCCATTCAAGATTTTGAGCCATGTTTTTCTGAACTAGAACTAGTTCTTACTTATGTTGGGCGCTGGAAGAGTGAAGAGACTGTGCAAAAGGAACCACTTGCAAGGGAAGGTGCATATTAGCATGCCATCTATCATTTTTTTTGTTTTGTCTATACCTTGATTTCTAGAATGATTCTACCATGAATGATTTATTTTGATTATGCCCTGATTATAATTATTTTTAAAGGCTTGCGCTTGCTATTTTTCTAAGGATATGACTTATTAGAAAATCATAATCATGGATTTCATTTCTTCATCTTATTTTTGTCATGTGGGAGCTTAATATGTGCCTGTAATAGGTTGTGTAGTTTTCTTAGGAAATGGAGCAACAGAAGGCTAGGGCACCTCAAAATTTATGGGAATAAGGGTATAGGCATTCTAGAGTTTAACCTTTCCCACTTGAATGAGACTATTTTCTGCCCTTATTGCCAATATTATAAAAATCAGGGTAAGGTCTACCCCCATGTACTGAATCATAATTTACATATTAACTATTCAAGGCCCTTAGATAGTACAAGAAAGTGTGTGGGCTATAGGCCCTTACTACTTAAGGGTTTTCTATCCCAAGTTTCTCAAATCTGATATTAAAATACTTCTTATTCATTGGGATTCCCTCTTTGGTTTGGTAGTGAGTTTCTCCACCCGTGATAGGTATCTGACCTATCTTTAAAAAGTTTTCTAGGGCTATCCCAAGCTCATCCTAGTAGACGAACTAGTGCAGGTATCAAAATTATATAATGATTGAAGTGTTTTAACCTCTAAAAAGTTTGTAAGGACTTACATTACATCATGTGTGTGATCAAAAGATAGAGAACATTTTTTATACATATTGGATTGTGCACTCAATAATGGTGATTATATCTCACTAGTAAAGATTGAATTACTCTTAGTTGTGGCTGCTGGAAAATCAGTGCAATTAAAATAATCGGGCTTTTACTAGAGATACTGACAACGTTCCTTAGAGGAGTAGTAGTTGTAGTGCCTTTGAAAAAGTGTGAGGTATGCTATGAGGTGGAATGTGCAAATCATGTTGGAGATGTATATGCATGCATGGGAGTTTTGTTTGTAAATTCCTATAAACATGGGTGATTATATAGGATGAATTCATACTCTAAGTGCCAAAGGTTGATTATGTGTTCTGTCTAAATTTGTGTACTCTGTGACCGAAGTATCATATTTTTGGTAGAAATATGTTATCTTCGGGGAAATAAATAAAATGTATGTCATGCCTATGCTGATTTAAAAACGAAAGATTCAGTTGTTCTTATTTGAATGATTCATTGCTTGTGGATGGAGAAATTGATTCAGTAAAACTAGTCTAGTAGTTAGTAAACTTGACCTGTGCTTCAGTATTTATGATCTCTGATGAGCGATAGTATACTGGGAATAAAGTTCAGTGACCAAAGATATTTCAATTTCATAACATTAAGGTCATTTTGACTGAATTGGGCAGAATAATGGATTTCTGAACCCACATTTGTCTTTGGAGATCACTAGAACCTCCTGCTTAACATTCTATGTGATCCTTGAACGTCATTTGATTTTCTTTTGGTAAGATTTAATTTACAATGTTAACAATGCTAGAGGAACCTAATTAAAATATATGTTCCTGATAGGAAAGTTATCCTAATTTACTAGGTTCTTTATATTGAAGTATTGTCTATAGAAAGGTACTAAGAATAAACTAATAGACTCTAACCTAAGGACCTAAGTGGATTCCTAAATCTAATTTTATGAACCTAACTTAAGACTTGGACTAACCTAAGAGGATGAAATGGATGAAATATAATGGGATGTCGATGATGCCAATCTCTAAGTATTTATGAGGATTTAATGGGTTTAAAATTATTTTTTGCCACCAATTTTAGTGAGTGCATGAAGGTTTAGTGGATGATGAGTTGAAATCTATGCTAAATTTTTAGATTCATGAAATTTTAAAATTGGTCATAGCCAAACATGAGTTGGTAGAGGTGGGAAAGATAGGGAAGGGCTTTCAGTCCCATTTTCATTAATTGGTCTTGGAAATTATGAAAAAATTCGTAGGAAGTAGGGAAAGTTAGAAGAAAGAATGGTTTTTGGTTTTACATTGTTCATTTGGTTTTTTTTGTGGGATTTTAGCTCTGCATGTGGTTTTTCATTTTCAAACCCCCATTTTGAATCTGTTCATGATTATTTCACCTTGCATGCTGGTGATGGTAATGGAAATAAGGCTAAGAGGTTATAAGAAGAAGGAATAGAAAGTTTCATAGCTAGTTGTTAGCATTTTCATGGAGAGATTTCTATTGAGGCTCTTCTTGATTATTTACAGCAAGGAATAGAATATAGGATATCTATCAGGCATGATAGGCCCTATGTGTTTAAGTATTCTTATTTTATTTAAATGTCTTCATTAAAATAACTATGTCATTTTGGAAACTTATGGTTCTGGCTTTGTGTTTGCTTTTCCTTTCTTTAGTGGCATTTGAATTGATTCTTTTGGATGCAATAAAAAAATTTGTTTGTTGTGTGCAATATGGAATCTAGGTTCTATTGATTTACTTACAATAATGTTAGCTTATTTTCTTATGAACTTCCTTGGCTCTAATACATGACTATGACTATATCTCTGTTTGGGGAAATACCTTGTCTGGGTATTGTGTATTCTTTATAGTATTCTAGGTTTTGGTTGGAACATGTAGATTCTCAATTAGAATGATTTCCTTATCATTATGATTGAAGTTTAATAGTATAGGAGACTTTTTTTTTGAAGTTTATGATCTGCACCTTCCTTTCAGGAGAATAATTGTCTTCTTCATGTTGGGTTGGTTTTATTGATAATAATAGTTGAACCAAACAATATTGATCGACAAAATTTCATGTTTTTATTTTCTTGAATCTTTCTTTTGTTACCATTCGGGTTAGGAGTATATGAATACTCACCTTGAGCTTGAAACCGTATCATCTTTTATCCTTTTTGAACCTTTTATTAATGGAAGTATTTTTTGATGGAAGTTAAACAAGAAAGTATGTCTATGAAATGTTTGGTTTTGTTATGTTGTGTTTAATTCTTAATTTTATAAACCCATTCTGGGTTTGTGATTTACTTAGTAGATATTTTTTATCTTATAAAGTTTACAAGTATTGTTGATCCTTTGTAAGTGTTTTTTGTATAGAAATTGTTATTATGCTATCTATGCTCTTCTTGTTGGGACTATTGTAAGTTATTTCGGTGACTTGTTTGAACTGAGTCTGGTATGGTTCTCCTTCCTTTTTGTAAACCCATTCTAGGTTACCTTGTGAAAGAAAGATATGTTGGGTTGATTTTTTGAAAGTTTTATGTTATATTAAACAAATGGTTTTGTGTTGTTGTGATTTGGGTAAACTATGTCTTCTTCCTGTGAGGGAAGTATTAGTCATCTAATGGATTCTCTCTTAAGGGTTAATTCCAATTTTTGAATTTTTGGAACTACGTGGAAGTATATCTGCATTCTTTTCTTGTTGCATTTTATACTTATTGGAACCTTGTGTTATTCATGATATGTTCTCGACCGAGACAATTTTGGGTCTATTGAAGACATTCCTTTGTGTTAGTTGGAGTCTCTATCAGTTCTGAAATTGCTATTTCATTCATTCTTATAATCCTTTCATTAAGATGAGCTCAACCTTTAAGATAATACTAAGAATGATATAGATTTATTCTGGTTCTGAAATCTTAGTATCCCAGATCCTTTTCTTGAATTAGGAATGAGTGATTTGAGTTGTGAGTTATTCAAACGATAGCTCGTGCTTCTTGTGGTTTTTGAATTAATGAAATTACAGTGTTTGATGTCTTAGGATTGCATGATGTTACTCTGACTGTTATGTTTGAGTTTGGATTTATACATGAATGCAGGACTATGAGAACTTCAACCATGAGTTACTTTTTTATTTCTAATTGATTAAGCCTTCCTTACCTTTATTGTTGAGAATTATTCTTGTTCAATATAATTCTTAGACACTTTGTTGAGTCTAAGATAGTATGATTGTTTAATGAAATGTAATTTAAATTTTTGGTCCATCCTTCATTTATTATTCAGGTTGTTAAGTTTGAATAATTAAATAGTATGCTTATTGTAGAAATATAGGTTTGTATATATTTGTATTCCTTCTTGAAAATTCAGAATAGGTTGAGTTAAGGCACTTAAGTTGTAAACCTGATTGAGAAGGTAAGATTAGGATGGAAATATGAATTTCTCCCTTCTTTAATACTGTTGTTTTGATAGCTAGGATGTTGTAATGAGTTCATATGGATGTGGAGTTAGGATTAATTATGATGATTTAATTATTCCTTACTTATAGATTCCATAATCTTTCTCTCTTCTTCTTGTTTTGTAATCTTTTGGGAAAATTCTTTTTGCTTATCTTGTTTTGTTATTTTAGAACTATTTCATAAAGAGTAGCTTGCTAACAATTTTTTATATGGATTTCATAAAATATGAAAGGAGAAAGAAATAAAAAGTTACATATGTTTTACGAAAGAAATTGTCTCTTTATTATGATGGTTATGTAGTGACATTACTTGAGATGTAATTTTTTTGGGAAATATTTTGGTATTCAGTGAATGGATCACTACCTTTTTTATAAATGAATGACTTGATGATTGTTTGTTACTACTTTATTGTGATACCTTCATTGGCATAAATTGTGATATATTATTACATAATATCATTCATGAAGGGGTAGTTTGGTATTTAAGTTTTATGGGATTAAGAAACTGAATAGTTCTTTTATATATATATATATATATATATATAAGACTCTTGGATTAAGGATCTGAAATATTAGTTGATTCATTTACATGTAAAAGAGATACAACTAATAGTTAATACTCTTGATTAAATCCTTAACTAGTAGAAAGGGAATATGATTGAATTTTATGTGTATGAATTTTTGGTTGTTTTAAAACATATGTGATATGTTTTCATAATTAGGAAATTGGTCCTTAATAAACGAAAAAAGACATTTTCCTTGAAAATAATCAAAGAGATTTAATTGATATCTTGTTGAGTGTTATGATATTATGAGGATGGTTGACTATGTTCTTCTTTACACATATTTCTTTAATCAAAATATGAATGCTTAAACAGGGAACTAAAAGGATTTATACTTCATCATTATGAAGTCTAAATTAAAGGTTTTAAATAATCTTGTTTTAAGCTAAGGCTGAAGTAAGAAAATATCTAATGAACACACCCTCATAACATTAAGATCAATCATGTCATTATATTATATAAGTTGATTCATTTAAGATCAACTTAAACATATATTTAGAATGGTTTGGAAAGAAAATTATATCTGCATATCAACCTCTCATGTAATTTACACCTTGCAACATTTATAGGTTAAATGATGCTTAGTTGACTCTTAAAGCATTGTTATTATTAATATTTAAGACAATGATTAAATGGGTTAATATAATTATAATCTTAATTATGTTGGTCCAATTTAGGAAACTCAGTTGGATGTTGGAACATAATAGCTACAAAATAGTAACTTCATAATGACAGGGGTCATTATGAGGATACTATGATGAATCCTATTGTTCCTCAACACCCCACTTAGTTTGATTAATTCGATTGACATATGTGAAAGACAAGATCATGGTCCCACCCTAAATAGGGATAGAAACGTGATCTAGTGTTGATTTCAACTCATGTTGACTTACGGTAACTAGACACACCTAATCTACAAAAGTTAATTGATGATATCTATGTATCTTTAGTCACCACGGGCAGTCTTCCACACTAGTGCATGTTGCTTCCATTGTCTAGTGTGAAACCTTGAATTAGATTGAACTGACAGAAGTCAGGAAATACCATTCTAGATAAAAGAGCATGTGTGGTGAGAGACATATTCCTTTTGACGAGTATGTTGTGTAGGAATGTAAACATGTTAAAAATGTTAGAAACTTTGGCCAAAGTATTGAAAGCTAATGGTTGTATTGTCCTATGTCACCTAGTCTAAGATGTAGGATTTCAAATGAATTTTGGTAACAGATATTCAGATAGGCTTCTTAGTAGAACACTTGGGTACCCCTAAGAGGGTAAAGGAACCAAGTATACATAGTATACACATTATTAAGGTAATATGAGAGATCGGTTAACTATCGAGACATAGAATGATAGATCAATGTTTCATCGAGTCATTTACAACTGCATATGGTTTTATATTATGAGATGGATTGGTATTGGAATGTGTGTTCTAAATTGTATTAATTTAGAACAAATAACATTATGTAAGATAAAAAAATACCTTGTTTCTAAAGTATTAAAATGGGAATGTTACATCTTGGTATCAAAGCTGAAGATTACATCTCTTAGACCTATTGAGTCCATATCTGATAAAAACTTAATTTTCTTGTTAATAGAAAATGGTTAGAATAAGGGCAGGTACTACAAATAACCCATCTCCAAGTGGAGAGGTAGCTACCATACAAAAACTTGATGAGATTCTTGTTGCCCTGTTAGACATAAGAGATCATTTGGATGTACTTGATCAACAAGTTATGGGTAATGAGGAGAAAGAAGATGCTGGTAACAAAAATCAGCCACCTCCAGGGGATAATGCCAATGTTGAAAATTTGGGCATTGATAATAATAATGGAGTAGATAACAGTATTGTGAATGTAAATGCAAATGTACCCAATCAGCCTAAAAATAAAAAGGCAAGATTAGCAGTTGAAATCACAAATGACGTAAAGAGGATAAGCCCACCAAATCTTGATGGAAATACATTGGGGGATGGAGCTGAGAACTAGATCAGTGAAATGGAGAAGTACTTTGCAACAAGAAACTTCTTAGAGGAAACAAAAGTAGTATGCAGAGCTTATCAACTTTCCCATGAGGCATCCTCCTAATGGGACAACCATAAAGCTGAATTAAACATTGATGAATAAAGAATTACTTGGGTTCATTTTAAGACTTATTTTAGGTAATGTTGGCTACCAAAACTCTATTATGATCAAAATATGACTGAATTTCAAAATTTAATTAAGGGAAAATTAACTATAATAGAGTACTGGGAGAGGTTTACTAAACTTCTTAAGTACGTGTATGCCTCAATATAAAACTGATGAGAAGTTTACGATACGTAAGTTTATTATGGGATTGAACCCTATCATAGGGGGTGAAGTAGATGTTCACATCCCAACCAACATGGAAGGGGTTGTAGAAAAATCCATTCACTAGGAACAAAAAATAAAAGTAATTTCTACCCATAAGGAAGAGAATCATAACAAAATTTCTAACTCTTGTTCATCTCTTGTACCCAAATAAGGGGCATGGAAAAATTTTGGTGCTAAAAATAAGTTTGTAGCTGATAATAATAAGAAAACAACAGAAAATAAATCTACTGCAAACATATGAAACAACTTCATAAAGAACAATAACAATGGACAGAAGTCCTACGGAGAACAACACAGTAATTTCAGTGCTGGAAATAAATTTGAACTAAAAAGAGAACCTGTAGGGGGCTCTTTCAACTATGGTAAGGATCACTATGCAAATCAGTGCTCTCTAAAGAAATATGACAACAATCAGAAGGACAAGATACATGTTGCAGTAGCTGATAAACAAGCTGAAAAGCAAGTTACGCCCATATATGTGCCAGGTAAATTATTTGGTATAACTGTTACTATACTTTTTGATAATGGAGCTACTGAATGCTTTATTTCTAGTAAATTAGATGCAAAAATAAAAACAAAATCTATAATAATGGAAAAATATTAGACTGTACATTATGGAAATAATGTTGTCCATACTGTTAGTAAATGCCTTTTTGGAGTAGTCCTAAAATTACCTAGTTTCTCCACTAAAGTAGATCTTTATGTTGCTCCTTTGGGGTCATATTATGTCATAATAGGTGTTAAGTGGCTTGCTGATCATAAAGAAAAAATTGATTATTTTGAAAAACACATTAGTTTTCTTGATGATCTGTAGAAAATAGTAGACATCTAAGGGGTAAAATGAGAAATTTCAGTTAGAAAATTTTCAGTTATACAACTTAAAAAGGCCAAAGAAAAGGCTACACTTTCTATGCAGTAAAAATTTCTGAAACAGCTGAACGGGATAGTGATTTCTTGGAAAATTTTCCTTTGTTAAGAGAATTCAACGATGTGTTTCTAGAAGAACTACCCAGTCTTCCACCCAAATGAGAGTTTCACTTCACGATTGAAATCAAACTAGGAACTGAGCCTTTTTCCAAGGCACCTTATCAAATGACTACCATTGAAATGGTATAACTTAAGGCACAATTACAAGAATTATTGTCTAAGGGTTTGATAAGACTGAGTATCTCTCCATGGGGAGCACCGGTAATTTTTGTGAAAAAGAAAGATGGAACACTTAGACTATGTATCGATAATATGATGTTAAACAAAGCAACAATCAAAAATAGATATCCACTTCCTAGAATTGATGATTTGTTTGATCATATGCGTGGTGCATAAGTATATTCTAAGATAGATCTTCATTTTGGGTATCACCAATTAAGATTCAAATATGAAGATATTCATAAAACAATCTTTAGAACAAGGTATGGATATTATGAATTTATAGTTTTACCTTTCGGTTTGAGAAATGCACCTATAGATTTTATGAATTTAATGAATAATATCTTTCAAGAGTACCTAGATAATTTTTTACTTGTATTCTTGGATGATATTATTATCTATTCTAAAAGCATTGATGAGCATCATGAGCATTTGAAAATAGTACTTAAAATCTTAAGAAAGAGAAGATTGTATGATAAGTTGTCCAAATGTTCTTTTTATGAAACAAAAGTGCACTACTTAGGACATTTCATAAGTAAGGATGGAATAACAGTTGATCCTTCCCACATTAGTGGCATGAGAGATGTTTTCCATCTTCTCACCTATGAAATCCCACCAAAATTTGAATTTGAATGACTTGGAGTGTAGCCCACATCAACAAATTTTAGATAAGACAAACTACACCCTATTCTGATTCCTATAGTAGAAGTTATAATTATATGAAGTCTACAGGTTTCTTAGATACAAAATGACACGTGACATGCATATAATGGCCAAATAGTTTGCCAACTATATACCTGTTTTTTGTTTTTGCCACATGTCACTCATTAATTTGTTGCCAAGATTTGGTGCCTAGTTGGCGCACTTTGATTGGTTGCATGTATCACACTCAATATCAGACAGATACCATGTGGCACTGAAGAAGGTGTGCAGATGCTCATGGAACTAAAAGGCATGGAAGGATAACAAAGAATAAGTCTACAAAATTAATGGGCATAGGGGAAATGGATAAATACTTGTAAAAGACAAGTACACAGGGATGGCATGAGTAGGAAAGAAGTAAAAAATGCATAGGGAATGCAAGAAGAACTTAGCCAAGTATGGAAAAGCAAGTCTAAGGTGCATGCACATGGTGCATAAGCTATTGGGAAGGAAGTGAATTAGAAGAGAGTGGGCACAAAGGAAAATGAAAATTTGTAGGAAAAGGATAAGGAAATATGGGAAGTGCAAGAAAGGAGGAGTGTGCAAGGGCAAGTGAGGAGTGGAAGCTGAGAAATTGTGCAAAGGGGATAGCTAAAGTGCACACAACTTATAATATATAAATTTAGAGCCAGGATGGGTATGTAAGATGTCAAAAAAACTAGGGAAGTTATTTTAAACAACAGTTTGGTGACTTTCAGGGCCATCTTCCTGCTAGATAAAGGAGATTAGTATTATGGAGCATCCATTTAGCATGGATTCTATATGTAAACACGAATTCTGATCTATAATGATGAAGAAAATCCCTTGAAATAACGTGAAGAAATTTTTAAAATCTATTATGAATTTTGCAAAACTACTGAGACTGTTGGAAGATGAATGGCATCCTATAAATAAAAAAAGAGCATGCACAATAATCATGCAAGAAGAAATAAATATGTACAAACAAAAAAATGTGCATACAACGCACTTGGAGGAATTGAAGCTACTCTAATATGTATGAAATGATGTAAAAAAATTAATGAAAAAGTTTTAGATAGATCCCATTGAATGAGATCGGTATCGTGCCTCCGTCAAGATGAGACAACTTGAAGGAGTTGGCCTCCTTGCAAGAATTTATGATGTATGGGCCACTCCAAAGTGCATCAAACTTTGAATGGTACCCTGTTTTGGATCTGGCAACATCCCATTTTAAGACTAAATCACCATATTTGAAATCTTGAGGCCTTGCATTTTTTTTTGAACCATTTTTTTGTAGATTGTTGATGTTGTGAGAGTAGTGGAACACTTGTCCTCCTTGTCTTGACAAGTTCATTACTGACTTGTTTAAATTCATTCTATTAATGAGACTTCATAGCTGTGAATGAGAAGATGATAAAATGATTATATTCTCCATCTTAATGGTCATCGAGCTTTGATGAATTCCCCTTAAGTTATAAAATAATGAATGTATACTTAACATTAATTCATAAGTGCATTTCCTCCTCAAGTTCAAGTCTGTACTAATCCTTGTAATAGTCAGTGCTCCTCATGTGTGGAACAATACAATGTGTAAGGAGAATGGAAAGAAGTGGAGAAGGTGAAGATTTAATACAACATCTTATAACACCTAGTAATGTGGTTGTTGCACTCATGATAGTTGGAACATGGTAAGAAAACTAAGATAAACGTATACTCACTTGTATAAAAGAGAAAACTTATGTAATGGTCAGAAAAGGAAGTTTGTAGAGTTTAACTCAATTTTTATGAGCTTGTAAATAACTATTAGATGGTTGACAATATTTTTTTTCCATAGTTTCATGAGGATTCATGATAGCTGAGGTAATGAAGGAAGTGTGAAACTAAACATGAAAAGGAAATGTTTGCTCTTTTGGCAGTTTGTGTCTTTTCTTTTGGTCTCCTTGGTTTGAGTTGAAAGGTGAAGGAAGACACAAAGGTGATAATGTTAAGTGTAAATGACATGGAACAAGGGTAGGATTATGTACATATATGCTCCATGGTGTATGAAATAATTCTTGTTGTAGAGAGAGGTATAAGAGTGTGTTGATTTGTGGAGATAGGTGGAAATGAAGTAAAGAGTTGAATTAGTGATCAAAATGTGTTGATGTAAGTAAATAAATTTAAATGATAAAAAACTCTTTGATTGAAAGTTTGATTTGTTGCTTAGAAATTTGGGAGTGGGTGCTTCAATTGCAAGTAGATGCTTCAATTGCAAAATAATCAAGTGGGTTCTTGGATTTACATTAGAGTGGGTGTTTCAAGATCATTGTAATTGCTATAGGACATTTATCCTTGATATTTCTTTGATTTATGTGGGTTTTCTCCCTTATTGGGGTTTTCACCTTATTTCTTGTGTTCTCATGTGTTTATTCCTTCTCTTTCTATAATTTCATGTATTTTCCAATTAATTGGTTGAAAAGGATGATAATGAATATTATGTTGATAATTTAATTCCATGTTCGTAAATTTTAAGAGGCACTGATTCACCCCTCCCCTCTCAGTTCCTGATTGTTCAACAGTTGGTATCAGAGTAGGTACCTTTTGGAGAAAGCCTAACCACTTCATGGAAATATTTCTTACACAACACATGGACAACAATCAAGCATAAAGTGGTCTCCCCATGAAAAGGTCACCTCTTTTCAGTGGAGCTAACTATACCTATTGGAGTTTCAGGATGAGTGTATACCTTCAGTCTCTTGTACATGATATATGGAAAGTAGTTGAGCATGGCTACACCATTCCTAATACACCTATCACTTCAGTAGTTGACAAGCAAGATCAAGAGAACAACTCAAGAGATATGAATGATATCATTTGTGGGTTATCTGAGATAGATTTTGTGAAGGTCATGTACTCTAAAACAATTAAGGATATGTGGGAAAAACTAAAGAACATATATGTGGGAGATAAAAAAGTAAAATTTTCCAAATTTTATACCTATAGAACACAATTTTAAAGCGTAAAAATGAATGAGGATGAAATCATTGCTTCTTATCTACAAAGGGTGAATGAGGCTAGGTGAAAATCAAGAGGAATATGTGATTATTAAAGGGTACTAAGGTCCGCGAATCCAAAATATAATGGAAAATTTTTAGTTGTGGAGGAATCTCATGACATAAATAAGATAAAATTAGATGATATTTATGACATCATAGGTGCATGTGAATTAAAACCTTGGGAGAAAAATCAGGTGAGAAAGAAGTTGCACTCAAAGTTGACAAGGAAATACACCCAAAGAAAAATATGCATGATTATACCTAGATGATGAGAAGATAGAGGCCATGTTTGTGAGAAAACTCATAAAAGGCTCAGATATATAAGGGAAAATTACCCTTTAAACGTTTCAATTGTGTCCAAGTAGGTCACTTTACATCAAATTTTCCTCACAAGAAAAAATATGAGAAAGATGAACATGAAGAAAAAGGTAAGAGGCATAGCAAGAATAAAAATAACTTCAAGAGAGAAGGAAAGATGAATTTCTTAAAAAAAACACTTTTACACCGAGGAGGATTCAAGTCCAACTGAATCAAGTGACACCAATAGCTCTGGAAGTGATAAGGATGAATCTTATAATAAAACCTTGTTCATGGCCATTGAAACATCTCATGAAAGCAACTATAAAGGAAATAATCATATTGAATTTGAAGAATTAGGTGAAGAAGGTGTTGTGGTAGACCTTGAAGCTAACTTGGTGAGTTCTCTTGAAGATTTGTAGTTGTTTAGAAGGAAGAACCACAAGTTAAGATCCAAGATGAAGGACTATGAGGAGAAAATTAGTATTTATGAAAAGAGACTCGGTATGAAGGAGAGAGAGAGGAGGAAGATGAATTCAAGGAACTAGAAGATTAACTAGAGTTGATATCAGTATCATTCACATCTAAAAAAGAATAGTGTCCAAGAATCAAGTTGGAAATGGAAAATCTCAAGAATGAGATAGATTAAATGTCAAGTAAGGTGCATTTTTTTATGAAGTTTAACAAAATAACACATGATCTAGCTGATCTTCTAAGAAGCCATAGAAATTTAAGTGATAAGTCAGGTTTAGGATACAAAGAAGAAAACAAGTATGTTGGAATAGAAGAAAAGAAAAATAAAAATAATTCTCTAGAATCATCTTACACCACCAACAATAATATCAAAAATGATACCAAGAGATGGACCAAGCCTCTCAGAAACTCTCATACAATTAGGTACTATCACTCTTTTTATGGTTATTTTTTCTCATGCAACATGTTTTGTCATAAAGATAGGAAATGTAGAAAAAATGGAAAAGGTCATGAAATGCATTATAATTCACAAAATATGAGAAGGGAAGAGGGTGTATTTTTCTATAACTATGAAAATATTAGACACATAACAAAGTCTTATAATAATAAACCTCTAATAAAATATAGAAATATATATGTAGTTAAATCAAATCCTACTAAAAAGGAATAACAAACTATGATAGCCCAAACAACGTTTCATTTTCAAGATGAGGGAAACATATGGTATCTTGATAGTGGATTCTCAAGTCACATGATAGGTGATAAGAACAAGTTCATATCCTTGACTAAGAATGCCTCATGAGCTTGTAGAGTTTGAGACAACAACTCATCTAAAATTGTTTGAAAAGGCTCATTAAGCCTAGAAAATGGAAAATCAGTCACTAAAAATGTTCTATATGTAGAAGGTATCAAGAACAATATCTTAAGTGTCAGCCAAATGTGAAAGCAAGGGTACACTTTAGTTTTACATGACAAAGGGTGTGATATTAGAGAAAGAAAATCAAGCAAGAAGATTTGTAAATAAAAGAGAACCAAGAATAACATGTATGTGCTAATGGAAGTCCACAAAGAAAAGTGATTTACAACTAAGAAAAATTACACTAGGCTTTGGTATATAAGGCTAGGGAACTTAAAATTTGAAAACATTGGCAAAATAAGCTCAAAACGATGTGTTAGAAACATGTCAAAAATCATCAAACCATATGATTCACTTTGTAAATCTTTCTTATATGGGAACCAAACTAGGAAAATATTCAATTCACATGGATATTCCACATCAATGCCATTAGAAATGATACACACTGATCTTGTTGGATAGATAAGAACTGCAAAAATCTAAGGAGATGAGTATTTTATGCTACTGATTAATTACTATACTAGGATGACTTGGGTTACATGCCTGAAAGAAAAATCAGAAGCATTATAAATATTCAAAACATTCAAAGCCTTAGTTGATAATGAAAAGAATTCAATGATCAAACGCTTAAAATCATATAGGGGTGGCGAGTTTTTCTCTAATGAGTTTGAATTTTTTTATGAAGAACATGGAATAATGAGGCTGTTTTTCAGTAGCAAGGACACCTCAAAAAATGGGGTGGTTGAGAAAATGAATAGAACAGTTCAAGAGATAGCTACAACAATGTTGAATGAGTCCAAACTTTCATATTGTTATTAGAGAGAGTCGGTTTCTATAGGTGTATACATCATGAATAGGACAAAAATAAGAGTGAATAACAATAAGACACTAAATGAGCTTTGGAGAGACAAGCCAGCAAATGTAAAGAATTTTATAGTGTTTGGGAATAAATGTTATGTCAAGAGAGACGAGGAAAATCTAGGAAAGTTTGATTCTATATGTCATGAAGGAATATTTCTAGGATACTCTAGAGTAAGTGAATCATATTAGTGCTATAATAAAATGCTCCAAAAGATAGTAGAAGGTACTAATTTGAGTTTTGATTAGTCCTATCCCTTAAAGATAAAAATACAACCCAAAAATGATGGAGAAGATGTAGAAGATAAATTTCCATGCATAGAAGTACAAGAAGATATTAAATATGAAGAAAAAACTCATGAAGAAGTAGATGAAGGATAAGAGAGACTAGACATAAAAAAACGTTCAAGGAAGATAAAAAAAGATCACCAGCTAATTATATTATTGCAAACAATAATGTAGAAATAATCACAAGATGAAAGTTGAAAAACTTGAAAACTCATGAGAACATAGCTCTCCTATCCATAGTAGATCCCAAGAATGTTAAAGAAGCTAGTAAAGATCAACATTGGGTGGATGAAATGAATGAAGAATTAGATCAAATAGAGAAAAATGAAACTTGCAAGTTTGTTTGTAGACCCAAGGACAAGAATGTGATTAGAACAAAGTGGGTTTTTAGAAATAAACTAAATGAAAAAGGTGAAGTTACCAAAACCAAGGCAAGATTAGTATGAAAAGGGTATGCCCAAATGGAAGGAATTGATTTTGATGAAACTATTACATGAGTATCAAATATGGAAGCAATCAGATTGTTCTTGTCCTATGTAGCATAGAAGAAGTTCAAAATATACCAAATGGATGTTAAGTTAGCTTTCCTGAATAGTCACCTAAATGAAGAATTTTGTATTGAACAACCGAATGGTTTTTCCCTCACAGAAGATAAATACTATGTATGCAAGTTGAAGAAGGCTCTGTATGGTCTCAAACAAGCTCCTAGAGTTTAGTATATACAGTTAGATAGATATTTAGTTATTCAAGGTTTTAGAAGGGGAGCAAATGACAATAACCTATACATAAAGGAAGAATAAGTCCAATTTCTGATTATTGTTGTATATAGGGAAGACATAATATTTGCAAGAGACAATGAGAGGATGACACATGCATTCTTTGATGTCATGAGGGAATAATTTGAGATGTTAATGCTTGGATACCTATCCTTCTTCATGGGACTAGAAAATAAACCAATCAGAGAAAGGAATCTTCAGATCTCAATCCAAGTATGTTAAGGAGATGCTTAGGATATTTAACATGGAAAATTGTAGACTAGTAGGGACACCTATGATCATGGGATGTAAGATAAGTAAATAGGAAAACTCACCAAAAGTTGATAAAACCTTGTATAGGTCTATGATTGGAAACCTATTATAATATACTACTTATAGGATATATATAGTGCTTTCGTTGGGATATTTCAAGAAGAACTAGTTGGAGCTCAAACTTGCAACCATCTCAAATTAGGTTAAAATGAGTTGTTGAGGTAACAATGGGACTATCTCCAAGTTATGGGACCAAGTTAACAGACCTCCAGAGAAGGTTGGTCGCTCTATCTATTTCTACTACTACTATTTCTCTGAATGCAAAAATGGAAAACCTAAGATAAACATGCCAAGTGAACATGGATAGAAGGAGAACATGAAAATGGAAGTACTAAACTAAGAGAGGTGATTGTGTCAGAAAAAAGGGGAATGAACACAATCAGTTTTGAGTGAAAAGGAAGAGAAACAAACACAGAAAGGATAGGCACGTGTATCACAATCTGCAACACATCTACATGTTCTTTCTCATGAAGCACAATCAGAAAATGAGATGTAAGGGACTTTAGAAAACACATCATACACACAACATGAAGGAAAGGTAAAAAATAAGAATATAGACAAGCTTAGGCAGAACATACCCACAAAACAATGTTTCTATTACTTCTTGAGATGCAAAATCTATTACAATCAAATAAGAGGCCAATATCCACATGCATAGACTAGACCTAAAGGCCTACAACTCAAAATTCAAGGTAATGCATAAGTAGTGCACTTGCAAACTGAAGTAATCCAACCATTACAAAGGGCAAGGCTTTGCAATATATAGAAGAAATGAGGGAAGAGGAGGAGAAGGAGGGAAAATATGATTTGAAAACTCAACCACCAAAAACCAGTAACGAATGCCTAAAAATCTGTCAAATGTGATTACCTATGTCTGTTTGGTGTGTAGGAGAAGGAAGGAGGTGAGATATAAATCAAATCAAGTGGTTAGAGCAATCAAATCTTGCATTAATGGTGAGGGATGTTTTATAGCTTCTCACCTACCTATTCCCACCCAAATTTGAATTAGAGTGATCTGGAGTGTAGCCCACGTCAACAAATGTTTTTTCATTTTCTACCACATGTCATGCCTCAATTAGTTGTAAGGATTTAGTGCCATGTTGGAAAGCTTTGATAGGATGCGTGTATCATACTCAATGTCTGACATATGCCACGTAGCACAGTCGATGACACAAAAGAAGGTGTGAATGCACATGATAAGGAGAGGTGCGGGTAAATAGTAAAGGGATGATACGTAAAATTTAGTAAGATTAGAGGAAATGGAAGGAAGTATTGCAAGAGAAAAGTATGGATGAGGGCGCAATCATCACATGGTAATGCACGACAACAAGAAGATGAGTGTGCAAGCATGCTAGGAACCTTACTAATTTGGGAAGTAAGCTCATGACACATGTGAGGGGTGCATAAACTACTAGGAGGAAGGAAAATGTGTAGGAGGAGTGTGTAATGGAAAATGGAACATATGCTGGAAAAGGATAAGGAAAGATGGAAGGTGCAGAAGTAAGGGATAATGTGTGTGAGCATGTGAGGAACCGCAAACTGGAAAATATGTCAAGGGAACCAATGAAGTACGTGTAACCTACAATATGGAACTTCAGATCCAAAATGAGAATTCAAGTTGTAGAAATAACTAGGGGAGTTATTTTTGGACAACAATTTCGTGAATTTTGGGGCCATCTTCTTACTATATGAAGGGGATCATTATCCTAGAGCGTCCATTGGGCATGGAGTCTACTTGAAATCATGAATTTTGATATCGTAAATTTGAAGATTTTCCCCTAAAGTCACTTGAAGAACATTTTGAACTCTATCTTGAATCCTACAAAACTACTAAAAGAATCAATGAACTGAACTAGTACCCTAGAAGCAAAAGAAGAGCGCGAGCAGGAGATAGACAAGAAGAAAGAACTATGTAGAAGAAGAATAATTTTCCCGCTCTTGGCCATTGTGGTTTTTTTTGTCATTGATGTTAACCCCCATTGATGTAAAAGGGTTTCATATATCCATGTCAGTCCCCATATGATTTTATTCAATTGTCATGCATGAATGATGTGTGGTTTGGTGAGTTCAACAGTGTTCTAGTGCATGGTTGAGTATGCCTAGCCATGGTTTGAGTCTTCCCAAGCTGTTTAAAGTGTTTCATAAGGTCATACATGGTCCATATGATGTTTCATGAGTATACATGGGTCTGTAGTGAGTTAGTATGGTCATATCATGGTTGAGACAGTTCATTTCAGGCATGCTTCTACCCCTGGATCATCCAGAATGAAGTAAAGGTATGAGATTTAGACAAGATATTTCTTGTTAAAGTATGGTAGTAGTATGGTGTTAGTGTACCTGATGTGTATGGTGATTTTTTCATCAGAATTCAGAATATAGATGCATATTTGAGGTCCTTGGGAAGATATAATTGAGAAACTAGTAGTTTAACACATGTAATTCATTGTGGGTGGATATTTTGAGAGATATTTGAGCTAGGTGGAAAGCATAAGAAGTTATATAATTTTGGCATGCTTCTTTAAGAGAATTTTTAGGTCATTCTGAAGAAGGAATTGTAATTTATGCAAGTTTTGGCAAAATGAAGTAAGAAACAATGTGAGTTAATAACAAAAGTTGACCTTCTTATGCTCATTGTGTATTGTTTTCTTTACCTGGAGACCTGGGATCTTAGGCATAGATTATTAGGTGAGTTATTAAACTTTCAAAAAATAATTAGGTTGTTTGATCCTCGCGATTTTATGAATGATCATTAAGAAGCCAAGTTGGTTTGAAACCCTAGCTAAACCCTAGCTAGGAGTAGTTTGCATAAAGTTGAGTATATCAACCCAATTTTGATTAGTTATGAAAATTTTATGATTTTATGTTGTATAGGACTCTTATAGATTTCCAAAAAGGTATGTTTGAGTTTGTGACCATATGTGAGACCCACCTAAAAATATAATTTTATGAACAAGAAGGTTTAAGGAAAAGATGGTCCAAAGGAGTAGCATGAAAAATTCATGTTAATGATTATTTTGAGATAATATTGATTTCCAAGAAGTTTCAAGACATGATTATGCAATTACATGGTGTGTTGAGGTCTAAACATGTTGACTTGTCAAACAGCAGTTTTGGGGTCTCAAATAGTAGGGTCCAGTGTTTTGGCTATAACCTGAGCTATAAGTGGAATTTTGAGGTGATTAAAGTTTTTTTGGAAATTAAATTCATATATATTTCTATTGATATATATCTTTCCTCATGATAATGTTATTTTATAGGATTTCTAAGGCATTCTTTCAACAAGCCGGTTTTTGGCAATTTAGGACAAGATCTATTTTTGTGGAAGCTTGATGTTGTTTAAAGCATGGAATTGATTGGGTGATGTTTCCTATCACATGGAATGTTAAGAGGTTTTATTATTTTATCAAATGAATCCATTTTTAATATCTTGAATTTATTTATAATTTATTTTATGAGCTAATATTTGGAAACAATGTTTTTGGCAAGTTAATCTAGTGAAGTAAAATGTTTCTATGGTTTGAATAAAAGGATGTTTCATGACTTATAGCTTCCCTATTATTGTTTTAAAAGTTCTTAAATTTCCTTTTATTGTTCACATGGCATGATTTTCTTTATTAAAAGTGATTTTGTGATCAGATTAACTTTCCAGGGTGTTCAAGGGTGCAAGAAATAATTATTTTGAAGTTTGTAAAGGGAACTGGGCCAAGTAAACAAAATAATTTGATTGATTGAGATAAATTTAGACCATGTATGAATTTTTTTTTACTAAGGGCAAATAGTTTTGAAGGGAATATACCCTGAATACAAAAGGGCTCAAAAGCCAGATAGAAAAGATTAAAGAAGTAGCCCAGAGAAGGGCAGAATAGACAACCAAGGAAGGCTCAACAGCCAAATACTACAATTAAGGCGAAAACAAGATCTAAACGTACAAAGATCTAGAGAAAAGAAGGAAAGAACAAAAAGGAACCAAAAGAGAAATAGCATAAGGAGCCCCACCGCAAAACAGCTCCAGAACCGCCCGATGACAGCCACATCGCATCCAAAAACAACACCACTACAGCCCTTTACTTGATGGCTCTGTCAATTTTGGTTTTGATAGCCTACAGTGACATGAAGAAGGCAATGGCAGTGTCCTGAGAGGGGTCTTGAAGATCAGCTTGGTCAATTGCAATGTCCCTTTTCTCTTTAGCACCCCATATATCCTCATTGATCCCACTTAAACTGCAAACATTGTGGACATGTTGCTCAATGAAGTTGTAAATACTTTTGAGGGCAGACAATATGCAGTCATTTCGGCTTTTAGCATTCCCCAATCTGAATTATTAATGATGTATTAATGGTTATGGGTCATTTAAAAATTATGGTAGTAATGTTAGGGCATTTTTATTGATGTTCATATGGGGTTTCGAGCCAGTTTTGGCATATATAATCAGGGTTTTAGATAGGCTGACCTATGTGGATCATATGAAACTATTGTAATTCAAAATTATGAATTTTATAGAGATTTATGGGTCAAAATTATTATGAGGTACCTACCTATTTTGGGTTAGAAGGAAGAAAAGCATATTAAAGTGCTTGTTTGGCTCGTTTTTGAGCTATTGCTCTTGGAGGGAAGGTGTGTGACCTAGAGGAAGACATTTTGCAGGTATGAGATAATTTTTATAAGGTTGATAAAAATCATGAAATGTTTAATAGTTTTTTAATACATGATAGTAGGAGGATAGAGAAAAGAAAAGTGCAGAAAGAGCAAGAATATGAGAGATTGAAGACCTAGTGTGTGAGCTAGGGTTTGTGAGCATAATTTTTTATCTCCATTAGTTGTGGAAGAAGGAAAATAAGAGATCAGATATATTCAAGTTTCTGAGTTGGTTCTTGGTCATCCTTAGGGGGTTATATCCTCCTTATGGAGTTAGTGCTTCACTAAATTATCAGTTGGTACTCCTTGTAGGGTTGGTGCTCATTGTGGAGTTTGTGCCTCACTAAATTAGGGGTTGGTACAACTTGTGAAATTTTTGCTTCACTAAATTACTTTAATTTGTGTAATATAAGTATATTTTCAATGGGTTTTCTTCCCCATGAGAGTTTCCCACTTAATTTTAGTTTCTTGTGTATTCTCTTGTTCTTGATCTTACTTATGGTTGTTTATATGATTAAGTTAACATATATATGGTACGTGGTTAAATGAATGGATGCATGAATGGTATCATATAATAAATGATAAATGAATTAAAAAATTTATGATTGATTCACCCCCCTCTCAGTCCCTTGTGCTTCTAGAAACTAGTATGAGAGCAGGTCCTTGAGAAGCAAGCCTAATCACTTGAAGGAGATCCTTTGAAGCACAAATGGGTAAGTCAGGTGATATTTGGATGAGAAAGTATGATATTTTTTTGTCTTTAACTTTTGGAAAACAAGAGGTAATGAGTAAAATGGAGAAATATCATGATCTATCAATTAAGGGTTTGAAATATCAAATGGAAATTTTATTTAATGCTCTAAAAGAGAAAGATGATGTTTGTTTCAGGTATGAAGACAAATTGAAATCCCTAAAAGAAAATTTAGAGAATTCTTCTACTAGGTTGAAGATTTATGAGAGACTTGAGAAGAGCTTTAAAGCTCTTGATGATGTTCTAAAAGGTCAAAAGGCCATAGATGACAAAACAAGCCTAGGGTTTGAAGGAAAGAATGATGATGAAGTTGGTCTAAGTATAAAATCAACTGAGAAGGTGACCAAAAGGGAAGATCCAAGAAGGTCTAACTCAGTTAGACAACCTAATGCTATGAGGTATTGCTCTTTATTCAATGGATATTGTTTTATTTTCCATGATTTTGGTCATAGATCTAGAAATTGCAAAAAGAGGGCTCTAAGGAAGGAAGTAGGTGTATTTAATGGTGAATTATTTTCATGTTATGAATATGGTCATAAATCCAAAAATTGTCATTGGAACTTGAATGTGTTTGAGCCTAAGAGAAAGGAAAATGTTGTTTGTTTCAATTACTAATAATTAGTTCATATTGCAATATTTTTCCAAAAAAAGAAGAGGTTTATTGCAAGGTATAATCCAAATAACAAGAAGGAGGTTGTTAAAGTAAAGAAGGTCATAAAAATTGATAATCAACCTAATATGAAGCATATGAAATTTGTCTAGGAGGATTACAATGCTAACAAGGTTAAATACAAGGTCTTAAAGTCTAAGCCATTTCAAGGGAGTATGTTTTCTCTTGTTGAAGAAGACTACATGTATTTGACTAGATTTCAAGCCCATGTGCATGACAAGTTGAATAAATTTGGACTCTAGGATACCTCTAGAGTGATAAGTTATGAAAAGTGACTCCTCCCCTATATTTTTTAGTTCTTGCACTTATTAGGTGTCTGTGTTTGCATAAGTATGTCATTCTTCTTTTCCTTTAAGTTATTTTTGTCATGGTTAAGGTCTGGTGTTTGTAGAATCTATAGTCATGCTTCATAAATGTATTCATGGGATGTGTTCTCAGTGTGTTTTAGTCTAATTTTTTAACTCTTTATCACTATTTATATTGTCTGAGCTCTCAAGAAGTCTATGTAGCCTTGTTTGATCTTATCTATCTTCCTTGAGTTTTCTTTAAAAAATCCAAAATGATGAATGTGTATTCCTTCATCAAGAAAACAAATCAAAGTTAGTGGACTTGGTTTAATTCAAATCTGAGTTGTATTTTCATTAGTGTGAGAAAGCTCCTAAGGTGTCAAAATATGAAGAATATGCTAGTGCCTCATTCCACTTGTTATGCTATTTAAATCATGTGATATTAAATGATCAAGGTGAAAGGTATTCATGTCAAGAGTTGTGTCTAAATAATGTTTCTCTGTGTCTCAGTCTATGTTTGTGGAGTTTGTGTCATATCATGGTATAGTTGTGTGTATTACTAAATATTTGTGTCTTATCAAAGGAAGATGTGTCCATGATGATGTCCAAAGGTCTTTCAAGTCATGATTGCATCATTTGAGGCGATCTTATGCTCTGAGTTAGTATTCTTAAGATTATAAAGTGTCTCATCAAGGGGGGGTTATGTTTTAGGACTAATAAGACATCATATGCAACATCAAAGTTTGTCAATGTTCAAATTATATGGTTATCAAGGTGTCAAGATGTTCTTTGTCATGTGAATTAATCCAAATGGTTAAGATACTCTTACCAAAGTTGTATTATGTACAATAAGTGAATTAAGTACTATGTGGTTGTGTCATATTATCTTGAAGCTGTGAAGAGGTCCTGATTTGAATACACAAACAATTTACAAACTTTCAAAGGATGTCGTATTTACTTTGATTCCGAGTTTGTTGTTATGTCACCTTGAATTTCTTGCAAATGTGTCAAAGGTTAAAAGGACGGAGTTGCAGACCCTCTGTGTTTGAAATCTATTATTGTAAAAATAAATTTGAGTCAAATTCAGCTTTCTCTTTTTGTCACATGTGAAGTAAGAAATGGTCAATTGGTCTTTTTTCTGAGTCTATAAGGTCTGATGGTAAAGATTGTGTCTTGTTTCTAGTAGTTTTGGAAAAATTCCTCTTTCATCTCACTTGTTATTAAAAATTTGATTCTAAAAGCTCAAGTACCAGGTCTATGAAAGGTCTAAATAAAATTTTTACAGTGGGTAAAGATTGTTAAGTTAATTTGTGAGTCCATTGTGTTCATCAGTATGAAATTCAAGTTTTTAAACATGAGAAAAGGATGTATCCAAGTAGTGTGAAGGAGCTTCAGGAGTCAATATACAAAAGAAGCTAAGAATAAAAAACATATAGTAGTTGAAGTTTGTTTATATTATTCTACACTCTAATGCCTTCATGTTCTCTTACAAGTAAAGAACTACCAGTAAAATCACTGACAGTATAGTCACTTTTTCAAGGCTCAGAAACAAGTGAAGGAGGAAAAATGACATGTTTTTGTAAGCACAGATGCATAAATTGAAGAGCTACAAGTGTAGACACCAAGTTTAGGTAAAACTCACCCTTTACCCCACATGTATATTAATTTAATTACCCACAATTAAATTAATGCCCTTTATCACAATATTCATTATTTAATTACCTTAATTAAAAATAATTTCCGCCTCACCTAGACATCTCACCCCACCACCTCACCTAGACACCTCATCACAAACCTATTCTTAGCATATTTCCCTTTTACTACGACTCAATATTCACTCACCATAAGTAACTAAGACTTATTCCTACCTACCTTAATTAACTAAGACTTAGTTCAACCCTAAAATCACATGCCTATTCTTCCTCTAACCAAATTCCCGCTTATCTAAGCGCAACATTCCATTTTGATTTCTGAGAATAAATAGACCTAGCCAAAAAGATGGCCAAGATCTGTCAATTTTAGTAAACCTAGGATTTCCCACCTTAACTGATGCCGATCAACCCTAAACCAATGCCGGTCACCCTAAACCATCATTGGTTACCATATATTCATTTTGGTATCCTTTTTTGAGAGGTTGGAAGAATTATTCAAGCCTAGAAGAAGAGTGATCTACATGCAAGAACGCACCAGAGCACTCGTGCACATCTAGAAACCCTAAACCTACCACCAAGAACTGATCTGAAAGGAAAGCATTCATGAAAATATCCCAGGAAGCATAACTATGACATTAACCACTGGTTACATGTATTAACCATCACCTCCATCTAACAACTAGGTCTAGAAACACCAATATGTACCTTTAGATTTGCACCTTCCCATTTTTATTTAGATTAGTTTCTTCATATATGTTGGAGAGTTCTAGTTTCCCTTACATCCCATCACCTCTCACCTCCCTATCAATCCCTCCACCCAATCACCTACAACCTTTTAACCCCCCATACTTGACTCTAGAAACCTCTGACTATGCCTAACATTTACATGTACCTCCCCATTACCTATTCATTCTATGGGAAATATTAGAGAATCACCAAAACCCACCTTCACTAAGTTTCCATCAGCCTGACCCTACCGATGCCGGTTAACCTGAACCATCATTTGTTTCCCCTCAACCGACATTAGTCATACCATACTGACATCGGTATCTATGTCTGGAAAACCTACCTATAACAACAACCTCATACCTTTCACCCAAATAACCTAAATAACCTAAAGATTGACCCTGACCTATCCCCACCACTTTATTTACCTTTCTAACTTCCAAATCTGATCATAACCTATCATGTTAGATTAGATTGGTTTATTTTACTTGCATGGGATACCTAAATCATATCAACTACAATAGGAAATTATTGGTTCATATTACTTTTTGCATTAAGTTGTTTTAAACAGTGGATTAACATCCATTTAGGAAGTAGCACACTTCCCGGATCTAGCATACGCTAGGCAGTCCACTGACATATATTGTTTAATATTCCTTTTGTGGTCTTGTTTGTATTCACAAGTAGTTCCTCATAGAAAAAAGGAAGCTCTCGCAATTAGCATTGGATTGGGAAATTAGAAGGTGTGCACTCTACCTTCCATCTTCACTGATATTTATTCCTCCTCGCCCTTACCTTATCTATTTTTCTCTTACGTATGCACAATATTCAGTGAAAGAGTCACATCCTCTTCACTATATGGTTCATGTATCATACATGTACGTACAAATAAATCCTAACTACCTTCACAAAGCTCAAACAAACATTAGATGAAGTAAATAATTCATATGATTGATTTAGAAAGACCTTGGTAGTCACCATAATGTGATTTACACTGAGCACTGTACTATATTTTAGGCTCTATGTAGTTCTTGTGAGTGTTTGATTTGAATTGTGTCCCTTTAAGCTATTTTATCTTATTCCAGTCACACCAATATAATGAGATACAACTAATTTTCCCCCCAAGATGAAAGTGTGAAATAGAATTTATAATAATTCCTCCTATGCATTAAATAATGTATCACAAAATGTAATACTTGAGTGTTTCTCTTGTAGATTGTAGATAGAGAGTGATAGCCCAAAATGTATTACCTTTAATAATAGTTAGTAAGTTATGTATATATTTGACTTCCTTATTTTAAATTCCACAATTAGTGACACAAAAATATGACCTAGATCATGAAATAAAGATAAGAAAATACCTAAAATAGAGAAGAATATGACAAGTTGGAAAATAAGGTAAGATGGACAAAAATACCCAGAAGGGACACTAGTGCCAAGAAATAGAAAACAAATCCAATAATAGGGACACGGATCCTTATAATATGACAAAAATATATACATGCAAGTAGTAAGAGGTAAAGTCATAATTAAAGTTAGTCAAAACCATTAAAGAAGACTAAGAAAAGGTCCGTCACCAGTTTCTAATCTTCGTACATGGAAATCATGCATATAAAAACAAACTAGAGGCATGATGTAATTGGAATAAGAGCATATTTTTTATCTACACCATTTTACGGCATCATTCAAGGCATACATGTTTACTAAACTAAGAATATGTCTATCAAAATAAAATAGTGTCCACACAACCCAATGAGATAGGTCAACACCCAAGGACATGACATTCTTTGATAGATCCAGTGTAAGCATCATGATGACCCCTCCATGACTAGATTCTTGATTGGAATTCGATAAATAACACTTTTCCAAATAGTTTGAGTAGTATATTGAAGGAGAAACCAAATTTTTGTAACTTCTTACATGCATAAAACTTTCTTATTAAAAAATTAATATGATTTTCCCTGACTATGTATTGATGAGCTAGTTCACTAAGCCCTCATATATTGCAAGAAAAAAAATAATTGGGTCACATTGGGTGCAAGGATCCCTCACCATCTATAACTTCAAGGGAAATAAAATTATTATCATAGGTAATAATAAATGGTCAGGTGGCATAAAATCAACCAGTTGAAAGGGTAACTATTTATCTTAGAAATACTCACCATCTTCATAACGACATGGATTGCAAGATTAGAAGAACATGATTTTGGGTTGAGTGCAACAATATCATCCTCTAGATAAATTATCCTTATAGGGGTTATGATACATGCATAGTGGGATTAATGTTTTGAGGAGCATGAAGGAGAGTACAACTTACAAGGTACAAGAGAGTAGTGGCAGGGCTTTAACATATGATGATGTAGTTTTTTGGCATTAGAAGTGGATGAAATGGTTCTATAGGGTCCAATAGGGAAGTAAATGGTCATTAGGGACTGAGAGGAACTACGAGAATAATTTTTTGATGGTGAACGTGGTCCAACCATCAATATAAATTTTCGCGCTTTAATTTTTGCCAATATTTTGTCTTATGGGGTGTGATGTTTAGTTTCCGTTAAATGTAAGTTCCCTAATCATATGGTCTAATGCTTGTAAATAAAAGCATATGTTTGGGAGGTTAATATAAAACTTGATAAGAGAATTGAGAGCCACCAATTTGGATATAAATAGTTTCCTTAATGTATTTAGCTAGGTCTATTTCAGCACATACACCATTTTGGGGTCACACTACATAGAGCTTGGGTTGCTCGAAGAAGATGAAATGACCAACGGTTTTGATGAGTTTTTCAAAAATCATTGAATGTGGAAAAGGAGACTAAGGAATTCTATGTAGACTAGAATTTGGATTTTAGCTTTCTCAGATACTTGAAAGTATTTGGTCCAGTGGGAAAAAACAAAAAAAATATTATGAATAAATCACATGCCATGATTAAAAATGGCATTACAATGTTAAAAATTGATTAATAAAAAAGGAAAAACCTTTGGCAAGGTTTTATACCCCCTATAGATTGATACCGTGGGGATACTAGTGGTTTACAACCAATTCTTTGAGCATGATTTTTTAGGGATAAATGACCAAGAAAATACCGAACAATGGTGAAAGATTCCCAAAGATTCAATCCAACCAAAATATTTTTCAAATATAAGTAAATCAAGAATAACATTAGGAAAAGGTGTATCTGGGTTAGAGCCAATACCTCATGTAAGATCTATGGGAATTATTTTTTAGGTAAAACCATAGTAATTTAGCATTATAATTAGTTTGTTACTATTTACCTTAGGTATTTTCTTTACATTGTTATATAGTTAAAACCATATTTTTTTTGCATTATTTATACTCATGTAAGTAGGTTTTGGTTGTATTTTTTTGGTTTGTTTAACCCATATAATAAATTAGTTATATAAATATGGTTGTCAAGTACTTATAAATATTGCATCTCCTACAACCCTGTAACTTGAATTTCCATATAAATATAATTGTTAGTTTGCCATCCATATTCCAAATTAACATTTGGTATCCAAGCACAAAAGTCCTTAATGTGATTATAGGTGATTATAGGTTACAAAAGTGTTTAGGGACAATACATAAAGTTGAATTTAGGGACATATACCTACAAGTCTGAGCCCAAGAGGAGGAACATATGCCCACAACCTCTTGACAACCCCCACCTCTATTTCCTTGTCACCGTTGTTGTTACAAAAAGTTATAGAAGTACCTGTTAGAACTCACAAAGGTGTAGTAGTAGAGAAAAGTCCATCTCAACACTGGGAATAATTTTGGAAAAATATACATTCATAAAAATCCCCAATTGGGTTTTATCTCTAAATTTAGAGATAGTTTTAGTAGTATCTAACCTATATTTCTGCTACATTTAACAAATTATTTTTGTTGTTTCCTTGTTTTCTTTGCTATATAGGGGTAATTCAGGTTGGTTGAAAACTGAGTTGAGTTAGCATCGACCATGATGAATTGAGTTATGTGGTGAGTTGACCCATTTCTATAAATCAGAGAGCTCCACATCACACTAGACAAAGCTCCATGTAAATCTTGAAGTGAACCCCATAGCCAAGAAATTTTAATTTTGGGAAATCAATCCCCTTTCCACCACAACTGACCTTGGTCATATAAGTAAAAACAAACCCTTATAACAAACCCTCATATGAGTTGAGTCACCACCTCTGACCGTTGATTGATTTATAAAAAACCTCATTTTTACTACTTAAACCAAGTTTACTGAGTTGATTGAGTCACCACCTCTGAGCAATTTGATTACTGAGATATCTACCAGACATGATAATATATATCCCAGGTAGGTCGAGTTAACTCCATAAATACAGTAGTCTAGCCTCAAAGAAAAAAATATATATATATATTGGAGGGTGAGATAAGGCCATTGGGAATTAAAATAAAACTAAAATACCCCAAATAAAGGTCTCTACCTTAGTAATCTCGACCCGATCTAAGATATGATAGGTAGACATGTTTTATTTTTAATCAAAACACTGACCAGATTTAGCCCTCAAAATTTGTCCTTCTCTACTTCTATTATTTTCTGTGTCATTTATAGAATACAGTCATTCTAGGTCAACACTAATTCACATGGTGTTGACTCACATCCAAACTAACAGACTTGTATTTTACGCCAATCTTCAACCACTACCACCTAGTCCATTTTTGACATCCATCCTATCACCTATGGACCCAACTTAGCTTGTCCCCATTGCTACCAAAGATGGAGTTCGCAAGACTCCTCGATCATAATCCAGAGGCCCTACAATACTATATTGTTAACTCATCTACCCAAGACTCCTTAGGACAGTTAATATATGAACTGCATATATCTATCTGTCCTGCCCTCACACCCACTTCCATGTCAGCTACCACTAGTTCGACACTTCCCTTATCTACATTTACCCCTATGGTTTCTCAATTAAGCTCCACATTTTCCATAACTATTGCCCCAATGACATCTATTGCACCTGTAGTGTCAACATTTCCTTCACCAATTGCCTTGATCATAGCCTCATCTGCCCCCTTTTCTTCATATGTACCGGTTACATCAAAACCACCTCTAGTGTCATAAACCCACACCCCTTTCAAAAATTTGGTTCTTTATATCCCTCAGTCTCTACCACCCATTACCACAAGAGTCTCCGCGACCACCCCACCTATTTACATGCATCATCAGCAGCCCCCAATCTCGTATGTTTCTTATTAAGGGTACATTCCACCCGTATCTATCCCCCCTTCATAGTTTTCCTATTTGGAACCTTCATGTACTAGGATGCCATCCACATCATACACCCATCATTAACCTCCCTTTACTGCAGGAAGTACCCATTCCTCACAACCAACTAGTGACCTCATTAGGATGATGATGGAAAATATGCAGACATTGGAAGCATCGGTTTTCTACTCTCGTAGCTCCTTGACCTATGATGAAATCTATAATGAGCCTATCCATCCATCCATTCCTATTCACTCGTATCCTGTGCATTGGGAAATTCCTAAGTTTAACCATTTTAATAGTAAAGAGGACCTGCAATAGCACTTGTGGTCATTCAAGCATGGGTGTTATCTAATTTCCCATGATGATGATTTTCTCTTATGAACATTTCCCATGTCATTAACATGACCCACTTTAGATTGGTACAAAATTTTACCTAGACATTCCATGTACTTATTCAACCAAGTGGCTCAGGAATTCCTGGACCACTTCTAGATCAATGTAGTCAAGAGGGTCACTATGACTAACTTGTATTCAACACGAAATTATGAAGATGAATCTATCATAGATTTTGTTACCTGCTGGAGGATTCTTATCAACCAATTAATGTTCTAGCTACCTTAGAATGAACTTATTGAGTTGTTCACTAGATTTTATGCCAGACACATCTCACCAACTCTATAGGCCCAAACCTTCTGAACCTTTGACAAAGCATTCACCATGGAAAAAAATATGGAAATTCACGTCATCGAAGAAAATAAAATCTAATTATGAAACAAGAATGCCCCGTTCAACACAAATTATTCTTATTCATCTTCAAAACCTCAAAATAATTATTCAAATTCTAAAGTATCTGTCGACACAGTATTCCTCAAGGCGGGTCCATCTCATCCCTCTAATCAAGCCCAACCTTCTTCCAATCTTTCCCATGTCCAAGCCTTTTAGTTCTAGCGGGAGAAGCAGAAGTACACTTCAATTAGAGATCCCTACTCTTTAGTCTTGGAAAATATTCTTAAAGATGGAGCGATTACACTTCCTCCCACCAAACCTAATACTCGTTTGAATTCCATTCGTCCTATGCCTGTATGGTATAAGGAACACAACTACTATAATTACCATCACGTCAAAGGCCATAGTGACAGTAACTGCATCACTTTTAAGAACATTTTCCAAGAGATGATAGATAATGGACACCTCATCATAGACAACCCAAATGCGTCTACAAATCAAAATGTACACATCTTTAAAAATTTTCTCCCTAACCATAAACTGTCATCTAATCAAAATAGTGAACCTTCATCCAGTGATGACAATGTCTGTAAAGTCCACATAGTTTTTGATATCATACCGGTTGTTCGTAAAATCCCACCTATTTCATCTATTAAGTAAATTTTGGCATGAGCTTCTCTACCCATATAGGATCATACCTCTTTTAATCCTTTACCCATAGAGGAGTCCCCTTCATCTCCCCCTACTCTTGCAGAGGAACCCACGCTTTTTGCTAATGCCATTTCATTGTCTAATGCACAACCTACCAGACAGTCAACACTTTTTAATTCTCTCATCCGCAGGAGAATCATCATCACCTTATCCTCCACAAAGGTAGAATTCTACCAACCCCCATTTACCATCTCTCCTACCCATGGGAGATTATTCAAACATGCCACTACCTTTTGGGGGTAGTTCTCCCCCAGCATCCTAGGACCCCATTAACATGATCTCATATTTGTTACATATAGAGTCTGAAGCCAGCCAATTCTCTATCTCACAGACATATTTTTAGGGATTACCACCAAACCAAATCCATATTCTCCTACAACAATCCCATTTTCATGGTTGACCGATTGCTTGGATTACGTTGATAATTCCATGCTGTGGGGACGTCTTTTTCTCCCCTTTTTGACTCAAATGCAAATTTTTCCTAAGGATACTTCCACGATCTACCCAAAGGTATTTCCAGCAACCAGATCGACACTGACCATACCTATTAAAATGAATTCTTATTCATAATCCCTACTTACATCCAAACCTCTACCCGTAACTAAAACCATTCCAAAACCTAAAAACCTACCCACACCTATCTCCTCACCCATATTTAGACCCATCACTACCTTGGGTGTCATTCCGACATTAAGTGTTACTCACCCACCTGTCAAATTGGACTTAGCCTCATCTTACTAAACCCCCACCAACATTATTCCTCCACCTAAAAGGAATACCCAACCTTTTAAGCCGCATACACAAGTCTTTCCTACCACACCTTTGTCACCTTCTCCCCTTCCATCCATCCTAGGGCCCCATCCATCAACCCTAATCAAGAATTCTCCTATCCAAGGCCAATAAAAAGCTAAATAACCTACTGCTACATCATGAGGCTTCATTACACCTCATTCACCAAAAAACCAAACACCTTCACCCTCACCGGTGCACTTCTTACCACCTATACCTCCACGAGTTACTATAACCTCAACTTTTCCTATATGACTTCAACCCATACGACCCATCCAACTTCTACCAACCACTTCCACTACAACTCATTTGTCCCCATGGGTAACTCATCCTCTTCCATCATTTTCTTTCCCTTTTACATCTTGTACTCCTATGTTACCTCTACCCAAAAAGGTATAACCCAAAGATAAGAAGCCACTACCCTCCAATAAGGTAGTCAAACCAACAAAAACTTGTAGTGCTAGCTCTTATACCACACCTTTACCTAAGTGGATTCCATCAAAACCTAATACGATACCAATTACCAAACAACTGGACCAACCCATTCCCCCTCCTATAAAGCCTCTTCCCTCATGATCATCCACACCTTTACCCAAATCCACGCTCACTTCCCATTGTGATTTGTTAGCAAGGTCCTACACCAAAATTTTAAGCAATCTCTTAGATATTTCCATCATCAAATTACCACCACTTTGACCTTACGATCCTATCAAACCCAAACCAAAAGAGTTTGATGAAACCAAAATTTATGCCTATAATTGTGCGCCAGGATATGATGTATAAAATTATATGGCCCTAAAAACTGTTCTTCTCAACCTTTGTCCTCCTAAACTAAATTTTGGTGATGATGACCTTCTTGATGAGGACCATATTCCACCTTCACCTATCATCACATATTATCTTCCTTTTCCTCTTCAAGGACCTGCATCTCCACCCCCAAAACCCTTTTTTCCACCTCTAAAATATGAGATCAACATGGTCCATATCAGAGAGTTGGCCAAATCGCCACCCAAATATTGGTGTTCCCAACTCACTTAACAAGGCTTTTCCCCACTGTTAGGTTTTTTCAAATCATTTTGTTACACCACTCATCCTATGCCTTCTCCATTTACCACCTCCCTTTAAATTAACATGGTTCAATTTTTCACCCATGCTCATAAAGACAACAGAAAATAAAAAGCAACTAACCCATCAACCAACCTCACGCCCAATATACCATCTACACCTGTTCCCAAAATCACCATTTGAGGACCTATATACCCTATCTATTATGGGGTCACCCATCATGTAATGATACAACAATTACACCAATCTCCTCTAAATATGTCTTTGTACAATCTCATCCAAACTTCTGAATCTCATAGACAAGCCCTTATTGAGGTTTTGTAACCCATTGAATTTTTACCCAATGAACCTACACTAGTGGCCTCCATTATCACCCCTCACCATGTGGCCTCGCTTACCAAACCATCTCCTTCTTCTACCCCCATGCCCACTCCTGAAGTCACCACCCTCATCTTCTATGATGAGGAGAATATACCTCTCCAGTCAGATGACCCTGATCCTACCCTTTTCTTTTCCATCTATATTGATAACATATGCGTATGACATGTCATGATCGATGGTGGTGATAAAATTAACATCATTTACTCCCACATGTATAATAAAATGTGAATCCCTTCCAATTATATGCATAATAACCCATTTATGTTGTGTTCCTTCAATGACGCCATCACCTCCACCCTTGGCACCATTATCCTTCATGTTCGTGTAGGCCCTCACACTATCCCGAAACTATTCTACATCTTAGAGGGAGAGTTCCAGTTTAACCTATTTCTTGGTAGACCTTGTATTTACGTAACGGGTTGTGTCCCTTCAACTTTACACCTTTGTGTAAAATTTGAACATAAAGGACATACCTATACCATCCCCACTGACCTGTCACCATTCAAAACTTGTAACATGTTGTACCAACCTAACAATGTACTTGTAAAAATCAAGGCATCTACCACTACCCCCACTTATCCTTCACCCACGATCCCATCCACAAATTCTACCACCACCTCTCCCACACCTAACTGTTCTATTCCTACTGAAACTGCAACCTCTATAGCTGACCCATCTACTTCCCATCCAACTGATACCCCGCATGTCCAATCATCTACTGAACCTTTTATCCCTACTACCTACATATCAACTACCAATCCCTTACAAGGTTTTTTTCAATGCCTCACTCTGGGGGAGTACCACCTGTACAACATTAACACATTCCTCACTCCGTAAGAATATGGAAACGTACACCACCACCCTCGTTATGACTACTGCATAGGCAAGGTTTTCCATTATGGTCCTCCCCACCTTCACACCAACCTAACTTATGGTGGACTTGATACTGCCACCTATTCACCCAAACCTTCATCCCAAACATGACCCTTTTCGTCTGACCTCCAATCTCTTACTAACCATCAACTTCACTCATAGTTTCCTTCACTGCTGCGCATGGAAAGGATTTGGTTTCAGTTTTTACAAGAAATGCCACCATACTGTCATTTCATGTACCACTCATAAACACAATGACTGTAGTCGCATTAGATTTTCCATACCATCTTCCATGAAGGCCCACATCAACATCATTGAGGAAGAAAAACCTTCTTCACCCCATTCACTAATGTCACCACCTTCATTCATGGAGTCCATAGACCTCAAATCTATTCCTCCTAACTTTTTTTTATTTGTAAATACAATTTTCCTGGGATATATAACCTATCAAAATTATGGTGAGGTTCCCTCTTCTCTTACCTTCCTGTATCCTGACATGATCAATGATGATACACCTTAAATTAATGTTGTTCGATGTTAGGATGATAATTCTATACTCACCTACCTTGGTGTGGAATATTATTATATTCATCAGTTTTTACCTTCTAAGACACAAACTATGTTGAAAAAATCAACTATCAAAATCAACATCAACACTCAGGATGACCCACACGTTCTAAATATAGGCCAATCTTCAGATACTGCTGAACATGAAGATTTTACTTCTTTCCTCCAAGACCATAATAACAATTTTTCTTGGTCCTATGATGATATTCTCGATATTGACCCAAACATTATGGTCCACAATATCGTAACCATTCATGATGCCAAACCCATAAAAAAGAAGCTACAAAAAATGCATCCTTGCATTTCCCTTATTGTGAAAGAAAAACTTCAATGCCTTATTTCAATTTCCTTCATCCTACCCATTGACTATCCCCAATGGATTTCTAACATCGTTCCTATCACAAAACTGACAGGGGGACTCCACGTTTGCATGGAATTCCATGAACTCAACTTAGCTTTCCCCAAAGATGAATTTCCCCTACCAAGCATTCACCAACTGGTTGATCTCACCACCGGCCATGAGATGATATCACTCATGGACAATTTCTCGGGTTATAATAAAATATTACTCGCTCTGGAAGATCAACACAAAATTTCCTTCATCACTCCTTGGGGGACCTTCTATTATCCAGTCATGCCTTTTGGCCTTAAAATGTTGGTGCTACATATCAGTGAGCCATGACTTATATCTTCCATGACATCATGCATCACATATTGGAAGATTATGTAGATGACCTTCTTGCCAAATCCAAACATTGGGCTGAACACCTGACAGGCCTTAAGGTCATCTTTGACCACCTCATTAAGTATTGTGTTCTCCTTTAACCTAAGAAGTGTGTCTTCGTGGTGCTTTTAAGAAAAATCCTTGGTTTCATCATTTCTTTATATGGCATAGAATTTGATGCTAATAAGGTAAATGCTATTCTCAAAATGCCTATGCCTACTGATCTTTGTCAAATTCCAAGTTTATAGGGTAAGTTACAATCTATCTGTCATTTTATTTCACAACTTTCAAACCACTCCCAACCATTTCATCATCTCCTCAAAAAGGATGTTTCCTTCAAATAGGATAATGACTTCCAAAAATCCTTTGACACCTTGAATTAATACCTTCTTCAAACACCAGTGCTCGTTCCCCCTAAAGATGACCGACCCTTTTACCTATACATTTCTGGTACTGATCATTCCTTATGTGCCATAATCTCTCATTGCGACGAGTAACACGTGGAGCAAGCAATTTATTACATAAGTTGTACCCTTTTGGACTATGAAACTAGGTACAACCATGCTAAAAAACTTTTCTTAGCCTTAGTTTTTGTCACCACTAAACTTCTTCATTACTTACTCAACCACAAAACCTTTTTTGTCACTAACACTGACCCTCTACATTACATGTATGTCAAACCCTACTAACATCAACTTGCTGCACATTGGCTCATGCTTCTAGAATACCTTGACCTTGATTTCCTCCACCAAAAGTTTTTCTAAGGCCAAGCCATCATTGACCAACTAGCAGACACTTATTTCTGGAGATCAACCCTCTAACTTTTATTTCCCCGACGAATCCATTACTACCCTCTCTTTGGATGACATCACTTACTAAATGACCTTATTCTTTGATGGTTCCAAATGTCAACGTGGGAGTGGTGCAGGTGTTATCCTCATTCCCCTTGATGGTGAACCCATGCATTTATCCTTCAAACTAGATTTTTATTGCACTAACAACATCTCCCAATATGAAGCACTCGTATTAGGCCTTCAAACTACCATTTCCCTAGATGTTAAATCAATTAATATCTTTGGTGATTCCCAACTAGTTGTAAACCAAGTCAATGGTGTATACCAGTGTTGTAACAAAACACTCCAAAAGTATAAATGTCACGTTGACATAATTTTGACTACCTTTGATAATTACGAACTTAAAACCATCCCACGATCTGCTAATAAATTTTTAGATACCATGGCCTGCCTGGCTTCTTAGATACCTTCTTTGCCTGCTAAATCCAAAATATTTTTCACAATACAAAAGTTACAATCACCCTCTTATTTATTTCATGAGTTCAAATCCGTCAGAACCGTTACACCTTACATACGTAGCCTTTGGTATAAACAGTTTATAGACTACCTTTCCCTTTGCATTGTACCTCCTGATATCACTTGTAATGGATAACGTGCCTTTCTTAAAAGCATCTCTCACTATGTCATCATGGGTGGTCTCCTTTATAAGTGAAACTTTGACAGTATTATTTTATGATGCCTTACAAGTTTTGAAAGTCCTTACACCATTAAGGAAGTTCATGATGGAATTTTTGGAGGTCACTTTAGTGGTTTAGTTGTCACCAAATTTATTCTTCACCTAGGCTATTATTGGCCAAAGTTAAACCGTGATTGTTGTGACTATTTCAAATGTTGTGTGAAATTTTAGCAACATGTTAACCTTCATCACACACCTATTCATGCCTTATAGGTCACACGAGACCTTTGTCCTTTCTCTCAATGGGGTTTGGATCTTGTTGGATAGATCAATCCTCTTTCTTCACAATGCCATCAATGGATTGTAACCACTACTGAATACTACCCTAAATGGGTAGAGGTTTTCCCCCTCATTTCTACAAAAGATGAGAAATAATGTGAACTCATCAACCATCACATCATTTTCCACTTTGGCATCTTTGACTACCTCATCACTGATAACAGAAAGTAATTCAAAAACAAAACCCTACAAAAAATTTGTGACACTTTTGACATTCAACTCAGTTTCTCGTCACCTTGTTACCCATAAAAAATGGCCAAGCAGAATCAACCAATAAAACTTTGAACAAATTTTTTATGAAAGTAGGTGACGATACTGGGAAGGATTGGCATATGCACATTCCTTTCGCCTTGTGGACTTACCACACTAGTATTCTCACTTCGACTGTTTCCACATCTTTCTCTCTAGTCAACGGTACCAAGGTTGTCTTTTGTTTCAAATTTTAGATTCCATCTCTCTGTATCTCACTACAAGACATGCTTAATGATGATGAATTTTTCCAGGACCATTTGGAAAAACTTGAGTTATTAGATGAACGTCATCTCAATGCTCTGGATCACCTCCAAATCTACCACAAACGTATCAAACATGCCCAAAAAAATGTGTCCACAAACAAACCTTCTAGGTCGGCGACCTCGTCCTGATGGAAAATTAATGTGTCACCAAAGAAGAGAATAATAAACGGGAAAAATTTACTCCTAATTGGCTTGGACCCTATATCATTACTCATGCTTACCATTTATCTTCACTTGTAGGTAAACCTGAACCTAAGCCCCTCAATACATTGCATCTTAGACCACTTTATTATTGAAATAAAGTCCTATATCACCTTCTATCTATTGAACACTCATCCCTTGAGTGCCCTTCACCTTCCATGTTACCCGTTTAGAGGATAAAGGACTAAACAAGAATCATGTGGTTACCCGTCGCATTTTAGCCTTATCTTCAATATGAGTACCATGAATCTACTCATGGCATGATTCTCATGGATACAATTCATCTTTTTCAAAAATGGAATCTTGTGGTCGTTCATCACTTGAAACCATCTCTTTCATAGTTAACCTCTGTGTGTTATGGTTTTTTCTTCTAAACAAGAATCTAATATTCCTCTATAGTCTTATCCACGACTTAAACATCCAAAAGAAAAATGGGATTCAACTCCTTGAGTCAAACTTCTAGCAAAAATATGACTCCCTCAAAAGGGGCATATCTTCTCTCTATCTTGCCACTATAAATAGAATACTCCCTCAAAGGACAATTATATAAAGACATTGCAAAAATACAATAAAATTTTCAAAAGCTTCCCACATTGATTAGCTTCACGAAGACCTCAAGGAGATAATAAACTCATCCCATATAGACTTTTTGCATCGATCAGTCTATCAAAAACAAAAACAAAAGAAGAAAATGATAACTTTTTATCATGGACTTGCCTATTTTTGATCATGGGTTTCTTGTTAGGTAAACATGTTGTCGTACCCTAAGTTACACTAAAACCACCCATTTTCACCTCATTTCCCTTTCACCCTACTGTTCTATCTACTCAAGGTACTTGCTGCAACTGCAACATATCATGATCATGTGACTTTCTTCACCCTTAGAATATTTCATTATATAATGCCTTTAGGATCTTACATTCATAAGCACATATTTGGTATGGTAGACCCATTATGGTTCTTATCAATTAATTGGATCTTTTACCACCTCTTACCATTTTACCTTCTTCATTGATTATTGATTATCCTATACATGACCACACCATCGACACCTACATTTTAAAAAAATTCATTGTCAACCTAGATTCAACCATGCCTATGACCAAGACTCGAGCATGCCTATGACCTAGACTCAACCATGTCTATGACCTAGATTCAACCATGCCTATGACCTAGACTCAACCAAGCTTATGACCTAGACTCAACCATGCCTAAAACCTACAATCCCATTCCTCTAATTCATCATATTATTCCCTAGCTTATGGGATAACTACATTAGCGTGAGGCCCCTTTTTGTCAGGGCTATGTAGTCAACACTCCTAGGGCATGGGGCCCTTAAAGGTTAGCTTGGCCAATGTTTACCTTGACCATTTTCCCCACATATTTTCTATTAACATTCCACCGTAAGTTGTTTCCATTTATCATAACACTTGGAAATTTACAACACATACATATCTACCATGTTATCACATCATAAAAACATCCACTCAATCATTTCACATTTCCATGATATCAAAGATTTCAGAAATTTACACCATAACATGCATATAACTCATCATTTATTTCCCATGTTACCAATAACTTGGAAGTTAAATCAAAATTTAAAACAAGACTCCACCATTCCTAAATTGACCTGACTCAACCAAGCCTAATCAACCTAACTCAACCATTCCTAAAACAATCCAACTCAACCAAGCCTAATCAACCTAACTCAACCATGCCCAAACCGACCTGACTCAACCATGTCTAATCAGCCTAACTCAATCATGCCTAAACCAACCTAACTCAACCATTCTTAAACCAACCTAACTCCATAATGCATAAACTGACCTGACTCCATCATGCCTAATCCACCTATTTTCCACCCATATACATATAATAATGAAAAATTTATAACACAAGTACATCATCCATCCCATAAACATCATCAACTATATAAATGGGAAAGTCTGTGTATTAATACATATATACACAAATACAAATATATACCAGTATCTCAAAATCCCTCATATACATCCTCACCATCTTTGGCACGTAGTCCAATATATAGTCAAAACTCTCAAAAAATCTCATGTACAGCCTCACTATCATCAACATACATGTCGATATATATCAAACATAATAAATAAAGTGACAACATCAATCATAGGCCCATCTGATCTCTATGCCAGTCTCATCTATGACCTCCTCCTCTCCTCCAGCCTAACGTCCTACTATCATCTCTCCTCCTTATATGGGTCTAGCCCTCACCTCTTCTTGTCCTGCAGCTAGATCAGACCTCCGTGAACTAGTGGCCTCCCCATGACCCTATCTCTGGGCTTACCGACCCCCTATACTTTCTATGCTATGTGTGTGAGATCTTTTCCTCTCACTCGAGGCCTATTATACCCTATACTTTATATAGGAAGGGACATATATCCCAGTAGTAGTTAAATGATCCTAGTGGTATCTGGCCTCATTCAGGGAATCCCTAAATTTGGCCATCAGTACTGTCTGTGGGGGTTTCATATGTCTCGCAGCAACCTGCAAGCTCTTCCCTACTACTGGTGGCCTTAGAATTTGTACCTATGAACCCTACCCTCCTTTATGTACCATGGGACCCTGTCCCGCTAATGCCTATACCATGGGACCCTATCCCTGAGCCTGAGGTGCTACCTGTGTTGCGACATGGGCCTGTAAGGTCACAATCTCAGCCTATGTAGTTATCAACTGGCCTTACAACCTTGCTACCTACACCTGTAGGTATGATACCTATCACCCCATCTCCATCCTCACCATATGCGAGTACATGTCCCTATGATATCTAGGCTTGTAAAGCCACCACCTATGATTACAATGTGGAAACCTGTGCCTCGGACCCTATCAAAGGCCCCTGTAATACTATGATATGGGCCTATAACATGGAAACCTACCCCTACAAAGTATCCCTATGAATTGTAAGGGTAGCCAAGTCTAGCTACCTTGGCCTAGCTGGTGTTGTTCATAGTTGGGCTGCCCACCACCGTTTGTATGCATTGGTAACCCCGATGTCATCAATCCATCGGTCCAATGCCTACTCCTCTTTCACTGTTAGAAGCATCAGCTATGACAGAGACATAGGCCTCTCCACATCATCCCTCCTGAATTTCAGGAATGGTGGTGGCACATCCTGGGGAAGTCTAAACTATCATATGACCCTATCCATAGGTATCATATCATGCTCTCCAGCACAATGTCCCTCTATCCATCAGAGAAACTATAGCTCATCTAACTCTTGCTGCCATCTTCCTGTATAAAGGGAAGCCAACATATGACCTTCAAATGATGTCCACTTTAGACAAACCCTCAAGAACCTGCCTATAATATGCCACATCATGTGTGGCCCTAGATTTCCTATGCTCTCCACCAATAGGTACCCAACACTTATACCCAACTTAGATCAAACCCACCTCGAACATATTGGGTTGGGGAAAGCCAACTAGATGAACACATATGATGTGCTCATATTCTTAACAATGTAAGAGGAAGGTACAACACAAACTGAACCTCCGCAGCCTCGCATATGCCTACAACTCCCTGTACAACTCCACCAAGAATGTTGGTGCCCAAGAAAAATGGGTCATATCCTCCATCATGTCATGGATAACCCCCATCATCACTTGTGGGAATCACTCACCCTCTACATCTAGAAATACAAAAAACACACTTCCTACATAATTAGGACAACTAACCTCATCTCCTCAGGATGGGCCGCGTTCATATCTCCATAACGCAAGCTCACGCTATGGAACCTCATCCCCACCATCTCCTCTCCAAACACCTTCAACATCAACTCATCATCTACATCTGAGGTAATAGAATAAACATGCATCCCCACTATCAGTAACTGCAAGATCCTATACATGTCCTCTAGGGTTACTATGACCTCACCTTTCGGCAACTGGAATGTGTTACTCACAGCATCCCATCTATCAATGAGTGCAACCATCAAGCTGCGATCTAGAGATACATGTCTATAGCATCAGGTCTCAATCAATCCCATGTATGTAACGTGATGCCACTCCTCTTCTCTCACACTCCCCCGTATCACTGTCAATAAGGGTGGTACTTTATCCCTCATCTACAACTGATCTCTAGCCTACATCCAACAAACAACACCATTCTTAAATCTTGATCATACCTAACATATCACTTGCCCGGCTAACCTATTCTCAAAAATCTTATTATTTATTTCACTACAACCCTAATGACCTACCCCTTTCTCCCATCCCACTTTCACACCTCTAAACTCATATCATAAATATTGTTTACCCTACCTATTCTCAACAAACTTGCCTTTATACCTCACTACTTATCTTTCCCTCCCAGAATAACCCTTTCTTGATCTATTTTTTTTCTCAAAATCTGACCGTCATCGGTCACTACTAACCAACATCGGTCCATCAGGACCTATATCAATCACCTACTATTTGACCGATGTCGGCTATGGATGACCAAGGTTTGTCTCTATCATAGCATCCAAATCTGAAAACCCCCTTATTTCTCACAATATTCTTGAATCTAACCTAAATACCTATTCTAACCTACCCAAACCCATCCTAGCTTCATTCCCACTCCTATTTAAACTACATTGTACCTTCTTATCCCTTGTTTCCTTATTTTCTACCCATAAATTTCAAAAATTAAAATTACACCCAAATTTTCAAAAAAACCAATTTTAACAACCTATTTCAAACAAAAAATGAAGGATTGGGATAGAATTTTACCTCATCTTAGTTCTGTCAGTGTGGTGGTGAGAGTGAGGTATTGATTTGGGTATGACAGACGTAGGAGAGTTCTGAGAGAATTTCACCTTATAGCTATTTTATTTTAGTAAGCTTGTTTTTTACCTACAACCATTAGTTCCCACACACATTTTATCATTTCAGACACATATTGAACCATACCTACAAGCCCAAATTACCCCTACATTTCCTTATTTGCATCTTGGGATTTGTTATTTTACCTATACCTTGGCCTTACCCGTGTCATCACCTATTTGCTTGAAACTGACCTACTTGGTGTGACCATTGACCGTATGTGCTTGTTATGCCTTGCGATGCTACTACCGATGTTTTTTTAGCCTAACAACCATACCTTGCCTATTTTCGTGTCATTATCCTAACCCAAACTTTTTGTGTACCAGAACATACATAAACGTTCTTGCACCTAACCTACGTTGTGTTTCCAAACCATACCCTATACCTTATATACCTGAATCACTTCACCCTTTTTTAGAGAAACCTATTGATCTTGGATGATGTAGAGTTTGCAATCTCTTCAACCTGGTACCAAATTTCAATCTATACATGTGTTTGCGTTTGATTTTCATTACCCATTACCTAATTTTAGACCCTGGTCTATTAGCTATTACCTAAGTTTATCACTACCCTTCCCCACCTACCTTCAATTCCACCAACTACACATTTATAAACCCACTCATCGATTATGTATTACACCTCATTAGTGCCTAGTTTGAGGGGGATCACCTTTACCCACACATGGGGAATTCACTTCTTGTTTTTTTCATTATCACTTACCAATACAAGCTACACGACAAAAAGGGGAAAAATATAGACACCAAATCTAGGTCACACTCCCCCTTTACCCCACATGTATATTAATTTAATTACCCACAATTAAATTAATTCCCTTTATCACAATATTCATTATTTAATTACCTTAATTAAACTAATTTCCACTTCACCCCACCACCTCACCTAGACACCTCATCATAAACCTATACTTAACATGTTTCCCTTTTACTAGGAATCAATATATACTCACCATAACTAACTAAGACTTAGTCCTACCTACCTTAATTAACTAAGACTTAGTTCAACCCTATAATCACATGCCTATTCTTCCTCTAACTAAATTCCCAATTATCTAAGCGCAACATTCCATTTTGATCCATGAGAATGAATAGATCTAGCTAAAATTATTGTCAAGATCTGTCATTTTTAGTAAACCTAGGATTTCCCACCTTAACAGACGTCGGTCAACCCTAAATTGGTGCCGGTCACCCTAAACCATCGTTGGTTACCATATATTAATTTTTGTAACCTTGTTTGAGACTTTGGAAGAATTATTTAAGTTTTTGGGGAAAAGAGATCTACATATAAGCACGTACCAGAGCAATCCTACAAATCTAGACATCCTAAACCAGTAACTAAGCACTGATCTATAAGACAAGCACTCACGGTAACATTTCAGGAAGCACATACACAACACTAATCACTAGTTCTATAGATCAACCATCACCTCCATCAAACCACCAGGTCTATAAACACCATAAGTACATTTGGATCTGCACCTTCCCATATTTTTTTTAGATTAACTTCCTCATCTCTATTTGAGAGTCCTAATCTCCTTTGCATCCCATCATCTTTCACCTTTTGGTCAATACCTTTACCCAACCACCTAAAACCTCCCAGGCCCCCATATCTACCTCCAGATATCTCTGAATATCCCCAACACTATCATTAACCTCACCATTCTCTGTGTAATCATAGAGAATCACCCAAAACCAAACTTCATTAAGTTTCTATCAGGATGAACCTACCAAATTCGGTTAACACAAAACCATTGTTGGTTTCATTTAAGACAACATCATTCATACTAGATTGAAATTGGTCTCTATGTCTTATAAACATGCCTATAACAACAACTATTATCCAAAATTCACCCCCCAGGGTTAATTTGATAACATGCATCAGAATTCTCAACTCCCAGGTAGATAATTGATTCAGAGCAAACATCATGTTTCTGGGGTTCCCTCAGATTTTTTCTAACTCCCCTGACCAAAGAAGGAAAGAGCAAGCTCTGAGAAAATGTGAAAAAATTTGCAGAAGACAGGCTCAGGCCAGAAAAAATCATGAAAAATGGCTAAGTCCTTGTCCTAGGACAATGTGGGACATTTGGGACGCCAAGGCGCGGATCGGCCGAAAAGCCTGCAGGCGGCCCAAGCAGCAAAGGGACAGGTGGGACAAAAAGACGTGAATAGGCCGGATCGGGTGAACTGGAAGAATTCGTCCCATGAAGCACTGGGACATTTGGGACAAGTGGACACGAACCGGCTGGTTCGGCCAAAATAGAGAAAGTTCGTATTGGGACATCCGGGACAAAGGGACGCGCGGGATGCGGATCACCGAAGGAGCCGAAGGCCAATCAAACAATGCCATGTGTCATCAACCAAATGAGGGACGAGGAAGCCCATTTCGGGTGGATCAAAAGTTTTTGGCCCAAGCAATTTGAGACATCCGGGACATAAAGATGCGAAGGGCGCAAAGGTGCGGAAAGGGCTGAGAACCAATCGAATCGTGACACGTGTCGCAGGGGAAAGAGTCCAAAGGTCAAAGGAAAAATTTTGAGGGGTCAGCCTGAGCCAATCAAAAGAGGAAACATGTCCTATGGAATAGGGAATGCGGAGCTCGGGAAGGAGTTAGAGAATTTGGCATGAGTTTTGGCCGAAAAGCTAAAAGCCAAGGTCTACCCCGCACCCCTATCGGCCAATCAATGCATGCCACGTGTCCAAGTTTAAGGGGCCCAGAAGGAAATTTCAAAAAAAAGCCCACCAAAAGGTAGAGGAGAGAGAATCACGCGACCAATCAATGCGTGCCACGTGTCATCCAGGTGGCAGAGCACGGGAAAGATTTCAAAACACGTTTTCACCTGTTTTGTGCCCTAAAACTTCAGACCTCCATAACTTTCAATCCAGAGCTTGGATTTGCACGTTCTTTATATCAACGGAAAGCTTATGAAATTCTCTACATGATTCTAGGATCAATATCAAATTTTGGTGTAGTCTGGAGAGAGAAAATTGAGAAACAGCTCTGACGCGTTGTAATGCCAGAAGCAACGTTTCAACAACCAGTTTTAATGCACATGGGTCGCATTCTTCTTCAGCATGGCCAGAAGTGATGTCTCAACCACCAATTTTAATGAAGAATGCGTTTTTGTCAATGGTTGGGCTACTTACACATTTTCCTATGTTTTTTGTCTCCTGGGCTCGACCCATGTATTGTATAAAGCTAGTTTTGGCTCATTTTAAAAGAGAGATAAGAAGTTGTTCATCTTTTCTGCTCTGCCCTCCCTTCTTTTCTTCTCTAGGGTTGAAAATGGAGTTTGAACCTCCTCCCTTGCTCTGTAATGGCTTTTTTGCCTTTTACTATTGAAATGATGTTCTGTGCAAACTTTTGGAGCAACAAAACGTGTTTTGTGATGCATCTGTCCATCCTTGCTCGTTTTTGCTTGTTTCTCTTCTTGCCTCTCTTCATTGCAGGTATTTGTGCATGTTTGAATGTTCATTGCAGGTTTGGAGCTGTGTTCATGGAGTTTTGGGACATTTTCTGTGTGAAATCTATCCTTGGGCCTGTGATGCATCTGTCCCATCCTTCCCATTGCTCACCTCTCTTTGTCCCATGGTAGTTTTGATAGATGTCCAACATTCTCCTTCTCTGGTGTATCACCGTTTTAGTGTAGGCTTTTGTTCTTTTCCTTTCTCTCTCTCTCTCTCTCTCTCTCTCTATCTATCTCCTTGGCATTGTTAGATCAGGATTAGATTAGCTTGCCTGCACTGGAATAGCTTGTGGTAGGTAGTTTAGGAGTAGGAACCAGCCTTCTCTGGAGATTCCTCTCTCAGTTTCACAAGTCCCACGCTTGGAGAGAGGTTTCCATGTTGTGCAATCACACTGGATGCCTGAGTGATCAACCTAGAAGCCTGATCTGCATCCAGGGGTGCTGTGATTTTGCGCTAACAAAAACCTCATACCTTTCACTCAAACAACCCAAATCACCGAAAACTTTACCTTGACCTATCCCAATCACTTGATTCACTTGTCTAACTTCCAAATCTAGACATAACCTAGCCTGTTAGATTAGATTTATTTATTGTACTTGAATGAGACACCTAAATCATATCAACTATAGTAAGACATTATTGTTTTACATCATTTCTTGCATTAATTTATTTTAAACAGTGGATTGACAACCATCTAGGAAGTATCACACTTTTCAGATCTAGCATATGCTAGTAAGTTCACTAATATATATTGTTTAATATTCGTCTTGTGTTCTTGTTTGTATTCATAGGTAGTTCCTCTTATCAAAAAGGAAGTTATCACAATCAGCATTGGATTGGGAAATCAGAACGCGTGTACTCTACCTTCCACCTTCATTCACGGTTATTCCTCTGCACCTTTACGTTATCTATTTTTCTCTTATGCACGCATCACTATTCAGTGAAATAAAATGTATCTAGAAATTATATTTCTTTCCCATGAATTCAAGATTTCTATAGTAAAATTTATGTTAAGACATTCAATTTCAAATTTGGCTTGAAATTATTAAGGTTGGTGTCTTAGTGCAAAGAAAACTTGAAGAAAAAGAAGAAAATTTATATGCTTACATCAAGAAATTCATTATGTGTTAACCAATTTTAAAGTTATCCATTGATGATGGTATACAAAATTGATCCATATGAGAATTTAGCTTTTTCATGAGCATATGAGAGGAAAATAAGTGGCATGATCACTACCATCATAAGAGTGTAAATGTGTGTTTCTTCGGCTATCAAGGTTTTTGCCACTGTACTATAGTGTATTATGGTCTATGGAGGATGTCAAGCTACAAAAGTATGGAAATAAAATCTATGAAGAGGTCTATTTTGTGGTTAAACGTTAAGGATTGTTCAATCAATACACTAGGATATATAGATATGTCATGAATGCTTGAAAAATAATGCTACAAGGATGTGTAATGATCATATGGGGTCTATGTATTGACTTGTAAACTATGTCTCAAATTTTCATTAAGCTTGAGGGTTTGTGTTTGTTTAGTTTTCTTAATGGAAGCTCTTAAAATCTGTGAAGAAGAGAAGAAAATCTTATACTCAGGGTAAGGGCTCAATTGACACTATCAAGAAAGGTATTGCTATGAAGAATATGAAAAATGAGAAACTCATTCTAAACAAGTTGATTGTTAGACTGTACCAATCTATTATGGGTTAAGAAGGTGGTACAGGGTATGTGTGCATCACATCACTAAAAAACAAAGTAATCTGGTTCTTTCACAATGATCTACAAGTGTCTCTATTCAAGATGAGGAAATCTTCACGAATTATTTGAAGCACAAACCTGCTGAAGTGATTAGTTCATGATCTGTTATGAGCATGATGAGAGTATCCTAATTTTAATTCATGGGTTTTTTCCTAATTCTTAGTCAAAATATTGAATAATATGATGCCTCTTGGTCAAAATTTCCTAAGAAAGTTGAATTAAGTATGGAAGATCTCAATTTGAGTCTAAAGTGATGAAGAAATAGTGACCTATAGGTTGGGATAAGTACGAGACAATGAAAATCAATTAATTCAAGGAAAAAGTGATATTCAAGAATGTAAATGAAGTAATGGAAGTTTTTGATTCATTCATTATACCTTGACAAGCTTCTATGTGAGATAAAAGAATGTAGGAATGAGTAATAAGGTGTGGATGCTACATGAATATAAGAAATGTCTAATGTAGTGTCTAGAGGCTTATAATGTCTTTCTACAGGTATGAAATAATTTTGGTTAAGAATCAACAAGTATCTAACATATTTTTAGACCTAAGAAGGTGGCATCAAGATAAATAACAAAGGCCTCTAAAATGAGTTCAAGTTGTTTGAGGAGAAAATACAGTGTATGGTCTAAGGAAGACCATGACCATGCCTACTATGAAGACTATGAAAAGAAAAATATCTCTTAGAGTAAGAAAAATGATGTTATAAGCCAAAAAGGGTTAAAGTATGATTGTGTACAAAACTGTAATAAGTTTAAGCATATATAAAAATAAAATCTACATGATTTTTGAAATTCTACAGGACTGTAAAAGATAAGACAAAGCTTATGTATTGTAAGAAGCTTATAGGATAGGTGGAGCTTGACTTCATTTTCTATGATAAAAGAGTACATAAAGACTTGTCATGAGTGTATGGAAGATGAAATTTGAGACACTGTCAGATAGAGTTAGAATGGTATAGAAGTATCTTTTTTTTAAAGAATGAATATATGAGGTAAGTGGGAATTTAACAAGAAAATATAGTGGTTTGACAGAGAGGTAAGTAATATTATTGAGCTTAAGGTTTGTAGTGATAGCTAATTGCATAATATTCAAGGGTGTTAGGTACTTGCTCATATAGATATGATGATGCTCCCAAGGTATTTACACATGTTGAAGCTTGAAAAGAAAGTCCTTAACTCAAGAAAGATGCATTTGATCAAAATGAGACTATAAACACTAAAAGAAAAGTTCATGGACTAAGGTTGGTTGTTTGAACATCTGAATTGTATTAATTCAAGGTAAGAGTCCAAATTTTTACATTTCTTATTAAAGAAAGGGTGTGTTTTCTCAGGGGAATTCATAAGAGTTTGATTCATGATGTGTATGAGCTTTTAGAGCTTGGTAAAAAAATTCATTTTTACACTGAAGATGGTGATTTGGGACAATGGTTCTAAGTGGTGTTTTGATAGAAATGAAGGAAGAAATGATTGTTTAAGGTTGTACAAGGCCTAGAAAGTGATGTAAAACATGAATGAGAGAAAAATACGGAAAATTTTAGATGAGGGGGAGCATTTTATAGGTCCATAATATCTTGTTATGATGTTGAAGGAGTCAAAGTGAAGAGAATTCAGTCCCATGGGGAGATCTTATGTCAAGTAATTCAAAATTTGAGAATTATTTTCATTATTGAGTTATGTTTTGTCCTTATATGTGTTGTAGAGACAATTTATCCTTTGTCATAGATGGGAAAGGGGGAGAGAGACATCAAAAACATGGAGTTGAGGTCATGTAGGTGTTTATCTTGTTAGTTGCCATCAATGTTTCTAAATGATGTTTTCCATCAATTATGTCAACCCACATTGATGGAAAAGGGTGTCATGGAGCCATGTGAGTCCCCATATGATGTTATCCAATTGTCATGCATGAATGATGTGTGGTTTGGTGAGTTCAATAGTGTCTTGATGTATGGTTGGGTATGATTAGTCACGGTTTAAGTCTTCCAAAGCTGTTTAGAGTGTGTCATGAGATCATTCATTGTCCATATGATGTGTCATGAGCATACATGGGTCTGCATTGAGTTAGTATGGTCATATCATGGTTGAGTTTGTTCATTCTAAGCATGTTCGTAGCTCTAGATCATCCAGACTAGAGTAGAGGTATGGTATTTGGACAAGATATTTCTATTTATATAATTTTATAAGAATGATGTTAGTGTACCTTATGTGTATGTTGAGTTTCAGGTTAGAATTCCAAAGTTATAATATTTGATGTCCTTGAAAAGCTACAAGTGAGAAAAAAATAGTTTAGCATAGGTAAGTTGCTATAAATGGATATTTTGAGAGATATATGAGATATATCATGAGGATGAGAAGTTATAGAATGTTATTTTGGTGCTTAATGCCAAGTTTTAGGTCATTTTGAAGAAGGAATTGCAAGTTGTGCAAGTTTTGGTAAAACCAAGTAAGAAACATTGTGATTTTATAACAAACATTGACCTTTTGATGATCATTGTGGATTATATGCTTTCCATGGGTAAATAATGTCTTAGGCATAGAATCTTTGGTCAGTTGTGAAACTTTCACCAAATGAATGAGGTGGTTTGATCGTGAAATTTTTATGAACAATCGTTAAGAAGCTAAGTTGGTTTAAAACCCCAACTAAACCCTAGCTAGGAGTAGTTTGCATAAAGATGAGTATATCATCCTAGTTTTTATTGGTTCCTAAAAATTTATGATTGGATGTTGTAGAGGACTCTTCCATATTTTCATAAACGTATGTTTTAGCTTGTGACGATATGTGAGCCCCACCTAAAAATAGAATTTTATGAAGAAGAAAGTTTTACGATAAGATGGTCCAAAGGAGCAGAATGAAAAATTCATGTTGCATGATTATTGGGAGATACTATTGGTTTCATTTAATTTTTAGGACATGATTATGTAGGTACATGGTGTTTTGAATTCCAAACAAGTTGACTAGTCAAAGAGTAGTTTTGGGGTCTCAAATAGCAAGATCCAGTGTTTTGGCCATAAATTGAGATAAAAGTGGAAATTTGAGGTGATTCAAATTGTTTTAGAAATTATATTTAGAGATATATCCATTGCTATATGGATTTCCTCATGATGAGGTGATTTGATAGGTTTTTCATGGTGTTCCTACAACAAGAATTTTTTTGGCAGTTCAAGACTAGATCTTTTTTTTGGAAGTTTGATGTTGTTCGAAGAATTAAATGGATTGGGTGATGATTCCTATCACTTGAAATGTGAAAAGTTCTCATTTTTTATTCCAATTAATAAATTTGGATATCTTTAATGTATATATAATTGATTTTATGAGCTAATATTTGGAAATAACATTTTTTGCATATTGATCTTATGAAGGCAAATGTTGTTGTGGTATGACGAGAAGGATGTTTCACTACTTATAAATTTGTTATAAGTATTATACAGGTTTTGAAATTTATTTTTTGTGGTCACATGGCATAATTTGGTTTATTATAAGTGATTTTTTTATTAGAATAAGTTTCCAGGATGCTGAAGGGTGCAGGAAACAATTGTTTTGATGTTTTTAAAGGGAACTAAGCCTAGTAAATGAAATAATTTGATTGGTTGAGATAAATTATGACCATTTATGATTTTTTAATGATATTTTAATGATATACGAATGGTTATGGGTCATTAAAAATTATGGTACTAATTTTAGGGAATTTTTAATGTGTTTATGGGGTTTGAGCCATTTTTGGCATATGTAATGAGGGTTTTAGCTAGGCCGACCTACTTGGGTCATATGTAACTGTTGTAATTAAGAAATATGAATTTTTTAGATATGTATGGGTCAAAATTATCATGAGAGACCGACCTAGTTTTGTTTGGAAGGAATAATCACATATTTAAGTGCTTGTTTGGCTCATTTTTGAGCTACTGCTCTTGGAGGGAAGGTGTGCGACCTAGAAGAAGAAATTTTTCAGGTATGAGAGCATGTTTTAATGGATGAAAAATATCATGACAGGTTGAATATTTTTTGAAGACATGAGAGCCAGAGGATAAAGAAAATAAAATGAAGAAAGAACAAGAATATGAGAGATTGAAGACCTAGTGTGTGAGTTAGGGTTTGTGATCTAAATTTGTGATCTCCATCAGTTGTGGTAGCAGAAAAATAAGTGATAAGATATATTTAGGTGGATTAGTTGGTGTTTTTTCATCCTTAGGTGGTTTTAACCTCCTTGTGGAGTGGGTGTTTCACTAATTTAGGGCTTGGTTCTCTTTGTAGGGTTGGTGCTCTACTAAACTAGGTGTTGGTGCTCCTTGTTGGGTTAGTGACTCAATAAAGTAGGGGTAGGTGCTCCTTGTGAAGTTGGTGCTTCACTAAATTAATTTTATTTTTGTAGTATAAGAAGAGTTTAAGTGGGTTTTCTTCCCCATGAGGGTTTCCCACTTAATTTTGTTATCTTGTGTATACTATTTCTCTTGATCTTATTTATGGTTGTGTATATGATTAGGTTAACATATATATGTTACATGGTTGAATGAATGGTTGTATGAATGGTAACATATGATAAATGAATCAATTTTTTTTGTAGGAATAATTCACCCACCCTCTTAGTCCCTTGTGCTTCCAACACGCGTGACATGCTTGGAGGAATTGAAACTACTCTAATATGTACTATGATGTAGCAGAATTAATGGAAGGGTTTGAGATAAATCTCATTAACAGGGATTGTTAACACGCCTTCATCAAGGTGAGATAGATCGAAAGAGTTATCCTCTTTACATGAAATGATGATATATGGGCCACTCCAAAGTGCATCAAGCTATGAATGACACCCTAGTTTGTATTTGTCAACATCCCACTTTAAGACCAAGTCACCAAATTTAAAAGCTTGAGGCCTATCCCTTTTATTGAACCACTCCTTTATTGATCGATAATGTTGTTCTAGATTGATCATGGCCAAGTTTTAGAGTTCTTGAAGTTTGACCAACTCTGCATTCTGATTTATCTCTATTCTACACCCTCAAAATCCAACTATTGGGGAAGTTATAATGAAGGAAATGTTCGTTGTTTTCTTCGTGATTCTAATTGGGTTCTTATTTGTTGATTATGCCAAGTTGTTACCTTGAGGGTAATAGTTGGAATAATTCTTCAGATAAATACCAAGACTAAGTGCCCAACCATAAATTTTAGTACCAAGGAATGCCTTTACATTATCAGAGATAATGGTTTGAGGAATGCCAAAACTTATAACAAGACTTTCAAGAAAGTTAAAGATGACTAACTGAGTTTATTCCTTGAGTGCAAAAACTTCTTTCGATCTAGTGAAGTAGTCCATAATTGTGGACACCCATTTATGTCTTACACTTGAAGGAGGATTGATAATGCCTATGAAGTCAAGACCCCATTGCATAAAAGGTTGATACACTTGGATTGGTCAGAGGGGAAGCACTACCAATTTCTTCTTACTTGTAAAGAAAGTGCATTCCTTGCATTTCATGACCCAGTTGTGCACGTCTGCGAATAGGATAGGCCAAAAGTATCCCACCTTAATGATGTTCATCATTGTTGTCTTGGAAGAGTAGTGTCCACTAGAGAATCCATCATGAAATTATGCTAACATATTTTCACCTTGTGCACCATAAATACATATCAACAACATGCCATAAATATTTCTTTTGAAGAGAACACCATTAATTAAAGTGTATGGAATAGACTACAAACTCAGATGTTGTCTCTTTGCTTTGATCAAACCACGATGGTATGCACTAGAGGAAAGGAATTTGATCATGTCTTTCATCTAGATACACACCAGGATCTAGAATCTATTCAGGTTCCACTTGTGGGAGATCTTCATCCAAAAACAATGAACTCTCTTAATCATTCTACATGTCCTTAGCAAACTACTTGTTGAGCATGTTGTCTCTCAACAGCTTTGTGGCTTTGATACTCACATCATACTTCACAATTTTGGTTGCCCACCTTGCTCTTAATTTTTCATATTTTTTCTCCCATGATGAAGTCTATTACACTAGAGTGTGAAACTAATACTTTGATATGATTTGTGGTGAGTATGCTTTTGAATTTCTTGAGTGCGTGCATGATGGCATAGAAACATTTCTCCATGTGACTGTATTTCAATTATTAATCCTTCAATGTATGACTGAAAAAATCAACTGGATGCTCCAGTCCTTGTGCATTTTATTGTGTTAAGACAACAACAACACTCACATAAGCTCCATCATCATGGAGGATGAAATACTTTGAGAAATTTGGATTGATGAGTGTTGGCGTGCAAGATATTTCTTACTTGATCTTGTTAAAGAACTATTTTCCTTCTACTTCCCACCTAAAGGTTGTGTCCTTATTGAGCATGAGAGTAATGGGCCTTGTTTTTAGGGTTCTTCATGAAATTTTGTATAAGTCCCAGAGATAGATATCAAGCTATCATGGTATAGAGATAGTCGCGAATAAATAACAGATCCACCTATGAAAGGACAAATCCGTAAAATACTAAGGGAAATCTACGTACATATAGGAGAATCTACCGATAAAATTTCAAATCCACAGATACTGGAAGAAGCCACAAAACATGAGAAATACCCATGGATAATTAGAGAAAGCAGTGATAAACTCAAGTAAGCTGACATGAAGCCACAAATTAAAGATAGATTGAGCTTGTACAAGATTGAATCCGATAGAGGCATGAGTTAAAAGAAGTTTCTTTTCGAGTAGATTGTATTTTTTGTATTTATTATAACTAATGTATTATATATGGGAGCATCACAAGAAATGTACGTGTTAGTGACATTTTGAGAAATGTTTTTACGATAATTGAGATATATAAGATAGAATGAGAAGAATATGGATGTACTTGATAATGATGTAATCATTTTTGATAAATAAATAAAGACTGAAGTTTGGGATAATATTTATTTTATGTTTTCATTTATGTTTATGTTATTAGAGTAGATGTTGTGTATTTCCCATGTACATCCTTAACTAAGGTTGAATTTCCTAAGCCTCACAATATTGTTGGAGTTTTAGGTCAACATTTGGTGTCTAGGCCCAAATTCCTTTTGTTAAGTGGATGTTAGGAAATATTTCACCTCCAGGGTATTGGAAACATGTATTGACACAGATTAAAAAGTGGTGGGAGAAGCAGATTGATATATTTGTAAAAGAATAATTAAAAAGGCATAACATAACTTATAAGGTAATAGAAGAATAAGTGTTTGGAGAGTACGAAGAAGAATTTTGGGCCCAGTTTCCACATCATTTATCACCCTATTTATCAGCACATGTAAAGAGGATAGAATAGTCACATATGTATTTAAGACAAAATTTTGAGTGGACCGCAGAAAAATTAACCATAGTGAAATATATTGATGAACTGTGAACTAGAGAAATTGATTACTGGTATGAAACTACTCTACATTCCTACATAATCACTTAGGAAATTCAGGGTTGGACAAATTTTGATAACAAGAAACAAGAATTTCTAAGTGGAGCCCACAGTTGATTTCTTCACTAATTATCATTAGTAATTAAAGTGTTAATGATATAAAAGGGATTAATTAGGGATGTAGAGGGGTTTCTTTAGGGGGATAGGCACACAGGATGACATACGTGAAGGGGGGAAATCCAAGAGTCATGACTTATAAGAATTAATGGGGTGTTGGTTGGGACAACAGAAATAGAACAACATGGGGAAAAAGAAAAAGACAAAATTAGATAGTTGGCAAAGAGGAGATTGAGAAAATTAAGGAAAGCTAAGTTAAATAAAGTAACTAAAATGAGGAGGATGGAAGAAAGAGAAATAATAACCGTGGGAAAGAAATAAGTAGAGAAAATGTTGGAAAAACAAAGGATAACACGAGAAGGAGCTAAGAAAATGAATGAGAGGAAGGAAAATTTGATTAAAGTTAAGAAAGTAGAGAAGAAAATAGAGAAAGAAGATTCACATACATCAAATTGAGGTCAGTGATTGGCTCACCCAGAATGGAGGTAGACGCATCAAGTCTAGCTATAATACCCGTGTCTTACAGAGATCAACAAGGTTTGGTTACCCCATATAATATCGTGGTTCAATGCACTATATAAAGTCCATTTCAAGAGGTAATAATGATGAATTCAATTTTGATGAGGGATATACAACAATTAGTAGGAGGTTTAGAACCAACATTTAAAATGGTGTTAGAAGCAGAAGGGTGGAATGAAGAGGAGTTAAGAACACCATTAATGATTAAGGAAAGAGGAAAAAAATAAGAAGTCATTGGAATGAAGGAATTAATTGAGGAATTCAAAGAGAAAATAAAAATAGTAGATGAGGAGAAGCAAGAAGAAGAAAATATAGATAAACAACAAGAAAAGATAGACACAATAGAAGATAATGTTGGAACATAATGATTAATTTGGTTGGCCACCCCTTAACTAATATGATTCCATCACTATTATATAGGTTAATTATATAATAATATGAAATATATTTCTATTATTAAATATTCATACCTAGGTAATATACATTCGGTAAGTATTTAATAATGCGAATTATTTATGTTTCGATTTATCAAATACACTAACCTAGGTATATGTGTCAACCATTTTAGGTTGAAAAGGTGGGTCGGGAGAGATACCCGATCACCTTATATAAAAGGGACTTTAGGTCATCATTTTATATATTTGGTAATGTTTTCACCAAATCACTACACCCTCTGAATGGCCAGAATGTGAGCAGGACATTTGATATGATTGAGACACATGGGATCACCTCTCAAGCTGTGGGAATTGGACTCAAGGTGAACCTCCAGAGAAGGCTGATTCCTTTTCCTAAACTGAGTGTTGTACTACTCCTAGTGTAATAAAATGGCTATCTAATCCTAGACTAACCTTTTCATGGGTTTTAGGGAAAGAGATTTGCAAAAAGGAAACTATACTAGGGATTTTGACGTACAAAAAAAAAGGATATTTTAAATCTTAGGAAGAGTTAATGTGAGTAGGATGTGAACACAATTAGTCACCTTCACCTATTGCAACCTAGAAAGGGAAGAAAATACTACAGAACAAAAGCATGCGTTCCTCTGTTAAAATTGAAGTATACATAATAGAGAGATAAAATTTGATTGAACAACAATTAACTAATCATGAGGATAGAGCACATGCACATGTCAAACATCTATTTCACTAATTGCAGCTAATGATAATACAACTTTTAACAACAAAAGGAAAAAAATATTTCCAGAGTTGACATAAAATACGGTAACATTACTTCCTCATACCATAAAATAGGTAATATGAAATAAAGGTAAGCTAATCATTCACACTAAGGAATTATGCATTCACAAAGCATATATTGATCAACCATTCAACACAATAAATCAGGTTCTTCAAGGAAAGATATCACTTTGAATATAATTAAAAGGTTTTAAAATATCTAAAGCACTCTTTCAAGCTTGAAGAGAAACTTCACAAAAAATCATCTATCTATCTCCCTAATGACTCCATGCACCTAACTATTTATAATTTCTTTATGCTAATCCATTATAGCTGGGCCTTCAACTAAAAATTACTAAAAATAGAAATGCCATTAATTCAAGGGAATAGGATCCCATAGAAATAACAAGTTTGTTGCAAGGGTTTGAATCAGTCAACCCTACAACTTTGACCAATCCAAATCTTGGATCTACCCTTTCATGGTTGCTCAGCTTATGCTTGGTTCTGTAACACCTTCTCCTTCTGCAGGTTTCTATTGTGTTCTTTCCCATACAGCCATTTGATGTTTGTACTCAAGGAAACACTTGATGATTCCCTGAATTTCTTCATCTCCTGGCCCACATGCGTAGTGATTCACTACATCTACTATCTCAATTTATTTTCTGATCTTGGTTGGAATTATTCTAATTTTACTCACAACTTTCTTCAGTCTTCCTATGAAATTTTGGCATAAGACCAATCTATCAATGGATTCACTGTTGAAATTTTTGGTAACCTCATCATCGTGCTTCACCAAATATTTGAAATTTTCCTTGATTTGATCTTCTGTGAGAGCATGAATGTTTTCATTGAAGAAATCATAATTAACTTTATCTAATTATTTTGATATACCATTTAAGGCATCCATAATTTCCACTCATTTATCATCCAACTTCTTGATTAAATCCCGCAACACCTGATACCGGAATTCCATGGCCTTTTGATATTCAAAAAACTTTGAAGCATCGTCGATTACATCCTCATGAAGGATTAGATATGGATCTTCTTCTTTGATTTCAATCCATGTTGTCAAATTCAAATTCAAATTATTATTGTCCTTAGAAAACACCTCATCCATTTTCAAAATAGTATCTTTTCCAACCTGAAAATCATTATATATTTCAAGAGCCTCTTTAATTAAAGGATTATCTTCTTATAGTATACGTTCCATCCATCCATTTACCAAACTCACTTTCTGCCCTATCTTTTCAATCTCAGGATAAGGAATTTCATTGATGGTAGAAAAAAATTTCATAGCCACAGTAGTTGAGATTTCAGTAGATGGAGCTGGCTGTGTTACTTTTTGAGCAATGCAGTGAACTGCTCGACCTTGGCTTTAAGCTTATCCTTAGAAGCCTTATCCTTATTATATTTCTATAGCATATTTCCAAGAATAGTGTGTACATATTTTTTTCCCCTTCATGAGTGGATTTTCCTAGTAGAAATCTAGAAATCTGATAATCTACATCTGTAATTGTTTCCTTAATTTTTTCCCTCAACGGGAGTAGAAACCTCTAAAACTCATTCCCCAGATGGAATTATTGTCATGCTAGAAAAAATCTTTGGCCTCTTGGCCTGTCTTTTTGGTTTATGATCTAATATACTTAGATCTATGACATCCCCCATAGGCACTTTCTTCTTTTTCTTTGGAGTCTTCTGAAACAACCATTCTGGAATAGCTGATGCTGATGAGGATAGAATGGTAGATTTAGTACTTGAAACATTAGTCACAGCAAGATTACCAGTAACATTAGTTGGAATTTGAATGGTAGTGGTAGTAATGGATGTGGTGGATGTGAGTATTGCCATAGGAGTGGATATAATGATATTAGGAGATGAGACAAAAGGAAATGGAAGTGTTAGGGGAAGTGAAGAGGAAATGAGTGACCCAATATTTTCCCTAGCTAAGAGAATTGGAAGGGATGAGAATACTTGGGCCATGGAAGGAGATGGGAAAGAAGAAATGATCATAGAAGTGGAAGGAACTGATGTGGGGAGTGAAAATGGAAGAGGAAAAAGAGGTGATGGGTCTTGTGGGACACTTAAAGAATCACTGACTTCAAGTACTTGGATCACAGGTGCTGTAGGAGACATGGATTTTGAAATAGGAGCCTTAGAGAGAGATGAGATCCCACCAAATTTTTTTTTTTTTTTGGAATTGTATGGCCCTTTTGAATTGACCTTTTCCCTTTTGTGGGTGTTGATTGTCTCATGGTTGATGGGGCTTTTGTATTTGTAAGTTGATCTACCCCCTTGGGTGAGATTCCCCAGTTAACCAGCCAACTATAGGTGCTCTACAGAATGGGTCCCACCCTCTCCTTTGTATTGAAACATTATTCCACATACCAATAAATCCATGATAATGGTTGATTGGAAACATTATCATTTTATATGCTGCATCCAAAACCTCATCATCATCTTACATGTCTTTTGGGACATTAGCTATACCAAACTGTCGAACCTCATCCAAATTTATCCTTTCGTAATATCTTTGTCGGATGATGAATTCATCCCAAAAATGAATCCAGATGTCTTCTAACTAAGGCACATGGGAACTAGATTTACCTATTTCACTTAATTTACCCCAATAATTAAAATTTGTCCATGGATGAAAAGTTTGTAAGGTTACTTCTGCCATTTCTGCATCCACATTCTTATCCTTATAAATATTCGAGAAGTTGTATTTGCCTATTGAAATAAGGAACTAAACTACCATTTTGTGCCATTTATTCTAGATCTTTTGGTAATCTAACAATTTATGAACCTATTCTAACAAGACCCACTTGTCAATGGGACATCTTGGTAACTTGCTGGGAGCACCTACGAAACTGGGAATTTGAATGTAAGTAAATGTGGTGAACTTTATGTAGATAGCTCCCCATTCATGCACTTTCTTGAAGGATTCATTAGAAATCCACCGATTATACAACTCCTTATCGAAACGATAGAGAATAACCACAAAGAAAGCATCGTTAATTCTATGGAAGTGCCTGCTTCCCTCATCTAGTGTAATCTGAGGATAGAAATCATAGATTTGGGAGGTTCTTCGAATACCCTTAGTATTCAACCCAATGAAATCTTCCATAGCAGTTATGGCATAAACCAAAAAATATGTCATGTAGAAATTCTTTGAGTACAACACTCTACTTAACTGATAGAAAAGGGAGATGTTGATAGGCTTCCCCCATATAATAAATTCCTTATTCTTGATGGTAGTGATATATAAGAACATCCATGCCTGAAATTCCTTCATGAAGGGAAGACCTAAAACTTTTCTTAGTAGCACAATAATGTCACTGAACTCCTGAATGAAGTCTGACCGATACATGGTCTTTGGCAATTTGGCAACACTTTTGGCCTGATAACTTTTAAACATGACCCTCGTGCACAACTTCACTTCTTTGTCCCAATGTTCTAATCCTGAATTTGGTGAAATTGTTGCGTAGTCTTCGACTTTGGGGAGTTTGAGAAAATATTCAAAGAAACATGGATCTAAGTAGACTACAACCTTGACATTAGAATCCTTAACTGCCATGGATTCTTCATCAAAGTGGGATACAATGGCTAAGAAAAACTTTGTGAAATGCATGGATGAGGGAAAACCGGTAGCAAGAGTAAGCCCATTGTTATATATGGCCTGCATCCAAGATTTCTTATTTAGGGCCTTCACCCTTTCCCAGAAGTCTAGAAAATCAATTTGTTTGAGATCGTTATCTCCTATACTCCCCAGGTCAAAAGACAAGCAAGAGTGAGGAGAAACCCCGAGGAATGAATATTTCATATTTTCCTTGCCCTTGGATATAGAAGTAGACATCAAGTTCTAAATTTTGGGACCTAATGAATTACTAAATTCGAAAATGCCGAAGTTGAAAGTACCAAACAAGAAAACTCCAAAAAACCTGAAAGGGAAAATTATGAAATAGAGAGGTCCAAAATCCTGAATTAGAGAAGTCTAAAGTTCTGAAGTTTAGAAGTCTGAAGTTCCGGAAAGCTTCAACCTCCAAAACCCTGGAAAGTAGAGTTTCAAAGTACAACCTTCTAAAAACATGAAACAACACAATTCCTAAGAAATTAAAAGTGTCGAACAACCAAATCTCTAAATTATGAAAACAAGGTTCTCCAAAAATGCCAATCTATGAACTCTAAAAAATGAGAAGTGCTGAGAAGGTGAATTTTGAATACTTGAGAGAGTCTTTGAAGACTCTAATGGTAGTTGTACTAAATACTTGTAGAAACTCAAATTGTGGAAACATGGAAGGTGATGAGATTTTCATGTTCCAAGGCATACAGAGGAGGAACAAAAGAAAATAAACAAGGAGAAAATTTAAAAAAAGATCTCAAACCAAAAAAAAAAAAAAAAAAAAAAAACCTCAAAATTGACGTCAAAAAGTATGAAATACAATAAAAACCCAGGTCGTTAGAGAAAAATGTTAGATGAAAATGAAAGACAAAAAAATGAGTTTAAATAGAAAAAATCTTACATTAATGGCCACATCTCAATCCGTATGGAAGTACGTGAGAACTGAATCCGCTGATAACTCTGAAAGTCTGAAACCTAAAACTTTGAAATTTTGAAATCTTAGAATTTCAGGGTTTCAAACTTTGGAGATCAAGAGATGGAAATCGTGATATGGTGATGGGAGAGTTCCAAAACTTCAAATCCTGAAATTCTAAAATTTTGGACTTTCATACTTTCAGACTTCGGAAGTTTGAAAGTGAAATTACTCAAAATGGTCAGGAAAGTTCTGAAACCCAAAAGCCTGAAAGTCTAAAATTCTAGACTTTCAGGATTTCAAGTTTTAGAAGTCCAAAAGTAATTTTCCCAAAAGATCCAACCTAGAGTTATGAAACTCAAAAGCCCAAAATTCTGAATTTTTAGACTTTTGGAGTTTCAGACTTTGGAACTCTAAAGGGAATTTTTTAAAAAATTGTGACTTAGAATTCCAAAACCCGAATACCTGAAATTTTGAATTTTTGGACTTTCGGGGTTTCAAACTTTGGAACTCCGAGCTCAAAAATTGGTAATTATCAAAAGAAAACTCCGAACTCTGAAAACCTGAAAGTCTGAAATTTCAGACTTTCAGAACTTGAAAAATACAATTTCAATCCCATGCCAATAAAACTCCAAAAGGGAAAATCCTCAAAGTCTGAAGTCTGAATTTTTAGAATTTCATGACTTGGAGAATTTCCAACTTGCAGAAAAATTCTTGGTGAAGGATTTTTAAAAAACATTTGTTTGATCGATTTCAACATTGGTTTCTCAAGGTAGATTAAAATGGTAACACTTTTAGCAACCTCTAGGGAATTCCTTCCTAATAAGCTTTTGGATCAGTAGCCTTATACAAACCTTTGTGATAAATGAGTCTCAGAAGGAAACTACATTCAAGGGACACCAAAAGCAAAAGAAAAGAAAATGAAAACAAAACAATGTGCAAAGCACTTAGAGGAAAATACAAACAAATTGTATAGGGGGGAAACCATTTCACAAGCAAGCTTTGAGATGTATCCCATTCACGTGAATGGGAAACTCTTCTCCATTGAGTCTAGATAGAAAAAATGAATTCACCTCTTTGCAACTTGAGATAATATATGGTCCACTCCAGAGAGCATCAAACTTGGCATACCTGCCTGGTTTGGCTCCGTCTTCATCCCACTTGAGAACCAAATCTCCTTCTTGAAATTTCCTATTAGAATATTTCTTATCGAAGGATTTATTAACATGAGCCTGATGTTGGCCTAAAGTTTTCATAGCCATGTTTTGAACTTCCTCTAACTTCATGAGTTCAAAAAACCTCACTATTCAGGAGCCATTATCCATAACTTTGAGCTGATGATCCAACTCTAAGGAAGGTAATTCCAAGGAGAGTGGGGGCTTTTCCTCCCTCCCATATATAAGAATAAAAGGTGAATTTCCAATTACTCTTTTAGGTGTGATTCGATCTATCCATAAAGCAGTCTTAAGTTGTGTATGTTAGGTCCTTTTGTTAGCCTCCATCATAGGTTTGATGATCCTTATAAGATTCTTGTTACTAGATTTAACCAACCCATTTCCCTATGGATAGTAATTGGACAAAGTCTTGAGGTATACTCCATTCTTGACCACCCATTCACTCAAATTAAACCCGAGGAAGGACATTGCATTTTCAGAGATAACGGTAAATGGAATTCCGAACCTTGTCATTATGTTTTCCATAAAATCAAGGACTACCTTTTCGTTACTTTCTTTCAACACTACTGCCTCTATCCATTGAGTGAAATAATCTAGGTTCTAATAAGGACCCATTTATGTCCATCACTAGATGGTGGGTTGATGATCCTAATGAAATCTAGCCCCCATTAGATGAAAGGTTGATACACTTGAATAGGATGTAGGGGAAGGGTTGTCAACTTCTATTTACCTAAATAAAGGGTGCATTCTTTACATTTCCTTACCCAGAGATGAGAATATTTGAATAAATCTAACCAATAATAACCAGCTCACATAATTTTGGTGGAAGTTATACAATTAGAGTAATGCCCCCAGATAGGTCATTGTGGAATTCTTCTAATATCTTATTCACTTGCCCCGGTTTGATGTAGCGCAGAAGAACACCATTCAAGTCCTTTTGGAAAAGAACATTATTGATCAGGACGTATAGAATAGAATGGAGATGGAAATTACATCTTTGGATTTTATCCATATTCAAAGGATATTCCCCTATGAGGAGGAAATTTTACATATTTGTTAGCCAATTGACCTGATCATCACCTTCGTTGGCATTTAAGAGAGTGGCATATCCAACTTCCTTGATATCTATATCTGTGGCCAAATGCTGACATAACCCTTTTCCCCTAACAAGTTTAGTGACTTTAATGTGTATTTCATACTCCATTACTTTTGTGTTCCACCCCACACATTTCATGTTCATTTATTTTTTTAACAAAAAATCCTTGACACCAAGATGAGAGACCATGAGGTGATTTTTTTTGTTGGACAACATGTGCCTAAACTTCTTTAGAGATCGAATGACTACAAATACCTATTTCTCAATGAAGCAATATTTGAGGTCGTATTCTTTGAGAGACTGACTGAATAAGGTAATTGGTTATTCCATCAGATTGTCATTTTGCTGGGTGAGTATCCCTGAAATACTTTCTTGTCTTGCGAATACATATAGAATGAAATCTTTGTCAAAATTAGGGTTTACCAGTGTGGGAGATTGAGAAAGGGTTGTTTTGATATATACAGAGCTTTCCCTCCCTTCCTTTATCTAAGAGAATGGAATGTTCTTTTTCAGCATAGTTGTGAGTGGTTTAACAAACATTGCAAATCGAGGAATGAATCACTGCACAAAATTTATGGTTCCCAGGAAACTCTGGAGACCTTTCTTATGTATTGGAAGAGATAAGGACATAATTGAATGAATCCTAGAAGGATCAATAGGTAGTCCTTATGATGAAACAACATTTCCTAATAATTTTCCTTCTTGAACTACAAAAATGCACTTCTTAGGATTTTGTGAGACCCTAAACTCTCTACATCTTTGGAAAAATTTTCTTAGATATGTGATATGATCTTTGGCATGCTTGGAATATACAGTTATATCATCGAGATAAACCAATATGATATTATTGATTAGTCCTTTGAATGCCATGCCCATGGATCTTTGGAATGTAGCCCCTACATTGGATAATCCAAATGGCATTTTTTTGTACGCATACGTGCCCCACTTAGTAGTGGAAGTTGTTTTGAATTGGTCAGATTCTTGGACTAGATTATGATTATATCCTGAATATCCATTGATCAAGGAAAACCTTTGAACCCCTACCACTATTTTAAGGATTTGTTTCATTGATGGAAGAGGGTAGTGGTTTTTTAACGAGGCTCGGTTCAGATCCCTAAAGTCTACGCACAGCCGTATTTCTCTGTTCTTCTTCCTTACATGCACCAGATTAGCTACCCACGAGGAATGCTTAATGGGGGAAATTATGTAGGCCTCAATAAGATTGGTTATCTCCTTCCTCATTAGTGGCTCAATTTTAGGATTAATTGGCCTCTATTTCTGATGAACTGGTTTAGCATTTGGATCCAGCTCAATGGTATGTTGAGCTAGAACTAGATCATAACCACACAGGTATTTTTAGCTCCATGCAAAAATGTCATGATATTCTTGACATAGTTCAACAAAAGATTCCTTCTCTTGAGTGGTACATAATTTTCCAATCTTTAGAAAATTTTCACTTACCACCTTGATTTCTTCAAAATATTATTCTTTGATTACCATGTTGGTACTTTTCCATTTGTCCTAGTCATTCATGTTGAAGATGAACTCAAGAGTAACTAGGAATTTTGGCAATTTATTTCCTTTCAACTATATAATTTGATTATCATAGGAGTTTTATAGTTTATCTTGGTGTTTAGCAGCAAACTCTGCTTCTCACTGTAGGATAAGGACAATTTGTTGGTCACTATCAAACACCTTCCAGCTACTTACATTATCCAGGACTAAGGGATGAAACACCATTTTGACCATATACTACCCTTATTTCATAATGTTTGCAGGTATATCATACTATGAGCCTATGGTAGATAGCCTGTCGGCATCTCGATTTTTCTTTCTACGAACCACATGAATTCCAAAATCTTTGAAATCTTCAATCAAGTCCCAAACCTGATTCTTATATGATCTCAATTGATCATATTTTATGCACTACAGGCTATTACTTGATGCAAAAATAACTCATTGTCTCTAAAAATAGTCAAAGCCTTAATTCCTTTCTTCTGAGCTAGTTGAATCCCTTGTATGAGAGCCTCATACTCAAAAACATTGTTAGTGCCACTAAAATGCAACCAAAAAGATGACAAGTATTTATCTCCCTCTTGAGAAATTAACATAACATGAACACTAGATCCATTCTTACTTCATGAGCCATCAAATAATAATTTCCATAGTCCTTCTGGACCGCTTGGTGTTTTGACAAGTTGTGGTATGATTATATATTCTTCATGAATACAATAGGTACCCAATCATGTTTCTTCCAAAATTAGCAAACCAGATTCTTCTTTGGCCAATGTATTAACATAGGGATTGTACTAATGATCTCCACTTACTTCATCTAACATAGTATCAGGGACTTCTTCAATAAGAGTAGTTGGTTCATGATCATCATCTTCCTCTTTCAGATATCTAATGGTGTAATTCCAATTTATAGGACTAGAAATGTAGGGTTCTACATGATTATGGAAGATTGGTTCTGCCCTTATAGTCACTTTGGTTCCATATCGAGTCTTGAGAATCATATGTGACTAATCAGCTGATAGATAACCACCCATCTTGGCAGTAAAATCTCATGATAGGAAGATGGTGAAGAGAGGAGGAAGATCAATGACTGATATGTCTTGGGTGAATGAAAAACTTGGGCATGCATGGATGGTAAGTTTAAGTCCATTGATAAATCCAATCATTTGGACTACAGTAACATCTAACTGGACAACTCCTTTTGATATTGAAGCATATTGGTTTCCCAACACATCTACAATTTTCTTGGGAATCACAGAACTACTGGCTCCAGAATCGATCATACAATTGTGCACCAAATGATCATCTGATAATCAGATAGATATATAATGGTGGTGGTTTGCTAGCCTTAGAAATCACTTTCATTTCTTGTTTACACAGGCTAGTTGATATTGTTGCTTCATGACTTGATGATCTATCGGTAGTACCAAAACTCTTCAAAGCCTTGTGTAGCAAATCCTCCTGAGAAGGAATTGAGAGTGGCATCCCACATCGTGACACTCAAATTGGTCTTCTTCATTTTCTCCACAATACTAAACAAAATTTCCCCAACTTTGTCTAATATACCTTTTTGGGTGTTAGATTCTTCTTTTGGGAAATTCCTATTGGGCACTGTGATACTTGAATTTCCACATTTCTTTGTAGAATAATCAGTAGATACTTCTGGTGATTTCTTTCATGTACCTTTATCAGCTAATACTTGTGCTTGAGGCTGTGAAATAGATGTCTGATCAGCTTTGGAATTTTGAGGTTCCATTGCTCTCTTCTTGGAATGAGTGTTTATCTGCCACTGATGAGGAATCTGTATTCAACCCACAAAAATATCCTTCACTTTCTAGTTGAGCAAAGTGGTTTGCTCAGGTTGCTGCTAAATGGTTGATCTGTTTGTTTCTTGCATATATGTGTTAGCTATTAGCTCAAAAGGGGAAAATGCACTTTAAACCATAAGGGTCCTGGAAAAGAACTCCATTGGGAAAAATATTTTGATTATGGGGTTGAGAACACAGGATAGCACCATTCATAATCTTGAAGGGGGTTATTCTGGAACTGGTACTATAGCTTTGGATGAACTAGCAGCAGAAGGGATCCAAAAGTTCAAAGGCCTGAAATTTATAGCTTGAGTTTACAGTTGGTTGCACCGTTGAAAGGGAGGACGGCTAGCCTGATATTGCTGATTTTGTGGCTGGTATGGATGATTATATTGAAATTTTTACCTCTTGAGTATAAAAAGCTCATTTCCAAAAGTTTGCAGCATTGACTTGACTTCAAAAAGATCATTTGAAGAGGCAAGGGCAGATTGAGCTGGTTGATTAGAGGCTTATGGAATAGGAATAATGATAGGATGATTTTTCGTAAGGTCCGTAAATAACGGCATTGGCGGTCGTGGAGCTATCTTTTCATCCTAAATCAAGGAATTTTCTGCTCTTATGGCCATGTCGTAGGCATCAAGTAATGTAGCCCCTCCGATGGACTGGATCATAACTGCTACATCACTATTCAAGGCTCACAAATAGTACAAGAATGCATATGTTAAGAAGGATTTATGAGTGTTAGAATCCTATTCTAGGTCCTCTTTAATTGGAAGTTTAAATCACTCATGTATTCTTGGGGAGATCTCTTCATGGTAGTCCATTGTTTCAAAAGTGATAGGTTATCACTCTTGTCTTCAAACTTTTTATAGATATTTTATCCTAACTCATCCCAAGTGGTTATACTGCCAACACTTAACCCTCAAAACCATTGAAGTGATTTTCCCTTGAAAGAAGTGGCCAGAAGTTTGACAAAAACATTATCCTCCATGATGTTATGTACGACGCAAATGTTGGCTGCATCAAGAATGTGTTCGAATAGAGTAACGTGAGTTTTCCCTATATAAAATGTTAAAATTTTTAGTGCCACAACATGTATAAGATCACATTGAGCCAATAGAAGAGGACTGCTTCCATTGAAAGGGGGAAAAAATTGATTTATTTCCATATCAGCAAAAGGTCAATTTTTAGTTGGTGGAGTGAACCTTCTGTATGGAGGAGTTGAATGACCCTTACGAGGTAGTGATACAATTGGTGATGTTGAAACACCTCTTTTCCTTCTCTTTGGAGGAGATGAGGAAAGTTTGATATGCCGATAATATCTTATCTTTAAAGAGGCTCTTGTCTAAATTCTTCGCATAAATTAACACACTAAGATTTGGAATCCATAGATATAAATTTGTCGGGTACTTTGACTTGTGCAAGTGAGAAGAGAAGTACCAACTCTATTCCACCGGGCGTGCCAAAAACAGTTGTCGCCAAATCATTGCACCCTTTAAATGGCCAAACTCTAAACATGACATTCAATGTGATTAGGACATATGGGATCACCTCTCAAGTTGTGGGACTTGGGCTCGCAAGGTGAACCTCTGGAGAAGGCCAGACTTCCTTTTCCTAAACTAAGTGTTATGCTACTCCTAATGCAATAAAATGGCAATCTAATCCTAGGCTAACATTTTCATGGGTTTTAGGAAAAAAAATTTGTAAAAAAGGAAAACTGTACTAGGGATGGTGATGCACCAAATAAAAGGATGTTTTAAACCTTAGGAAGGGTTAATGTGAGTAGTATGCGAACACCGTTAGTCACCTTCACCTATTACAACTTATAAAGGGCACAAAATACCAAAGATCAGAATCAAGAATTCCATTGTTAAACTTGAAGTATAAATAACAGAGAGATCAAATTTGATTGAACAAACACTTAACTAATCATGATGATATATCACATGCACATGTCAAACATCCATTTTGCTGATTGTGGCTAATGATAATGAAAATTTTAACAACATAAGGAAAACAAATATTTCCACAACTGACATAAAAGATGGTTACATTACTTCCTCATAACATAAAATTGATAATATGAAATATAGGTAAGCTGAATCATTCATACCAAGGAATTATGCATTCACAAAGCATATATTGATCAACCATTCAACACAATAAATCAAGTCCCTCAAGGCAAGATATCACTTTGAATATAATTAAAAGGTAATTTAAAATATTTGAAGCACTATTCCAATCTTAAAGAGAAACTACACAAAAAAATGATCTATATCCCAAATGACTCCATGCACCTAACTATTTATAAGTTCCTTAGAATGAGCCATTACCGCTTGGGCCTTCAACTAACATTTTACTAAAAATAGAAATTTCATTAATTCAAGGGAATATGCTCCCATAAAAATATCAAGTTTGTTGCAAGGGGTTTGACTCAATCAACCCTACAATTTTGATTGATCTAGAGATTGGATTTTCCTTTTAATGGTTGCTTCAGCTTTGGCCTGGTTCTACAACACATTCTACTTCCATTGTAGATTTCTGTTGTGTTCTCCCTCCCATACAACCATTTGATGTTTTTACTCAAGGAAACGCTCAATGATTCCCTAAATTTCTTCATCTCCCGATCCCATATGCATACTGATTCACTACATCTGTTGTCTTGATTTCTCTTGTGATTTTTGCTGGAATTATTCTAAGTTTACTCACAACTTTCTTTAGTCTTCCTATGAAATTTTAGCATAAAACCAATCTATCAATAAATTCACTGTTGAAAGTTTTGGTAACCTCATCATCGCGCTTCACCAAATATTTGAAATTTTCCTTGATTTGATCCTCTAGGAGAGCATCAATGTTTTCGTTGAAGAACTTACAATTAACAATATCAAATTCTTCTAATATATCATTCAAAGCATCCATAATTTCTACTCGTTTATCATCCAACTTCTTGATTAAATCCTACAGCACTGACACCGAAATTCCATGGCCTTTTGATATTCGAACAACTATGAAGCATCATCGATTACATCCTAATGAAGAAGTATATCTCGATCTTCTTCTCTGATTTCACTCCATGTTGTCAAATTCAAATTCAGATCATTATTGTCCTCGGAAAATGCCTCATCCATTTTTCAAATAGCATCTCTTCCAACCTGCAAATCATTATATATTTCAAGATCCTCTTTAATTAAAGGATTAGCTTCTAGCAGTATATGTTCCATCCATCCGTTTAACGATCTCCCTTTCTAGCCTATCTTTTCAATCTCATGATAAGGAATGTCTTGGATGTAGACGAAACTATCATAGCCGTAGTAGTTGAGATTTTAGTAGATAGATTTGGTTGTGTTTACTTTTCGTAGCAATGCAATGAGTTGCTTGACATTGGCTTTAATCTCATCCTTATAAGATTTATACTTGTCATATTTCTCTAGTAGATTTTTAAGAGCAGTGTGTACATATTTTTTAGCTCCTTCTTGAGTGAATTTTCTCTAGTTAAAATCTAAAAATCTGATAATCTACAAGTTGTAGTTGTTTCCTTATTTTTTTCCCTCAATGGGAGTAGCAACCTCTAGAATTTGTTCCCAAGATGGATTCACTGTCAGGCTAGAAACAATATTCAGCCTCTTGGCCTATCTTTTTGGTGTGTGCTCCAAAATACTCAGATATATGACATACCCCGAGAGGAAATTTCTTATTTTTATTTGGATTCTGTCAAAACAACCATTCTAGAATGGCTGATGTTGATGGGGATAGAATCGTAGATTTGGTACCTAAAACATTAGTCACAACAACAGTACCAGATAACATTATTTTGACATTTGAAATCATAGTGGTAGTAATGGATGGAGTGGATGTAAGGAGTTCCATAGTAGTGAATATAATGATATTATGAGATGAGATGGAAGAAAATGGAAGTGTTAGGGGAAGTGAAGTAAAAATGGGTGACCCGATGGTTTCTCCCTGCTAAGAAAACTAGAAGGGATGAGAACTACTTGGGCCATGGAAAGGAGATGAAAAAGAATAAATTATCATATAAGTGGAAGGAACTGATGTAGGAAATGAAAATGGAGGAGGATGAAGAGATGATGGATACATGATGGGACACTTGGAGAATCATTAACTTCCAACTACTTCTGATCATGGTTGCTGCATGACACATGGCTTTTGAAATAGGTGCCTTGGAGAGAAATGAGCTCCCAACAACAAATGAAATATTTTTTTGAATTGTATGGGCCCTTTTGAATTGACCTTTTCCCTTTTGTGGGTGTTGATTAGCTCATTGTTTAAGGGGGCTTATGTATTTGTAGTTTGATCTACCCCGTTAGGTGAGATTACCAAGGTAACCAACCATTTATATGTCTCTCTACAGAATGGGTACCTCACCCTCTCCTTTGTATTGCAAAATTATTCTACATACAAATCAATCCATGGTAATGGTTTATTGGAAACATTATTATTTTATATGCTACATCCAAAACCTCATCATCATCTTGCAACTCCTTTGGAACCTCGGCTATACCAAACTGTCAAACTTCATCAAAGGTTAACCTCTCATAATCCCTTTGTTAGATAATGATATTCATCTTGACAATGAATCCATATGTCTTCCAACTGGGGCACATGGGAAATGGACCGACCTGTTTCGATGAATTTACCCCAATAGTCAAAATTGGTCTGTGGATGGAAAGTCCTCAAGGTTACCTATTCCATTTCTGCATCTACATTCTTAGCCATGTAAATATTTGGGTAAGTGTATCTGCCAATTGAAATATGGAATTGCATTCTCACTTTATGTCACTTATAATAGATCTTATGGTAGTCCAGCAATTTCTCGAACCAATTCTGATAAGACCCACTTGTCAGTGGGACATCTTGGCAGATTACTGGGATCACCTATGAAGCTGGGGATCCAAATGTAGGTGAACATGGGGAATTGTAGATAGATAGCTCCCCATTCGCACATAATTCCTTAAAGGCTTCATGTCAAAAATCCTTTAATTATATAACTCCTTATCAAAATGATAGAGAATAATTCGTAAAGAAAGCATCGTTAATTCTGTGAAAGTACCTCCTTCCCTCATCTAATGTAAGTTGAGGGACAGAAATCATAGATTTGGGAGGTACTTTGAATACCCTTAGTATTCAATCCGGTGAAGTATCCCATAGCAGTTGTGGCATAGACCAAAAAATATGTCATATAGAAACTCTTTCAGGACAGCACTCTTACTCAACTGATAGCAAATGGAGCTACTAATATGCTTTCCACCATATGATAAATTTCTTATTCTTCTTGATGGTAGTGATATATAAGAACATCCACTCCTGGTATTCCTTCATGGAGGGAACACCTGAAGACTCTTCTTAGTAGCACAATAATGTCACTGACCTCTTGAATGAAGTCTAACTGATACATGGTCTTTGGAAATTCGGCAACACACTTGGACAAATATCTTTTCAACATAACCCTCATACACAACTTTGCTTCTTTGTCCTAATGTTCTACTGCTGACTCTAGTGAAATTTTCACGTAGTTCTCAACATCGAAGGAGTTTGAGAAAATCCTCAAAGAAATTTGGATCCAAGTCAGATTACAAAATTACCATCGGCATCCTTAACTGCCTGTGGATTCTTCATCGAAATGGGCTGTCGGCAGCTAGAATGAAATTTAGGCAATGCATGGATGAGGGAAAACCGGACAGGCAAGAGCAAGCCCACTGTCATATATGGTCTACATCCAAAGATTTCTTATTTGGGGCCTTCACCCTTTCCCAGAAATATGGAAAATTAATTTTTCTAAGATCAATTTCTCATATGCTCCCCGGGTTGGAAGACAAGAAACAGTGAGGAGCAACCCTGAGGAATGAATAGTTCATCTTTCCTTTACGCTTTGGATGAAGAAGTACACATCAAGTTTTGAATTTCTAGAACCTGATGGCCTTACTAAACTCCCGAAATACTGAAGTTAAAATTACTTGGAACCTGAGAAGCTTCAACCTATGAAAGCCTGAATTGGAGAAATAGAGTTTCATAGTACAGACCTCTGAAAACCAGAATTCTAGAAGTCCAAAACAACATATTCCAAAAACCCAAAGAGTAGAGTTCCAAAAACCCAAAGTGAAAAGCTTTGAAAAAGCCAATCTCCGAACTCTGAAAAATGAGAAGTGCTGAGACGAAGAATTTTGAAAACTTAAGAGGATCTTTGAAGACTCTGATGGTAGATGTACTGAATACCTGTAGAAACTTGAATCATGGAAACATGGCGGGTGATGAGATTGTCATTTTCCGAGGCATAAAAAGGAGGAACAAAAGAAAATGAACAATGAGAAAACAAAACCAAAAATTAAATAACCAAAATAAAATACCTCGAAAATGATGTAGAAAAGTACAAAATACAGTAAAAACTCAGGTCGACAAAGAAAAATGTCAGATGGAAATGATAGGTACAAAAATGAGTTTAATAGAAAAAAAACAACATTAATGGCCAAATCTTGATCTGGATAGAAGTAGGTGAGAATTAAATATGCAAAGAAATCTGAAAGTCTTAAATTCTAAAATATCATAATTTTGGGGGTTTGGAAGTTCGAAAGTAATTTTTCTAAAAGATGTGACTTAGAGTTCTAAAACCTGAAAGCCTGAAAGTTTGAATTTTCAGACTTTCGGAGTTTTGGACTTTAGAACTTGGAAGAGAATTTTATCAAAAATCGTGACTTAGAATTCCAAAACTCAAAAGCCCAAAAGTATGAATTTTGAGACTTTCGGGGTTTCAGAATTCAAAACTATGGGCTCAAAAATTCGTAATTATCAAAAGAAAACTCCGAACTTTGAAAACCTGAAAGTCTTAAATTTCAAACTTTCGGGGTTTCAAACTTTTGAATTTGAAAAACATAATTTCAATTCCATGCCATTAAAACTCCGAAAGGGAAAATCCTCAAAGTCCAAAGTCTAAAATTTTGGAATTTCAAGACTTGGAGAATTTCCAACTTGTCGAAGACTTCTGGGTGAAGGATTTTTAAAAACATTTTACTTGATCGATTTCAACATTGGTTTTTCAAGGTAGATTAAAATGGTAATAGGTAATATATCAAATGTATGCAAATCAAGTGATTATGTTTTACCCTTGGTAATTAGGGCTTCGATGGAGGAGCTGATCTTATTGGATGTAAAATAAGTTCTCTGAATTAAAAGGCTATTTTCAAAGTGGTTTTTACCCTATTGGGGTTTTCCACTATAAATATTGTCACATGTGTTATTTATTTCCTATAATTATTTCTTTATTTACTTATGTGATGATGTAATGTTTCATTAAATATTTATGGTAACATTACATAATGCATTAATGTTTAGTATTGATGTTGAATTAATCTATAAATTGCTAAATCCTCAAATTTTAACATGATACCAGAGCATAGTTTGAATTAAATAGTTTAGATCTAATAATTTTGTATATATTCTAATTAATTCTTACGGGTTTTTTCAGCCATCCTGAAAGGGTATTTAAAATAACTGGGCCCCTTCTTTCCATTTTTTTGTGACCTAAAATTTTTCTTTTGTGAAGAATCAATGTGAATTCATAGGTGTAAAATTTCGAAACTTCTTACCTCCCATGAAAACTTGTGTAGAGGTAAGGGTAAAATATTTGAAATATTTTTTTCCTCCATAGTTTTAATATGTGCAAGTTGAATTTTTTCAATGGTAAATGAAGGAGTCTAGAAAAAGCTCCATCAAAATAGGATTTGAATTTTTTCCATTGGAAGTGTGAAAAAATGTTGTCTCCTCTGTAAATTATAAGGTTTATGTAGAATTTAAATTCCCTTTCTTGGTAAATGTTTTAAATATTTTTTAATGAGGGCCCCCGTAATAAGGGTTATTATATGTGTTTCTTTTAAATATATATATACTATAGCTATAAAGTTTATAAAGTATATGTTTTTTGTAAATATATATAAAAACTAAACCCTGAGCCATAGATTGTGAACCCTAAAACCTAAACCCTAAACCATGTACTTTGATCCCTAAACCCTAAATTGTAAACCATGTACCTTGAGCCCTAAACCGTAAACCCTAAACCTTATGCCCTAATTGCTCATAAACCTTAATGTTAAACTCCAAATAATAAACCCTCAACCATAAGCAAATAACCCTAAACCATAAACCATGAGCCCTAAACCCTAACCCTTAACCCTTAACCCTGAGCACTAAACCCCAAAGCCTAAACCCTAAAACCTTGATCCCTAAACCCTGAACCCCGAACCTTGAGCCCTAAACCCTAAAACCTAAACCCCAAACCATGAGCCCAAAAATCTAAACCCGAAACACTAAATCCCCTCAACAACAAAACTTTTTTTAAAAAATTCACTTTTTCAAAAGTCTCTACTTTTTAAATTACCAATTTTTTTGAAAACCTTAGTTAAAAATCTATTTTTTTTTTAAATACTGACTTTTTCGAAATTTAGGAATTTTTCTGGAATCCTTACATTTTCTAGAATCCTGATTATTCAAACTACCTACTACATTTTTGAGTATCCTAATTATTTAAAATCGTAACATTTTTTAAAAAATGAAATTTTAAAAAAGCCATTATTCTTTAAAAGGGGAATATTTTTGAAAAGTTTGGATTTTTGAAAGAGTTAAGAGTTTTGGATTTTAGAAAAGTAGAGATTTCAAAAATATCAATATTTTTGAAATAGTTGAGATTTCAAAGAGGTTGAGATTTTATAAAAGTTAGGATTTCAAAAAAGCCTAGGTTTTCGAAAAATTTGGCATTTCAAAAAATTCGTTCATATTATGAAAAAAGTAGGGATTTTTTAAAATCGTGACTATTTAAAGAAAAGTCAGCATTTTTGAAAGTCTCATTGTGATTTTCGAAATAGTCCCAGACTTCTTAAAAAATATTGGGAACTTTTTGAAAAGTTCATAACTTTTCAAAAAAGTAAAGATTTTCAAAAAGTATGGATATTTTCGAAAGAAGGTAAATATTTTCGAAAAGCTAATTGGGATTAATCAAAAAGGTTGAGGATTTTTGAAAATGTCCACTATTTTTTAATAATTCATAGGATTTTAGAAAAGGTCTACAATTTTGTGAAAGAGTCAAGGATTTTCGAAATTGGTGACTTTTTTAAAAAAGTTGGGATTTTAAGAAAGGATTTTTGAAAAAGTTGGGATTTTGACAAATTTGAGATTTTGAAAAATTCAATATTTTGAAAGATTTCAAAATAGTCAGGATTTTGAAAAGGTTTTGACCTTCAAAATGTTGGGATTTATTTTAAGTTAAGAATTTGTAAAAATTTGGTATTTAGAAAAACTTGAGATTTTCCGAAAATTCGCGACTTTTGAAAATGTCACAGTTTTTAAAAAAATTATTATTTTTCAAAACATAACGATTTGGAAAATGTCGAGACTTTGAAAATGTTAGGGTTTTCAACTAAGTTTTGGTTTTTGAAAAATCAATATTTTGAAAAAGTCAGGTATTTCAAAAAAAAAGGGATTTTTGAAAGAGTCGAGATTTTTGAAAAAGTCATGGTTTTGTAAAAGTTGGGATTTTAAACAAAGTTAGGATTTTGGAAAATAATGGGATTTTGAAACATGTCATTTTTTTTTTAAAAGTCAGGATTTTTGAATAGTGGGGATTTTTGAAAAAGTCATGATTTTAAATATTTGTAATTTTTGAAAAAGCAAGGATTTTTAAAAAGGTCAGCATTTTTTATAAAGTTGGGATTTCTAAAAAAGTATCAATATTTGAAATGGTCACAATTTTTTAAAAAGTTAGAATTTACAAAAAGTCAAGATTTAAAAAATGTAGATATTATAAAAATGTCAGGATTTTAAAAAAGGTTAGGATTTTGAAAAAAATGGGATTTGAATAGTAGGAATTGTTAAATAATTTAGGATTTTGAATAATAAGGATGGTAGAAAAAGTTTGGATTTTTGAAAAAGATGAGATTTTGAAAAAGTTGGGATTTTTTGAAATGTCAAGATTTTTAAAAAGCATTGAGTTTTGAAAACGTAGTGATTTTATACAAAAAAAGGATTTTTAAGATTTTTGAAAAGTTGGTATTATTAAAAAAATTGAATTCTCGAAAAAGTCATGATTTTTTAAAAGTCATGATTTTTGAATAGTCAAGAATTTAGAAAATGTTGGGATTTTAAAACATCAAGATTTTTGAATAAATCACAATATTTGAAAAAGTCGTGATTTTTAATATTTGTGATTTTTGAAAAATACTTTTATTTTAAAACTAAGGATTTTTTTTTAAATTGTTATTTTAGATAAAGTTGGGATTTTAGAAAATCTGGGATTTTGAAAAATTTGGGATTTCTAAAAAAGTTTCAATTTTCGAAAGTGTTTTGATAATTTGAAATAGTCATGACTTTCTCAAAAGCGTAGCTATTAGAAAATTTAGAATTTTAAAAATGTAGACATTTCAAAAATGGAAGGATTTTGAAAAAGTTGTGATTATGAATAGTTACGATTTTTTTTAAAAAGGGATTTTGAGTAGTAAGGATTTTAGAAAAAGTCTAGATTTTCCAAAATTTCAAGATGTTTAAAAAGTTGGGAGCTTTGAGAAAAATTAGGATTTTTGAAAAAGGCAGAATTTAAAAAAATGTGATTTTTGAAAAAGTAGCAATTTTCTAAAAAGTCAATATTTTAAAAAAGAATTGGAATTTTGAAAAAGTAAAGATTTAAAAAAAGTCAGGGTTTTTGAAAAAGTTGGGATTTTTAAAAAATATCAGGTTTTCAAATTTTTTAAAAATTTCAAAAAAGTCAAAACAATTCAATTAAGTGAAGATTTTTGAAAAATTTGTAAATTTTAATAATCAAGATTCTAGAAAAAGTCTTGATTTAAAAAAAAAAAAAGAATTTGAAAAAGTTGAGAATTTTTGAAAAAGTTAGGATTTTTTAAAATTCACAATTTTTGAAATATTTGGATATACAAAAAGTTGGGATTTTTGAAAAAGTACCTTTTTTGAATAATCCCAAATCTTTCAAAATCACAATTTTTTTTGAAAACCCGACTTTATCAAAAATTTTAAAAATTTCAAATTTTTGAAAAGTCAAGATTTTCGAAAAACATTGAGATTTTAAATAATCGATATTTTCCAACAATTTTGTAGTTTTTGAATAAGTTGGGATTTTGAAAAAAGTTGAGATTTTTTTAAAAGATATTATTTTTTAAAAACTAGGAATTTTTTAAAAAGACAGAATTTTGAAAAAGCCATGATTTTGAAAAAAGCTAGTATTTTTGAAAAGTATGGATTTTTATAAAGTCATGATTTTAAAAAAAATCAGGATTTTTGAGAAATTTGGGCTTTGAAAAAATTTGGGATTTCAAAAAAGTCAATATTTTAGAAAAACACTGTATATTAAAAAGTCGCAATTTTTTATAAATATTTGGAATTTCACAAATGTAAGGATTTCTCTAAAAATGTTGACTTTTCAAAAAAAAAAGGGATTTTTGAAAAAAAAGTTGGGAGTTTGAAAAAAAAAGGTTTTCCAAAAAAACCTGGATTCTTTAATAAGTCATGATTTTAGAAAAAGCTAAGATTTTTGAAAAAGTCAATATTTTCAAAAAGGACAAATTTTTTTAAAAATAAAGGATTATGAAAAAGTTATGATTTTGGAAAAGGCAATAGTACATAAAATTAGGGATTTTTGAAAAAATAAGGATTTTTAGATAAGTTAGGATTTTTGAAAAGTTCACGATTTTTGTATAGTCTCAAATTTTGAAAAAGTCGAGATTTTTAAAATGTAGATATTTTATAAAAAATTTAGATTTTCAAAAAAATTATGATTTTAGAAAAAAATTGAATTTCAAAATATTTAGGACTTTTTGAAAAATTTGAGATTTTCAAAAAAGTCAGGATTATGAAAAAGCTGGGATTTTGAAAAAAAAAAAAGATTTGAAAAAAGTTGCAATTTTGTTAAAGCCCAGAATTTTGAAAAAGTAAGGATTTCAAAAAAAGACAGGAATTACAAAACTATAGAGATTTTTTTAAAAAGCAAGGATTTTTTAAAATGTTGCGGTTTTTGAAATTCCATCTTTTTCGATAATCTTGAATTTTTTAAAAATCCTTGCATTTTCAAATTCTTGACTTTTTCAAAATTAGGAATTTTTTAAAATCATGAATTTTTGAAAAATGTGTATTTTAAAAAAAAGATATAACTTTTTTAAATTCATGACTTCATTAGTTTCAAAACCTTTCAAAATCATTTTTTTTTTAAATTGTGACCTTTTTGAAATCCTAACTATTTTAAAATCGAGACATTTTCGAAATCGTGACTTTTTCAAAAGTCGCGACCCCTAAACCTGAAACCTGAGCCATAAACCCTAAACCCCAAACGCTGAGCAAAAAACCCTAAACCCTAAACCATCATCCCTAAACCCAAAAACCTAATCCATAAACCCTAAACCCCAAACCCTTAACATTGAATCCTTAACCTGAAACCCTAAGCCCTAAACTATAAACCATAATCCCTAAACCCCATGACCTAAACACTAAACCTTAAACCCTAAACCCTAAACTTTGAAACCTAAACCCGAATCCCTAAACCCTAAGAACTAAAACCTAAACAATAAACCCTAAACCATAAACCCTGAGCATTAAACCCTAAATCATAAACCCTAAACCATAAGCCCTAAACCATGAACCCTAAAGCCTTAGGCCTAACACTAAACCCTAAACCTTGAACGTCAGAATTTTGAGATTTTTGAAAAACTCGCGATTATGTAAAAGTCAAGATTTTTAAAAAGTTATGTTTTTTGAAAAGTTGGGATTTTCAAAAAGTTGAGATTTTGGAAAATGTTGGGATTTTGAAAACGTCAAGATTTTTGAATAAGTCAGGATTTTCAAAAAATTCACGATTTTAAATATTTGTGGTTTTCAAAACAAGTAGGATTTTTTTTGAAAAAGTGACGATTTTCAAAAAAGTTGGCATTTTTTATAAAGTTGGGGGTTTATGAAATTTAGGGATTTTTAAAAAGTCACAATTTTCGATAAAGTTGGGATTTTAGAAAATTCTATATTTCTGAAAAATTAAAAATTCTCTAAAAATTCAAAAAAATTGAAAAATTTAGAATTTATAAAATGTCAGGATTTCAAAAAAGTAAGGTTTTATTAAAAAGTTGTGAATTTTCAAAAATTGAGGTTTTCAAAAAATTCAAAAACTTTCAAATAGTCAGAATTTTTGTAAAGTTGATATTTTCGAAAATTTTGTAATTTTGAATAGACTCAATCTTCAAAAAAGTAAATATTTTCATAAAAGTTAGGATTTTTGAAAAAGTCAAGCTTTTGAAAAAATCAGGATATTGAAATGTTTGGATTTATAAAAAGTTAATATTTTTGAAAAACGTATATTTTTTAGTAATATCGTCTTTTTCAAAATCAAAACTTTTTAAAACCTTTTGAATTTTAAAAAATCTCAAATTTTTGAAAAGTTGGGATTTTTAAAAAAGTTGGAATTTTGAATTATCGAAATTTTCTGAAAATTTTCTATTTTCGAATAATGTAGGATATTCAGAAAAGTTGATATTTTTGAAGAAGATTGGGATTTTAAAAAAATTCAGGATTTTGAAGAAGTCGTGAATTCAAAAAAAGTTAGGATTGTTGAAAACTTATGATTTCAAAAATTTCTAGATTCTTGAAGAAATATGAGATTTTTTTTAAAATGGGATATTTTTTGAAAAAATCCCACTTTTTGAAAAAGTCATGCATTTTAAAAAAAATTGAGATTTCTAAAAAGTTGGGATTTCAAAATTTTAGAAAAACACTGGATAAAAAAAGGTCAATTTTTTTAAATAATAGGAGTTTCTAACTTGTCATGATTTCTTTAAAAATGCAGAATTTTCAAAAGTATCAACTTTTTTAAAAAATCGTGATTCTTGAAGAAAATTCGGTAGTTTGAATAATTTCGATTTTTGAATAAGTCATGATTCTTGAAAACTTTCATTTTTAAAAAAATCAATATTTTTGAAAAAGTCGTGAATTTAATAAAATTCAGGATTTTGAAAAAGTTGTGATTTTGGAAAATTCAATATTTCAAAAAAGTCATGATTTCAAAAAAATTGGGATTTTTGAAAAAATAACGCTTTTTTAAATTAGTCAGAATTTTTGAAATGGTCAGTATTTTGGAATAGTCTGAATTTTGGAAAAATTAATACAATATTTAGAAAACGTCGTGATTTCAATTTTTTTGGGATTTTTGAAAAAATAAGGCTTTTAAATACCTACTATGCTTTCAAAAATCCTAATTATTCAAAATCACAACTTTTTTGAAAATCTTGACTTCTTTGAATTATATTTCAAAAAATCAAGGATTTTTGAAAAAGGTCGAGATTTTGAAAAGTAAGGATTTTCGAAAGATTTCAAGAGTTTTGGATTTTGAATAAGTGGTGATTTCGAAAATTTTGCATATTTTTAAAAAGTTGGGAATTTTGACCAAATGTTAAATCGTGCTTTTAAAAAAACTGTTTGGATTTATAATAAACCCAAAGAATTTTTTAAAAAGTTGAGGATTTTAAAAAAAGTCCAGGAATTTCACAAAACTGTAGCAGATTTTTTAAATATTTGTAAAGTTTATTAAAATTGTCATAATTTTAAAATAGTCAGAAATTAACAGAAAATTTTGGGTTTTTTATAAAAATTTGTTATTTTTTAAAAAGTTGGAATTTAAAAAAAAAATGGTTTTTCGAAAAAGTTGGGATTTCAAAAAACTCCAAATTTTAAAATTTTTAGGATGTTTAAAATAATAGCAAGTTTTGAAAAAGTCATAATTTCAAAAGAAATTGGATTTAATGGAAAAAGTTCGGGTTTTTGAAAAATCAATATTTTGAAAAAGCCAAGGACTTCGAAAAAGTTGGAATTTCGGAAAAGTTGGGATTTTCGAAAGATTCTAAGAGTTTTGAAAACATCAGGATTTTTGAAAAGTGTCGGTAATGTTTGAAAATGTTAGGGTTTTTTAATCAAACTTGCGATTTTTGAAAAATAAAATATTTTCGAAAAGTCAGGGATTTTTAAAAAAACTGATTTTTTTGAAAAAGTCACAATTTTGTAAAAGTCAAGATTTTTTAAAAAGTCATATTTTATTAAGAGTGAGGATTTTTGAAAAAGCTGCAATTTTTTAGAACTCTGGATTTTCAAAAAACTTAGAATTTTTGAAAAATTGGAATTTTCTTAAAAATTCAATATTTTCAAAACGTCAAACTTTTTGAAAAAGTAGATTTTTTTAAAAATTAAGGATTTCCAAAAATAGGTCTACATTTTTTAGAAAGTTGGGATTTTAGAAACTTTCAGTATTTTAAAAGAGTATGGATTTCTGAAATAGTCTCAATTTTTTAAAATGTCGTGATTTTTGAAATAGTCATGATTTTTGAAAAACATGGGATTTTAGAAAAAAATAGAATTTTAAAAAAGTCAAGATTTCAAAAATCTAGAGATTACATAAAACGAAAGATTTTTAGGAAGTTCAAAATTTTCAAAAAGGTTAGGATTTTGTAAATGTTGGGATTTTGAATAATTGGGGTTGTAAAAAAAATGGGGTAAACTTTGCGATTTTGAATAGTTGAATAGGTGGGAGATTTTTAAAATGTTGGGATTTTTAAAAAAGTCTTCATATTTTTAAAAACTAGCGATTTTCAAAAAAGTCAAGATATTGTAAAAAGTAGCAATTTTCTAAAAAGTCAAGACTTCGAAAATGACAGGATTTGAAAAACATCAAGATTTGAAAAATGTTAGGGTTTTCAAATAAGTTGGGGTTTCCTAAAACATCAATACTTTCAATAAGTCATGGATTTTGGGAAAGTTAAAAGTTCTGAAAGAGTTTGGATTATTTAAAAAGTCAATATTTTCGAAAAAAGTCCAGAGTTATAGTAAATGTCAAGGATTTTGAAATGTTGAGATTTTTTAAAAAAATAGATTTTCGAAAAACGTTGTGATTTTGTACAAGTTAGGTTTTTTGAAAATGTCAAGATTTTCGTAAAGTTGGGATTTCAAAAATGTCAATTTTTTTGAAAAATTTAGAATTCTTGAACAAATCACACGATATTCGAAAAATTCATTATTTTTAATAATTGTGATTTTTGAAAAAGTAGAATTTTTTTAAAGTATTTTTCAAAAAAGTTGAGTATTTTGGATGAACTTGGGAGTTTAGAAAATTTGGGATTTTTATTAAGTCGGGATTTCTAAAAAGTATTGAATTTTTAAAGTGTTGTGAATTTTGAAATATCCATGATTTTCAAAATATTTAGGATTTTAAAAAAGTTAGAGTTTCAAAAAAATAAAGATTTCAAAAATTTAGAGATTTTGAATAGTTGGAATTTTGAATAATAAGGATTTTAGAAAAATTCCATGTTTTCGAAAAATTTGGGATTTTTAAAATAGTCGAGATTTTTAAAAAGTTTGGATTTTTGAAAACACTTACTATTTTTGAAAAAGTCGGGATTTTTAAAAAGTTGTGACTTTTGAAAAAGTAGCAAGTTTCAAAAAATTCAATATTTTTTGACAAAATCAAAATTTTGAAAAAGGAGATTTCAAAAATTCTGAATATTCGAACAAGTCAAGATTTTTTTAAAAATCCAAATTTGAATAGTCTTGATCTTAAAAAATTAGGTATTTTGAATATTGAAAAATTAAATTTTTTTTAAAAATTCCGAATTTTGAAATTTTCAAAAAGTCTGAATTTTCGAAAAAATCAAGATTTTAAAAACAAATCAACTATGAATAGTCTTGATCTTCAAAAAATTAGGTATTTTAGATATTTCTGATTCTAGAAAAATTCTGGATTTTCAAAAAAAATTGTGGTTTTGAAAACGTTTTGATTTTTGAAAAAGTTAGTATTTTTGAAAAACTCAAGATTTTTAAAAAGTCACAATTTTTTAAATGTTGGGATTTACAAAAAGTAAGGATTTTTTAAAAAGTCAATATTTTGAATAATACCGAATTTTTAAAAAATCCTAAATTTTCAAAAAATCTCTAATTTTGAGTAATCATGATATTTGAAAAAGTTGCGATTTTGTATAATCGAGATTTTAAAAAAATATATATTTTCAAAAAAAGGTTAAAATTTGTGAAAAGTCTAGATTTTTGAACAAGTATAGATTTTCAAAGAAGTCAAGATTTTCTAAAAAATGGGATTTATTTTGAACAAAAAAATGATTTTTGAAAAGTCATGATTTTAAAATATTCAGGATTTAAAAAAGGTTGGGATTTTTGAAAAGGTAGAGATTTTAGAAAAACATTGGATATTAAAAAATCATGATTTTTGTTAAAAACTTCAGGAATTTGAATAATTTAGATTTTCGAAAAAGTGTGGATTTTTGAATAAGTCATGATTTTTAAAAATTCATCATTTTTGAAAAAGTCACTGGTTTAAAACATTCAGGAAATTAAAGAATTCAGGGTTTTGAAAAAGTTGTGATTTTGAAAAAGTAAAGATTTTGGAAAATTAGGGATTTTTGAAAAAAGTAGTATTTTCAAATAAGTTAGGATTTTTGAAAAGCTTGGGATTTCTGAATAGTCTAAATTTACGAAAAAGTCTAGATTTTTGAAAATTCTTGATTTATAAAAAGTAGATATTTTTTAAAATTTAGCGATTTTAAAAAAAAACTACGATTTTCAAATAGTCAATATTTTAGAAAAAAAAATAGAATATCATAATGTAAAAAAAATGATAATTCCAAAAATTTCAGGATTTTTGAAAAATTCTAGATTTCAAAAAACTTAGGATTATAAAAATGTTGGGGTTTCAAATATTTCACGATTTCAAAAAACCAAGTGTTTTGAAAACATTAGGATTTTCAAAAAAGACAAGATTTTAAAATAAAGTTTTCTTAAAAATTTGGGAATTACAAAACTGTAGAGATTTTTGGAAAAGTAATGATTTTTTAAACAATACCAGATTTTACGAAAATTCTAATTTTTTCAAAAATCATAACATTTTCAAAATCTCAAAATTTTCAAAAGTCTGACTCTTTATAAAATCATGATATTTTTGAAAATTGCAAAGTTTTTATAAATCTTGAGTTTTTAAAAATTGTAAATTTTTTAATTTCATAACATTATCACTCTCAAAATCATTTAAAATTTAGACTTTTTTGAAATCTTGACTTTTTAAAAAATCAGGACCCCTAAATCGTAAAATTGTAAAGATAATATTTAAACCCGAAACCCTGAGCCCAAAAACCAAAATCCTAAAGCCTAAATCCTAAGCCCTACACCATAAACCCAAAAAACTAAATCATAAACCCTAAATTATAATCCCCTAAACCCTAAGATCTACACCATAAACCCAAAATCCTAAACTGTAAACCCTAAACTCTAAGCCCGAAACCCTAAACCCTGAGCAATAGACCCTAAGCGATAGACCCTGAACCATAAACCTTAATCCCTAAACCATGTACCTTGAGCCCAAAACCCAAAACCCTAAACTTTGAGCCCTAAACCCTAAAAAATAATCCCTAAACCTTAAGCACTAATTGCTCCTAAACTCTAAACCCGAAATGCTAAATAATAAATACTAATCCCTCAACCATAAACTATGAGCCCTAAACTCTAAACCCTAAAATATAAACCCTCAATAGTAAACCCTAAGCCCTAAACCTCAACCCTGAACACTAAACACTAAAGCCTAAAGCCTTAACCCTAAGCACTAAACCCCAAAACCTAAACCATGATCCCTAAACCAAAACTCCTGAACCTTTACCTGTCATCCCTAAACACTAAACATTAAACATTAAAACTTAGACCCTAAACCCTAAACCCTAAGCCCAACAACCTAAACCCAAAACACTAAATCCCTTGAGCCCTAAACTCTCAACCCGAAACCATAAACCCTCAACCCTAACCCCTAAAACATAAACCATAAACACTAACTTTTTTTTTAAAATACCACTTTTTCAAAAATCATGACTTTTTCAAAAATTGTGATTTTTTAAAAAATACTGATTTTTTGAAAAATTGATTTTTTTTAAAATCTAAATATTTCAAAATCTTGACTTTTTCAAAAAACCTCAAATTTTACTAGAATCCTTAAATTTTTTAGAATCCCGATTATTCAAAATAACTACTACTCTTTCGAATATCCTTATTATTCAAAATCGCAATGTTTTCAAAAGTCTTGACTTTTTCAAAATTGATAATTCAAAAAAGTCAGGATTTTCGAAAAGATCAATATTTTAAAAACTTTGGAATTTGAAATAATCAAGGGTTTTGGATTTTAAAAAAATTCCTGTTTTTAAAAAAATTAAGATTTTAAAAAAAATCAAGATTTCGAAAAGTCGGGATTTTTGAAAATTTCGAGATTTGAAAAAAGATTTCAAAAAAGTTGGGATTTAAAAAAGTTGGCATATAAAAAAAGTACGGATTTAAAAAAAATGGGTTCTCAATAAAGTTAGGATTTTGAAAAAGAAGGGATTTAAAAATGCTCAGGATTTTCCAAAATCTTAAGATTTTAGAAAAACATTGTTTATTAAAAATTTGCGATTTAAAAAAAAATGGGAGTTTTGAAAATGTTAGGATTTCTCTTAAACGGTGACTTTTTTTAAAAATCAATTTTTTAAAAAGCAAGATTTTCAAAATTTTGACTTTTTTAAATAAATCCTAAATTTTTCCTAAATTATGAATTTTTGAAAAATCACGGGATTTTTTTTAAATTGTGACTTTTTTAAATTCATGACTTCATTACTTTCAAAAAAAATCAAATTTAATTTTTTTTTAAATTGTGACTTTTTTGAAAACAAAACTATTTCAAAATTGGAACATTTTTAAAATAATGAATTTTTTGAAAATGGAAACCCCTATACCATAAACCCTAAAACTTGAGAATAAAACCCCAAACCCTGAGCGCATAAGCCTTAACCATAAACTCTCAAAGCTAAACCTTGAGCCCTAAACTCCAAACCCTTAATATTGAATCCTAAACCCTAAACCCCAAGCCCTAACCCACAAACCCAAAACCGTAATCCTTAAACTCTAAGCCCAAAACATAAAACCCTTAACCCCAAGACCTAATCTATAAATCGTAAACCTTAAACCCTAAGCCCTAAATCTTAAACCCTAAACCATGATCCTTGATCCCTGAGCTTTGAACCATAGACCCTGAACCCAGAGTTCTATCCTAAAATATAAACCCTAAATCCTTAACCCTTAGCCTTACACCCTAAAACAAAAACCATAAACCATAAATCATGAGCTCTAAAGCCTTAGGCCTAACCCTAATCCCTAAACCCTGAACCTTGAACCTTGAACCCTGATCCCTTAGCCAAAACCCTAAACCCTAAACCTTGAGCCGAGAACCTGAACCCTTTACCCTAAATCCCAAAACCTTATCCATAGACCCTGAACCATGAACCCTGAGCCCTAAAACCTAAGTCCTTAACCATAAACCCTGACCCCTAAGCCTTAATTCCTAAACCCTAAACCATGTGCCTTAAGCCCTAAACCCTAAAACCTAAACACTAAAAGCTAAACCCCAAACCCTGAGCAAAAAAACTAAACCATAAATATTGAATCCCCATAGTTATAGCCCTAAACCTTAAACACTTTAAAAAATTGCCAGTTTTTTAAAAATCGTGATTTTTTTGAAATTACCAATATTTTTGAAATCTCGACTTTTTCAAAAATTTAAAATTGTCAAAATCATGACTTTTCCAAGAATCCTAACATTTTCTAGAAGCCCAATTATTCAAAATACCTACTACATTTTCAAATATCCCGACTATTCAAAACATCAAATTTTTTGAAAATCTTGACTTTTTCAAATTCAATATTTCAAAAACTTGATATCTTTTAAAAAGGTCAAGATTTTTTTTTGAAAATTATTTTTGAAAGAGTCAAGAGTTTTGGATTTTAGAAAAGTCGGGATTTTGAAAAAGTTAGGAGTTTTTAAAAAGTTGATATTTTAAAAATTGGGAGTTTCAAAAAAGTTAAGATTTCATAAAAGTTTGGGGTTTAAAAAATTGTTGCAGGATTTTCAAAAAAGTTGGGATTTTAATATACTCTAGATTTTCAAAAATTAAGGATTGTAAAAAATGTTGCAATTTTACAAAAAATTCATGTTTTTCGAAATAGTCGTAATATCAAAAAAGTCAAGATTTTTCAAAAATACTAACTATTCAAAGTCACGACTTTTTGAAAATGCCATGTTTTTTCAAAATCCTAACTTTTTGAAATGTTGAGATTATTGAAAAGTCTTTATTTTCGAAAAAGTCAATTTTTTTAAAAAAGTCACAATTTTTGGAAAATTTAGGATTTGAATCAAAGTTGTTATTTCGAAAAAGTTAGGATTTTTCAAAAGTTGGGATTTTCGAGAAATTGGGATTTCGGAAAAGTCGAGATTTTTAAAAAAATTAAGATTTCAATAAATTTGGGATATCGAATAATTTAGGACTTTTAAAATGTCAGGATTTTGAAAATGTCAAGATTTCAAAATACTCAAGATTTTGAAAAACTTGGGATTTTGAAAAGGTTTTGATCTTCAAAATGTTGAGATTTTTGAAAAGTAACTATTTTTTAAAAAGTCAGGATTTTCAAAAACTTGAGATTTTCAAAAAAGTCATGACCTTTTATCAACATTTTTAGAAAAGTTGCGATTTTTTAAAAAATCAAGATTTTAAAAATGCTGGGACTTCAAAAATGTTAGGATTTTCAAAAAAGTTGGGGTTTTTGAAAATCAATATTTTGAAAAAGTCAGGGATGTAAAAAATGTTCAGATTTCTGAAAATTTGTGATTTTCAAAAGAGGATTTAAGAGTTAGAATTTTGAGATTTTTGAAAAAGTCATGATTATGTAAAAGTTGTTAGCGTAACATATTACATTGGTTGGTTGACGGTTTCATGTAACCATCTGTAACTATTTCTACATTGTATATATTGTGGTGTTTGCATCATTTTAATGAAAGGCATTTAATTCATATTCCATCTATCTCAGCCTTCATTGGTATCAGAGCTTCAAATATCTAAGACCTGCGGTTTTTCCTGACAAAAAAGGTTTCATTGAACTGGCATTTCTTTTAGACCTGCAACTTGTTTTGTCATCATGTGAATCTCATACCTGCGACCTTCTCAAACTGGTGTTTAAAGAACCTAGAACTTGTGACCTGGAGGAAGATATTTTTGTGAGTCCCATTAGGGCACGCTGAAGAAGGTCATTCCCAGCGAGAAATATTTGTATTTCATTAGTTTCATGGACTGTTGAAGATTTTCTGGAAACCGCCGCTTCCCCTCCTGCATGCAAAATTATTTGCGCATTACCATCCTTACCTGCAGACCTGTTTTGGAGTATTTTTTTTGTGATCTTGTCTAGTATGCACACAAAATTCAACCTGTTTGGTGTGAATGTATCTGACAGTTTGCATTTGGCACTAGAGGAGATTCATTGGCGTGGAAAGAACCAATCTGGAGGTGTCTGAGTGGTATCCCTGACACCGTACAGTCAGCCATTACAGTCAGTATTTGAGCCAAAAACAGTCACGATTAAAGCCATTAATGGGAGGATCGTAAAAAAGAATGTTGTAAAAGATAAGACCATGCCTTTGCCAACAGAAAGGGTGTCAAGAAAGTAGACAATAGAGAACTGTGGAACATATGGCGGAACATATGACAAAGAGTCCTGACTGGTAATTTACTTTCTACTTCACCATTTTTTTCTTTAGTAGTCATTATGGACATTCACTTGGAAAAATACGCAGGGTTAAACTTTCATACATGGAAGGTGAAGATCCAAATGCAACTTATGCATAAAAACTTATGGGGTATGGTAGATGGGAAAGAGAAAATGCCCACAGACGTCACCAAATTAGCAAAATGGCAGTGCATAGATGATAAAGCAAAAGCCATTATTGGCCTTGCTCTCTCTAATTTTGAACTCCATTATGTTGATCTCAATAAATCTCCCAAGGACATGTGGGATAATTTAAATCAATTATTTGGAGTGAAAGTAGTGAACGTGAAGTTTTCCCTAAAACGTCAGTTATATAGATTCAAAATGGAAGAAAGCATTTCTATGTCTAGCCACATTAATAATCTTCAGTCTCTGCTCCAACAACTAGCATAAGTCAAAGTTGTGATAGAAGATGAGGATGCCAAAGCTATCCTATTAAACAATCTATCTTCCAAATACAACAATGTTGTTTTTACTCTCGATCAAATTCAGTCTAAATCTTTAGGTGACATGATCACGACTCTTCTCGCAGAGGAAAAATTCATAATTGACGATGCTGCAGAAGGTTATACTTAACAAGAAAGTGCACTTTATTCCACAAACATAAAATTTCACAAGCGATCAAATAAAAATAAACAAGGGCCTAAACAAGAGATTGAATGCCACTATTGTTAGAAGAAAGGTCTTACAATGTGGAACTGTCATAGCTTAGTAAGAGATGTTCTACAAGGAAATATAAAATACAATGGAGCTAATACTGCTCGTATAGAAGATCCACAAGATTCTGACGAGAGTGAGGAAGTTGTTGATGAGATTGGCTTCACATCATCTCTAGTACTGTAAGAAGAAACAAAGGAGGTTGGATGAAATCCAACGACCTCTTGCAAGCTACTAGTGATGAGGCCGCTGACAGATATTGTGGCGAATAAGGTATTGACGACCAATTCCTCAATTTTGGATGAATTTTCAGTTTCATTGATTTTCTAAAGGTAATAGCCATAAAACCGTACACATTCATGAAATTCCACAAACTAACAAAATGTTGTATTTAGAGTGTAGAATACATATCAATTTTTTTTTAAAAACAAATTGCGAAAAAAATGGTCTTTTTCTTAATTTTATTCATACCGTTGTTTCTTATGTTGTAAAAGAGGAATGACTGTCCCCGGGTGGTTTTTTTGAATGAAAATTTATTTTTTTCACCATGGAAATTTTTTTTTAAATTAATTATTTAGTAAAAAATATTTTCAAATAAATAGCGTACAAATGTTTATGCAGCTTTTAAGATTTATATCGAAATTGAAAGGTAAGAAGAAGACAATAAATAGTAATTTTAATTTTTTCAAGATATTTTTTGATTTTTCAAATTGGGCTGATTGTGTATGATCGATTGTCCTAAAAATACCATATGTTAGCAAAATATAAAGATTTTATAAAAAATGAAAATTATATTTTTAGAAAGCTAATAAAATTCTATATTTTGTGTTAAAATTTTGTAATTTTATTCATTGGTTAACCCTAATTACCTCAAGTGGCACATTTTGGCATAAAATTATCCTTGGATTTCAGCGCCAAAATGTCACATAAGTGCCACATAGGTGCCACATAGGGGGGTTCGCGCGAAGTTCACGTGAAGGGGGTTCGCGTGAAGGGGGTTCGCGTGAACCCCCCTTCGCCCGTTATTATATAAATAATATATAACTCTTTGCCGCCAAAATTATTTGAATTCGATGCGCGAAGGGGTGTTACGCGCGAACTAGTTTCTTGTTTTCACGGAACCTCGATTTCTAACTTGTTACTCACGTGAATGAAGCACAACATTGTTGCTTTGACCCCATGGGGAATAGAAAAGTACTGAATGGAGTGCATGGTACTTGTACTAGGTTCATGGTAAACCTGTAAAACCACCAAGGTAAAATCCTCTTGGTTCGTGGTAAACCTATAAAACCACCAAGGTATCATCCTCTTGGTTTTTGGTAATCTTGTAAAACCACCGAGGTGAACATTTGGAAAGTGATCCTATCCCTCTAGGTTTATATTCAACCTTAGAAAAACCATGTGTATCGAGACCATGTAGGCACATGCTCGTGTGAAGACCCTCTTTGCAGTGTTCTCTTTAAGGGGGGGACATCTAGTATCAGGAAATGTATGTTTGTACAAACAATGTAATAACGGGGGGAATGTTAGCGTAACAGATTACATTGGTTGGTTGATGGTTTCCTGTAACCATCTGTAACCATTTCTGCATTGTATATATTATGGTGCTTGCATCATTTTAATGCAAGGAATTCGATTCATATTCCATTTGTCTTAGCCTTCAAAAGTTAAGATTATTGAAAAAGTCATTTTTTTTCAAAGTTAGGATTTTTAAAAAGTCAAGATTTTGGAAGATGTTGGGATTTTTAAAATGTCAAGATTTTTGAATAAGTAAGGATTTTTTAAAAAGTCACGATTTTAAATATTTGCAATTTTCAAAAATAGTAGGATTTTTTTTTAAAAAGTTAAGATTTTCAAAAAATTCAGCATTTTCGATAAAGTTAAGATTTTATGAAATTTGGGGATTTTAAAAAAGTCATGATTTTTGATAAAGTTGGGATTTTTGAAAAAGTAAAATTTCTCTAAAAACTGATTTTTTTTGAAAAAATTACTATTTAGAAAATGCCAGGATTTCAAAAAAGTCATATTTTTTGAAAAAGTTGTGATTTTTTAAAAAATCGAGGTTTTCAAAAAATATAAAAAACCTTTCAAATAGTTAGAATTTTTGAAAAGTAAATATTTTCAAAAAAATTATAATTTTGAATAGTATCAATCTTGAAAAAAATAGTTATTTTGAATAATCAATATCTTTGAAAAAGTAGGATTTTAGAGTAATGAAGATTCTAGAAAAGTTAGGAATTTGAGAAAATCACAACTTTTGAAATGTTGGGATTTATTAACAGTTAATATTTTTGAAAAATTTAACTTTTGGAATAATCCTGTCTTTTTAGAATCCAAAACTTTTTCGAAAATCACAAATTTTAAAAAATCTCAAATTTTTGAAAATTCAGGATTTTTAAAAAAGTTGGGATTTTGAATAATTGATATTTTCTAAAAAAATTTGATTTTCAAATAATTTAGGAGTTTCAAAAAGGTTTCCAAAATTCTAACTTTTTAAATTTTGATTTTGGAAAAGATTGGGATTTTTTAATATTCTAATTTTTTTTAAAAGTTATAATTTTTGAAAAATCTGGATTTTGAAAAAGTTGAAAAGGAACAATAACCAGATCGTACCAAGCCAAGAACACAGATGCTAATCAAACACCATGATCAATAAGATGAAATCAATTTTCCAGAATAAATTTACAGAAAACCTTTGCAAACAAATGAGAAACAATATCATATATTATTATGGAACTCAATGCAATACATCAAGAATGGGCCTTGCTTAAATAGGAAAGGAATAACAATCTAAGAACCAGCCAAGGTCATAGATCAAGCCATAAATCAAAGAAATAACTAGTTATCAAAGAAATAGTCAAGACCATAGATTTAGGAGAGAACTAGACATCAAGGAATCTAGTCAATACCATAGATCAAGGAAAGAACTATACCTAACAACTAGATAATATCTCATAATATCTAAATAAGATAAAAGAAATATCCACACACATAAGTGGGTGAGGATAAATACAATAAAGACAAATAAAGTACCTAGGTGAACATGAGCTAAGGTAACTACCTACTCTAGCAAAAGTAAATATTTTTTTCAAAATTTGGGATTTTCAAAAAAATTGCGATTTTAAAAAAAATCATGATTTTACAAAAATTTGATATTTTCATTAAAGTCAGGATTATGAAAAAGTTAGGATTTTGAAAAAAAACCAGGCTTTCAAAAAACATGCCATTTAGAAAAAACAAAGAATTTTGTAAAAGTTAGGATTTTAAAAAAGACCATTTTAAAAAGTCACAATTTTCAAAAAAATCAGGAATTATAAAACTGTAGAGATTTTTGAAAAAGTAAGGCTTTTTTAAAAGCTTGGGATTTTTGCAATCCCAACATTTTTGAAAATCCTATTTTTTTCAAAAATCCTAACATTTTCAAATTCTCGACTTATTCAAAATTCAGACTTTTTATAAAATTGTGACTTCTTAAAAAATTACAAATTTTTGAAAAATCACAAGATTTTTTAAAAATTGTGAATTTTTTAAATTCATGATTGTGTCACTTTCAAAACCTTTCAAAATAAATAATTTTTTTAAATTAGGACTTTTTTTGAAAACCTTACTGTTTCAAAATTGTAACATTTTTGAAATCGTGAATTTTTCAGAAATCACGACTTATAATCCCTAAATCTCAATACTTTAGCCAAAAAACCATAACCCTAAACCCTCAACCCTCAACCCCATACCCTAAACCCTTAACATTGAATCCTAAACCTATAAACCCTAAACTCTGAGACCTAATCCATAAACCTTAAACCATAATGCCTGATCCCTCAGCCCTAAACCCTGAACCCTAAGCCTTAAACCATAAACCTATAACCATGAGCCTTAGATCCTAACCTTAAATAATAAATCCTAAACCATGAACCCTAAATCCTTAGGTCTGACACTAAACCATAAACAATAAACCTTGAACCCTAACCTAAACCTTTAGCCCGGAGACCTGAACCCTAAACCCTTAACTTTTAACCCCAAACCCTGATCCATAGACCCTGAACAATTCACCCTTAGCCCAAAACACTAAGCCCTAAACCATAAACCCTAACCCCTAAGCCCTAAACACTAAACCGTAAACCATGTACCTAAACCCCTAAACCCCAAACTCTCAACCCTAAACCCTAATTCATGAAACCTGAGCCCAAATACCTAAAATATAAACACTAAATCCCCTAATCCGTAAACCCTCAACCTTAAACCCTAAACTCTAACTTTTAAAAAAATCACGAATTTTTCGAAAATCATGAGATTTTTTTAAATACCATTTTTTTTCAAAACCTAACTTTTTGGAAAATTAAAACTTTGTAAAAATACCGACTTTTTTGAAAATCCAAAATTTTTCTAGAATCTTGACATTTTTTAGAATCCTGACTATTGAAAATACCTGCTTTCTAATATCATGACTATTCAAAATCACAACTTTTTCGAAAATCTTGACTTTTTCAAATTTGATATTTCAAAAAATATAGGATTTTTCAAAGGTCAAGATTTTGAAAATTTTGAATTTTTTAAAGATTCAAGAGTTTTGGATTTGAGGAAAAGTCGAGATTTTGAAAAAATTGAGATTTCAGAAAGTTAGGATTTTTTAAAATGTTAAGATTTATAAGATTTTGGGATTTCAAAAAATATGATGGGATATTTGAAAAACTAGGCAATAAAAAAAACTCAAGATTTTTGAAAAAGTTAGGATTTATAAATTTTCCAAATTTTCAAAAAATAACAAGTTTTGAAAAAATCGTGATTTTTGAAAAAGTTATAATTTCAAAAAAATTGGGATTTAATGGAAAAATTTGGGTTTTAAAAAAAATTATTACTTAAAAAATGTTAGGGTTTTTAAACAAGATGGGGTTTTTGAAAAATCAATATTTTGAAAAAGTTAGGGATTTCAAAAATGTTAGGATTTCATAAAAGTTGGTTTTTTTTATAGAGTCAGGATTTTTGAAAGAGGATTTTGGAAGACTTAGGATTTTAGAAAATGTCAATATTTTAGAAAAACTTTAGATTTCAAAAAATTCAAGATTTTTGAAAAGTCGGGATTTTAAATTTTTTTGAGATATTTGAAAAATTCAGAATTTTGGAAAAGATGGGATTTTCAAAAAAGACGGGATTTTCAAAAAAGTCAGTGTTTTGAAAACGTCAACATTTTTTAAAAAGTCATAATTTTTGAATAAGTCATGATATTCAAAAAAGTCAGGATTTTTAATATTTATGATTTTCGATAAAATTGGGATTTTAGAAAATTTGCGGATTTTGAAAGAGTCAAGATTTCTGAAAAAATATCAATTTTTGAAAATGTCATGATTTTTGAAATAGTCACGATTTTTGAAAAACATGAGATTTTCAAAAAAGTTAGAATTTTTAAAAGTTCTAGATTTCAAAAATGTAGAGATTTAAAAAAGATAGGATTTTTGGAAAGTTCAAAATTTTCAAAAAGGTCAGGATTTTGAAAGAGTTGCAATTTTCTGAAAATTTAATATTTTTAAAAAATTCTGAATTTTTAAATAGTCAAGATTTCAAAAAAGACATGTTTTTTGAAAAAGTTGGGATTTTTGAAAAATTGAGATTTTTTATAAAATTTAAAAATATTGAAAAAAGTCTAAATTTTTGAAAAAGTCTAAGATTTAAAAAAAAATTGCAAATTAGGATAGTCTTGATCTTCAAAAAAATAGGTATTTTTAATAATCAATATTTTAGAAAAAACTTGTATGTTCAAAAAAGCTGTGGTTTTGAAAATTTCACGATTTTTGAAAAAGTTAAGATTTTCAAAAAACTTAGGATTGTTAAAAATTCGTAGTTTTTGCAATGTTGGAATTTACAAAAACTAAGGATTTTTGAAAATTTTGGTATTTTCAATAATCAAAACTTTTTCAAAATCACTTCTTTTTTGAAAACCCAATTTTTTCAAAAATCCTCACTTTTTGAAAATCTCTAATTTTGAAAAGTCAGGATTTTTGAAACAGTTGGGATTTTGAATAATCAATATTTTCAAAAAATAAATTATTTTCGAATAAGTCATTATTCTAAAAAAGTTGAGATATTTGTAAAATATAGTATTTAAAAAAAAACCTAGGGACTTTTAAAAAGACTGGATTTTAAAGAAGTCATGATTTCGAAAAAAACTTGGAATTTTTGATAAGTCTGGATTTTTGTAAAGTATTAATTTTTGAAGAAGTATAGATTTTCAAAAAATATTTATTATTTTTCAAAAAATCATGATTTTTGAAAAAGTCATGATTTTAAAAAAAATTCAGGATTTTCTGAAAATTCGAGATTTCAAAAAAGTTGTGATTTCAAAGAAGTCGGGATTTTTGAAAAATTCAAGATTTTACAAAAACATTGGATATTAAAAAATCAATATTTTTGAAAAAAAAAGTCAAGAATTATAAGAATTTAAATTTTCCGAAAAGTCTAGATTTTTAAACAAGTCATGATTTATGAAAAATTTGACATTTTTGAAAAAAATTGATATTTTTGAAAAAGTCAAAAATTTTAAAACATTCAAGAAATTAAAGAATTCAGGATTTTGAAAAAGTTATGACTTTGGAAAAGTCAAGATTTCAATTTTTTTTTTAATAAGTCAGGATTTTTGAATAGTCTAAATTTTTGAAAATTCTAGATTTTTGAAAAGTTTGGATTTTTAGAAAGTAGATTTTTTTTATTTTGGGATTTTCAAAAAAATTGTGATTTTAGAAAAATTTACAATTTTAAATTTTAAAGAAGTTAGAATATAAAATTTTATAGGATTTTTGAAAAAGTTGAGATTTTCAAAAACATTAGGATTATAAAAAGGTTTGGATTTTGAAAATGTCACAATTTCCTAAAAGCTGGGAATTTTGAAAAAGGTAATATTTTCAAAAAAGACAGGATTTTTAAACAAATCACAATTTAAAAAAAAAATAAAAAATTACAAAACTTTAGAGATTTTTGATAAAGTAACAATTTTTTAATGTTGGTATTTTTGAAATCCTTGATTTTATGAAGATTCTCAATTTTTCCAAAATTTTGACTCTTTATAAAATCATGACTTTTTTGAAAATAACCAAATTTTTATAAATCATGAGTTTTTAAAAAATGTGAATTTTTTAAATTTCATAACCTTATCACTTTCAAAATCTAGAATTTTTGAAAATGACCATTAACCTTGAGCATTAAACCCCAAACCCTAATCCATAAAATCTAATTCTTAAACCCTAAACCCTAAACCTTGATCCTTGAACCCTGAGCCCTGAGCCCCCTAAACCTTAATCCCTAAACACTAAACCCTAAATCCCAAACCCTTAGCCCAAAAACCTAAACCCTAGACACTAAATACACTGAACCCTAAACCCTAAAACCTTAAAATAGTTAGACTTGTAAAAATTTGGCATTTTGAAAAAATTGGGATTTTAAAAAAGTCAAGATTATGAAAAGGTAGGGATTTTTGAAAAGTCGAGATTTTTTAAAAATACGAGATTTTCATAAAAGTCATAACTTTTGAAAAAGTTGCAATTTTAAAAAAGTTGTTATTTTTTAATACATCAGGATTTGAAAAATGTCGGGATTTCAAAAATGTTAAGATTTTGAAAAAAATTGGGTTTTCAAAAATGTCAAGACTTTCGAAAAAGTAGGAATTTTTTAAAAAGTTTGGATTTTTTTAAAAGTCAAGATTTTTAAAAAGTCAAGATTTTGGAAAATGTTTGGATTTTGAAAATGTCAAGATTTTTGAAAAACTAAATATTTTGTTAGCATAGTCTACGTACTTGTTTTTTTATTAATAGTCTAGTTGTTCTATCTATTCCATTATTCTCTCCCTCTATTTTGTAACTTCTCCATCCACTTAGGGGAGTCTTGTTCAATCTCGTAACTATAAATAATGTACATGGGTTCTTTGTTCAATAGAATAATATGAGATAATATATCTCTATTCTTTCTCATTCATTTCTTCCTCATAGTTTGGTATCAGAGATTTCTTGATCTTTGACTATGCGTGAAAGAAGAATATTAATCTTGTTGCTGCTACTACCTAAAAGGCGTCCTAGTGCGAGTTGATATTAGAAGGAGGCTGTGTGAATGCAAATGCTCTTGCGTGGAAGGAGGCTATAGCAACTGGGTGTGAGAAAAGATAAAACATTTTTGTTTAAAACGTGCATTTTTTAAAAGAAATGTTGTTTTTTTCCTGCACATGTTTTTTCTAGTTTTCTGCGCTAAAAACAAAGTATCTATCCATCTGTTGCATGGAGGAAGAGGAGTTAGAGCGGACTTTGCATGGGAACTGTCCTAGAAACCTACGTGGAAGGAAGGAAAAATGTGGGATTTCATCAAGAGATCTACGTAGAAACAGTGTGCAAAGTTTTTTTTTAAGCTTCTCTTTGCATTATCTCTCTTTCTAGTGACCTGCATGTAATTAATCCAAGTTTCATCTTGGCATCTATATCTACCTGGTGCAACTGTGACCCCTTTACATTCATCTTGCTACAGATATTCAAAAAAATCCTACACATTTAAGCCTTTCAACAACATCCTAAATATTCTATGTGAGGGCGTGTATGGATAGACCAGTCGCATGTGTCAATAAATAAGCCACGTCTATGTGGAGACAAGTGGTAAGAGAATGAACTGAAGCTTTACAATTTGTATTTGAGGACACACGGTGTTTTAGAGGAGCAACCTGCGTTTAATTACATGAAGACTAGCATCCAAATAAAGATTGGAGTGTGTCACTTTCTACTCCGTGGAGAAATAGACCAGCTATCTGCGTGAAAAAATAGAAAAACACGAGGAGAAGAAACTTGGAGATACTTCAACACTTCGCCGAATGTCGAGTGTAGACAACTTGATTGAGAGCGTCAATAACACGGTCACCACAGCTGAAATCTGGAATATCAACTTGCCAGCTAGAAAACACCATTAAGAAGCTTCTTAGAGCTCTGGGTTCTACTTTGCTTTGCTGAACGAGCTTCAGAATACTGGAAATCTTGCATTCGATAAGCTAGTTCAAAAAGGACTTCTTCAATACTTTCTTTTCGACGTCAACTACCAAGCAAAGTGAGTACGGGAAGAATTAGAAGCTAGGTACGATGCCAACTGTGATGACGAAGAAGAATGCCCTACAAAGTGTCGCCGTCTCACAGCACGTAACTATTGCGAGCATCTACGAGCCAATAATTCTCATCAGTGAGTCAAAATTGTAATAACTCTTCAAATAAATAAATTTTTTTTTTATTACGATATCCACTCCAAAGTTACTTTTTTCTGACGCTCAGTTGCTCAAAGGGTCCAATTTTGTGGCTTGGAAGACAAAAATGAAGACAATCCTTCAGTTTTAAGGATTATGGGGAATTTTCACAGGGTCTGTGTCTGCTCCCACAACCCCTAATGAATTAATAAAATATGAAATGGCTAGTGCTAAAGCCTTGATGTTGATAATGCTTAGTATCAATGAAGATGTGTAACCGCATGTTAGGAATGCGGAGAAACCCAAGGAGGCCTAGGACAAGTTAGCAACCATTTATGAGGTGAAAAATCAAATGAAGATACTTCATCTTCAGTCAAATCTGCACACCCTCTCTATGGGGATAGACGAGAAAGTGGAGGAATTCTTGCGTCGCATGGCTGAGCTCAGATCGGATTTATTAGCGCTCGGTGAAATGGTGGATGATAAAATTCTCGTCGCAATCACCTTGAGAGCACTCCTTTCTCAATTATGAGTGTTCTTTACGACACTGAATGTTTCTAAACAAACAATGACATTCAAAGAGCTTGTGAATTTGTCGCAGCAGGAAGAGGCCATCACTTCATTACACGAGGATTCTCAGGACAAAGCCTTACCGTGGCCAAAAGAATCGAAAAGGTCCCCCACAGAAGCCAAATCCAGTGCAACCCAAACAACAACAAAAAGATCAAAAGTCAAAGAGATGGTGTCACATTTACAGAACTAATACTCACGACACTGATCATTGCTGGAACAATATCTTGAAACAAGGGTCTTCAAGCCATACAATCACATCCGAGCGTAAAGATTTTAAAAAGTCCAAACGACATCCCCGTTGGAGAAAGCATAAGGGACATATCATAGCCCAACAAGAAGATGATGATTCTGATGAGGAGACATCAGAAGGAGCCCATTGTAGTAAGAATCTTGTACTTATCTCTCAAACTTCTCATCCCACGAAGAAAGTCTGGTTGATAGACTCTGGTGCAAGAAAGAATATGTCAGGTGACAAGAGTCTGTTTGATTCACTACATGAAGAACTAACTAGAGATTGAGTTTGGATAGCAGATGAGAAAGAGTACATTGCATAAGCAATAGGGAATGTCTCCATTCCTCTAGGACCATGAAAATGTACACTTACAAAGGTGTTATATATTCCTAGCTTGACTAGCAACCTCTTGTCAGTTACTTAGTTCTTGAATCATCACCTTAAGTAGAATTTCTTGTGCAAAATTCCGTTAAATCATGCTTAATCTCTCGACAAGGTATGGTTCTTGCTAAAGCTTTTGTAAAAGACAAGTTATTTGCTTTAGATATTGTTTCATCTTTTGCAATAGCTTTATCTGCTTCAACAATAGAATCAACTACCCTATGGAATTTTAGATATGGACACTTTTCGGTCAGTTCATTACACTAGATGAGTTCAAATGCAATGGTCCATGGACTACCCAAATTGTCCACTTCCTTGCCTATTTTCCCTAGTTGTCTTGTAGGAAAACAACATAGAGATCCATTTCAAGCGAGCACCTTCCATGCCAAGAAGTGTCTGGAGGTAGTTCATACCAATTTGAACGGCCCATTACCTACTTCATTTTTAGGATACAAGTACTTTTAACTATTCATGGATGACCACTCTCGCAAGATGTGGGTATATTTCTTAAAGAAGAAGAGTGAGGCTCTTCAACACTTGCAGAACTTCTATCATCGTGTTGTCAAAGAGTCCGGACAACCACTTCTACTCCACTCAGATCGAGGGGGGGAATTCACATCAAAGAGGTTCTTGGCCTTCCTGAACCAACATGGCATTAAGCAGCACCTGACTGCTCCCTACATGCCCTAGCAAAATGGCATTGTTGAGTGTCACAATCGCACAGTGATGGAGATGGCTTGCTACATGCTATCAACTACAAAGCTAGGAGAATTCTATTGTGCTGAAGCAGTACAAACAGCTGCATATCTTCTCAACAGGGCATCGACAAAGATTCTATAAAACAAGATGCCAAAAGAGGTATGGAGTGGTAGAAATCCATCAATTTCTCACTTGCAAGTATTTGGTTGAACAACATACATGCATGTCCCATCTTAGAAGAGAAAGAAGGTAGAGTAAAAAACACTCCTGTGTATCCTTCTTGGCTACAGTACTACCTCGAAGGCGTATCATCTCATGGATCTTGAGATAAAGAAAATATACGAGAGTCAGGATGTGGTTTGTGACGAGTCATCCTTTGACTCAATAGTATCAACAGAAGATCCACTTCCAACCACATCTCACTGATTAGTCTCTGAATCAGATGATGAGCCAGAGGAGACTACTCAGAGAAAATAAATGCTGCCAGGAGTTGACCTTGGAGAACTAGAGAATGTGACTCCACATCAATCCACATGGCAATGACACAGTTCTTCTCAAAAGAAGTCAAGCTCTTGTCCAAAGTGGGTACAAAGCACTATCAAGGACTCACATTTGCAATAACTCCCAAATACATCATTCGGTGTCAAAACAAGGAGTCAAACAAGAAATTAGGTAAAATTTGCACTCATGAGTTCACTGATGAATAGCTTCGAGCCAGATAATGTTCGTGAAGCACTTAGTCAAAATTAGTCGAAGGAAGCCATGGATACAGAATATGACTCGCTCATGAAAAATTGGACATGGGAACTTGTCGATTTGCCTACAGGAAAGAAACCCATAGGCTGTAAATGGGGTTTCAAGAAAAAATATAAGGCAAATGGATCCATCGACAAACATAAAGCACGACTTGTAGCAAAAGGATATGCTCAGAAATAAGGCATCAAATATGAAGAAACCTTTGCACCCACTGTGAAGATGAAGACCATCAGAGTAGTTTGCGCACTTCCATCACAAAAAGGATGGAGACTTCAGCAGATGGACGTCAAGAGTGCTTTCCTAAATGGTGATCTGAAAGAAGAAGTATACATGACATAACCTAAAGGATTTGTTGATAAAGAGCAGCCTAAGAAGGTATGTCATCTCATCAAATCACATTACAGATTGAAACAAGCTCCTAGGGCATGGTATATCAAGATTAATGATCACCTTTTGTAGCATGGGTTCACTCGTAGCCCCTTTGATTCAAAGTTGTATATAAAGAAGGTAGGCAAAGAAATTGTCATTCTGGTTGTTTATGTAGATGATCTTGTGATCACTGGAAGTTCAGAAGATCAGGTTGATATTGTAAAGAATAATCTCAAAAGAACCTTTGACATGACATATTTGGGGCTACTACATTACTATCTTGGCTTGGAGATATGGAAAAAGGAGCATCACATTTTTGTCTCCCAGACAAAGTACACCAAGACACTCCTGGAAAAGTATAGAATTTCTGACTGTAAACCTATATCCACTCCCATGGAAAAAGGATTTCAACTTTCAAGATTCCAGGACTTACCTCAAGTAGATGCTACTCTCTACAGGAAATTTGTTGGAGGGCTCATCTATTTGACATATACCAGACCATATCTCTACTATGTTGTCAACTATCTTTCCAGGTTCATGCAGGAGCAGAAGAAATGTCACTGGAATGAAGCAAAGCATGTTTTGAGATATGTCCGAGGAACAACAGATTATGGTCTAGAATATAAGAAGAATGAGTAATTCTTCTTACAAGGATACGTCGAATCGGACCACGTCGGATCTGTTGATGATAGGAAGTCAACTACAGGATACATATTTCATCTCTGATCTAGACCTATCTCGTGGATAAGCAAGAAGCAAAATGTTGTTTCTATCTCATCCAGAGAGGTAGAATATCACACTGCACGAGGAGCTATGTGCGAAGTGATATGGATACGTCGCATTTTGGATGACCTGGGAATTCCTGAAAAATAATCACCTATTCTCTATTGCGACAATCATAGTGTGTTGAAGCTCATGCAAAATCCAGTCTTTCATGAATGAACAAATCATATTGAAATTGACTGCCATTTCATTCTAGAACACGTCTTGAACCATCAAATTTAGCTCCAGTATTGTCCTACTGAAGCACAAGTTGTCGACATTCTCACTAAATCTCTTGGCAAAGTGAAGTTTGAATTTTTCAGGGGTCACATTTGCAAGAATAATTTAATAGGGGGGGAATGTTAGCATAGTCTACATACTTTCTTTTTTATTAATAGTCTATTTTTTCTATCTATTCCATTATTCTCTCCCTCTATTTTGTAACTTCTCCATCCATTTAGGGGAGTCTTGTTCAATCTCGTACCTATAAATAATGTACATGGGTTCTTTGTTCAATAGAATAATATGAGATAATATATCTCTATTCTTTCTCCTCCATTTCTGCGTCATATATTTTTGAATAAGTCGAGATATTTCAAAAAGACACAATTTTTAATATTTGCGATTTTTGAAAGAAAAAAAAAATTAAGTAAGGATTTCAAAAATATTTGACAATTTCAATATAGTTGGCATCAATTTTTGAAAATGTCGTGATTTTTTAAAAAGTTAGGATTTTCGATAAACTTAGAATTTAAAAAATGTCAAGATTTCAAAGAAGGCAAGATTTTCAAAAAACTCAAAATTATCAAAAACCTAAAGATTTTGAAAAAGTTACGATTTCGAATAGTTGATATTTTTAAAAAATTTGGAATTTTTGAAAAAGTAAAGATTTTGAAAAAGACGGGATTATTAAAAATTTGCAATTATTGAAAAGTAGTGATTTTCTGAAACATAATATTTTGGAAAAATTCAGAATTTTAAAAAATTTAGCATTTCAAAAAAGTCATGTTTTTTGAATAAGTTGGGATTTTTGAAAAATTAAGGTTTCAAAGAATTTTAAAATTACATAAAATTTAATTTTTTTGAAAAATATCGACTTTTTCAAAGGTTTGTCTCTTTATAAAATTTCTTTTTCAAAAATTATGAATTTTTAAAAGATCACAAGTTTTAAAAAAAATGTAAATTTTTTAAATTCATGACTGTATAACTTTCAAAATATTTCAAAATCCAGAATTTTTGAAAAACATGAGTTTTTACAAAATCATAATAGTTTCAAAATCAAAACATTATTTCAATCATGACTTTTTCAAAAATCATGACCCATAAGCCCTAAACATTTAAATTTGAGTCCTAAACCTTGAACTCTAAATCCTATGCCAAAAAACCTAAATCATAAACCCTAAACTGTAAACCCTAAACCGTAAACCCTAAGCCCTAAACCCTAAAACCTAAACTATAAACGCTTAAAAATGAATTGTAAACTCTAAACCATGAGCCCTAAACCATAAACCAAAACCCTAAACTCTACAATCTAATCCTTAAATCCTTAAACCTTGAGACCTAATCCATAATCGTTAAACCCTAAACCATAATCCCTAAGCTCTAAACTCTAAAACCTGAACCCTGAGCCCTAAATCCTAAACCCTAAACACTAAACCCTAAACTGTGAACAATGAACTATAAACCCTAAACCTTGAGCCCTCAACCCTAAAGCATAAACTCTAAACCCTAAATCCTGACCCATATCCCCTATACCCTAAACTCTGAGACCTAAATGTTAAATTGTGAAACTTAACCCCTAATTTCTTACAAACCTTAGACCCCAAGTCCTAAAACCTAAAGCCTTAACCCTAAGAACTAAACCCTGAACCCTAAACCCTAAATCTTGAACCCTTAACCTTAAAACTTGAACTATGAACCTAGACACCTCAACCCTAAACCCTAAACCCTCACCCCTATTCTTGAAACCCTAAACTCTAAGCCCAAAACCTTGAACCTTAATCCCTAAATGCTCATAAACCCTAAAACCAGAGTCCTAAACCCTAAGCTAATATTCTTGAGCACTAAACCCTAAACCCTAATCCCTAAAATCTAATTCTTAAACCCTAAACCCTAAACCTTGATCCCTGAACCCTGAACCCTTAGCCCTGAGCCCTAAACCCTAAGCCCTAATCCCTAAACCCTAAGCATAAAAACTTAAACCCTAAACACTAAATACCTTGAGCCCTAAACCCTATACCCCAAAACATTAAAATAGTTAGATTTGGAAAAAGGTTGGGATTTTGAAAATCTTGGGATTTTCAAACATTTAGGATTTTGAAAAGGTCAGGATTTTTGAAAAGTCAAGTTATTTAAAAATTTGAGATTTTCAAAAATATGAGATTTTCAAAAAAGTCACTACTTTTTAAAAATTTGCAATTTTAATAAAGTTATAATTTTTTAAAACACCAGGATTTGAAAAATGTCATGATTTCAAAAATGTTAATATTTTCAAACAAGTTTGGGTTTTCAAAAAATCAATATTTTGAAAAATTCAAGAATTTTTAAGAGTCGAGATTTTTTAAAAAGTTGGGACTTTGAAAACATCAATATTTTTGAAAAAGTAAAGATTTTTGAATAAGTCAGTATATTCAAAAAAGACACGATTTTTAATATTTGTAATTTTTGAAAAAAATAATTTTTTTTGAAAGAGTAAGGATTTTTAAAAAATTGACATTTTAAATAAAGTCAGTATAGATTTCGAAATTGTCAAAATTTTAAAAATAGTTGGGATATTCGAAAATCAAATTTGATTAGGTATTTTGAATAATCAATATCTTTGAAAGAGTAGGTATTTTGAATCATCAAGATTCTATAAAAAGTTTGGATGTTCAAAAAACGTGTGATTTAGAAAAAGTTGAGACTTTCAAAAAAGTTAGGATTTTTGAAAAGGTCAAGATTTTTTAAAATGACAAGATTTTGGAAAAGTCAATATTTTGGGAAAATTTGTAATTTTTGAAATGTTGGGATTTTTAAAAAGTTAGGAATTTTGAAAAAGTCAGTATTTGTCATATTCTCGACTTTTTTCTAAAACTCGTCTTTTCGAAACTATTTTTTTTTTAAAGTCTGAATTTCATAAATGTTGGGATTTTGCAAAGGTCAATATTTCAAAAAAATCAAGATCTTAAAAAAGGTTGATATTTTAGAAAAACACTGGATATTAAAAAACTCATATATTTTTTTACAAAATAAAAGTTTCAAAAATGTCATGATTTCTCTAAAAATACTAACTTTTTAACAATCTACAATTTTTTTTAAAAATAAGGATTTTTGAGAAAAGTTGGGAGTTTGAATAATTTAGATTTTCCAAAAAGTCTGGATTTTTGAATAATTCATGATTTTCAAAAGAATCGAGAGTTTTGAAAAGTTCAGTATTTTGAACAAGTCATGAATTTCAATAAATTCAAGAGTTTAAAGAAGTCAGGACTTTGAAAAAGTTGAGATTTTTGAAAATTCAAGATTTCAAAAAAATCATGATTTTAGAAACAATCAGCATTTTCATATAAGTAAGGGTTTTTGAAAAGCTCTGGATTTTTAAAAAGTAGATATTTTTTTAAAAAAATTGGGAGTTTCAACAAAATTGCAATTTTTTAAAAAATCATGATTTTAGAAAAAGTTGAGATTTTCAAAAAAGTAAGGATTATGAAAATGTTGGGATTTCGAAAAATTTGTGAATTCAAAAAATCCAAGAATTTTCAAACAGTCAGGATTTTATAAAAAGATAGAATTTTTTTAAAAAGTCAACAATTACAAAATTGTAGATATTTTTTAAAAAGTAAGGATTTTTAAAAATTAGAATTTTTTAATTTCAAAAATCATAACATGTTTAAAATCTCAACTTTTACAAATTTTTACCTCTTTATAATTTTTTTTTTCAAAAATTATGATTTTCCAAAAATCACGAGTTTTTAAAAAATTGTCAATTTTTGAAATTCATGACTTTATCACTTTTTAAATCTTTCAAAATCAAGACTTTTTGAAAATCTCAACTATTTCAGAATCAAGACTTTCTTTAAATCGTGACTTTTTCAAAAATCGTGACCCATAAACCCTAAAAACATAAATACGAGTCATAAACCCTAAACCCCAAACCCTAAGACAATAAACCTAAACTGTAAACCCAAAACCATGAGCCCTAAACCCTCAACTATAAACCCTTAAAACTGAATCCTAAACCCTAAACCATGAGACCTAAAACATAAACCAAACCCCTAAACCCTTAGACCTAATCCATAAACCCTTAACATTAAACCCTAAACCCTAAGCCCTAAGCCCTAAACTCTAAAACCTAAACCTTGAGCCCTAAACCCTAAACCCTAAACAATGAACTCTAATTCCTTAGGCATAACCCTAAGCTCTGAGACAAAACATTAAACCTGAAACCTTGACCCCGGAGACATGAACCCTAAACTCATAACCTTGAACCTCGAACCCTAATCCATAGACTGTGAACCATAAATCCTAAACCATGTACCTTGAGCCCTAAACCCTAGATTATAAACAATGTATCTTCAGCCCTAACTTCTCATAAACCCTAAACCTTAATGCTAAACTCTAAATAATAAACCCTCAACTTTAAACCCTAAACTTTAAATGTTAAACTCTCAACTCTAAACACTAAATGTTAAACACTCAAGTGTAAATACTAAGTCCTAAACCATAAAACCTAAACCTTGATCCCTAAACCCTGAATCTTGAACCCTAAGCCTTGAGCCCTAAAACCTAAACCCTAAACCCCAAACCCTGAGCCCAAATAACTAAACAAAAAACATTAAATCCCCTCAACCCTATACTTTTTTAAAAATTCACAATTTTTTTTAGAAATCACAATTTTTTAAAAAATACCGAGTTTTTTGAAAACCTGACTTTGTTAAAAATGTAATATAATTAAATCCTGACTTTTTCGAAAATTAGGAATTTTTTAAGAATCCTTACATTTTCTTTAATCCTAATTATTCAAAATACCTACTAATTTTTCGAGTATCAAAACTATTTAAAATCACAACTTTTTCGAAAATCAAAATTTTTAAAAAGCCATGATTTTTGAAAAGTCGAAGATTTTTTTTAAATTTTGATTTTTGAAAGAGTTAAGAGTTTTGGATTTTAGAAAAGTTAGGATTTTGAAAAACTTGAGGTTTCAAAAAATGTCGAGATTTCAAAAAACTCAATATTTTTGAAATAGTTGAGATTTCAAAATGGTTGGGATTTCAACAAAGTCAAGATTTGAAAAAGGTTTGGGTTTTTGAAAGATTTGGCATTTCAAAAATTTTGTTCAGATTTACAAAAAAGTAGGGATTTTAAAAAATTAAAGAATTTTTTAAAAATAGCAATTTTTGAAAAATTTGTAATTTTTGAAAATGTTAGAATTTCAAAATAGTTGGGATTTTTTAAAAATCGTGACTATTCAAAGCAGCAATTTCGTGAAAATGTCATTATTTTTCAAAAAAGTCAGGATTTTTCATAAGTTGGGATTTTAGAAAAATGTAGATATTTTCAAAAAAGTCAAGATTTAAAAAAAAAATTGGGATTAATGAAAAGGTTGACATATTTGAAGAAGTCGATAGTTTCAAAATGTCATAATTTTCAAAAAAGTCACACTTTTTAAAAAGTAGCAATTTTTTGAAATGTTAGGTTTTTTAAAAAAATTGTTATTTTGAAAAAGTTGGGATTTTTAAGAAAGGATTTTTGAAAAAATTGGGATTTCGACAAAGTTGGGATTTTGAAATATTTGGGATTTTCAAAAAGTCAGGATTTCGAAAAGGTTTTTACCTTCAAAAAGTTGGGATTTTTGTAAAGTCAAGAATTTTGAAAAGGTTAGTATTTTAATAAACTTGATATTTTCAAAAAACTCATGACTTTTCAAAATGTCACAATTTTTTGAAAAACATTTGTTATTTTTGAAAACATAAGGATTCTAAAAATGTCGGAACTTCGAAAATGTTAGGGTTTTCAAACAAGTTTTTGTTTTCAAAAAATCAATATCTAAAAAAAAAAGGATTTCAGAAAAGTTGGGATTTTTTAAAGAGTCGAGATTTTTGAAAAACTCACAATCTTCTAAAAGTCAAGATTTTCAAAAAAATATGGATTTTGGAAAATTATTGGATTTTGAAACACATCATTTTTATTTAAAAAGTCAGGATTTTTGAATAAGCGGGGGATATTAAAAAAAAGTCACGATTTTTAATATTTGCAATTTTTTAAAAAGTAAGGATTTAAAAATAGTCGACATTTTCGATGAAGTTGAAATTTTAGAATATTCATGTATTTTGAAAAAGTTAGGATTTCTACAAAAGTATCGTTTTTTGAAAATATCATGATTTTTGAAATGGTGACAATTCTAAAAAAAGTTATGATTTTTGAACAAGTTAGAATTTCAAAAAGTCAAAATTTAAAAATTATAGAGATTACGAAAATGGAAGGATTTTCAAAAAGGTTAAGATTCTTAAAAATTTGGGATTTGAATAGTAGGAATTGTTAAAAAATTAGGATTTTAAATAATAAGGATTTTAGAAAAAGTCTAGATTTTTTGAAAATTCAGGATTTTTTAAATAGTTGGGATTTTTTGAAAATAATTAGGATTTTGCAAATGGGTTGATTTTTAAAATGTCGCAAGTTTTGAAATAGTAGTGATTTTATACAAACTCTAGACTTTGAAAATGTTAGGATTTGAAAAAAATTAAGATTGGAAAAATTTCGAGACTTCGAAAAAGTTAGGATTTTCAAAAAAGTTGGGGTTTTCAAAAATTCAATATTTCGAAAAATTTAAGGATTTTAAAAAATTTGAGATTTTGGAAATGTTGATTTTTTTCAAAAATTCAAGATTTTTGAAAAACTTGAGATTTTAAAAAAAGTCAATATTTTTGAAAGTCCGTATTTTTTAAAAATTTAAGATTTTGGAAAAAGTCACAATTTTGTAAAAGTTGGGATTTTTGAAAAAGTCATGACTTTTGAAAAGTCTGGATTTTTGAAAAAGTTGGTATTCTGGAAAATGTTAGGATTTAAAAACATCAAGATTTTTGAATAAATTTCGATATTTGAAAAAGTCATGATTTTTAATATTTGCAATTTTCTAAAAAGAATGATTATTTGAAAACTATGGATTTTTTAAAAGAATTGTTATTTTTGATAAAGATGGGATTTTAGAAATGTTGGGATTTTGAAAGAGTTAGGATTTCTGAAAAAGTCTCGATTTTTTAAAGTGTTGCAATAATTTGAAATAGTCATGATTTTCCAAAAAGTTTGGAATTTATAAAAAATAGAATTTTAAAAAAATCAAGATTTCAAAAATGTAGAGATTTCAAAAAAGTCAGGATTTTTGAGAAACTCAAAATTTTCAAAATGTTAAAGATTTTGAAAAAGTTGTGATTATGAATAGTTAGGATTTTTGTAGAAATTGGGATTTTTAATAGTAAGGATTTTAGAAAAAGTCTATTTTTTTTAAAAAAAATAGGATTTTGAAAAAGTTGGGAGTTTTGAAAAAACTCAAGATTTTTGAAAAAGCCAGAATATTTTAAAAATGTGATTAATGAAAAAGTAGCAATTTTTTAAAAATTTAACATTTTTGTAAAATTCAGAATTTTGAAAAATTCAAGATTTCAAAATAGTCAGGTTATTTGAAAAAGTTGGTATTTTTAAGAAATATCAAGTTTTAAAAAAATTTAAAATTTTCAAAACAGTCAAAAATTGCAAAAAAGTGAAGATTTTTCGAAAAAGTGAAGATTTTTCGAAAAATTTATAAATTTGAATAATTTTTAAAAAGCCTAAATTTTTAAAAAGTAGAGAATTTTTGAAAAATTTAGGATTTTTAAAAAGTCACAATTTTTGAAATGTTGGGATATACAAAAAGTTGGGATTTTTGAAAAAAATAGTTTTATGAATAATCACGAATTTTTCAAAATCACAACTTTTTTGAAAACCCAACTTTTTCAAAAATATTGAATTTTCAAAATTTTCAAATTTTTGAAAAGTCAAGATTTTCGAAAAACATTGGGATTTTCAATAATCGAGATTTTCCAACAATTTAATATTTTTTGAATAAGTCAGGATTTTCAATAAAGTTGAGATTTTTTAAAAAGAGAGTATTTTTTAAAAACTAAGGATTTTTTAAAAAGTCATAATTTTGAAGAAGTCATCATGATTTCAAAAACAGTTGGGATTTTTCAAAAGTCTAGATTTTTGTAAAGTGTGATTTTTTTTTAAAAAGTCTCAATTTTTTAAGAATTCGAGATTTTAAAAACAACGAGATTTTTATTTTAAAATCACTATTTTTGAAATAGTCATGATTTTCAAAAAAATTAGGATTTCAAAAAAAAAATTGATTTCAAAAAAGTCAAGATTTTCGAAAAAGTTGATATTATAGAAAAACACCGTATATTTGGAGTTTCACAAATGTCATGATTTCTCTAAAAATTTCGACATTTCAAAAAAATGGGGATTTTTTGAAAAAGTTGAGAGTTTTAAAAAATGATTTTCGAAAAAGTCTATATTTTTTAAAAAGTCAATATTTTTGAAAATGAAGAAAATTTTAAAAAATAAAGGATTATGAAAAATTTGTGATTTTGGAAAAGTCAAGATTTCATAAAATCAGACTTTTAGAATAAGTTAGCATTGTAGAAAAGTTCAGGATTTTTGTATAGTCTCAATTTTCAGAAAAAGTCAAGATTTTTAAAAACTAAAGATTTTCAAAATGTAGATATTTTTTTAAGATTTGTGATTTTCAAAAAAATCATGATTTTAGAAAAAGTTACAAATTCAAAATGTTTAGGAATTTTGAAAAAAACTAATATTTAAAAAAAATTTAGGAGTATGAAAAAGTTGGGATTTCGAAAAAACAAATTTGAATAAGTCACAACTTAATAAAAGCCATGATTTCTTGAAAAAGTCCAGATTTTCAAAAATTTCAGGATTATGAAAAAGTTGGGATTTCAAAAAAAATTAGGCTTTGAAAAAAGTAGCAATTTTAGAAAATCCAAGAATTTGGAAAAAGTTAGGATTTAAACAAAACACAAGATTTTAAAAAATTTGCAATTTATTAAAAAAATCGGAAATCACACAACTTTAGAGATTTTTTTTAAAATTAAGGATTTTTTAAAATGTTGTGATTTTTGAAATCCCAACTTTTTTGAAAATCTTAAATTTTTCAATAATCCTAAAATTTTCAAATTATTGACTTTTCCAAAATTCTCACATTTTTAAAATCGTGACTTTTTCAAAAAATTAAATTTTTCAAAAATCACGATATTTTAAAAAAATTATGAATTATTTAAATTCATTACTTCATCAGTTTCAAAACCTTTCAAAATCTAAACTTTTTGAAAATTGTGTCTTCTTTGAAATCCTAATTGTTTGAAAATTGGGAAATTTTTGAAATCATGACTTTTTCAAAAATCATGACCCCTAAACCATAAACCCTAAAATCTAAAACCTAAGCCATAAACCTTAAACGCTAAACCCAAAACCCTGAGCCAAAAAACCTAAACCGTAAAGCGTGAGCCCTAAACCCTAAACCCTTAACATTTAATCCTAAAACTGAAACCCTAAGCCCTAAACCATAAACCTTAAACCCTAAACTGTGAGACCTAAACTCTAAACCTTAAACATTAAACCCTAAACTCTAAACTATGAGCCCTAAACCCCTAAACGCTAAGCAATATACCCTAAACCTTGAATGCTAAAGCCTTATGCCTAACCCTAAACACTAAACCTTGAACCCTAAGCCCTAAGATGAAAAAACTAAACCCTAAACCCTAAACTTGTAATCCTAAACCTAGAACCCTAATCTATAGACGTTAAACCATGAACATTGAGCCCTCAACCCTAAACCCTAAACAATGAATCATGAGCCCAAAAACCTAAACCATATACACTAAATCCCCCGATCCCTAAACCCTTAACCTTGAGCCTCAAACCTTAAACCCTAAAACCTAACTTTAAAAAAAAAAGTCCACTTTTTCAAAAATCATGAGGTTTTCAAAAATCACAATTTTTTTTAAAATATCATTTTTTTGAATACTTAACTTTTTAAATAATCCTAACTTTTTCAAAAAATATAGAATTTTTCTAAAATCCTGACATTTTATATAATCCTGATTATTCAAAATAGCTACTTTTATGAATATCCCAACTATTCAAAATCACAACTTTTTGAAAATCTAAACTTTTTGAAAAGGTCAAAAATTTTGACAAGTTTGGACTTTTGCAAGAGTCAAGAGTTTTAGATTTTAGAAAAAGTCGGGATTTTGAAAAATTTTGGATGTTTAAAAAAGTTGATATTTAAAAAATAATTCAAAATGTGGGGATATCATAAAATTTTGGGTTTATGCAAAATAAATATTTAAAAACAATCAGGATTTTTGAAAAATTTAGGATTTCAAAATACTCCAAAAAATTTTTAAAATTAGGATTCTTTAAGAAATGGAAATTTTTTAAAAATTCGTGATTTTTGAAAAATTCATAAGTTCAAAAAAATTGGGATTTTTCAAAAATACTAACTCAAAGTCTCAAATTTTTAAAAATCCCATGTTTTTTCAAAATCTCGACTTTTTGAAAAAGTCACTCACTATTTTTGAAAAATTTAGGATTTTGAATAAGTTGGAATTTTTTAAAAAGTCAAGATTTTTTTAAAAATTGGGATTAATGGAAAAGTCAAGATATTTGAAAAGTTGTTATTTTCAAAAATTCATCATTTTATGAAAATTCATAATTTGTAAAAAAGGCGTGACTTTTGAAAAAGTTGGGATTTCAAAAAATGTTGATATTTCAAAAAAATCAAGATTTTCACAAAACTTGGTATTTTAAAAAAAGTTGGGATTTTGAAAATTTCAAGATTTCAAAAAAATCGGGATATCACAAAAGTTAGTTTTTTTAAAGAGTAGGGATTTCAAAAATGTCAATATTTAAAAATAGTAAGGATTTGGAAAAAGTTGGGATTTTCAAGAAGTTGGGATTTTTTAGATCTTTCAATAAGTCAAAAATTCAAGATCTTTGAATAAGTTGGGATTTAAAAAAAAGTCACGATTTTAAATATTTGTGATTTTAAAAAAAAACTAGGATTTTTTTGTAAAAGCAAGGATTTTTTAAAAAGTTGGCATTTTCAATAAAGACGAGATTTTCGATAAAGACGAGATTTTAGAAAATTCACAGATTTTTAAAAAGTCAAGATTTCTGAAAAACTCTCGATTTTAAAAAAATGTCATGATTTTCAATAAAGTTGGGATTTTTCAAAAAGTCGAGATTTCTAAAAAAGTAGCAATTTTCTAAAAATTCAATATTTTTGAAAAATTCATAGTTTAGAAAAATTTAAGATTTCAAAAAAGTCAGGATTTCAAAAAAGTCATGTTTTTTGAAAAAGTTGGGATTTTTTAAAAATCGAGGGTTTTCAAAAAATTTAATTTTTTTGGAAAAGTCAAGATTTTCGAAAACTTTTCAATTTTGAATAGTATTGACTTTGAAAAAATTGGGTATTTTGAATAATGAAGATTCTAGAAAAAGTATGGATTTTCAAAAAACTTATGATTTTGAAAAATTCAATATTTTCAAAAAAGTTAGGATTTTTGAAAAAGTCAGGATTTTGAAAAAGTCAGGATTTTGAAAAAATCACAATTTTTAAAATGTTGGGATTTACAAAAAGCTGGGATTTTTGAAAAATATGGTATTTTGAATAACCTCGTCTTTTTCAAAATCTCAACTTTTTGAAAACCTGACTTTTTTGAAATATCTCAAATTTTCAAAAATCTCACAAAATTTAAAACTCAAGATTTTCAAAACTATTGGTATTTTGTATAATCAAGATTTTCCAAAAAAAAAAAAATCTATTTTCAAATAAGTTAGGATTTTTTAAAAAGTCATGATTTCACAAAAAAATAGGATTTTAAAAATTCTAGATTTTTGTAAAGTCTGAATTTTTGAAAAAGTCTATTATTTGAAGAAGTTGAGATTATAAATAAAATTATGATTTTTTTAAAACAAAAATGTGATTTTTGAAAAAGTCACAATTTTCAAAAATTTCAAGATTTCAAAAAAGTAGGGATTTCAAAAAAATCAAGATTTTGAAAAATTCAATATTTTCAAAAAGTCTAGATTTTAGAAAAACAGTAAATATTAAAAAAGTTGCATTTCTACAAAACATGGGAGTATAAAAAGTTTCAGGATTTTTTAAAATTTTAACTTTTGAAAAATCTTAACTTTTTTTAAAAATAGGGATTTTATAAAAAAAAGTCGGGAGTTTGAATAATTTAGATTTTCCACAAAATCTAGATTTTTTAAAATGTCAAGATTTTTTAAAATATCAGTATTTTCAAAAAAGTCATGTATTTTAAAACAAATAGAATTTTAAAGAAGTCAAGATTTTGAAAAAGTTGTGATTTTGGAAAATTCAATATTTTGAAAAATTCAAGATTAAAAAATTAGTACTTTAAAAAAAGTCATGTATTTTAAAACAAATAGAATTTTAAAGAAGTCAATATTTTGAAAAAGTTGTGATTTTGGAAAATTCAAGATTTTGAAAAATTCAAGATTTTGAAAAATTCAAATTTCAAAAAATTTAGAATTTTTGAAAAAATGAGGCTTTTCAAATGAGTAATAATTTTTCAAAAGGTCGAGATTTTTGAATAGTCTAAATTTTTGAAAAAGTCTAGATTTTTGATAATGTGATGCCCATTTTCAAACAGTCGGGAATGATGGCACATCCAATAGTGTATTATTCAATGCATATAACAATTCATAAAGAGAGTAAGCCAATATATACGTTGCATGAGGAAGGAGAACAGGAGAAGATAGTTAGATAATTGTCTACAATGAACAACAAGCTAATTAATGTATTAACAAACCATTAATGTAAGCTAAAATTCCCCCCCTTAATACATTGCTCTTACAAATGTACCCCCTAAACAAATCAAACTTCACTTTTCTGAGAGGCTTGGTGAGAATATCTACAACCTGAAAATCAATAAGGCAGTACTGGAGATGAATTTGGTGGTTCAAGACTTGTTCACGAATGTAGTGACATTTGACCTCAATATGATTTGTTATTTCTTGAAAAATAGCATTCTTCATAAGCTTCAACACACCTTGATTGTCGCAGTGAATGATGGGAGGTTTCTCTTCAGGAATCCCTATATCTGCAAGAATGCAACGTAACCAAATCGCTTCACACATAGCTCCTCATGTGGTGAGGTATTCAGCCTCAATGGATGAGAGAGAAACAACAGTTTTCTTCTTGCTATTCCACAAGATAGGTCCAGATCTGAAATGAAAAATATACCCTGAAGTGGATTTCTTATCATCAACAGATCTTGCATAGTCTGAGTCTGTATATCCCTGTAAGAAGAACTAAGTGTTCTTCTGATACTCCAAACCAAAGTCAACTATACCTCAGACATATCTCAACACATGCTTTGTCTGCTATCTAATGTCATTTCTTTGGTTCTTGCATAAATCTGGCGAGATAGCTCACTACAAAGAAAATATCTAGTCTAGTATAAGTCAAGTAAATGAGACTCCCCACAAGCTACCTGTAGTGATTTCCATCTACCTGCGGTGAATCCTGGAATCTAGATAATTGCAAACATTTTTCCATAGGTGTGGAAATTGGTTTACAATCTGACATTCCATACTTTTCCGGGAGTGTCTTGGCATATTTCATCTGGGAGACAAAGATATGATTCTTCTTCTACCATATCTCTAATCCAAGACAGTAGTGAAATAGCCCCAAATCGGTCATGTCAAAGGATTTCTTCATATCATTCTTTACATCATCCATAAGATTGTCAGAACTTCCTGTGATCACAAGATCATCTACGTACAAAACCATAATGACAATATTTGTTCCTACCTTCTTGATATAAAAATTTGTATCTGAGGGGCTACGAGTGAATCCATGTTGTAATAGGTGATCATCAATTTTTATGTACCATGCCCTAGGTGTTTGTTTGTGTCCATAAAGATACTTTATCACACGAAATACCTTGTGTGGTTGATGCTCATCTAAAAACCTTTCAGGTTGGGCCATGTAAACTTCTCCTTTTAGATCACCATTCAGAAAAGCACTCTTGACATCCATATGCTAAAGTTTCCATCCATTTTGTGTTGTCAGTGCAAAGAATAACTCTGATGGTTTTGATCTTCACAGTGGGTGCAAAGGTCTCATCATAGTCAATTCCTTCTTGCCGAGCATAAAACTTTGCAACAAGCCATGCTTTGTGTTTGTGGATTGAACCATATTCCTTATATTTTGTTTTCAAAATCTATTTGCAGCCAATGGATTTCTTACCTAGAGGCAAATCGAAAAGTTCCCACGTCTAATTTTGAATTAGGGAATCATATTCAATATCCATAGCCTATTTCCACTGTGGTTGGTCTAATGCCTCGATATAACAGTTGTTCAGGTTTGGTAACTCTCAAACAGACTGAACAATAAACATGAGTGTACAATGATTTCAACCTCATGTCTGAGCTTTTTTACACTCGTGGGATTACATACACTCCCATAGGTAAATGACATCCTTAAAGTAAGGAGTCAACTTCTATCCCTCATATCTCTCTCATGATCACTCATCATCCCACTTATCTCTCCAACATGATTCTCTCCACCTTTATTTTCTCAAGCTATCTAATAGTGAGTTGTTCATCACAACTCATGTACACCACAAAATATAATAATAATATTAAAATCACACTCACCTAACTCATTACAATATTATATTATTATCTAGATAATATAATTCCAACTCACAAATAACCTAATGTTCACACTAACATATTAATTTCCTAGCAGGTCGAAGAATCACCCTATAGAACAATTGGTGGGTAGCCTGATATATCTTACGCATGCCACCTCGATCGGATTTGTGTTGTTACCTTGAACTTTCTCGGCTTTGGACAACATTGACAGAATATTGATTCGGCATAAAATACTAATACCTAAGGAGCAGCCTGCGTAGAGTTTAACGACTAAACATCTTGGTCCCATTTTCTTTGCTAATTTTTTTGGACAAACTTGAAGTAGTTTCCAATTTCATCGTTAAGGAGGCGTGTTAAAGTTATTTAGTTTCTATGCAAACATTAACTAATTAAATATCTTCAATGTACTTTAGTTACAAACAATGTAACTACATCAACTTGAAAAAATGCCAAAACTTTGTTTATGCGGTAAAATACCGACACACTGTGGATGAAGTGAGGTCGCTGATTGCCTTCCATGCCCCATTTTCCTCATAGCCTAACAAAAATCGGAATGCCAAAACCCTGCTAACTCAGCAAAGCATAGCCTTGAGTAGAATGAAACACGTTCCCTATCACGTTACAGGGCGGGGTCGAGGGGCAGAAATCCCAAAAGCTAGGAACATTTTCATTTGCATTTTCCCTTACAAATTGACTTTTAGAAAATGCACTTTTGCCTGTTTTTTATTTACTATAACAATTTTTCGACTCTTACAAACAACTCTGACTATTTCAACTCGACTTTGACTCCTATTTTGAGCTGAAAATACTTGAACAGGTAAGAGGTTATAAGCATGATTGATTTTTATTTATGGATAATACTAGACAAGTTTTTAATCCTAGACAATATCCACCAATAAAGTAGTTAGAAACAATATATGAAGTAGCTGTTTAGCCAGGGATTTAAATGGTAACATCACTTTCATTTCCAATTTTAATGAAAATTTGATGGAGTTAAAGCATCCTTGAAATAATCTGATATTAATGTTTGCTGATTTTTATTGCCGTGTTGAAGGACTGGATCTTGTTGTAGATGTTCTCCCAAACCGCAATCATGTGAATTTTTGTTGTTTAACTTCCATGTTGATATGTATGAGCGATTATATTTTATGCATCTACATATAATCTATCTGCATATAAGGCATTAAGAATAATTGTTAGGATGACAGTAATATGTTCTAGAACCAATCCAACAACTGTGCACACAATTAACGTAAATCTACCGAGATCCACACACAAAAAGTGATGTGTTTGCAGATTCTATCAGACTATTCAATTTTAGAAAGTTAGATAAAATGGGGGCAGGTAATAGACAAGATACATCAACTGACTGTTCATTGTAACAATGGAAACCAAATGTGGATTGAGATTGCTTGATTGTTAGGCGAAAACGTTGGCTTTATGAAAGTGATTAGAAATTTGGCAGTGTAACTGATGCCATTTGACCCTATCACAGGTCTTTTGTCGATGGAACACCAAATCAACTGAGGCAGAAGATTTGCGCTTCAAAATGCACCCGATCTGGCACTGAAAGTGGCACCTTGTTCTTAGCCTTTTGGCAGTTAGCGTCTTTGTAGCAAATTGAGGATTCTTTTTCAGTTAGTAAACCTTAGACTGATCTAGAAGAGGATGCTTACTAGGACCTAATCTAGTCTGTACTTGAAGTGGTCAAGCCTTGTCACGGGATCCAACAAAAATAAATTTAATTGATTCCAACTACGCCTATTCATAACAATATCTTCCATCAGCAGATAGCCAGAACTGTAGTGGCTCACCCTTTCACCAGGTGACCCATTTGTCACATCGCTTCTTACCAATGATATAAATTTGTTAGACATATGTGAAGACAGACATAAGGATAAACTCTGAACACAATTGGCATTGAACAATGGTGTATTTGTAGATTTGATAATGAGCTACTGGCAGGGATTGCATAGATATATAGGTAGAATTGAGCATCCTTAAGACTAAGGAGTGCAACTTGGGTATCCTGTTGTATCCCCTCAGCCTCATGTTAGAGATCACTCAGCTCCCACTGGGTATCTCTCCTTTTATATGATTGTCTCAAAAGGTTTATTTCAATTGACAATAGGCCTTTATTCCCTCATGATGCAGTTGTCTATTTAAAACTCATAGAACACTCACATGTGGAGATATCTAAATAACTAGTTTACAAATAGGAACGTCAGCACACACTATTAATAGATGTTCAAACTTATATTCATAAACATGCCTCATGAAAAAGTCATATCATAGTGCTCTCAACAAAAACTCATGAGGGAAAATTTACCTCATGTGCTCAAATAAGACTTCATGTTCTAATTCCCGTAGAAGTACATGAGTGAGTTCACGTGTGACATCACCTAATAATACAGACCCATTTCAGACGTTGGTGTTGCTGATGTGAAGATGTGTTTTCCAGTGTGCCAAGATCAACAAACAAGTCTCCACTCAGATCTTCTTCTCTGTCCAAGAATCATCTTGCTCATCATTTGGATGGGTGAGAAATCTATGTGACGAGGTCAGTACTGGATCTCCATTGTGTGGCAGGGAGTCAAAGGACGACTCATCGCATACCACATCTCGAATCTCGTAGATATTCTTCATCTCAGGATCCATGAGACGATATGCCTTTGAGGTAGTACTATACCCCAAGAAAAGACATGGCAGTCGTGGTTTGGATAAATCTTCTTCCTTCTCTTATCAGAACATACATATATGCAGTACATTCAAAAACTCTCAAATGATGAATAGCAGAGGTTTACGAAAAGTCCATACCTCTTCTGGTGTAAAACCGTTGGGGCGTTGTAGGGTGCAGTCAGATTGTGTGCTGCGAATGCCATGATTTTGTTCTTCAGTTGGAGAAGGTGCTAAGAACTGTGTTTTATATTCTGAAATAGAAATTCATAGCCCCTCAATCTGAGTAGAGGAGAAGTGAGACACTTCCCAGACTGGCCAAGTGGCGTTCTGCTAAAATTTGAGTTAGAGATGGACTCTTCTTCCAGGAAAATAAGTCACATTTGAGTGCACAATAAGAAATGATGAGCTGAAGTACTCAAATGCCAATGGATAGCTTGCCAAATTGTAGGGTCTACTACAGATTACCGTGTATGACTATGAAGATTACTCCATAGAATGGGGAGATAGCTCTCATTTTTGAATTCATGACCTCTATGTTGTTTTCCCACAAGACATCCCGAGGAAAATAGGTAAGGAATGTGAGAGTGGATCAAATCCCTCTTACCATTTCCTTTTTTGCACTGAGCTGATGCAAAGCCCTAGGGACAAAAGATGACCAAATCAATATCAGTGCCTATAGTGTAGTGGACTCCGTCATTGAAGCCTCAGAGAGAGCAACTAGATGAAGTGACCGGGGTCTTTCTGCAAATACTCTTGGCCCTTCATAAATGCTTAGCAATTCATTGACTCTCCCTTGGGAATGATCTTTTGACTTGACCCATTTTTCAACAAAGAATTCAACCTGCATTCAATGGTTAAGAAGACTCATAACTAACAAATAGATTTGAGGTCAAACCTGAGAACATATAACACCTTATGTGAGTGTACATCTTCATGTTCCAAGAGGAATGATGACATCACGTAATCCCTGCCGCAATATACTCCTGATTGTCTCCTCAGATGGTGATCTTAATCTCTTAGTGGAACTCACTTGAGCAATAAAACAACTTCTTATTGCCAGTCATGTGTTTGCTGGAACCTGAATCAATCAACTTCCCGCCATGTTCATGACCATGCGAAGTCTTCTGTCCACTAGAACAATGTCAAAGTGTAGATGAGTTGTGAATTGCCTATGTATCCCACCTTGTTTGCAAAAATTGGAAAACTTGCAAGAGGTGAATTCGTGACCACATCTGTCGGTTAAGAAATTCTTTATCACTCTGTATTGGGATTTCATTTTTAAGAGAAATCCTTGGCCAGAAGTGTTGTTTGAATAACTCAAAAGCATTTGAATTATTTGTGAAAGCAATGTAACCACTATTTTCGCTACTGTAATCATGCAATAAACAATGGAGAAAATGTGGCACCACTCAATCCGCCTTGTTGTTCTATTGCTTCTGGGGTGGCCGTCTGTGGTGGCCACTGAGAAGGTATGCTTGCTGTGGATGTTGCTTCTGATTATGGGGGGCTTGACTGCCCTTTTCGAGGATTATGCTTTTGCCTCGTGACGAGATCCTTGTCTTTGAAGGCTTCTTGAACATTCTGAATGGTTTCTTCCTGCTGGAGATAATTCACTAGTGTGCCAAAACTCACCTCTTGTTGAGTGATGATCAATGTGGTGATCAGTTTCTGAAACTCAGGAAGGAAGAGCTAGCAAGGTGAGTGAGACTAGCAACTTATCATCCACCAATTCACTAAGAGCACACAGTCCTGCACATAACTCAGCCACATGCCGCAAGAAGGCTTCTACTAATTTTCCATCATGCATACTCATCATGTGAAGCTTTGTCTGAAGATGTAGCTTCGTCATCAGATTCTTGGCTTCATAGATGGTACACAATGCGGTCCATGCTTGAGAGGAAGTGGTTGCTTCCTGAATGTAAGGTTGAACCTCATCAGAAAGGCTCAGAGTGATAAGCATTAATGCTTTTACATTGGCCTTTTCATGCTTAGCCAACAGATCAACGTCTATGGGAGGGGCATCTTTTCCAGAAACAAGCCCCCAAAGATCTTCAAATTGAAGAATCATCCGCATCTTGGTTTTCCATGTGGCAAAATTTGGCCCTTTGAAGCAACTGGACATCCGACAATAGCAATATTTTTGGTGCGAACATTTTCAAAAACTCAAAATTGTATTCTATTTACTTATTTTTAAAAAATGTCCTACAATGCTTATTGAAGGAACCTATCACGAATGATGGGCTCTATAGGCTCGTGTAGTGAGATGCATGATGCTCCTGTGGGCGTTCTACTTCACGTTCATCATCTGCATCATAGCCACATTCAAGTTTTGCATGAATCCACCGTGCTTGACATCGAACATCAAACCAAAAATACTCCAATAGTCCTCGGCGCACAATCTCGTCAAAGAGAATATTCCCAGTGTTGCGGAGCTCGTTGACCAAAGCAAAGAACAACCTAGTGGTGTCTTTATTGTCACTTAATGCCTAAATATTTGGTGCATTGCTCGCGGTGCTTTTTGCATCGGAAATTTTTTGACATACGCGCACGGTTTTGAAATTTGTAGGATTTCTTCCACTTGCCTACATAGGTTGTATGTCTGCATGGATTTTCCACTTGCACAGTTTAATGGCTATTAACGCTAGCAAGGAATACAACAGATGTGCCAATCTTCAAGTAGTGTGCAAACAATTCTCCACACACAGCATACACCTCCATGCCAATAAGTTCTCCTTATCTTCCACACAAGTTTGGTTATCACTGCCAATGCACCATGCGCCTCTAGGCCAGGTCTCTAAATTCCCATGCTTGTTGTAGGACTTCTAAGCTTTAATTTGGCTTAACCAGTAGTCTCCACACAGGCTCCTCCTTGGCGGCTACTTTCCAAACGCACAACATAGGACAAGATAGCAGGTCGATTGGATCTCCACGCAAGCTCTAGTCGATTGGATCTTCCATGTAGGCTCTGGTCATTTGGATCTCCACGGCAACCTCCTCGAGCGCAGCAGTGCTTTTTCACGTAAGGTCTGCACTTCACCTTCACGATTCCTTCCTTGGTCGTTGTGTCTTCCACTCAGGCAGAGGATGGACAGTAGCTCTGATACCAATGATGGCACTCCAGCAATTATTATTGATTGCTATGTCAATTCACACAGATAGCACGCCATTATATAGGCTGCGTGAGAGGGAGGACAGGAGGAACAGTTACATAACTATTCACTAACAACAACTAATTAAGCTAACAATGTATTAATTAAGCTAACAAAAAAAACCCACTTGAGACCTAAGAAACAACCTAGGATTAGTTAGAAAATTATGGAATAATTTTTTTATCAAAAATGTCCATAACCAAGTTGCATTACAACAGTTACCGCTAACAGTCTCTGGAACATTTCAATTTCACTAGGACATACTTTCCATTAATTAACAATTATTAAGGTCACATAGTCCAAATTTTAGGGTTAGAAGTTTTAGTTAGGTTCAGGGAGTGATTTACCTCCATACCTATTCTCTAACAGGATTAGAGTTTCAACTTGATTTTTCTCACACTTAACACTTTCCAAATTTCCCTAAGCCAGGTGCCATTATAGAAAGGGTCCAAAATGTTCTGAGTCCTTTCTGAATCCTATAAAGGGCTAAGTCCATTAGGGACCATAGTTAGACTTTAATGGAGAATGGTAAAATTTTCCCAATTGATTTCAAATAGGTTGAGAAGGGTGTTTCTAACCGATACCAAGAAAATTTTGAGCAATGGACGGATTAGATGTAAATGGCGTATTCAGTATCTTTCCTTCACACGGGAGACACACCTATTCACCATATTTGAAAATTTCTCTTATTAAGATTACTCGTAGTAAGGACACGTATCAGGTCCTAACCTAAAGCACCAGAACATGATTGAAGGGCTTAGTGAGTAGAATTTTTTGACCCACACACTTTCACCCATTTGAAGCTTTCAAGATCAACTTCCTCTAAGAAATAAGGCCCATTTTAGCCCACTGGTGAACCGAGAAGATTCCACTATGGCTCTCAATGGGCCAATCATAAGGATGATGGATCTTCTAAACTCTCTTTATTAACAGATAACACCTCTGGTGAATTTTTTGTTTAGGAGGAGATTTAGGGATCAGTTGTTAGTGTATATCGGCATGCCAATTCAATTATTTTCCCATTGACCTAGAGGTTCCTCAAAATGTGGGGTCACGTAATCTTTCACCTTAGTCCCATATTTCCAAAGGCACAAAATCCTTCATAGATGTTAGGATAGGTCTACCTCCTAACAAGTTTTTCACCCGAAGGTGCCATTTGTCTTCCCATAAATTAACTGTGGGACTGGTGGAGGAAATTTCCAATCATCCATTTTCTTCCAAACAGAAACAATGTATTCAACTCAATTTATAGGATTTCTAAAAGTTGAACCATTAAAGTCAGCATTGCTAAAGCACCATTCATTAGCTACAAGATTTTCCCATTTATTTTTCGGTCTTATGCATGTAAAATTCACAAACTATCTTCCTTAATCAATCTCCAAATCATAGTTTTGGGAAAACAAGGACTTGTTGGAAATATCTCGATACTATTCTTTCTACAGGAGAAGATAACATTTTACATTTTATAATGTGTGCACGGGAACAATTTTGCACATTTGATGGCTGCAGAATGATAGGAATCCAACTGGAAACATGTGCCTTTCAACATTTTGATTCGAACTTGGATCTCCATCCTTTACTCAACATGCCAAATAGACATGGACTATTTTTCGAGATAGTGTTTAAAGTGTGAGAGGGACACATCAAGATGGAGACTTGCACAATTTATTCGAAAATTGAGTATTTTGGGACAATTGACAGAAAATTACGGCTGATAAGTGCCATTTGGCATGGTTGTAACAATGTTAATAATATGATTACTTAAGTGTTCTTTGTTAACTATAAGACATCTTAATGTATTAACGCATCTTGCATTATATCAATGTGCAAGTTGATTATTAAGTGAAAGTCCGAACATGTACATATTTATTGAGTTTAATGCGACCTAGTTTTGAGATATCTATGTAAGAGGTGAAATCAGAAGGAGGTCCATCAAATCTATAAATCATGTAAGTAAGGACTGTGTCAGTTTAGAGAGAGAGATCTACAGACAATGAGTTATTGTTAAAAAAACCATTATGAATCCAAATGCAATTACTAAATTTGCGTGCATGCACATTACCAGTGATACTTTATAATATAAGAAGCTTTGGTGTTTTACGTACATTTCCTTAATGCAAACAGAGATGATATTGGCTGGATCTCTGGTGTTCAGACAATAACTAACATTGAATTCATGTATGGTTAATTTTATTATGAGTTATTATCCTTCAACTCTTTAATGACTTCACTTATAGATCTATACATCTTTCCATGTTGAATGTATTAACAGAATTTTTATGCTAATTTATAAACAGATCTGAATATAAAAGTCTTATCTTCAATTCACACTAACCATCCTTCACAAGCAACTCTAAAGAGGGGCCTAGTACCTTTGCATGCAAACATAGTGAGAACTTCATCCTCTTCAGGATGGGAAAGATGTGTAAGTGCACCTGGGTATTTACACAATAGATTCTAGGTAAAACTATCATTGGTTCCTGTTGCTCCAGGACAACTTTTTTTAGCATGAAAATTTTAGGATTTTTCTGCAATGAAGATATACCATTTGACCTTAACAAGTATTGGAAAGGCAATGCTCTCCACCCAACCAAGATCATGGAATCAGAGAGTAATCACTTAGAGGTTTAGCATTGGCCTCTGAGTTTTAACCACACATGCAATAAGAGGTGGAGATTCAACCCATTGTATGAACTAGCTTGTATGAGATCTTACTTACTATCATTCTTAGTCAGAGTTATACGAGTAGTTGGTTGCTTATGAATTTAAAACGGAATTGGAGGTATCAACACAAAACAATAGTTTAGATGCATGTAATAGATTTTAGGCCCTCTAATGATAACTGAGGCTTCATCATGGATGCCATGTTATGGATACTTGGTTCTGTGGTGTTTTGAATAGCTATATTTTTTAGTACAAAATTGGGATACTTATTCATGCCTGGAGTTAGCTGAGTTCTAGTTTTTATGTTATCCCAGGGGAGCTTATTCTGTAAGACATTCCACTGGAAATCAAAATCCTTGATTGTAACCTTGAAATTGGAATAAATTCCTTGATGCCCCCAGATAAACCCTACCATGAACGGGTGCAAGCTATTAGGTTTGGTGAATGGATGGAGGACCTAGCGGAAGACTCCCTCCACATAATTCCAATGCTAATGGCGATTCCCTTAAGTATAATGAGGCATCTGAGAGGGATTCTAGAGAAGCAACATGATATCCTACACCATCCCTATCGCAGTCTGAGGAGAGACCATGGCCCATGAAGGATTTGGATCTCACATAGAAGACGTGGATCTAGAGCATTCTGGACACTCCAGAAAAATGGGAAAGCATGACAGGGAAACTCATACCTCTCCATGGTATAATATGGTAGCTACACCAGCAACTAGAAGAGTTGGGCCAAACATGCGTGCATCTGAATCTACCTAGAAACCTCCAACCTTGCACTTGGTTTCTCCAGTAACTAGTACCAAAAGCTAGTAGCTCCAACACAAGCTAGTTTGGGCCCATAGAAACCATGCAGGAGTAAGTCTTATAGACAAGTACGATATATGGCATGAAAAGATGTCTTTTTTTCCATGTTTAGAGGTACCTTTTTAGGCACATCGTCAAATACAAACACTCAAGTGCACAAAATCTATTCTGACTAAGCACAATCTGGGAGTAGGTGCCACTATCACAAGTTACTATAGGACATTCCAAAAGTTTAGTACCACTATTGGGACAACAAGGTAAATAAAATCCACTAAGAGTAGTGCAATCCAAAAAAGCTACAATGATGAATAGGATTCAGGTGGCATATGTGGCTAAAATCAGCCTTCTGGTGGATTTGGTATGGTTTTGGTAGGCAGAGGTAACACATTTAGATGTCTGGGACTAGGTGGGCTTAGGGTCCTCATCAAGCCTCCATAATATTTACATGCCCCCAGATGTATCAAATTCGAGTCTTCCAGAGGAGGTGGAGTATTTCTTACTCAGAAGATGTAACATACACAAGCTCTTACACAACGTGACACATCCCTGTGAGATACTGTGGCATGCAAAGAGTCAACAACTTCCACAATTATTTTCCCATGATCGTAAGTAAATTCAGTTGAATTTTAATCAATACGATTGCTCACATTAATTCTTGACATACACAGTTAAATAAAGGAAGTTTGAACAAAACACTGACTAGAATTGCATACAATTATAATAGCATTAAAGGATTATTTCACATTCAGGAGTTTTATATCCCAAACCCATGGTCAGCAGATAAAGGTGATCCCCCCATGGGAATCTCTAACAAGGATATTAAGTAGGTCACTAATGAGAGTGTTCGGGAATGGTGATGCCTATGTTCAAGACACCTATAATGTCTAAAATTTTGGTATGATATCCATGCAAGCCATCATGCATAATGGTTTGTTGGGGGCTTGATATTATATTTCAGGAGGGCACTATCACAATAAGATATACCTCTTTTGACCTCATGCGAAGCACTATGAAGAAGAGTTGCATGCTAAGGTATGATCACAAGTATAGACAATGGAGTGAGCCAACTATATAAATGAAGCACAACAACATTGTAGCTAATGAACTACAGTCAGTTGGATTTTTAACTACCAACCAATTATAGCATCATGAGATGGGCATATAGGATTTGGTGTGAAGATCTACTGATAGTGGATCAGGGAACATTAAGGATAGTCTGAACAACATCCGTAGATCAATGTGCTCATTATTGCTAGAAGTGTGATCATCATCCACATTTAAGGTGTCATGCTGCATAGTCAGTGCCTATGCATTACATACATCACAATCTAGATAAAGAATGTATCTTTCTATTGATCAAGATGTCTACCATTCATACTAACTCAAAATACATAAGACTATCTAGGTCGATTGGTCAGATCTATGATAGCATCAGATATTGGTGTGCGACAAACATGAGTATCGGATAATTCTAAGGGTAAAGGTGAGCACTACATGACCGTGATCACACTCAAGAATCGACTATGATCCTGGAAGTGAAGGAAATTAATGTGGAAGGAGGTCAACTGGTAATGAGGTTGAGGATCCTCTCATGGAGCTATTAGGGGGCATCATATTTGTCCCACTGGTAGACCCACAAGGTGAGTCAACCTCTGTGTACTCGATGTTTTACATGTGGATCATCCTGACCACTACAGGCGTGAATGTCCTCAGAATATTACTTGCTATTTTTTTGGGAATAATCAAAACTATGAGGAATTCCAAGACTTATATGAGGATATTAGGAAACAATATAAACATGAGAACATGGGAGCAGGGATGGTTAGAATACAACGTGTTATAGAGAATCAGTGGATGCCAAAATTCGTTGGTCCAAGATCTCAAAAGGACCAATGAATCTAGTAGCTAACTTAGAACCTTTTCCATAATGGATACGGATCTTGTGTTTCCTAACACGAAGGAACACCTTCATGCCCATATCAAAACTATGGTCGATCCTATGTGGATCTACATACTTCTTTTTCCTATCTTATACCTCCTGCAATCTTTACCTGGTTAACACCACCTACTACTCCATGTCCTATAAAAGAGTTGTTCTAAGAGATACTATATCCTCTAACCTGTCCTAGCTAAGAGGTGTCCTAGTCCTACACTCTCTACCATACAAATCTTAAAAAGGAGCCATGCCTATGGAACTCTGAAAACTATTATTGTAGGAAAACTCCACTAAGTACAGGTACTCCTCCCATTTAGTGTGTTGATCCATCATATACATCCTAAGCATGTCCTCTAAAATATGATTCACCCTCTTCTTTTGTCCATCTATCTTAGGGTAATATGTTGTGATGAATTTGATCCTCGTCCCGAGGACATATTACACAGTAGTCCAAAAATGTGAAGTGAACAAAGGATCGTGGTCATAAATGATCTTCCACAAAATCATGTGTAACTTGACAACCTCATCCAAATACACTCATGTCACTGCTCTGGCGGTATAAGTGGTCTTCACTGAAGAAAATTGATCCACTTTTGTCAATTTATCAACCCTTACCATGATGATGTCATGGTGATATCTTGACATCGGTAGCCCAACAATGAAATCCATAGAAATGGTGTCCCACTTCCAATCCGGTATGGCATGAGGATAAAGAAGGCCAGTTGGATGTTGATTCTCAGCCTTAACTCTCTGGCACTCTAAAAAATGTGACACAAACTGAGCCACGTCTCGACAAAGTCCTCTCCAATGGTATAACTATCTCAAGGTGGCATGTATCTTCATCACCCCAGGATGGGTTGAATAGGGTGTACGATGTGCCTCTACCAAGATTTCCTACCTCAATCCTCCATCTCTGGGAACATATATCCAACCTCTGTGCCTAAGAAGACCATCTACGTCTAAATAAAATCCATCAAACTTCCCCTCAAGGGGTCTCTATTACTTGATCTCGACCCAAACTGCAATGTAGAAGCTGTCAAGAGGAAGCATGCTAAAGAATCCTGCTTCATAGATCTATGCTCGCTGAGGTGGCCATAGCCACAGGTCTCTGCCTACTAAGATATTTTACTACCAATATCTCTTTCGCCTTCACATACTCGATATCCATGTCATACTCACAAATTAACTCCATCCAACACTGCTGACGAGCATTGAGATTGGTTACGAGAAGAGGTGGCAAAGAATCAAGTGATTTGTCCTGAGTGTGAATCTCCTTCCAAGAAGAAAGTGTCTCCATCTAAGCAAAGAATTTACAACTGCTGCAAGCTCAAGATCATGGGTTGGATAATTAAGTTCATGATCCTTGAGTTTTTGAGACTCAAAAGCCACTACTCTACCATCCTGCATCAACACAACTCCAAGGCCAACCAATGAAGCATCTGTACAAACAAAGAACTCACCCCGTGGATCCAGCACTGCAAGAATAGGTGTGGTAGTGAGGAATTCCTTCACTGTCCTAAAGGCCTACTCGCATCTTTCCGACCAAACAAACTTCTTCCCTTTCCTTTGAAGGTAAGTGATAGGGTGCACAATCTGAGAGAAGTCCTGAAAAAATATCCAGTAGTAAACTACTAATCCCATGAAGCTGCGCACCTCATTCACTATAGTGGGTGCTTGCCAATCCATAATGGATCTAATCTTGGAAGGATCAATGATGATACCTTCCCTAGAAATGATATGACCCAAATATTGTACCTCTTTTTGAAAGAATGCACACTTCTCCAAGTTCCTGTAAAGTTGCTACTCATGAAGACACTGAAGAACCTAGCAAAGGTGCCCGTCATGCTCCTCACATGTACGTGAGTATATAAAAATTTTATCAAGGAAGATAGCACGAAGTGATCTAAGAAGGTTCTAAAAACCCCATTCATCAAACTCATGAACTCTATGGGGGCATTATTCAAACCAAAAGGTACCACTATGAACTCATAGTGCCCATATCTCGTGTGGAAGGTGGTATTATTAATGTCTGCCTCCAAAATCCTCAATTGATGGTAGCCTAACTTAAGATCAATCTTAGAGAAAAACTGTGGCTTCCTTCATCTGATCAAACAATTCATCAATACAAGGAAGAGGATAACGATTCTTGATCGTTGCCTTATTTAGCTGGCGGTAATCAATACACAACCACAAGAATCCATCCTTCTTCTTCATAAATATCACTAGTGCACCCCAAGGGGATACTTTAGGATGGATAAGGCCTTTCTCCAAAAGACCCTCAAGATGCAACTTGAGCTCACAGAGATCTGGGGTGGTCATCTGATAGGGTTCCCGTGAGATAGGCTATGCTCCAGGAACTAGATCTTTATGAAAATCAATCTCACGTGGGGTGGTAACCTCCGCAACTCCCCTAGAAAGACATAAAAAAACTCTCTCTAAATGGGATGATCATCTAGTGATGGTCCACTAGACCCATCCTCAGATCTGTCACTAACTGTAACAGCATACTTCTGACAACCCCATCACACACACCACTTAAGCTACATAGCGGAGATAGTGTGAATAGAAACGGGTCTCCTGACCCTTGAAATCACCGATTTAAATCCCAAATCATATGCACAAGATATAGTCTTCTGGTAACAATCCATCCTAGCCCTGTGTGTAGATAACCAATCCATACCCAAAATGACTCCATACGAGCCCAAAGGAAGGATATAGAGATCTGAGGTAGTGGTGAAAGTTCCCAAATCCATTACACACTCCTTAACTAAGGAGTCTATAGAGATCTTGTCTCGAGAAGCCATCTTGACATCCTAACTAAGACCCTACCTAACTACTACCAACCTAGATCACTCTACTAAAGATGGTGTAATGAAAGAATCAGAGAAACCAGAATCAAACAAAAAAAAGGTAGGAATACCACCAATGCTACTTGTGGTCTCAATGACTATGCTCTGATGCTCTTCCTAGCGGTTCTCAACCACTACATAAATCCTGTGACTGCGTCTCATGTTGCCAACAATCAGCTCAAAAATCTATGTCTTACCCTTGTTATTAGGGTTATGTGGGAAGTCTCTCGAAAAGTGTCCAGTAACTCCACATCCAAAACATCCTCATGATCCTCCCCAATGAGTAGCACCTTCATTAGGTGCCCTAGAAGTTTTTGGTGTGGATCTTGATGATCCAGCTACAGTCAGCGGTGGCCTCTTTTGGTGAGCTCCTACTAACTAAGCTCTAGGTCCACCATGTGTCCTAATGGGACCCCTATGAGGAGGCCCCATACTCCGACCTCTCTATGCATCAGCTCTCTATGAAGATCTATGAGGTGGGTGGGACTGTTGCTACTGCTGTGGCCTAAAGGATGACTATGTTGAACCCTGTACACCACAAGGAAGGGGTACTGACCCCCTCAATCTACCATCCTACATCTATTGTATGTGAGTCCGAACTCAGTCTCTATCCTACTGGGTCTTTCCCCGAGTATCCTCTGCAATATAGGCCTTCTTAACAGCCTCTGCTAAAGTCTATGGACAGTGGATCTGCACTGCACCTCCAATATATAAATTCAAGCCCTAGATGAACCTATGAATATGCACCTACTCATCTTATATGTACTCTACATACTGGAGTAGATCCAGAAATATACTCTCGTACTCTACTACTGAAAGATAATCTTGTCGGAGGTCATGGAACTCGTCGATATGTTGTTGTATGAACCTCTTTGAAAAATACCTACTCCTGAATCTCTCCTCAAAAAGCTCCCAAGTCACTGACTTAGAATCTACATGGAGCTTCTACTCCTCTATCCTCCACCACACTCCTACTCCATCCCTTAATAGATGGATCGCAACATGAGCTTTTGTGTTGCTAGAACAAGGACAAATCTTGAAGCAACCACCCAAGCTCACTAGTCAAGCCTCTGCCTAAAATCCACCTGTATCACCTAAGTAATGTGATGGCCAAAGCTTTAGGATCTCCCTGATGTGATTTATAACTATGGTTTGGTAGCCTCTAGGTCTCCCTGCATGCTCATCCCTAAGCCTAGGGCTCTGAGACCTCTCTCTATGCTCTAGAACTCTGTCACCTTGTCCCCTAGGTGGTGACTCTATTCTAGCTGACTCCAAATGGGAGTTCTCTCCTCTATGATCCTCGCTGAGTCAAGGAGATACTTGACCCTCAATGGAAGGGGCTCTGTCACGACTTGCTACATGTCCTCCTCCTAGTCCTCCGCGTAGAGCAGCATTAACATCTTGAAGAGTCTATAAAATCAAGGGTAAAATGGCTTCTACACCCTGATTTGGTGGTGGTGGTGGTGGTGTTAAGTCTGAGTCTCTGTGAAATTTTATCTCACTTCGTCTAATCCTCCTGCACAGACCAAATCGAGAGTTACTTAATTTTACTAATTTTTACACAACTTCCATATTCACTAAAATATAAAAATTCTAGCTAAGTTGTTTTCTAGAGTTAAAAGTGTGCTAGGATTAAGATTTCATGTACCAAGTTTTCCAGTGTGCCCAATGGTCCAAGATTTTGAACCACTACTCTAATACCAAGTGTGATGCCCATTTAAAACAACCCACTTGAGACCCAAGAAATAACCTAGGATTAGCTAGAAAATTATGGAATGAATTTTTTTTATCAGAAGTGTCCATAACCAAGTTGCATTGTAATAGTTGCCACTAACAGGATCTGGAACAATTCAATTTCACTAGGACATACTTTCCATTGATTAACAATTATTAAAGTCACATGGTCCAAATTTTAGGGTTAGAAGGTTCAATTAGGTTTAGGGAGTGATTTACCCCCATACCCATTCTCTAATAGGCTCAGAGTTTCAACTTGACTTTATCACACTTAACGCTTTCCAAATTTCCCTAAATCATTCCCATTTGGTAAGAAACTTTCTTTCCTTTACGGTGATATACAGAAGTTCTCCTAAATCCTTCAGAAACTCAAGATATGGGCAAGTGAACTTTAGGGGTAAAATTTTCCCCAAGAGGACATGTGTCGAGAAAATTTTGGGATGGCGGGTCGCGGGGTGGCGTTTGGAATTTTTCCTTGTGTAGGAGAAAATTCCCATTTTTCACTCGTGCCTCCGTGGGTCCTCCAAGGACACATGTCGAGTCCTGATCTAAAGTGGGAGAAGGTGAGGGAAGGTGAGGGAAGTGTGGAGTGGTGGAAGAACTTGGGGCATTTCACCAAAGAGGGGGAGAAACTAAAAATAATGCCCATGCGTCTGTGGGTCTGCTAGGGACACGTGGTTCTCAGTGGGCCATTGCGGGGACAAAGGAGAGAGAGAGGTGGGAAGCAGAGATAATTGTTGAATTTCACCGAAGGGGGAGATAAGGGAAGAGTTGGGCACGTGGGTCCACGTTCCCATGGAAGGGATTTCCCAAGGTGAGGGCGGGAGTGCGAGGTCGTGGAGCTTTTTATAAACATTTTCCAAAGGCAAAAACTTCAAAGGTGATGAAGTTCTCCCTCCTCCACTGTCACCCCAAGGTTCCACGTGGCACCCTCAGATTGGTTGCGGTCTAGCAGAGGAAATTTCAAAACATTTCCCAAACCAAAAATTTAAAAAAATTCTAAGGATTTCTAAAGGGAAATTTTTGGGTCGCAGGCCCTTCAAGGAAAATTTTCCCAAATTTTCCTACCAAAGCAGGAAAACTTCAAAGTGCCATAACTTTTTCTAGAAAGCTCAATTTTGAGAAAATGAGGACTTTCTGGAAATCTCTTGATTCCATCTTTGCAAAAAAAATAGAAATTTTACATTATGATAAACTTTAAGGGTCAATTTTTCAAAAACAATCTGTAGGCTTTTAAAATGCCAACTGGTAATTTCCATCTTTCAAATTTGATTAAATTGGATCTCCTCCTACACTCATCATTCCAAAAATACATTGAGGATTTCTCTAGGGAGGTTTTAAAGTGTTTTAGGGAAGTTAATTTGCTCAATTTATTCCAATTTGAGTTTTGTCCAACAATTGACAGAAAATGATTGTGAAAGGGATTTGGCTCATTTTAACAATGTTTAAATTTGTTTTCTTAAGTACTCTTTTTCAATTGAGTTCCTTAATGTCATAGAATGCTAAATTATATCAATTACAAGATTATTATTAAGTGCATATCCGAACTGTACATTTTTATTAAATTTAATTTCCAGTTTTGAATATCTACAAGAGATCAAATCAAAGGAGGTCCATCTAACTTTTCATCATGCAAGTAAGGTCTTTCATTTCCAATTTAGTCTAATACAATCAGTTGTTTTTAAGCAAACCGTTCTAAATCCAAATCAATTACTAAATTTCATCTATACACATTCCAAAAATACAAAAAAAATACAACATTGTTTCCACGTACATTTCCTTTTTCCAAACAGAGATCTAACTATCTCTTTCATCATACAATGAAACATTAAATTCAATCCAACAATGCATATGAGGAAATATCCATCAACTCTTTATTTAATTCAATTATAAATCTTTGCATCTTTTCATGTTGAATGCAATAACAGAATTCTATTTTTTTATAAACAGAACAAAATATAAAATTCTTTCACAATTCCAATATCCACTTTCAAAATCAATTACATACATCTTTTCTTCACAAAAAAACATATTAAAATTTCATCCACTTCAAGTGGGAAATGTTACAAATGAAGTATATTTCACAAGGAGCTAGAAAAACTGCATTTTCCTTTTCTCCAAAATAGCAACATGCAAATTTCATTTTTCTACAATTTGATCACAAAAAAAGTGGGGGAAAGCCAATGCTCTCCACCCAACCAAGACATCCAGTGAAAGGAGAAGCCTTCCTTTATCATTGGCCCTTGAACCCCAACAAAAATGTAATAAGAGGTGTAATTCAACCCTTGGCAACAACTGACTTCCAAAACACACAACATTCTTTCAGTGCACACATTTCAATATAAAACACATCTCAACACAAAACAACAATTTACAACTGAAATAGAAAGCATTAAAATCAAAACTCAGGCTTGATCATGCAAGCCAAAGGAACAAGGTCTATGGGGGAAGCTGCTTATACCTCCTAATTGGGAATTGGGCATCCACTAGTAACAAACCACAAAACTAATTCCTCACACACATATAATTACGCCCCCCACAAATCCCTCCTTATGCCCCCCACAGATTTCCTTATGCCCCCCACAAAGTAAGAAATGCAATCTATTTATTTTCCATGGTGGATTCTAAACCCAAACTCCCTCCAAAAAATTCGGATGCCAATGGCATTCCCTTATGCCCCCCCAACATAGATTCTCCATATCTTTCTCCTACACCATCCCTATGGCAGTCTACCCAACCAACCAATAAATAAAACAAAACATGCACCATTCATTCTACACAAAAAGAAAATGACAGCATAAGAGAAGAATTAAACTTCTACCTCTCCATGGTAGCTTTTGTTTCCAAATAGCAACTTCAAAGCTCAAAAAACAGTCCAAAAATAGAAATCTCCAAGCATGTAAATATTTCTCTAAAATCCTTCCAAAATAAAGAGCTTCAACACAAGAAAAATGTGCCCCAAGGAAGCATGCACAAAGTTTCAACAACCCAATACAAGAAAATAGTTTAAATTATAAAGAAGAGGGGAGAGAAGAGGATGATATGGATCCATGTAGGATGCCACATCACACATCCTCAAATTCAAACACAAAAGGAAAAATCCATTCTCCCAAGCACAAAAAAGAGGTGGGTGAAAATATGACAAGTTACTTATACACCACAAAAGCCCACACCTCAAGGGATAGCAAAATAAATAAAATGTAAGAGAGTGCAATCAAAACAAAGCAATATGATGAATAAAATTCATTATAAAAGTCTAAAATCAGCCTTCCAACCATAGGTATGGCTGGAAAATTAAATTTATAGGCATGGGACAAGTTTTACTTGTCCCACAAGCCTCCAAAAATAGCCCCAAGGACAAATTCGAGTTTCCAAGGAGGTGAAGTATTTCTTACTCCAAAATCTGACATACACAAGCTCTTACATAACTTACACATCCCTTACATAATTAATACAAAGAGCCAACAAATTCCATTACTATTTTCCTATATCCCAATTGAATTGATTTAAATTTTAATCATAATATTTCTCACATTAATTCTCCACAACATAATTAAATAAAGAAAGGAACACATCACTAATAAAATACATACAACAATAATAAAAAAGGAAACACATTTATAAAATACACAAACCCATGGTCACATATAAAGGTGATCCCCCCATGGGAGTCCCTAACAAAATACAACACACACACACACACACACACACACACACACACACACACACACACACACACACACAAGACATGTGTCCATGGTGACCTTGTTGAATTCACCAAGAATTCCATTATGGTTGGTCTCTGATCCCCTGATGTTTTGTTGTGATATTTTTATCCTACAAAATACAAATACCTCCTTCGGCCTTGTGGCCATATCAGAACATTCAATATGATACAAATAAAATCACTAAACTAACTATATAAATGAATCACAACAACATCGAAGTAACAACTACATTTACATTTTTAATCAACTATATCATCATCATATAATATTCATTTTCTAGATCTACTCATAATATCCTAAATCACATGTTCGAACAACATCCATAAAACATCCATGTCAAATAGTATATCATCATCCACATATAAGGTGTCTCTAATAATCATCATGCATCATAATCAAATCTAGATCAATAATAATCCATGATCAAGTTTCTAACATCATACTAAATCAAAATATAGAAATTTCTATAATGTAATCACAGTATCAAAATAAGTATCAGGATGTGTCAAAGGGAAGTGGGCACTACAGATAAGTCTAGATTTTGAAAAAGTAGATATTTTTTAAATAATTTTGGTATTTTCATAACATTTACTATATTAAAAAAATCATGAGTTTAGAAAAAGGTATAATTTCATGATTTTAAATAAGTTAGAATTTTAGAAAATTTAGTATTTTTGAAAAATTCAAAATGATTTAAAAAAAAAAATGATTTCCAAAGAGTCACGATTTCAAAAAAGACAGTAATTGCGAAAAACTTGGGATTTTAAAAAAAGACAAGATTTTAAACAAAAATCACAATTTTAAAAAAAAGTAAGGAATTAAAAAAACTATAGAGATTTTTGAAATCCCATCTTTTTTGAAAATCCAGAATTTATTTGAAATCCTAGAAATTTTTTCAAAATCTTGACTTTTTTAAAATTCTAACTTTTTATAAAATCGTGAATTTTTCAAAACTTACAATTTTTTCAAAATTCATGAGTTTTTTTAAAATTTAGAAACTTTTAAAATCGTGACTTTTTCAAACATTACAACTCTTAAACCCTAAACCCTAAAACCATGAGCCCAAAAATCTAAACCCTAAACCCCGAAATCCTAAACCCTAAGCCCTAAATCCTAAACCATAAACCATAAACCCTCAACATGGAATCCTAAACCCTAAAAATTAGCCCTGAACCTTAAACCCAAAACCCTGAATGGTTAATACTAAACTCTAAGCCCCAAAACGTAAACAATAAACCCTAAATCCCAATCTCTGAGCTCTAAAATGTAAACCCTGAACCTTAATCCCTAAACCCTAAACAATCAACTCTAAACAATCAAACCTAAACCCTTAACCCTGAGCCTTAAACCATAAAATCTCAACCCTAAATCATAGCCCTAATAACTCCTAAACCCTAAAACCTGAATGCTAAATCCTAAAAAATAAACCCTTAATAATAAACCTTGAACCCCAAACCCTAATCCTCGAACCCTAAACCCTAAACCCTTAGCCCTAAGCCCTAACTATAAACATTGATCCCTAAGCCTTGAAGCGTAAACCTTGAACCCTAATGCCTAAAACCTATACAATAAACCCTAAACCCTTAACCCTTAGCCTTAAACCATAAACCCTAAACCCTAAACCTTAAATTGTAAACCTTAACTCCTAAGTCCTCCTAAACCCTAAACCCTTAATGTTAAATCCTAAAAAATAACCCTCAACCCTAATCCTTGAAAACTAAACCTTAAACCCTTATCCCTAAGCCATAACCCTAAACCCTGATCCCTAAGCCCTAAAGCATAAATCCTAAACCCTGAGCCCTAAACCCTTAACCGTGATCCTTAAACCATAAACCCTAAACCCTAAATCATAAACCTTAAGCCCTAATTTCTTCTAAACCCTAAAACCTAAATTCTAAATACTAAAATAATCCCTCAACTGTAAACCTTGAATCCCAAACCCTGATCCTCGAACCCTAAACCATAAATCATTAGCTCTAAGCCCTAGCCCTAACCCTAAACCCTTAACATTAAGCACTAAACCCAAAAACCTAAACATTAAACCCTAAAACCTAATTCTTAAACCCTAAACCTCCAATCCTAAGCCGAAAAACCTAAACCCTAAACACTAAATCCCCTGAGCCCTAAACCCTCAACTCAAAAACCTTAAAATACTTAGATTTGAAAAAAGTTGGGATTTTCAAAAAGTCAGGATTTTTGAAAAAGTCAGAATTTTCAAAAACTTGAGATTTTAAAAACAATCACGACTTTTTAAAAAGGTGAAATTTTAAAAAAGTTTTTATGTTTGAAAACATTAGGATTTGAAAAATGTCAGGACTTTGAAAATGTTATGATTTTGAAGCAAGTTGGGGATTTTGAAAAGAGAATATTTTGATAAAGTCAAGGATTTTGAAAAAGTTAGAGTTTCTGAAAAGTTTAGATTTTTGAAATTGAAACAGGAGTTTTTAAGAGATAGGATTTTTGAAGAGTCGAGATTTTTGAAACAGTCATGATTTTTGAAACAGTCATGATTTTTGAAAAAGTCATGATTTTTGAAAAATTCATGATTTTTGAAAAAGTCACAATTTTTGAAAAAATTGAGATTTTAAAAAAAATTTGAAAAGTCTGAATTTTTAAAAATTGAGTTTTTCCAAAAATTCTCAATTTTGTAAAAGTCAAGATTTTGGAAAATGTTGGCACTTTTAAAACGTCAAGATTTTTGAGAAAGTCAGGATTTTTGAATAAGTTGGGATATTTGAAAAAGTCACGATTTTTAATATTTAAATTTTTTGAAAAATATAGATTTTTTTGAAAAAGTAAGGATATTCAAAAAAGTTGGGAATTTTTTAAAAAGTCGAGATTTCTGAAAAAGATGGAATTTTCAAAATTGTCATGATTTTCGAAAAAGTTATAATTTAATAAAAATCATGTATTCTAAAATGTAGAGATTTCAAAAAAGGTAGAATTAAAAAAAAAAACTCAAAATTATCAAAAAGGTTAGGATTATGAAAAAATTACGATTTTGAATAGTTGGTATTTTTTAAAAAAATGAAATTTTGAATAATAATTATTTTAGAAAAGTCTAGATTTTCAAAAAAATGGGATTTTTGAAAATTTTGAGATTTCGAAAAGTCAGGATTTAAAAAAAGGTAGATTTTTTTTGAAAAAGTGGGAATATTTGAAAATTTGAGTTTTTTAAAAATTTCAAATTTTCAAAAAATGATAGAATTTTGAAAAAGTCAAGATTTTTAAAAAAAATTACATTTTTGAATTTTTTTGAATAATTAAGATCTTTGAAAATTTCAGTATTTTCGAAAAAGTTACGATTTTTGAAAAAGTCGATATTTTAAATAATCATGAAAATTTCAATATCACGAATTTTTTCAAAACATGACATTTTTAAAAAGTCGAGATTTTCAAAAAAATTGGGATTTTTAATAATCAAGATTACCCAAAGGAATTGTATTTTCGAATAAGTCAGGATTTTTTAAAAAGTCAAGATTTTGGAAAAAGATATTATTTTTAAAAACTAGGGATTTTATAAAACATCAAGATTTTGAAGAATTCACAATTTTAAAAAAAGTTACGATTTTTGTAAAGTAGGAATTTTTAAAAAAACAACAAATTGTTAAAAAAATTAGGATTTTGAAAAATTCTGGAATTCGAAAAAGCCAAGATTTTGGTAAAGGTCGAGATTTTAGAAAAACACTAGATATTAGAGAAATTTATATTTTACAAAATGTATGGATTCTTGAATAAGTCACGATTTTCAAAAAAGTCAAGATTTTTGAAAAACTCAATATTTTTGAAAAATTCACAATTTTTTTTAAAAATTAGATTTTAAAGAAGTCAGGATTTTGAAAAAAGTTGTGATTTTTTAAAACTCCATATTTTGCAAGATCCAAAATTTCAAAAAATAAGGATTTATGAAAAAATCATGATTTTTGAATAAGTCATGATTTTTGAAAATGTCAGTATTTTTAAAAAGTAGATATTTTCAAAAAAATTGTGATTTTCAAAAAGTCCTGATTTTAGAAAAAGTTAGAATTTAAGAATTTAAAAAAGGTTAGAATATTAAAATATTAGGAGTTTTGAAAAAGTCTAGATTTCCAAAAAATTCAAGATTTTGAAAAATTAGTGATTTCAAAGAAGCCAGGAATTTTGAAAATGTTAGGATTTTAAGAAAAGACAGGATTTGAAAAAATCACAATTTTAAAAAATGTCGACAATTATAAAACTATAGAATTTTTTTTAAAAGTAAGATGTTTTTACAAAGATGGGATTTTTGAAATCCTGGCTTTTTAAAAAATCTTAACATTTTTAAAATCTCAAAATTTTCAAAATTTTGATTATTTATGAAATTGTGACTTTTTCAAAATTCTGATTCTTTATCAAATTGTGACTTTTTAAAAAATCATGAGTTTTTATTAAATTATGACTTTATTTAAATTCATGACTTTATCACATTCAAAATCTATTAAAATCCATACTTTTTTTAAAATTGTGACCTTTTTCGAAACTAACTATTTCAAAATCTAGACATTTTTGAAATCGTGACTTTTTCAAAAATTGTGACTCCTAAACCCTAAACCACAAAACCTAAGACTAAAAACTTAAACCCTAAACCCTGAGCCCTAAACCATAAACCCTAAACCCAAATCTTAAACTCTAAGCCCAAAACCACAAACCCCAAGACCTAATCCATAAAGCCTGAAACTTAAACCCTGATCCCTAAACCCTAAACCCTAAAACTTGAACCCTAATCCATAAACCCTAAACTCTTAACCATCATCCTTAAACTCTAGCATTAAACCATAAATCCTAAACCATGGACAGTAAAGCCTTAGGCCTAACTCTAAACCCTAAACCCTAAACCCTAAGCCCTGACCCAAAACTTTAAAACTTAAACGTCCTTGATCCTAAAGACATGAACCCTAAACCCTAAACTCATAACCCCAAACCCTTAATCCATAGACCCTGAACCTTGAACCCTAAGCTCTTAACCCTAAACCCTAAGCCTTAGACACTAGACTATGACGCATAAGCCCTAAACCATGTAACTAAAGCACTAAAACCTAAAATCTAAGTCCTAAATCCTAAACTCTAAACCTTAAGCCCTAATTCCTCCTAAACCCTAAATTCTAAATCCTAAATACTAAACCATCAATCGTAAACCATGAGCCCTAAACCCTAAATGATAAACCATGAATGTTAAACCCTCAATTGTAAACACGGTGTCCTAAATCCTGACCCCTAAACCCTGAACACTATACCCCAAACCCTCAACCTAAAACCCAAACCCCTCAACCCTGAGCCCTAAATCTAATATTTTTGAAAATCCTGACTTTATTTAAAATCCTTAGCCCTAAACCCAAAAACCTAAACCCCAAATACTAAAACTTTAACATTGAATACTAAACCATAAACCTTGAGCCCTTATAATGCCCACTTCCCTTTGACACTAAATTAACCATGATTATCTTTTCCGAACTGTTATAATCGTAAACCTGATTGTTGTATTCTAGTTAGCATTCAAATAAAATGTGCAGAAATCATGATTTATTTTGTTTTTTGGTTACCTTTTTTACTGTATTGTCACATTATGGACTTGAAGGGAAATTACGGATAAAACAATTAGCTAGAATTGTTGTCTTGTTATAAATTAATTTTGATGTCATTACTCGTCGATATGGCTTTGTAATATTTAATCTAACATTGTGACTGACCACATAGACATCATTACATAAGGTACCCAGAATTATTAATAGATGAATGACATTGACACATTGTGATATGGAAATCGAAGGATATACATTACTGTAACTAAATTGATTAACTTTTGATAGACATTCAGTATGGAAGATAGTGTTGTGTTGTTAGCTTAGATATATATTGATATTTTGAATGTTCTTTGTATTGATTTTTATTAAGATGGTCAAAGTCATTTGGTGATTTCGTTAATATTGACGGATTGACATAATTGGTGAACGAGTGAAATTATTGCTTAAATTAGATGATTGAGTTGGTTATGATCTTAATTACAAATTGATGTATTAGTGGAAATGAAATGTTGGAAATTGAGAGTAATTTTGGATTCACTTGGTATTAGCAAAAGTAGTTATGACATTTGACGTTGAAATTGATATTTAGATATAAGCATTTTTATTAGTTAGATATCACTAATATGGCCACGAGGCCAAAAAGGTATTGTTTGATTTTGTAGGTAATTATTTCAAAACAATATAACTATGGGGGGTAGGAGACCAACATCGAAGGAATGTGGGATATTGGCAACTGGTCACCATGGCAACTTGTGTTATGTTGTGTGCGTCTTGTTATTGTTTGGGGGTCCCCATGGGGGGGCATTACCTCCAATTGTGACCAAGGGGTTTGTGTGTTTTTTTTCCTTTTTATATCTCCTTTATTTGATTTTATTATGTGAATTTAATTGATTTAATTTCCTTGTATTAATTATTTAGATTTTGGTTTATATTATCTTTTATCTTTAATGAGCTTAGTTGTCTTATTTGAGTTAATTTAATCTTGTTCTAAAATAATTATGAATGGGTCAAAAGTTTTCATTTATTAGACTAGATGTCTCTTGGATTTTGTGTTGTAAGTTGAGTGCTTTGGATCTTGAGTGTTGTACACTCTACCCCTTCATGGAAATTTGAATTTGGCCTTAGTGGCCAATTTTGAAGGTTTGTGGGACAAGTTAAACTTTTCCCACACCTCTTAATTACTATGCCAACCTGACCTATGGATTGGGGGATCAAAAATAGACCCCATTATGTGTTTTGTAAGTCAAAAAGTGACATTTATTACACTTTTCTTACATGGGTCTTTAAGTTTTTCCTTAGGGGGTGTGGGTTTGGTTTTTGTGTGTAAGTAATTTTTCATTTCACTCACCTACCAATTTATTTTACATTGGTGTTGAGGTTTGACCTATGATGTGGAGTTGAGAATGATTGATGTGGCATCCTACATGGAGCCACCTCACACACCTCTTCCCTTTTTCCTTTATATTTATGTTTAATTGTTGTTTGAGGCGTTACTTGCTCATTTGTCTTGGGAATGCTTATAATTTTGGAGAACTTTCTTTAGAATGGAGATTAGAGTGGATGGTGATCACTTAGGATTTTGGAAGGCTTGGAGATTTTTTTGTTTTGTTACTCTTCATTTGTGAGGTAGATCTCCACCTTTTTTTTAGCTTGTTATTTTGTTGTGCTCTTATGTGTAGATGTTGATTGTTACATTGGTTATGCTTGTTAGAAATAGACTTGATTCTTAGGTTGTGCGAGAAATGGAAATCGGGGTAAAAATTGAGGGAGGCATAAGAGAAATGTTATTATAAATTTAGGAGGGATTTGGGTTAAGATGTCCACCTTGTTGATAAATATGTTTTGTATTTATCTTGTTATTATCTTGAGGAAGGCATAAGAGTGGGTTGATTTCTTGAGGGAGGTATAAGAGTGGTGTATTTTCTTGGAGGGAGGCATAAGGGTGTTGTGTGTATTGTGATATAATTTTTAGAGGCTCATAGGTGGACACCCAAGCCCTTGGAAGGCATAAGAAGAACCCCCATGTTCCTGAAAGAGGGATTCGCAAGAACTGATGTCGAAAAGTAATGCACCACAACAAAGTTACACATCGATGGTAATGTCAAGCCAACACAATACACAAGATTCGAATCAATGGAAAGAAGATTTCAAGTAAGAATAATAATAGGTCTGCTCATGCTCATAGATCAAAAAAAAGGAAGTACAAACAGGGGTGTTGTGTAACCCCCATGCCTAAACAAGGAAACCGAATTAATGACGCTAATGACACATATGACGTGACTGATGCATATGATGCCACTAAAGGAGGAGTTAAAATTACAAATAAAGAATCTAACTCCTATGACGCACTGACGCAAATGACAATGAAAGATTCTATGATAGAATTTGTCATTTGTCATTTGACTTCCTAAGACCTATGACTCTCGCAAGGCAAGATGACTCACCAGGTGATGTGGATGATGTTTAGACATGTTACACACACCAACACCCCCCTTCATCAAATCCAAGGAAGAGGTCATGGTAATCCAGAATAGAAAAGAAGACTCCCTTAGACAACTAAGAAAGATGTGTCAATGGGGTTGAACAACTAAAGGCCTGATAAGGTGCCCATGTACAAACAACATCTTTCTAGAAATAAGAAGAGGAGAAGGAGGACCATATAGCCTGAAGAAGATGGGCAGCTACAAAAAACATCACCCCAAGAAGAGACCGCAAGTGAAGAAACTTAACCTCAATGAAGGGCTTGGTGAATATGTCTGCAACCTAATCAACTATCTAAACATACTGTATGTAGATGATGTTTCCATGTATCAGCTCCCATATGAAGTGCATGTGAATCTCAATGTGCTTTGTCCGCTGATGCTGAACTAGATTTCTACAAATGAAGATACTACTCATTTTGTCACAGTAGATAATGGTAGGCTGCCAAAATTGGATGCCAAACTCTGTCAAGATACCATGTAACCAAACAAATTATGTGGCAGTGTTAACTGCTCCTCTATATTCTACTTTTGTCAATGATATGGCAATGGAATTCTGCTTCTTGTTGGACCAACTGACAAGACCTGAACCAAGAGTGAAACTATAGCTTGAGGTAGACTTCCAATGATCTAGATCACCGGTCGAATCTGAGTCTGTAAATCCAACCAATTCAATATCAATCCCTCCTAAGTAATGAATACCATCAATGTGAGTGCCACGAACATAGTAAAAGATCCACTTTTCTACTTTTAAGTTCATATCATGAGGCTCCTACATAAATATGGACACGATCCCGATGGCATAGGATAGATCTAGTCAAGTGTGAGTAAGGTAGATCAAGCTTCCCACTAATTGTTGATAAAGGGTACCATCAACCAAGGGGGAAGAGGAATAAGAAACAAACTTAATCCCAAAAAAAAAAGGAGTAGGTGAGGACTTGTAGTCATACATGTGAAATTGTGTAAGCAAATCAAGAGAGTAATTAGACTGCGAGATCATAATTCTTGAGTCATATTGTGAAATATAGATCCTAAGAAAGTAATGAAGCAACCCTAAGTCAGACATGGAGAAATTTTTGGCCAAGGAGATCTTCACAGAATCAATGATAGAGGAAGAGCTACCTGTGATCAACAATTCATCAACATAGAGAACAAGAATAAGCATGGAGGCATCCTACCATAGAATATACACATTTGGGTCAGATTGACACCGAGTGAACCCTGATGCAAGTAGAAAGGAGTCCATCTTGGCATACCAAGCCCAAGGGGCTTGTTTAAGGCCATAGAGAGACTTCTTTAACTTATAAATGAGGGATGGATCATGGACATAACCCAGAGGTTATTCCATATAGATCTCTTCCTCTAGGTCTTCATGAAGGAAGGAACTCTTAACGTCCATCTAGTGGACTTCCCATCTGTTAGTAGAAGTGATGGAAAGGATCAATCGAATGTAATTCATCTTCATAACTGCAGCAAAGGTTTCCGAGTAATCAACCCCAGCTACCTGGGAGAAACCCTTAGCTACAAGTCCCGCTTTATACTTCTCAACTTATCCATTGGATCCATACTTTGTTTGATATATCCACCTACACCGAATGATTTTTCTTCCTTTCGGAAGAGGGGTAAGATCCCAAGTGTCATTCTTTATAAGTGAGAAATACTCCTCATCCATAGTAGAATCCCACTTAGGAATCCCAGAATCTTCTTGGAAAGATGGTGGATCAGAAGCAGAGGCGAAGGAGTGGGGTCCAATGAAACTCGAGTGAGTACGTCTCTCATCTGAAGGATCTCCAACTAAATCTCCAACACTTTGTAAAGTTTTCCAGGCCCAAAGAGGTCTCGAAGGTTCAAGCTTAGAGTCAGAAGATTCTTCACTTGAGTGAGAAGGTACATAATCCTCATCATCACTACTGTCAGAATCAGAAGACTCAGAATTTTTAAGATCAGGAGGAGCAGGGAGAGGAGGAACTCGCTAACAACATCATCATTTGACAAGTTAGAATCTGAATTAGTGGGAAAAATAACCTCAGTGGAAGTTGAAGTCAAGGATGACTCATCAAACTTCTGACTCCTCTCAATATAGAGCTCATGGGTAGTAGGGTTGAACAATCGATATCCCTTCACGCCATCAGGATACCCAAAAAAATACAAGGTTTGGATTGTGGATTCAATGCCTTGCATTTCTTCTTGGGAATCTGAGCCATAGCCTTGGATCCGAAAACTCAAAAGTGCTCAACATCAGGCTTGTGTCCAAACTAGGCTTGAAAGGGTGTTGTAGACACCTATAATTATGCCCAAGCAATTTAAATACTTAAATTGTGCTAATTATCCCCTTTCTCGCAAATCAATGACATATCGTCAAAATCACTCATTTTCCCTCAGATCATCATTAATTAATTACACTAAGCTAATTAATTAAGTTACATATCCAACAAATACCCTAATTAACAACCTTCCGTTAATAAATCACCCCTTCTACCTACACTAATTAATTATTATTAATTAATTAGCTTTCCCTTCCATTTAACAAATAAATAAATATTTAATTGATTTAATCCCCTTATAATAGCCTAAATCATACTAATATTCCTTTAATTATCTTTTATACTTTCTTACATCTACCTATTAGTTAATCACCTTTGATTAATTAAAACACCCCCCAACTCCCATGACTTGCTAAGCATAAATTAAACCCTTCTAAAGTAAGGTTACCTTTAATAAAGCAACCTTATCCATTCCTAATCCCACATGCAAAGGGATGACGTATTTCCTTTATCTATTGGGATATATAAGGATCCCTCCTTCTACCTTTTTAGTTACACCTAAACTTCATAGAGAGAAAATGCAACGCATATAGCAAAGAGACTAAGAGCTTGCACCTTGTTTTCTTGAGAGTTTATCATCTTGAAGAGTTAAGCCTCTTTCTTAAAGTGCTTGGGTCATATGGGAGGTGTCAAAAGGGTCTTGTAGCCCAACTTTGATTACCCCCCATTCCTAGGTTCTTGGAACATTAAGGACAATTGTTTTTTATAGCCATGGTACCTACCTAGGTTGCTTCATTTATATGTTGTTAGAGAATAGAGGTTATTTAGGTGCTTAACATAGCTGATTTTATAGTTTTGTATTGATAATTTTTAGCATCTAACCCTTTATTAATTCTTATCATGATGGTGTTTATAATGTTGTTTAATTCTTGTTAATTAAGACTATTTAGGTGTTAGTCTTTGTTTACATTAGCATTAGTTTAAAAACAACACTTACACACATTTGGTACACCCGGTGGGACTTACTCCATTGTCCTTTGCACTTAATTTCAATTTTTTGTAGTTAAGTTTCATTTTTTGGTTACTAACCCTCTTTTACACATGTTGATCTAACTTGTTTTTCTTTACTTGTTTTGTTGAGTTTGCATGTGTTGAGTCTTCCTTGTAGGTATAAAGGAGGTGAAGTGCTATCAAAATTGGAATTGATGGGAAAATTTCAAGATTTTTCCATGTTTTCATTTTTAGAGCTTATTTTTTCAACATTCTACATGCTAGTTTTGTCAATTTCTTGAAAATTTTAAATTCTTGAGCATGTAGGTTAGTGTTTGATAGTGCTGAGTCTTATATTTACATATTAATGTGGTGGGTTGCTGTCAAAATTTAATCTTGGTGAGAAAATTTCAAGATTTCATCATTTTTTCATTTTTAGAGCTTACTTTTTCATCATTCTACATGCTAGTTCTGTCAATTTCTTGAAAATTTTAAATTCTTGAGCATGTATGTTAATATTTGATAGCGTTGACTCTTCTATTCATATATTGATGTGGTAGTTTGTTGTCAAAATTGAATCTTGGTTGGAAAAATTTGCCCATTTTATAGATTAAGAGACGTTTTTTTTTACATTTTTTGAGTGCATGTCAAGTGCATACCCATGAGCATAAGAGCATATGTGTAACCCATCTTCCGAAGGCCATAAATTTTTCTCCCAAACTCGAAATGAATCCATTTTTTTGTGTTGGAAATATATTGAAGTGAAATATGTAATGAAAATATAAATTAGGGATTTATACTTATAGAATTTATAGGTTTTTTGTTAGTTTAAAACTGGTCATTTTCTAACATGTCTAATGTTTTGATGAATGTTGTATTTCCATACTTCCTCGATTTAGACCAAAGTGTGTGTATGATCTTCTCTTGAAAATTTTGGTGATATTGAAAATCAAAAACAACTTTGATCTATATCTTTTTAACATTGGGATTAAACTTGAAAATTTGATTATTCATTTTGCTTAAGGGAATCAACCTTTTACAAAGTATTTTTCAATGGTCCTTTGATTTGAAGTTTTCCATTTCTATATAGTTGGGATAAAGTTTGTGTATGATCGTCTCTTGCACCTTAGGGTGATCTTCAGAATCAAAAGTAACTTTACTCTTCATTTTATAACATTTGGTAAATTGGAAACTTCATCTTTTACTTTTGGTTTAAGGGAATGAACCTTTTACAAAGCATTTTTCAATAGTTCTTTGATTTGAAGTTTTCCATTTCTATATAGTTGGGATAAAGTTTGTGTATGCTCTTATCTTGCACCTTAGGGTGATCTTGAGAATCAAAAATAACTTTATTCTTCATTTTATAACATTTGGTAAATTGGAAACTTCATCTTTCACTTTTGGTTTAGGGGAATGAACATTTATCAAGAATTTTGTATGGTTCATTGATTGAAAATATTTTCTTTACTTTTTAGTTGGATTATTTATTATGTATGTTCTTCTCTTACATCCTTGGATGATCTTGATAATAAAAAGCAACTCTTAATCCTCTTTTAAATAATGTGATTTTCTTGGAGAACTACTAACGCTTGAGTGTAGGACCTAAAAACACTTGTCAAAGAAAGGAGGAATCAAAATGAAATCAAAAACTACTAATACAATTGTTATACAGGTTGCCAAAAGGTGTTCAAGAAAAACACACCTAATTAAACAAGATAAAAAGAACAACATATTCAAAACATTGTATTGCATGTTTCAGAAAAGGGTACATCCCTCTCCGCTCAACTGGAACATAACCCCTTTGGCATAACACCTTAAGCTACAACAATGGGGGTGGTTCTAAGAACCCCAAAGTAGTCCATGCAAGATGGAACCTTGTGGATGAAACGAGAAGTGCTCCGCACTACCTACTTGACTAGTGATTCCTTTGTGAGATAGTGTTACAAGTTGTCTGTTGTGGTGACCCCAGTGATAGTACACGTAGATGTACTAGTTGCCTACTGTTCTTTAAGGGGTAAAGTAAAGCTGAGATGCTCCCAAACTAGTCAGTGTGACTTTTTGGGTAAATCACACTCACTCATGGAAAATTTGTAACACCTAGGGCGAGAGAACCACCTAGGAGAATAAACTTTGGCCAGTATCCCACTTTGACCATTTTAAAACAATGTTGAGTTGTGAACGTTATTTTTGAGAAACGTGTGACGTATTACTTTCACCTAGTCTTTACTTGCCTTAGGGCAAGGCGAAACTCTACCGAAGTGAGGCTAGCATTTTTCATCATTTTTCTTGATTTATTTCCTTCATATTATTTTGAAACTTTGTTGATCAAAAGATGTGTGATTACCTTTGTGTTGCCATTCGACTATTTATCTCACTTTTATGTCCATTTATGCCCATCCATGTTTGCAACTAGGTTAGTTAAACATTTAAAGTGAGCAGAGGCATTTTCACATCATTTGGTAGCCATTGTGATCTTGATACCCACATCAAGATCGTCATTGTAATTAGGCGTGGTTCATCACCACGGACTTCCATAGAGGAGTTAGCTTGTTTGTCTCATATCATTACAATTTCGATATTTGCATCTTGTTTCTTGTAAACTCAACATAAATACCTATATTGTACGGTTACGCTGCACACATTTTTAACTATTCCTAGCTATACTTTGAGATTTTTAGTTTGGTTATATTATTACCTTGATTTCAAAGAGTGTTAGGTGTTACCATTTGTGCATGTTATATCAATAACACCTCGATATCAATACTTCACTTTCTAGCAAAGTGGGTTAACATATCTTGGTGATATTGTTGTGTCATTCGTAAATTGTAATTGGCACTTTTTGAGATATAGGTCTAAATCGAGTTTGAGCTCGCTTATCGTATATCTTGATTGGGAGATCGAATTGAATTCTTGTATTTACTTACGTTTTGTTCATTTCCTTGAACTTGGCATAAGTGAAAAAATCTTGTTGATCATCTTGCAACGAAAACTACTTTTTGAAATGTAGTCTAGGAAGTAATTCCTTTGATCAATTTTTAATACAAAATGCTTGTATCACGGGGGATTTATCACTCTATCATATTGGTACTCTCACATTGTTGACATATTCATACTCTTAGAAATTTCATCTTGTGTTTCACTTAGGGGTAGTCATTGAATTTTGAACAAATCTACAACTTACCTTAGTGAAACTTATCACGAAAACATGGCTCCCAAAACATGTCTAGGGTTGAATAAATAGACATATGAGGAACAACAATCACATGCTTGGGAGACCTCTAACAGACAAGGGTCAAACCGCTTCATTGGAAACGACTTAGGGCCATTGTTTTTTGTAGAAAAGGAAACCGAAGAGATGGTCGATCATAGTGGAAATGAATTAGAATCACCACACGCAACTTTGATTTTGACCCCACTCTACTAGATGAGTTTCTCCTTAAAAACAAATATAGAGTTTTAGCACGGGTCATGGAATTATGGGCCAAATTTCCCACCGAGAATGAACCAATATTACCTACAAATGACACTACTAAGGAAGAATGCCCCCTTATCAATATGGAAGATATTTTAACAAGTGGGCATGCTTCCACTTCTTACGTAAAAAATGATAAAGTGGTAGGGCATAGAATACCCCTCATCAAAGTGCCACGAAGAAACAATATAGAACATGAGACACGGGAAGAACCTCCACAATACGAAGAGGAAGAACCTTTATAAGAAGAAGGCACAAACCAAGTCATAATCAAACAACAACTCAGTAACCTAAGCTGAAAACTAGTTTTTCTTACTTTCTAGGTACAGAAGACACAAACAAGAATGTTCAAAAGTAAAGGCCTAAGTTTAGGATCCATGAACTCCATCAAGAAAACTAAGGAGAAGAATACACAGGGTATCATTGTGTACACGTCCCTGCTTCTCCCACTAGAGAACAATTGCTCACACAAGAAGTGCAATCTATGAAAGCAACACTTGTGATCATACAAGAAAGCAATATAGGGAGTATTAGGAAATACCAATACGAAGAACTATGCCCCTATCCTTTTGACAAGACAATGACCCTTCAACCCTTTCCAAAGAAATTTGATATGCCAAAGTTCAAAAAATAAAAAGGAAAGGGAGACCCAAGGGATCATGTTAAATATTTTTAAATGGCATGTCAAGAGGTGTCTTATAGTGATATTTACCTCATCATACTTTTTCGCAAGAGTCTCGGAGGTCAAGCATTTGAATGGTTTACGCGCTTACCATGAGGATCAATTTTAACCTGGCTAGAATTGGCAGAAAGATTCGTGCATCATTTCTCATATAACATAGAGAGTGACATCACCATGGCAGACTTGTGTAGCACAAAACAATGCCCAAATGAGACCTTTGCTAGCTTCCTCCAATGATGGAGAAGGATAGCTAGTCGCTTCCCTTGCACTTTCCCTGAGAAGTAGTTGGTCAGTATTTTTTCCCTAATCTCAACCCAGATATAGCTTTCCACCTCCAAATGCATTGTGTCCGCACCTTTGAGGAGGTTATCAAGAAAGGGATTCAAATAGAAAAGGCTCTCATTTCCAAAGGCACCCTCAAAACCCAATCTAAAGACAACCAAAGTGTCAAACCTGCTGAAAAGCCAAAGATCTTTAACAAAAACAAAAACATGGTGGGAGACGGAATCACTGATTCCAAACGTGTTCAAATAGTCCAAACAAGTCAACCTTGTAAACTAACCAAGGGCCCAATTCAACCACCACCAAAGCAATGAACATTCACCTCCCTCAATGAACCGGTGTCCATCATACTAAAACAGTTGGATACAACTCACATGATGACCTATCCTAAAACACAACTGTTTGATGACAATGCTCCTAAACCTTCATTGTATAAGGAGCATGAATATTGTGAAATGCATCACGTTAAAGGTCATAAGATAGACAAATGTCTATAGCTTCGCCACTATATTTAGGACCTCATTGACAATGGGGAGATAGAGGTGGATAACCCTAGAAAAAGGCAAAAACCTAACGAGAAAATGGGGATTTATAAAGAACCATTCCCTAAGCATGATAAGTCAGAAAAGACAAATTTGGATTGGGGAGAGTCATCCCAAACCTATAAAGCCATGAATTACTTATATACCAAAAGAGATTACAATCATTATGATTCACCTATCGGATGTATTCACTCCCCTATTGACTGTGTCAATACCCTCTGGATCAAGGGAAAGGAATGCACTGCGGTAACAAGGCATGCCCACCTCATGATTCTGGAACCCTATCTATTGATCCCGTAAACTGGTAAATATAACCTTTTAGAACAACTTGAGAGGACACCTGCTAAGATCTTGATCTTAGATATTCTCAAGATATCCAATGTACATAAGGACATTTTGTATAAAACTCTTCAGGGGTCAGGAGTGCCTTTAGAATTCGATCCTACGTACCTTCAAGCCATGGTGGCAAATATTGCACCAAGTGAGCATCTCACTGTTAACCATAGGGAGGTCCCTACTAAGAATCCTAAACATAATCTTCCCTTATACATTGAGGTAGTTTTCACCTGTGGGAAAATCAAACGGGTGCTTGTGGATAACGGATCTGGATTGAACATCTACACACTTAAATTAGTCAAATAATTGGGACATACGAAGGAAGATCTTGAGTCCCATATCATCACTATCACCACAAAAGACAACGCGGAAAGAGAGTCAACATGCACCATTACACTACCCATAGAGGTGGGCCCCACTTGCCATCAAACTAAGTTCCACGTCTTAGACTTGGAACTTCCATATAATATACTTCTAGGCCAACCATGGATCCATGCCATCAACATTTCATCAATGCATCAAGATGAAGCATGAGGGACATACGGTAACAATACCAGGAGACTCAGAGCCCTTTACTCATTGTAGAGCTCTCAATATCTTTACACGAAATGGTACATATGCATGTTCCTCCATGGATATGGCCATTCCTTTTCAGTCTAAGGCTATGGAATCTCGGCTGGATTCATATTCTCTTAGGTCTTGCACTCATGGGGTGTCCACTTCCACATCTCCATTTGATTCATGGGAGATGAAAATTCTGGAATATGACTGTGGGGAGTATAATGTACAACAAGCACTCTTTGTTTCTGACCTCTCCTTATCGCCCAAGACTAGAGGTCGACCCAAATACCACTTCAGGAGACCTAGAGAGAAACACACTATTGGGTCGTTCCTACCTTGAGGCTTGTTAGTTGAGGAAAAATTGGTTGATCCACATACTACTTGGGTCCCTGAGGACACTTAGCCATCTTGTTATCAAACACCATAATATGAAAAATCTAGCAGAATGATGTACTCCATGGGCTACAAAGGCCTAGGATGTGGGAGGAATGAACAAGGACAAAGAGAACCAGTCCCTCTTCCACATTTTAAAATAGAAAGATATGGCATTGGGATTCACCCTTATGGAGTACACTCCAACGATCAAGATGCGACTTGTTATGAGCATGAGGATAGCTCCGAGTACCTAGACAACAATACGGATTCCCATTGTAGCCTATATGAGGATCTGGCCTCCATGAACCTTTTCATGAACAATGTTGTCCTGACCATAACCTTCACCGAACCGACACTTGACCTTGTGTACCCTTCCCTTGTTGAATGGGACCAACAACGTCACATGCCACTAGATTTATTTGAGAATGACAAGGCTATTGCAGAGTTAATGGGCATAAGGGATAGAATTCCCATTGGAGATCACAAGAAGGGTTTATTTATCGACTTAGACACCTGCGCCTACTTCGGAAAGGAGGCTGAACTTCATGGTCAACAAAATTTAAAGAAAAGTGCTCGGGAAAGAGTTCTAAAGAAAAGCCTCGGCAAAAATTGAAGTCCAAGTCACACAGTGAAAACCTCTTTGAGGCACTGGCTGACAAACAAATAAGAAAATCAAAGAACAAACAAAGTGACCACACCAAGGATGAAAATCTCATAGAGACATCCTTGGATGAAGATCTCAACCAATCTCCCAATCCTACGCATATGGAGGATTTATTAAAATTGTTAGTTGAAGAAACCATTGATGTCAATATTGGTACCAAAGAAGATCCCAAGATAGTAAAATTGGGAGCATCACTCTCGGCCAGAGAACAAAAGATGTTCACTATGCTACTGCAAGAGTTTATATATGTGTTCACATGGTCTTACAAAGACATGCTCGGCTTAGATCCAACTTTGGTCATGCACAACCTAGTTTTGCATGCAGATGCTAAGCCTATCAAATAGAATCTTTGAAAGATGCACCCAAGAGTGGCCTTGTTAGTTAAAGAAGAGTTGGAAAGGTTGCTTACAGCAAGATTCATCAGGCCAATTGATTATTCTGATTGGATATCAAACATTGTTCCTGTCCAGAAGAAACCTATCGGTATCTAAATCTACACAGATTTTAGGGACATCAATAAAGCTTGCCCTAAAGATGAATTTTCGTTGCCCAACATTGACATGATTGTTGACTCAACCGCGGGGTACGAAATACTATCACTCATGGATGGCTTTTCGGGTTATAATCAAATTAAGATCGCTAAGGAAGACCAACACAAAATAGCTTTCACAACTCCTTGGGCACCTTCTATTATCAAGTGATGACATTTGGCCTTAAGAATGTGGGAGCAACTTATCAGCAGGCCATGATAGTAATATTTCACGATATGATTCATGACATCATGGAAGACTACGTAGAGGAAATTCTGGGAAAGTCCAAAACAAGAGAGGATCATCCTATCATTTTGTGGCATATCTTTGAATACCTGCGTGAATACAAAGTCAAGATGAATCCAAAGAAGTGTGTCTTTGGTGTGCTATCTGGGAAAATATTAGGCTTCATCATGTCAAGACGAGGTATTGAGGTAGACCCTGCTAAAGTGTCTACCATCATAGAAATGCCTCCAACTGAGAATATCAAGCAACTGCGTAGCTTGCAGGGGAAAATTCAAGCCATTCGCAGCTTTATCTCCCAGTTTGCAAATAAATGTCACTCATTCACTCATTTTCTTAAGAAGGATGTTGCTTTCATCTGGGGAGCCGAGCAATGGCAAGCCTTTGGTTTTCTTAAATAGTACCTAGCTAATCCACCTATCCTCATGCCTCCCACTCCGGGAGAACCACTTTTGCTCTATATTTCTGCTACGTAATACGCTATTGGTGCACTAAACGCCCAATACAACCTTAGCCATAAAGAGAAAGAAGTTTACTATCTAAGTCACACCCTCATTGCCTATGAACTTAATTATCCTCGGATTGAAAAGGTTTGCTTGGCTGTTGTTTTTACCTTTCAGAAACTTCGCCATTACCTGCTAAATACTAAGACCAAGCTCTTATCCAAGGTCGAACCACTCAAGTATTTATTTTCCAAACCCGCCCTCACAGGTAGAATGGCTAATTGGATCATTCTACTTAGTGAGTTTGATATAGAATTTGTCCATCAAAAATCAGTTAAAGGACAAGTACTTGCCGACAAGCTAGCAGAAGAACCTTTGCAAAGCACAGAACCTTTAAGTCTGGATCTGCCAGATGCATCTTTTCTCTACATTGAAGAATTTGTCGTATGGAAGATACATTTTGATGGATCTTTTATGTTTCCTGGTTCAGGTGCAAGAGTGGTCCTTATTAATCCTTCGGGTGATCCTATACCACAGGATTTCCGCCTGGCCTTCCCTTGCACGAAAAACATTACGGAATATGAAGCACTCATTGCAGGGATGAAGCTAGCCATCAAGTGGAATATTCAACATCTTAAGGTTGTAGGTGATTCATAGCTAATCATCAAATAGGTTAATTATGAGTATAAAATTAAGGATGACAACCTCATACCTTATAAGAAGTTGGTGGAAACCCTGAAGGAGTATTTTGTGCGCATTACCTTTGAGCATATCCCAAGAGCACAGAATAGATTGGTAGATGCTATGGAAATGGTGGGATCTATGCTTCGTATTCTGCCAGGGAACAATGATATGCCATTTTTCCTAGAAAATCTACACCAGCCCATATATGACGTGCTGGAATCTTACCTGGCTTGTGAGGTTGTTGGTCCCTATTCCCCATGGTACGAACCCATTTTCACCTATCTTAAGGACAGTACTTTCCCTCCCAATATCTCTCATTCTTAAAAGCAAAGCCTGATTCACCAGATAGCCTGTTACACCCTTTCAGGAGGTACACTTTATCGTCATGGCTATGATGGGAATCTGTTACGTTGTCTGGAAGTGACGGAGTCAATCCAGGCAATTAAAGAAGTACACGAAGGAGTATGCGGAGCACATACAAATGGAATGGTCTTGGCTAAGAAACTATTAAGAGTAGGTTACTATTATCCCACCATGGAAACTGATTATTGTAATTATGTTAGAAAATGTGTGCTTTGCCAAAAGTCTGGAAATTTCATCCATGCTCCATCGCAACCATTGCAACCAATCACTACCCCGTGGCCATTCTCCAAGTTAGGACTTGATCTAATAGGGAAGCTTACTCCCACCTCATCTGATGGTCATACACATATCATCACAGCTACATAATACTTTATAAAATGGGTTGAGGCTATCCCTTTAACCTATGTCATAGGAGCACAGATTTCTAAATTCATCATGAATCACATTATTTTCCAGTATGGTATCCTTGCATCCATTGTCACAGATAATGGGAAGTCATTTAAGAACAAAACTGTGAAAGGTCTTTGCCAATGGTTCCAAATCAGATTGAAATGGTCCACGCCATATTACCCTTAGGGTAATGGACAAGCTGAGGCAACAAACAAGACTTTAGTAAGGATAATGGAGAAGATGGTTAGCAAAACCAGTTGAAACTGGCACCTACAAATCCACCTAGCCCTTTGGGCCTACCAAACATCAATTCGCACTCCTACGGGTGCGATGCCATATTCCCTAGTGTTCAGGACAGAATCTATTATCCCTTTAGAGATCGAACTCTCATCCCTGTGAATTTCTCTCCAGGACTATTTGGATCAGGATGAAGATTATCAAGTGGCAAGATTAGATGAGCTAGAGCTCCTGGATGAAAGGCGCATTCACACTCTTAATCACCTAAAGGTATATCAACAGAGAATCTCCCACAACTACAACAAGATAATCATCCCTCACCAGTTTGAGGTGGGTGATTTAGTTATGAAGGAGAACCGGTTCAACACTAGAGCAGAGTGAGAAAACAAAGGGAAGTTCGAACCACACTGGTTAGGACCCTATGTCATAGTTTCCAAGTACAGCACCAAAGCATACAAATTGGCTCACCCCAATGGTGATGAGCTCCGAGAGAAAATGAATGCCATACATCTTAATAAGTTCTATGCTTGAACATGGCACAAAAATTAAAAAAAATACAAAAACATCAAAAAAAAATTAGAAAAAGAAAAAGAGAAAACAGGTAGTCCACTAGTGAAAACCACGCAGTTGTGGCACTTTGGACAAGTCCTTGAGTGAAAACCAGTTTTTGGCGCCTCAGGAGGATTCGTTGTTCACAAGCATTTTGTATTAGAAGGGTAGTTGTCTTTGTCCTAGACCTAGTTCTACCTTCAAGTTTCCTTGTGTACACCGTCTTGTCCAGCCTTGATCCAGCTTTGTCTTCTTCTATTCATCTGTAAGGGACATGGTCTTTCGTTATTTCCCATCATACGCTGGGGGTAACTCAACGACTTCACCTTCTTATTCATAAGCGCATGGCTTCTGCCCTTGTATATTCCCCACCTAACACTGGGGGCATCCATGCTTTCTTGGTTACCTACACATAGCTTTGGAAAACTGTTAAAACCACAAAAATAATATAAAATTGTTTCGAGAAAAACACAAAAACAATAGAAAATTGTTTTGAGAAAAACACAAAAACAATAGAACATTGTTTTGAGAAAACACAAAAACAATAGAAAATTGTTTCACAAAACACAAAAATAATATAAAATTATTTCAAAAAAACCTAAACAATAGAAAATCGGTTTATGAAAACATATCTTACAAAAATATTTACTTATATTGTCTTGTTTTCTTGCTTTGCTTGTTGCTTGTATAGTGTTTTGTGTGCTTGCTTTTGAGTTATTTTTTGCTTGGGTGTAATTTGTCATAGTTTATCTTTACTTGCTTAGAATAGATTCATTCTTGCTTGTGCATATTGTAGTGGGTTTTAACATGCTAGTGTGTTAATTCTTTATTTCTTTCTTAATGTATTTGGTTGTGTTTTGTTACTTGTTAATAAGGCATGGTGATTCATGGTGTATTACATTAATTCTTGGTGTTCTTTGTAGCATTTGGCTGTGTTTCTTGCATGTGCTCTGTTTTGTTATCATTCACATCACATTACCATCACTATCATCACATCTAGCATCATCTATACATCATATATAAACAAAAATGCTAAGTTTTACATCATGCATGTATGTTAAGCTAATCATCACATATCATATCATCAATGGGGGCATGAGGGGTTGCACATAATATAAAATCTATCCCCCCTGCACCAATATCATCATATCATCCCGTCCATATACATCAAAATAACACTTGAAAAAAACATTTGATATTGTCTATCGATCTATCATCTACAATCTACAGCACGCCTCAAACGATCACGTGCGATCACCATCTCTCCTGAGTGTTAGAGCCTCATGGTAAGTTTTCTAAAATAAGTGGTTAAAATGAACTGATTGCGATGTTTTTACCCCCCTGGGGAGTATATTAACCTAATTTTCACTGATCAGACGGCCAGGACACCCGTTTAGCTCATCATTTCTCCTCTGTTCGCTGTGGAATAATTATTTTTAATTAAATAATTATTTTTCTCTTATTTTTCACCTTATTGGGGCATTTTTTATCCAATACCCCTTTCTTCTCCCCTGGAAAATTTTATTTCTCCCTGGCGATTTTTATTCTTCTTCACACCCTCGTAAATAATTATTTTTCAAATAATTATTTTTTCTTAATTTTTCCACTAAATAAGGACATTATTTTTCGTTTGTTTCTCTTTTCTTCCACCTAGGGAACTTTCTGTTTCCCCTAGGCCCTTCTTTTTCTTCTTCTCCTTTCTTCTATTGTTTATCACGGTTCAGAAAGCCAAAATAATACACACATTTACTATATCAAAAAAATCCAAAAACAAGGCAAAAAAATTCAAAAAAATTCCTAAAAAGTAAAAACACCCTACAGAATGGTAACTTGCTTCTTACGGCTAAAACTTGTGTCTTGCGCATGGTATTTTCTCCATATCCTGTTGGTTTGTCTCACATATTCCCTGATTAATATGAATCGCAGATCACTGGATTCAAAACCATTCACAAAAGCTAGTTGCTTGCTTTGTCTGTACTCTAGGGCACTTTTGGTTGCCTGGTGTTGTTTCATTCTGCACAAACACTTTTCATGGACCCCGTGTCCATTTTCATTTCCCCTTGCATGTATCCTTTCTTGGGGCCTCATTTTTTAACCTCTGTTGTCAATCATGAACTTTTGGATCTCTCTAGCACTGATAACAAAACATTTGTACAACTATCTTGACTGTTGTTGGGTTGGATATGTGCATTCATACTTTTTTTCCCTGTTAGATGAGCTTGTTTCCTTCTCGTATTGCATTGCATTTTTATATGTTGCATGGAGTTGGTATTTTTAGCAATGGAAAATTGTTCGTATTATGGCTTTTCATGTCATTCTACCTTTGTCGTCTGCTTATATTTTTCATAAGGACCGATGACGTAGTTCTTATGGCAATATGATGACATCCAAATTGTTTCAATCAAATACACGGCTAGAGGCTAAGCTCTTCTCCCCCCTCATCCATATTTCTTCTACACCACTTCCCTTTCACCCCTAATTCTCCCTCTCATCAAGGCATCCTACCTTGTCCCCCTTCTTCTGCCTATATCTCACCTTTTTCGATCGTCAATTGGCTTCTTCCATCACCCCATCGACACTCGAGGGGGCATCTCTCCCTCCTACTAATTTTTCTTCTATCCCTTCAAAATATCTTTTGTCTACTATCTTTGAAGTGTCATCACTTACGCCAACCCAAAGAGGGGTAAATGTAGAAACCTATAATTATGCCCAAGTAATTTAAATACTTAAATTATGCTAATTATCCCCTTTCTCGCAAATCAAAGACATATCGTCAAAAGCACTCCTTTTCCCTCATGTCATCATTAATTAATTACACTAAGCTAATTAATTAATTTTCCTATCCAAAAAATACCCTAATTAACGACCTTCCATTACTAAATCACCCCTTCTACCTAGAATAATTAATTATCATTAATTAATTAGCTTTCCCTTCCATTTAACCAATAAATCAATATTTAATTGATTTAATCCCCTTATAATAGCCTAAATCGTACTAATATTCCTCTAATTATCTTCTATAAGCTTACATCTACCTATTAGTTAATCACCTTTGATTAATTAAAACACCCCCAACTCCCATGACTTGCTAAGCATAAATTAAACCCTTCTAAAGTAAGGTTACCTATAATAAAGCAACCTTATCCATTCCTAATCATCTTTTACCTTTATCCCACATGCAAAGGGTTGAAGTGTTTCCTTTATCCATTGGGTTATATAAGGAGCCCTCCTTCTACCTTTTTACTTACACCTAAACTCCTAAGAGAGAAAATGTAAAGCATATAACAAAGAGACTAAGAGCTTGCCTTTTGTTTTCTTGAGAGGTCGCCATTGTTAAGAGCTAAAGCTTCCTATTCTTGTATTCTTTAAGGATTAAACAAAGTAATTTTTCATTGCCATTGGAGCTAAATAGGTCCATTCATTCTTGTTGGTAATCTAGGAGAGTAGAGATGTTAAAATAGCATGCATAGTTTTGATCTCATGTTTTCAAAGTTATAATGTTAGTTTAGATCTTGCTTAGTTCTCTATCTTAATGGTTTTTATGCTTTGTTTTAGCTAAATTGTAGAACTATTTTAGGTCGTAGTTCTTTCTTCATTTGATTTAACATTAAAAAAAGTATACATGCACATAGGTGTCATCCCTCTTACTACCTTATGTGGGACAAAATTCTGAATGTGACAAGCATAATTCACTATTTCAGCCTAATACTGTGGAGGAAGGGACTTCGAGTGAACCATACAAGTGGCCATCTCCTTTAAAGTTTAGTTCTTTCTTTTTGCAACTCCATTTTGGGAAGGGTTTTAAGCAACTAGACACTGCAAAGTAATCCCCTTAGAAGTGTAGAAATCCTCAAACCTATTGCTCACATATTCACCTCCATTGTTGGTTTGAAAAACCTTGATAGACTGTTCCGCTTGTTTCTCAGCAAGAGCCTTAAAGTTTTGAAAATTCTCAAAGACTTCAGACTTAATCTTTATAAAATATACCCAAGTATAACGTGAAAATTCGTCAATGAAGGTTAGTATATATAGAGCTCTAGTGAAATAATGAGATAGAAAGGGGCCAGAAACATCACTATGAACAAGATCCAAGGGACAAGTAGCTCTCTAAGATTTTACCTTATCAAAGTTTTTTTCAGGGTGCTTTCCGAGGGTGCATCCCTCACAAAGACCTTTAGAAAACTTAATTCGGGGTAGCCCCTTGACCATTTCATTTTGGCTCAATTGTTCAAGGTAACGATAATTAAGATGCCCAAAATGCTCATGCCATAGCTTGCTAACCTCATTCGCATGAGTAAGAAAGGCATTGGGTGTCAAATCATAAGAGAAGTGGGAGAAGGTATATAGCCATGAATGATGATCCACCTTTCCCTTAGCCACATTGCAGTCAGAGTTAAGCTCACGAATAATCACCAAGTTAGGACTGAATTCCACTCACATTCCTTTAGCAAGGTGGGTGATTTGGTAAACCGATAGGAGATTGGTAGAGAGATTGGGAACACTCAACACTTGGTTAAATGTTCCACCTTCTATCTCTACCGATCCACTACCAAAATTTGGCACATGAGTGTCATCACTGAACGTGATTTGGGATATGCCACATGGTTCAATGCTGGAGAATTCAACCTCTGAAGAAGCCATGTGGTGTAAGGCACCAGAATCAATAATCTAAGTTGATGATGGAGCTGATCTAGCTACGAGGGCCCTACCTTTCTTCTTTTCATTTTTAGTCTCCTTTGCATTAGAAGACTTGCCCTTCTAAGAATTTTTTTAATGGATTCAGGAACACTTATTTTATTCTTCTCAAGTAAATGATTTAAGTGATCAATTTGTTTCTGAAAACAATGATGCTCATCATGGCCAGACTTCTTACAATAGGAAGATTTATACTTTTCCTTCTTCACTTTAGGCTCGGAAGTTGAAGTGTTAGTGTTGGGCTTAGCTGGGGGTTGGTTGTTCTTGGTTTCTTTCTTAGGTTGGTCCTTAGTTTCTTTCTTATTTTCATTTTTCTTTCCCTTGTTCGCCACAAGGGAATGTGACTTGAATTTTAGAGTCCCCATTTGAATGATTTTTTCCTATTCTCGAATGAGTTGGGATGAAAAACTGTCAAAGGAAGGCATAGTCCAAGCACTACCCAAGGCAGATTTTGTGGCATGGAAAGTTGAAACAAAGACAGAGTATTTAAAACATAGTTTAGAAAGAATCGACAAGATCAATTGAGAGTCTTTCTTTTCCATACTTTCCTTTAGAAGCAGTCTAGTGTGGACAAACTTTGAGAAGAAGGCCTACATGTTTTCAAAGTCACTAGGATTTAGCCCTAGTAGTTCATTCTCCAACCCATGAAATCTCATGTCATCTTTCTTCCCAAACATATCATCGAGCATTTTCCACGCTTTATCGGGTGTTGTAGAAGTTTCAATTTGGAAGAGTAAGTCGGGAGAGAAAGACATACAAAGAAGACCTAAGGCTTCATCACAACAGTTGAACCACTTAGATTTTTTGGGTTCATCATTATGTTCGGTCTCTAACCCCATAGCGACACAGTATAGCCCTTTACTTCACAAAACCGATATAATTTTAGATTTCCATTCAAATAAGTTAAAAGGTGTGAGCACTGGTACTTTAGAGATATCCATAATGAAGAGATAGAACTAAAAGATGCAGAAGGAAGGAGAGAGAAAAGAAACAACCACCTCATAACAATATCACACCCCACCGAGCATCATTATGTTCAGTCTCTAACCCCATAGCGACACAGTATAGCCCTTTACTTCACAAAACCAATATAATTTTATATTTCCATTCAAATAAGTTAAAAGGTGTGAGAACTGGTACTTTAGAGATATCCATAATGAAGAGATAGAACTAAAAGATGCAGAAGGAAGGAGAGAGAAAAGAAACAACCACCTCATAACAATATCACACCCCACCGAGTTTGGCATTTTATAGTTCAATGCATTGATTATAACCAAATGTGACTGTGTGCCTAGAACCAGTCTGTCACTCACCTTGCAATCATCTTAATAATATGCAAAGGTGGAGACAACAATCAAGGTTCATTGGGCATAGTAGATCGTCACCGTAAGCAAGCATAAGAACAAGAGAAATAAGAGGGGAAGAAAGGGCTTTATGAGAAACGGTGTCTCACATCGCACGAAAGAATCATTTTTTCATAAGACTGTGGCAGACGTGCTCACAAGTCCATGAAAAAAGGAATAGAACAAATCTCAAGAGAACCAAAAATAGCTTTCACAAGCAAGCAGTGACACCCCCCAGAATGCGGCACTTTATAAAATTAGTGCATTTACAAAACTAATGATCCCATAATATAGAGAGTGAAAAAACTTGCAACTTTAACTAAATAAGTGCTCAGATCCGAGCACCAAGTCAAAATTTATAGCAAAAAGTAATTCCCGCAACAAATGAGAAAAATCCAATAAGCCTACAAACAGATTAAAAAAGTGTCCTAAACGTATGCAAAAGGTGTCGTATGTATGCTCATTGGAAACGACACAGAATTTGAGATAGGGTTTGTTTTGATTGCGAGGGGGGATTAGCCTCCTACCAACCCCAGACCTCACCCTTCATCTTCGACACTTGAAAGAAGGTTAATAATACCATCCAAAATACCCAAAATTACAATGCCAATTTAAAAAAGAAGATTTTAACCTTAAAATATTTAATGGTGATTGATTTACCAATAATCAATACCAATAATCTTTGTCGTGATTGATTTAATGTTGACCAAGTGGATGAAAGGAAAGGTAAACCATGTGTCAAGGTCCCCACATGGTGCCACCAAGTGAGTGGAGTTATTGACAAATTGCTAAGTCAAGGAGGTGAGACCACATGCCTATCCGTTGCAGTAAAAGAAACAAGACCTGTTTTAAAACATACTCCCGAAATGGTCAAACCCGTGAGGAGTGCCGAGTAGGATAGAAACAACCCACCGATGTTAGAGGAGAGCTCGGAATGCAGAGAAGAATCCAATGGGAAGCGTTGAAATGAATATACATCGGTTCTAACATATAGATCGAGCCACTAACAGATGACACCTAGATAGAATAGGAACCATGCCCCAAGCCCTACAGAAGCAATACAAGGAAAATATGGTGACCCCAAGTTAATCATGGCAGTGACAAAGAAAAACGAGCTTGGAATGGCCGAGAAAAGAAGATCACGAGAGCAGGCTCGAACCCAAACACACAAAGGCCACACAACCAATGGTTTGAACAAGAAAGAGCTTTTTAGCATTAACCAAAAACCAAGGCAACCATCGATCAGTGAGTCAAACACGGAGCAAGTAATTCTGAATCACAAGGAGTGGAGGTGGAAACACAAATTGAGCATATCAAGGCACAAGCCAATATGCAGAAAATGTGCATGCAAAGGTAATCATGAGTCAGTTGCAAAATGGTGAAGAGTGCAAATCGATCTGAGTCAACAATGAACCACAGGTCCACATCAAAGTGAAAAAGGAGCTCACGGAAATAGAGGCAATCATAAATTTAGCAACCCATGAAGGAGAAAACCAACCAAAATACCTTCAAACTTGCAACTATTGAAACCTCAATACGAGGTGAGCAATGCAATTCCAAAATAATAATTGAAAAAAATTACACACGAGGAAATGAGAAGAAACCAGAAGTAATAAACAACTAAGAAACAAAGAGTGCACGCTTACCAAAACTAGCTCTGATACCATGAAAGGGGGATGCGCGAGAACTGATGTCAAAAAGAAATGCACCATAATGAAGTTGCACTTTGATGGTAATGTCAAGCCAACACAATACGCAAGATTTGAATCAATAGAAAGAAGATTTCAAGTAAGAATAATAGGTTTGCTCATGCTCATAGATCGAAAAAAAGGAAGTACAAATAGGGGTGTTATGTAACCCCCATGCCTAAACAAGGAAACTGAATCAATGATGCTAATGACACATATGGTGTGACTAATGCATATGATGCCACTAAAGGAGGAGTTAAAATTACAAATAAGGAATGTAACTCCTATGACGCACTGACGCAAATGACAATGAAAGATTCTATGATAGAATTTGTCATTTGTCATTTGACTTCCTAAGACCTATGACTCTCGCAAGGCGAGATGAATCACCAGGTGATGTGGATGATGACTAGACATATCACACACACCAACAATTCCTTTCTCCTCCATGGCTTTAGCATGAAGTCTTTGTGTTTTGATATTTATTGATTGGTTGTAAATAAATTGGTATTGTGTTATTTCATTGTTTCCTTGATTGGACGTGTGTGTGGAAGCCATTCTTAGGTTTCCATGGTTGTCTAAATAGCTCCTATTGCTTCCTTGTTGGGGCTCGAGGGCCAATGAGGAAGAAGGATTCTCTTCCTCGTTGGATATTTTTGTTTGGTAGAGAGTGTTTTCTACTTCCCCATTTTGTTGTGTGCATGACTTGATGAAGATGGTGAACTCAATGGATGAAATACTCTTGTTGGAGAAATGCATAGGGAGTGGTGGCTTGTGCTACCATGTATCTACAACTTGTAAATGGTAATAATAGTATATTGGATGTAATTTTATTCATTGGTTAAAGCCTTGTATATTTCTTATTTTGATTTACATTACTTCATATGAATGTGAACCTTCAAATGTTTTTGCAATGAAAAGAATACTATTTCTCATATTTAAGGTTTTCTTGGGAATTTGTAAGGTTTACTCGTGAAGTAAATGTGAGGACCTTGCATTATGGATAGGTTGTTCTCATGAAAGGGAGATAAGTTTCATTCATTGTTGTATCATTTTCTCATACTTAATTTCTATGTAAGAAGAAATTTTGGGACAAACTTATATCCCAATGTTACTTTGTGGAAAATAAAACTTTCTTCAAATGCCTCTTTTTTTATAAAAAAAATTTAAGTGAGAAATATTAAAATTCCTATACTAGTATAGTTCTAATCACATGAATATGAGAAGAGATTATTATTTTTTTATGAGTAAATGCTTTTGACCAGAGCTATGAACCAGAGGGGTAAGAGCCCCTACCGAACACTAGAGCAGAAGCAGAAGACGTGAGAGAGATGGAAGAAATCAAAATTACAAATGCAGATGGAAGGAGGGAAGGACGAAGAAGCTGAAGGAAAAAACAGTGCCAGAGGGACATCAAGAAACCCTTCTGAATTGATAAAGTCAGCCATGGGACATACCAGCATGAACATTGGCAACTCTGAGAAACAGAGAGAAAGAAGCACCAAAGTGATCTTTCATCTCATTGAGGTTATCGATCACAGAATGCACTAGGAATAAGGCTGCATCGATATTGACTGTAGGAAGGAAACAATGATCAAGCGTTGGATGCATGTTCTGTACAAAGGTGACCAGATCATGGTACTGGCCGCATAGCCATTAGATACCACGACCAGAGCCCAGGGCCAGCTCGTCAACCTGCTCAACCCACAACAGAGGATCTAGAAGGGAAAATTCTACCAATTATTCATGTAATCCTACCCTGTGGACCGAATAAATTTCATCCTCCGCAAGGAACTCTAAAATAGTAGGGTCAGGATGAAGAAGGAGGTAGAAAGAAATGAAAGCCGATGTAATGTCTGAATCTGTCATGGGACGCCGAGATCTAAAGTGGTAAGAGTCCCCCATGATGGTTTCAATCACTTCCACTTCCTCAGACAAAGAGTAACCAAAGATGGCAGAGAGCCGGTGACGATCAATCTCAGAAGTATCGGCTAGTTCCCTAAACTATCTGCGAAGAGATACAAATGGAAACCCGATGAAAGCCATAAAAATATAAAGTAGAGAGCTCAATAGGACCAGAGTGAGTAGAAAAGAAGAAGTACCAAACGATACTTAAGGAGCCCATGGCGTGAAACACCATGAACTATCTTTCTGTTGAGATGATTGACGTGAGTCCATCCTAGGCCGAGGTGTCACTAGAGACAGTTGCTACGTGTGGGGGGTCAACCGAAATTTTTTCTAAAAGATCTGCCGCCGAGTTGGACTCACGGAAAATATGACTGATGCTCCATAATTTTAGTTTTCCGAGCCAGAAGATGACTGTCTGAATGAAAGGATTGATGCGCTAGGACGGGGTTGAACCCTGTGAAATGGTGAAGGTAATAATTATGGAGTCTCCTTCAATTAGTATAGAATCCCCTCCCATTTTGATGACTAGTTTGACACCCTCTAAAAGGTCCTGGACTTCTGCCATGTTGTAAGAACAATTGCTTAACAGAAAGGATCCCGCTGTAATGAGTATACCAGCTTCATCACGGATGATGCTACTAGCACCCGAAGAACCTGGGTTACCTCTGGAAGCACCATCAAAATTTAATTTCCAAACTCCTTTGGGGGGAGGTCTCCAAAAATTCCGTTTCCTTCGAGTGAGCTTCTCGACTTGGGATAGACCTTTCGAGTGAGCTTCTCGACTTGGGATAGACCTTGTTTGACAATTGATCCAGGCTTTGGAATTTTGAAAAGAGGCCAAGCCTTGGAAATGTGAGCATCCATCAAGGAGAATGAGGGATACTATTTTAGAGATGGTAACTTCTAATTTTCTCAAAAAGGCGGGAAGAGCTCACAATTGATTATGAAAAAGGCGTAGATTTCTCTCCCACCAAATGTGCCACAAAAGAAGAAAAGGGGGCACTTGCCAAATAGAATTGAAAGAACTATTAGAACCCAAAGAGGGCCAAAAGAGAAGGGAGTCTTTGATGTTGTTGTAATGGACCCAGGAAAGATCAAGTTTTCCCAAAAGCCAATGCCATCCTTGAAAAACAAAGGGGAAAAAAAGGAAGAGATGATCGAGATCTTCTTCCACATTACTGCAAAGGACACATTTGGAGGGACCAGCAAAACCCTGAAATCTTCTATGTAACTAGGTAAGAACTTTGTTTTTTAGGATGAGCCAGCCAAAGATCGCCACTTTGGGAAGGAGAGAGGAGTGCCAACAATGAATCTTGGGTGAGCAAAAAATCTGGACTATGAAAGAAGCAAGAGAAGAGATTATTTATTCAATCTTATCTAAGCACATATTTTGGCAACATTAAGCCCATCTAAGTGTGCATAAATTGTGATCTTTACAATACTCTAATTTCAACATTTTGTTTCTTCCAACAAAAAAAAATAGCAACCCCTATTGTGTTGAGTTACTAAAATTTCTAAATAAATACATATTATTATCATTAAATAACCATATATTAATAATATAAATTGAGCATGTTCACAATTCCTAATCTCATTAAATGATTATCCTTATTTAAATTTCATTAGAAAATGTTAAAACTTATATTTCTTTTTGTGTGTGTGTATATATATATTAATAAATACTAGTAGTTAAAACAAAAATATAATATTAAAATACCTAATAGGTGTATCGGCCGTGTGGATAATGTGGATTTATCTAATTGAAAATAAAGAAAAAAAAATAGAGGAAATGTGTGTGTGGTCGGCCATTTTGGGCTGCGGCCTGTGAGAGTTAAGGTTTATTAAAAGGTTGGGGGGAGTGGTGCCGACCCAACCCCCAACCCTTATTTAATATGTTCACATATACTAGTAGTTTTATTTAAAGTATGGGGCACCCCTCCCCCCCATACTTTAAACCCCAAACATTTCCATGGTTTTATTAAACCACCCTCCATTCTTTTTGTGACCTGGTAATAAAAGAAAATTGTGCCCTGTTTAAGGTGGAAACCGTAGTTTAATTAAAGACTACATATATATTTCCAATCGAAATTGTTTTTTTAATATGTTCACATATATATATTGATCTTTATGTGTAAAAATGAAATTGTGGGTTAAATAGAAATATATTATTATTATTATTATTATTATTATTATTATAATAAACAAGAATATATAGAAGTAAACATATATAAAAATATATTTTCCTCATCAAAAAAAATTCATAGGGTTTTTAGTTTTTACCCAAATGGGTATCCCCAAAATGTTCTCACTTTGAATCTTTAAAGAATATACTATTCTTATGCAAAGATAGAAGAAATGACAAAACCATCAAAGGAAGTGGCCGGATTCATGTCTTAATCTCAAATTTTAGTAAATGTGGAGCTTCCAATCCTCTCTGGTGGCCTCCATGGCTCCTCTTTCTCCTCCTCCTTCCTTAACCTGCAAAACAAAACAAGATAAATGAGAGAGTAGATTTAGAAAATGGATATAAGAGAACCCATAAGGATATCTAGGGTTTCTTTTGTCAAACTTAAATCTAAGGGATAGGAAAGATTAGATATTATGGTGGAGGATGTAGCCTACATCACTTAAGTGATGGGGTTTTTAGGTGGGAATGTTATTAAATAAAAGATGCATGTCTAATGTTAGATAGCGCCTAAGGGGTTAGTCTAAGTTGAGCGCCTTGCCCCTTTAAAATAATGAACTTATTATAAATTGCATGCATTTAACAATGAAATATTATTATCCTAGTATGATTTAATATAAGATTGTTTTTGTACCTTAAATAAATTAATTTAAAAGGGATTAATGGAGTTATGATTTGAAAAACTAATGAAGATTATTTGAATAAAATTTTGGAGCCTTGTTAGTGAAAGAATTAAAACGTAATATTAATTTTAAAAATTGGGGTAATCTAAATTAGTCGATAATTATTTTTCTGATGCCTTGTAATTGTTAAAAAATTTATAATCCGGATTAGATTAAATCTCGGTTAATGCCTTGTAACCTTTATAAAAAAATATTCCAAAATTTTTCTTGCTTGCTTTTGGGTTTCACGGGGATTTATGTGGGAGGAATGTGGGTGTTACACTTGGTATCAGAGCTGTGAGTTCAAAGCTTGGAACCTAGGCTAACTTTGAAACCCATAAACCAGTTAAAAAAATTTGAAGCTCCGTAAATAAAATAATAATAAAATAATAAAATTGTTTGAATTGTTGTACTCGCTTAGTGGTGTTTCGTCAAACATGGGTAATAGAAAAATGTTAAATTAAATTAGTATTCTTGTGAACTTCTGGTGTATTAGGAACTCAGTTCCCTTAGTAAAATGCTTGTTTAATGAGTCCTAACTCTTTCTTTGGTCGTATAGTGCGATAAACCCTTTGAGACTCTTCCTCGTTGGAATGATAAATTGTATGGTGTGATTCTTGTGGTTGGACATTAGTGGTTGTGTTCAAGGGTCAGAAAGAGTAAATTAGAAATTGTTTAGTCATCTAAAGCTCCCCTTTGTTCTTCAGCGGTTAGATGAGTTAGTTTTGGTTGTCGCCTTAGCAACTTAATCCCCATTCGAGTAAATGGGTATTATGTCTTGGTGTCACTTTTGATCTATCTTTGCGTATGCATTCTAGAATAGAACTCGAGGGATAGTACCCCTATTGGTAGCCATGAAATGTTATGAAGTGATTGTGATGTTGACTTTCTACATTTTATATTTGTGAACTTGTGTTATTGTATCAAGGACTAGCATCTTATTTTGTGATTAGATTGAGAAGCTCTGGGGCCCTTTTAGTTATTTATATTTTTGTGATAATTTTCAGACATTGTAATTTAACTACTTAGCCACTTTCTTTGATTGCTAATATTCCTTGGATTTTACTTTGACTGGTCACTCGGAGCTCGTTTATCTGTTGGCTAATTAGCTAAATGTTACGTGATTCTTTCTTGCATGATGTTGAGCTGGTTCTACACTATTTGTATTGTGACATTTCTCCATATGGGGGTACACCCTAGGTGCCTTGAATTTCTTCTTACGTGCTTTAATTTATGCCTTGGTTTTGGAAAAATGAAACCTTGAGTGTTTCTAAGATCTTGAAGTGACTCTCTCATCACTCAGCCTTTTCTAGAAAGAGATTTCGTTATGTAGTGTGGTTTAGTTGGTAGTTTTTAGCGGTGGTGGTGATGTTGCTACAACCCGGTAAGAGATTTTATCCTTGTCAAAGTAGATGTATTTGGTTATGAGCTTATGGATTGTGTTAGGATCGGATTGACTTTTAGTTGACTGTAGATGTTAGTGGAAAAGTGTTTGTTTGGTAGTGGCATTTCATCGATGGCATGCTAAATTGTATCATGGCTTCCTTGTTTCAACTTAAAAAGTATTGACTTGTGGATTGTATGTATCTTGGTAATTATGGTTATATTTAAGCCCATTCAGGAAATGTGTTTAATTAAGTGTTCTTTTTTTTCTCTCAATGACCCACAAATAAGTCTACCCCTATCTTTACCTTTTTTATTGTTATGTATAAAATTTTATGACCTAGTAATCCTTAGGTTACGTGGAAACACTTATGAATGCTTTTGGGTATTTTGGACCTTGATCTTAGAGATGTTATTTTGGTATATCTTAATATTTTTAATCTCATGGTGCTTATATTGTGCTTCTCCTTTTAAAACTATAACTCTTGGTCGTAGAGTCCTTGTTTGGATAGATTAGTTGATTGTTCTCTTGCATTTGATGCTTTCTAATGGGAATGTGGTTTCCTTGGAGTAAAATTCACATTTTCATCTTATTTCTTGGTTGGTGGTATCTTGTGGAAATATGGGTGTTGATTGGAAAACTTTCCTTTTCTTATTATGCGAGTAAAATGTTTGAGCCTAAACAACAAACATTGTTAAACCTCATAGATTCGTAAAAGTAATGATGCCTCGTTAATATATCTTTCTTGTAGCTCCTTTTGAGACTTGTAGAGACCCACTAGGAATGTTTAATGATGTTGTAATTATTTGGTAAATCCTTGAAATATTGGTGTGATACATGTTGAATGATAGATTCCTAGTTCTTACAAAATTAATGATGTGTTTGCTATGTTGAATGTCTCTTGTTCCTAAGGAATTAAAAATGTGATAGGTTGATTCATCTCTCTCTCTCTCCCATAAAATTAATAATGTGACATGTTTGACTCTTCCTCCCCATTAAAGTTAATTGATAAGATGACTCACCCAAAACACCATAAAACTATAATTGATGAAATTTGACCTTGAAACTTAACAAATAAACTAGAACATAGAAAAATGAAAATGGTCCTTGCTATAACCTTGGTAGATTAATAGAAGAAATAAAAGCTATGGAGTAGAATAGAAAGGAAAAATTTTCCACCTACCTTCCCTAGGAGTAAAAATAAATACTTTTTTCACCTATACAGAATGGAGAGATATCGTGCCCACATTAGTGGTGCTCCTTATAACACAAACCTGTGATGTCATAATAGGAGGAATTTTTAATTAAGAAAACTTGTAAGGAACGTGCTTACAAGAAAAAATACAAATTTTGACTTAATAAGTTTATTTATAAAATGATTTCTGGGAGGAATTCAAGCATAAGGGGAGGGGGATGTAATTCCCACTTCCCTTCGACACTAAATGAACCATGATTATCTTTTCCAAATTGTTATAATTGTAAACCTGGATGTTGTATTCTATTTAGCATGTAAATAAAATGTGTAGACATCATGATTTCTTTTGTGTTTTGGTTACCTTTTTTATTGTATTGTCATATTGTGGACTTGAAGGGAAATTAAGGATAAGACAATTAGCTAGTATTGTTTCCTTGTTATAAATTGATTGTGATGTCATTACTCTTTGATATGGCTTTGTTATATTTAATCTAACACTGTGACTGAACACATAGACATCATTGCATAACATACCTAGAAATATTAATAGACGAATAAAATTGGCACATTATGATATGGAAATCAAGGATATACATTACTGTAACTGAACTGATTAACGTTTGATAGATATTCAGTATGGAAGATAATGATGTGTTGTCAGCTTAGATATATATTGATATTTTGAATGTTCTTCGTATTGATTTTTATTTAGATGGTCAAAGTCATATTCTGATTTCATTAATATTGAAGTTTTAACAAAATTGTGAACGAGTGAAATTATTGCTTAAATAAATTAGATGATTGAGTTGGTTATGATCTTAATTGCAAACTGATGTATTAGCGGAATCAAAATGTTGGAAATTGAGAGTAATTGTTGAGTCACTTGGTATTAGCAATAGTAGTTACGACATTTGACGTTAAAATTTATATTTAGATATAATCATTTTTATTAGTTTGATATCACTAATATGGCCATGAGGCCATAAAGGCACTGTGTGATTTTACAAGTAATTATTTCACAACAATATAACTACGGGGGTAGGAGACCAACATCAAAGGAATGTGGGGTATTGCCAACTGGTCACCATGGCAACCTGTGTTATGTTGTGTGTGTCTTGTTTTTGTTGAGGGGTCCCCATGGGGGGATTACCTCCAATTGTGACCAAGGGGTTTGTGTGTTTTTATTCCTTTTTATATCTCCTTTATTTGATTTTAGTATGTGAATTTAAGTGATGTAATTTCCTTGTACTAATTATTTAGATTTTGTTTTATATTCTCTTTTATATTTAATGAGATTATTTTTCTTATTTGAGTTAATTTAATCTTGTTCTAAAATAATTACAAATGGGTAAAAATTTTCCATTTATTAGACTAGATGGCTCTTGAATTTTGTGTTGTAAGTTGAGTGCTTGGGATCCTGAGTGTTGTACACTCTACCCCTTCATGGAAATTCTAATTTGGCCTTAGGGGAAAATATTAAAGGCTTGTGGGACAAATTAAACTTGTCCCAGACCTCTTAAATTTCTATGCTAATCATACCTATGGATTGGGGGGTCAAAAATAGACCCCATTATGTGATTTGTAAGTCAGAAAGTGATATTTATTACACTTTTCTTACATGTGTCTTTAAGTTTGACCTTAGGGGGTGTGGGCTTGGTTTGTGTGTGTAAGTAATTTTTCATTTCACTCACCCACCAATTTATTTTGCATTGGGTTTGAGGTTTGACTTGTGATGTGGACTTTAGCATGAGTGATGTGGAATCCTACATGGAGCCAACTCACCCTCCTCTTCACTTTTTCCTTTATATGCATGTTTAATTGTTGTTTGAGGGGTTACTTGTTCATTTTTCTTGGGAATACTTGTAATTTTGGAGAGCTTGCTTGAGAATGGAGGTTGGAATTGATGGTAGTTTCTTAGGATTTTGGAAGACTTCGAGCTTTTTGTGTTTTGATACTCTTAATTTGTGAGGTAGATATCCACCTTTGTTTTTACCTTGTTATTTTGTTGTGATCTTATGTATAGATGTTGATTGTTACATTGGTTATGCTTGTTAGAAATAAACTTGATTCTTAGGTTGTGGGAGAAATGGAAATGGGGGTAAAAATTGAGGAAGGCATAAGAGAAATGTTATTGGAATTTTAGGAGAGAGTTGGGTTGGGATGTCCACCTTGTTGATAAATATGCTTTGTATTTATCTTGTTATTTTCTTAAGGGAGGCATAAGAGTGAGGGAGGCATAAGAGTGGAGTATCTTCTTGGAGGGAGGCATAAGACGTGTTGTGTGTATTGTGATGATAATTTTTAGAGGTTCATAGGTGGACACCCAAGCCCTGGCAAGGCATAAGAAGAACCCCCATGTTCCTTTCTCCTCCATGGCTTTAGCATGAAGCCTTTGTGTTTTGATTTTTGTTGATTGGTTGTATAGAAATTGGTATTGTGTTATTTCATTGTTTCCTTGATTGAATGTGTGTGTGGAAACCATTCTTGAGTTGTCATGGCTTGTCTAAATATCCCTCATTGCTTCCTTTTTGGGGCTTGGGGGCCAATGAAGAAGAAGGCTTCTCTTCCTCATTGGATATTTTTGGCTGGGTGGAGAGTGTTGTCTACTCCCCCATTTTTGTTGCGTGCATGACTTGATAAAGATGGCGAGTTCAATGGAGAAAGTACTCTTGTTAGAGAAATATATATAGAGTTGCATGGCTTGTGTTATTATGACCCTACTAACTTGTAAATAGTACTCAAAATTTTATTGAATGTAATCCCTTTTATTCATTGGTTAAAGCCTGGTATATGTCTTATTTTGACTTGCATTCCTTCATATCGAAATAGTGAACCTTGTAATGTATTTACAAATGCAAATAATACTATTTCTCATAGATAAGGTTTTCTTGGGAATTTGTCAGGTTTACTCGTTGAATGAAAATGTGAGTGTTGACCTTACATTATGCACTAGGTTGATAATACAATTGAATGGGAGATAAATTTCATTCATGGGTGTATGTCTAATATTCTCATACTTCAAATGATGTATAAGAGGGAATACATGAAATTGTTGGGATAGACTTACTTATCCCAACTTGTTTCACTAAGATTGAATCAAGAAAACTGGATGAACTTCATAATTGCCTCTTTACCTTTAGAATCTATAAATTCAAAAGTGAGATAATTTGTTTTAAGCTTGATAAATACAAAGTATAGTTGATACTCATAATTACTTAGGTGCATGTAAATCTATATATATATTTCATAATTGCAATCTACTCTTCCAAACTACATATTACAAACTCCAAAATTAATTGGAAACATAGCAAAGTAATGCAGATTTATATTATTATCTATATAATAAATATATATTAATCAACATTATATTGATTATATTCCAACGAAATTTACAATGTTAAGATACTCAGTTTTGTTGACTTACTAAAATATCTAAATAATTACCTAATATTAACAAGTATATATACCATATATATATATATATATATAGTATGAGCATATATCATATATATCCTATATATATATATATATGATATATCCTATATTCATATGTCATTATTAAATAATAAAAGTTATAAAGTCTTTCCTTATAAAATATACAAAAAAAGCCGTGTGAATGTGTGTAAGTGGGAAAGTGTGTGTATTTTTTTGTGTGTTATTAAAAACTAGTAGTTAAAACAAACACATAATACGAAAATATCAAATAGGTGAATCGACTGTGTAGATGATGTAGTTTTTTCTAATTTAATAGAAATAGAAATAAGACTTTGACAAGAGAAAATGTGGCCATTCCTTTAATAAAATGAGGAAATGTGTAAAAAACAAAATTTCCCGTCGGCCATTACTGGGTTGCGCCCTATGAGAGTTAAATTTTATTAATCCGTTGTACGTAGGGGTACATATACATATACATATACATATACATATATATATATATATATTTGGGGTCGGCACACCTCCCCCCAATACTTGAAACCCCAAAATTTTGCATGGTTTTATTAAACCGCCATTCATTTCTTTTTTGAAAAAATAAGTACATATATTTATACAAACCGCGGTATAGATGTATATATGTGTATATTTTTGTATATGAAAAAAGGAGAATTTATACACAATATATATATCTATATATATATATTCAAGTTTTACCCAAATGAGTATATACTCATTGTATATACATTTAACTTGCAAGAAAAGACCATTCAAAAACAAATAGAGAAGAGTAAAAAAAAACCCACAAAGGAAATGGCTATATTCTTGCCCTAATCACAAAAACTAAACAAAGGAGAACTTCCAATCTCTCTAATGACCTCCATGGCTTCATTTTCTTCTCCTCCTTCCTTGACCTGCAAAACAAAACAAGAGAAATGAGAGATTGAGATCTAAATAAATGAATACAAGAGATACCCATAAGGATATCTAGGGTTTCCTTACTTTAACCTAGATCTAACGGCTTAGACAGATATAAATCCAATGGTGTAGGATGAACCCTACATCACTTAAATTCATAGGGTATTCTAGGTGGGAGTGAAATAAATATCCCCACATATTTGTGTGTGTGTGTGTGTGTGTGTGTGTGTGTGTGTGTGATGTGTGTGTGAAAAGATAGAAGAAATGACAAAACCGTGATGTTAAATGAAGTGGCCTAAGAGGTTATACTAAGTCTGTGCACCTTGCAAATCTTGGAGAATAATGAACTTATTCTAAATTGCATGCACTATAGCAATGCAAGATTATTATCCTAGTGTGTTTTAATATAGAACTAATGTTGTGGTACCTTAAATAAATTATTTTCAAAAGAGATTAATGGAGTTATGATAATGAAAATCTAAATGAGGATTATTTAAATGAAATATTTGGATTCTAGTCAGAGAAAGAATTAAATTGTAACTATTAATTTTGAAAATTGGGGAAATCTAAAATCATTAGATCTTTATGTTAGTCCCGACTGCCATATAATAATTGTTTAAAATTTTATAACCATGGATTTAGATTAAAATCCTAACTATTAGGCCTTACAACCTTTCAAACAAATTATTCCATAATTTTTTCATGTTTGCTATCGGGTTTTATCAAGGATTTAAGTGGGAGGAAAGTGCGGACGTTACAGCCCTAATTTTTATACCCAAAACTGTAAGGATCTTAATCCCTAAACATTTGAGCTACAAACATTGAATCCAAAAGCCTTAGATTTTAAACCATAAGCCAGGATTTTTGAACTAGTTAAGCCTTATTTCGAATTGTAAAGATTTTTAGCCAAAACCTTGAGCCCAGAGATTATGAAAACTCAACATTTTTAAACATATGGGGATACCCTAAAACAAATTCGAACCCTGATCCATAGACTTTAAAAAAATGAACCATGAACCCTGAGCTGTAAACAAACTCTTATACCTTGCCTTAAAAACACGTCCTGAGCTCTTTTTCGAATAAGGTCAGGATATTGAAATACCAATTTTGAAATAAGGTCGAGATTTTGCAAAGTCTAACCCAAAAAATCTAAGAAATTCCAGGAATTTTGAAAAATCTTGACATGTTCTGGAAAACTTAGGATTTTGAAAATATACAAGATATTCAAAAAGTCAATATTTATGAAAAAATAGAGATTTTTTGAAAGTGTTTCGATTTTTGAAAAATGTTTGGATTTAGACAAAATACGTAAAAAATGTTCATTATGAAATTTTTTTTTATTGGAAAAGGTCAAGATATTGAAAAAGACGGAATTTTGACCTTAAAATTGTCATATTTTGAAAAATTTAGTATTTTTGAGAAAGTCAATATTTTAAATAAGACTAGAGCTTAATTACAAAAATTCAAGAGTTTAAAAAATTCAACATTTTAAAACAGCCAATGATTATTCGAAAAGTATAGTTATTTCAAATTGTGAAGATTTTTTAGAAACTCAAGATTTTGAAAATGTCAGACATTTTTAAACACTCAAAAAATTGGGACTTTTCTAAAGAGTCCTGAGCCCTTGAATTTTAGAAAAAGTAATTTTCAAAAAGCTTTTTAAAAAAGTCCCTTTTTCAAAAAATCCTAAGTATTCTTGTAAAGTCCTTTTGTAAAATACCAGACTTTTTTTATATTTTTTATCAAAACATTTTTTTTAAAATCCATTTTTCACATGATTTTCGAATAAGTCAGGATTTTTGAAAATGTCAATTTTTCAAAAATCAAAAAAATTATTGGTTTTTTATGAAAATTTTTTTAAAATTTTTGAATATCTAGTTTTTTTTTAAAAATAAAATTTTTCAAAATCAACAAATATTAAAACCTCAAATTCTTCCATTTCAAGACCTCTTTCACCTAAATCTTGTTCTTTTTGTATAATTCAAACCATTAAGTCCTAAAAATTCCTGACCTTTTTCAAACATTTTAACTAAATTGCGCATTTTTTCAAGCCCTAATCACCTTGAGCAATTTAATATCCTCCCTAATTTTTTTAAAATTCCATTTTTGAAGAATTTTTCAAAAATCACGAATTTTTTTAAAATACTAGTTTTTTTGAAAACCTAAATTTTTCAAGAATCTTAACTTTGTCAAAATCCCGACTTTTTTCTAGAATCATGACATTTTCTAGAATCGTAATTATTCAAAATACCTAATACTTTTTCAAATATTCTGACTATTCAAAATCATAATTTTTTTGAAAATCTCAACTTTTTCAAATTTGATATTTCAAAAAAGATGAGATTTTTGAAAAGGTCGAGATTTTTAAAAAGTTTGGATTTTAGAAAAACTCAAAAAATTTAAAATTTTGAGATTTCAAAAAAGTTAGGATTTTTTAAAAAGTTGAGATTTAAAAAATATTTTTAAAATGTTGGGATTTCCAAAATGTTAGGATTTCATAAAATTTTAATTTTTTGAAAAAGTTGGGATTGCAAAAATGTTGATAGGATTTTCGAAAAAGTAAGGATTTAAAAAAACTCAAGATTTTCAAAAAAGTTTGGATTTTCAAAAAAATTGGGATTTCAAAAGAGTCATTGGAATTTTTTGAAAAAGTAGGTATTTAAAGAAAATTAAGGTTTTTGAAAAAGTTGGGATTCAAAATACTCCAAATATTCAACAATTCTGGATTTTCAAAAAATAGCAATTTTTTAAAAAATTAAGATTTTTGAAAAATTCATAATTTCAAAATAAATATATTTCTTACAAAATACTAACTATTCAAATTCGTGACTTTTTAAAAATCCCATGTTTTTTCAAAATCCCAAAAATTTCAAAAATCTAACGTTTTTGAAAAAGTCAGTATTTTTCGAAAAAGTTGGGATTTTGAATAAGTTGAGATTTTTGAAAAAGAAGATATTTCTAAAAAATTCAAGGTTTTCAAACAAGTTGGGAGTAATGAAACATTTGAGATATGTTAAAATTTGAGATTTTTGAAAAGTTGTTATTTTTAAAAAATTCATGATTTTCAAAAAAGTTGGGATTTCGATAAAAGTTGTTATTTGAAAAAAGTTGGCATTTTTTAAAAAGTCAAGATTTTTTAAAAAATTGAGTTTTTACAAAAAGATGGGATTTCGACAAAGTTGGAATTTTGAAAATTTTGAGATTTCAAAAAATTGTGATATCAATTAGGATTTTTAAAAAATTTAGGATTTCAAAAATGTAGAGATTTCCAAAAAGCCAAGAATTTTGAAAAAGTTAGGACTTTAAAAAAAGAAAGAATTTTAAAAATAGTTTTTTTTAAAAATGGGAATTACAAAACTATAGAGATTTTTGGAAAAGTAAGCATTTTTTTAAAAATCCCATATTTTACAAACATTCTGAATTTTTCCAAAATCCTAACATTTTCAAAATCTAATTTTTTTCAAAATTCTGACTCTTTATTAAATCATGAATTTTTTGAAAATTACAAATTTTTAATAAACCTTGAGTTTTTAAAAGTTGTGAATTTTTTAATTTTATAACATTATCACTTTAAAAATCATTGAAAATCTAGATTTTTTTTAAATCATGACTTTTTGAAATCTTAACTATTTCAGAATCGGAGCATTTTTGAAATCATGACTTTTTCAAAAATTACGACCCCTAAACCTTAAAGTCGTAAAGCTGATCTGTAAACCCTAAACTCTAAACCTAAAACCCTTGGCCCAAAAACCTAAAGCCTAAAGCCTAAACCCTGAGCCCTACACCATAAACCTAAAACACTAAACTGTAAACCCTAAAACCTGAGCCCTACACCATAAAAAAATCCTAAACCATAAAAGATAAATTCTAAGCCCTAAAACCCAAACCCTAAACCTTGAGCAATAGACCCTGAACCATAAACCCTGAGCCCTAAGCCATGTACCTTGAGCCCTAAACCCTAAACCATAAACTCTGAGCCATAAACCCTAAGCCCTAATTTCTCCTAAACAGTAAACCCTAAAATGCTTAACCCTAAATACTAAGCCCTCAACCAAAAAATATGATCCCTAAACTCTAAACCTTAAACCCTAAACCCTCAATAGTAAACCCTGATCCCTAAACCTTAAACATCAAACCCTAAACACTAAACCCTAAAACCTAAACACTAAACCCTAAGCACTGAACCCCAAATCCTAAACATTAAAACCTAAACCTTAAACCCTAAACTGTGAGACCTGAACACTAAACCTCAACCCTAAACCACGAACCCTAAACCCTGAACCATGAGCCCTAAACCTTAAACCCTAAACCCTAAACATTAAAACCTAAACCTAACAACCTATACACTAAACACTAAATTTGAGATTTTTGAAAAGTCGTTATTTTTTAAAAATTCATGATTTTCAAAAAAGTTGGGATTTCGAAAAAAGTTGGCATTTTTTAAAAAGTCAAGATTTTTTTTAAAATTGAGTTTTTACAAAAAGATGGGATTTCGACAAAGTTGGCATTTTAAAAAATTTGAGATTTCAAAAAATTGTGATATCAATTAGGATTTTTAAAAAATTTAGGATTTCAAAAATGTAGAGATTTCCAAAAAGCCAAGAATTTTGAAAAAGTTAGGACTTTAAAAAAATAAAGAATTTTAAAAATAGTTTTTAAAAAAATGGGAATTACAAAACTGTAGAGATTTTTGGAAAAGTAAGCATTTTTTTAAAAATCCCATATTTTACAAACATTCTGAATTTTTCCAAAATCCTAACATTTTCAAAATCTAATTTTTTTCAAAATTCTGACTCTTTATTAAATCATGAATTTTTTGAAAATTACAAATTTTTAATAAACCTTGATTTTTTAAAAGTTGTGAATTTTTTAATTTTATAACATTATCACTTTAAAAATCATTGAAAATCTAGATTTTTTTTAAATCATGACTTTTTGAAATCTTAACTATTTCAAAATCGGAGCATTTTTGAAATCGTGACTTTTTCAAAAATTACGACCCCTAAACCTTAAAGCCGTAAAGTTGATCTGTAAACCCTAAACTCTAAACCTAAAACCCTTGGCCCAAAAACCTAAAGCCTAAAGCCTAAACCCTGAGCCCTACACCATAAACCTAAAACACTAAACTGTAAACCCTAAAACCTGAGCCCTACACCATAAAAAAATCCTAAACCATAAAAGCTAAATTCTAAGCCCTAAAACCCAAACCCTAAACCTTGAGCAATAGACCCTGAACCATAAACCCTGAGCCCTAAGCCATGTACCTTGAGCCCTAAACCCTAAACCATAAACTCTAAGCCATAAACCCTAAGCCCTAATTTCTCCCAAACAGTAAACCCTAAAATGCTTAACCCTAAATACTAAGCCCTCAACCAAAAAATATGATCCCTAAACTCTAAACCTTAAACCCTAAACCCTCAATAGTAAACCCTAATCCCTAAACCTTAAACATCAAACCCTAAACCTTAACCCTAAACACTAAACCCTAAAACCTAAACACTAAACCCTAAGCACTAAACCCCAAATCCTAAACATTAAAACCTAAACCTTAAACCCTAAACTGTGAGACCTGAACACTAAACCTCAACCCTAAACTGTGAGACCTGAACACTAAACCTCAACCCTAAACCATGAACCCTAAACCCTAAACCATGAGCCCTAAACCTTAAACCCTAAACCCTAAACATTAAAACCTAAACCTAACAACCTATACACTAAACACTAAATCCCTTGAGCCCTACACCTTTAACATGAAACCCTAAACCCTAAGCCCTAAACCCTAATTTTTTAAGAAATTACCACTTTTTCAAAAATCGTGACTTTTTCAAAAATTGTGATTTTTTTGAAAATACCAACCTTTTGAAAACTTGAAATTTTCAAAAATCTAAACTTTTTAAAACCCCAAATTTTAAAAAAATATCAATTTTTTTTAGAATCCTGACATTTTTTAGAATCTCGATTATTAAAAATAACTGCTACTCTTTCGAATATCCTTAGTATTCAAAATCGCAACTTTTTTTAAAGTCTTGACTTTTTCAAAATCGATATTTCAAAAAAGTTGGTATTTTTGAAAAGTTCAAATTTTTGAAACAGTCAAGAGTTTTGGATTTTAGGAAAAGGTAGGTTTCTGCAAAATTTGAGATTTCAAAAAAGTTGAGATTTCGAAAAGTCAATAATTATGTAAAATGTTTAGATTTGAAAAAGATTTCAAAAAAGTTGGGATTTTAATAAAGTTTGGTTTTTTTTAAAAGTTGGGATTTTTAAAAATTAGGCATTTAAAATTACTCAAAATTTTAGAAAAAGTTGAAATTCTGAAAAAAACATTGTATATTAAAAAGTGTCGATTTAAAAAAAAAACGGGAGTTTCAAAAATGTTAGGATTTCTCTAAAAATCCTGACTTTTAGAAAATATAAGATTTTTTTTAAAATTGGGATTTTTGAAAACGAGTCAAGAATTTGAATAAATTGGGTTTTCAAAAAATTCTAAATTTTTGAAAAAGTCAATTTTTTAAAAAAAATTCAATAACTTCAAAAAAGTCACAATTTTTTTTAAAAATGGATTTTAAAGTAGTCAAGATTATGAAAAAGTTGTAGTTCTGGAAAATTCAAGATTTCGAAACAATAAAGATTTCAAAAAACTTAAGATTTTTGAATAAGTACGGATTTTCTTTAAGGTCAGGATTTTTGAATACTCCAAATTTTCAAAAAAGTAGATATTTTCAAAAAACTTTGGGATTTAAAAAAAATGTGATTTAAAAAAAAATCATGATTTTTGAAAAAGTTAGAATTTTATAATTTTAAACAGTGAGAATTTAAAAAATTTATTATTTTTGAAAAAGTTGATATTTTCAAAAAAGTTAAGATTATGAAAAAGTTGGGATTTTGAAAAAAAAAACATTTTGAATAAGTCAAGATTTTGAAAAAGTCGAGATTTTAAAAAAAGTCAGGATAAAGAAATAGTTAGGATTTCAAAAAAAATTGAGCTTTCAAAAATTTGGTGATTTCTAAAAATCCAAGCATTTTGAAAAAGTTAGGATTTTAAAAAAAACCAAGATTTTTTAAAAAGTTGCAATTTTGAAAAAAGTCAAGAATTACAAACCTATAGAGATTTTTGAAAAAGTAAGGATTTTTGAAAAACTTGGGATTTTTTAAATCCCTTTTTTGAATATACTGATTTTTTAAAAATCCTTACATTTTTAAATTCTTGAATATTTGAAAATTGTGAATTTCAATAAAATCATGACTTTTTCCAAAATTATGAATTTTTCAAAAATCATGACTTTTTTTTAAAATTGTGAATTTTTTAAATTCATGAATTCATGAATTTCAAAACCTTTCAAACTTTAGACTGTTTGATAATTGTGACTTTTGTTTAAAACCTAACTATTACAAAATTGGGACATTTTTAAAATTGTGACTTTTTCAAAAATCGCAACTCCTAAACCCTAAAATCTCAAACCTTAAACCTGAGTGAAAAACCCCAAACCCTGATCCCAGAAACCTAAACCATAAAACCTCAACACTAAACCCTAAGCCCTAAACCAAAAATCCTAAACCCCAAAACTTTAACCCTTAACATCGAATCCTAATCCCTAAACCATAATCCCTAAACAACAAACCCAAAACCATAAGCCCTAAACTCTAAGCCCCAAACCTGAAACCCTAAACCCTGAGACCTAATCCATAAAACATAAACCTTAAACCCTAAACCCTGATCCCTAAGCCCTAAGACCTAAGCCCTAAATCCTAAACCATGAGATCTAAATCCTAAAATATAAACCCTAAATCCTTAACCCTAAGCCTTAAACCCTAAAACCTAAGCTATAAAGCCTAAACCGTGAGCCCTAAATCATTAGGACTAACCCTAAGCCCTAGAACTTGAACCTTGAACCTTGAACCCTAATCTCTGAGCCAAAACCATAAACACTAAACCTTGAGCCTGAAACCTGAACCCTAAACCCTAAAATTGTAACTGTGCAATATTTGCTGTTATTTGCTGTTCCTTGTTGGTGCGTTCTCTGCCTGAGCGTGGGAGAAGAAAGAAGACTGCCGTTTTTCTATTCATCCCTGCTGCGTGGGAGAAGAAAGAAGATTGCCGTTTTTCTATTCATCCCTGCTGCGTGGGAGAAGAAAGAAGATTGCAGTTAGTTGTATAACCGTTTTTGTTTCTATTCATCCCTAAAACGCGTGGAGAGGAGACTCAGATTTCTTGCCTGTCCCGTGTGTATTTTGCTGTGCGTGGTGTGCGTGGAGTGTTCCTTGCGTGAAGGATTTGAAAGCACCTTCAAATGAGTCAGTTACTCCTCGAACCCCAAACCCATATCTATAGACCTGTAACCATGAACCCTAAGCCCTAATCCCTAAGCCTTGAACCATAAACTCTAACCTCTAAGCCCTAAATACTAAAACCTAAACCCCAACCATGGGCCCAAAAACCTAAACCATAAATACTAAATCATTGTATCCCTAAACCCACAACTTTGAGTCCTAAACTTTTATAACCTTTAAAAAATTGCCAATTTTTAAAAAATCATGAATTTTTAAAAGTTACAATTTCAATAAAAGTTGTTATTTTGAAAAAGTTGGGATTTCGAAAAAGTTGAGATTTTTCAAAATTCTTTCAAAGGTCGGAAAGACCATTTTCAAAAATGTTAGATAACATGTCTGGCATTGGCATTGAAACAAACCGACCATTCAATATTTTTAAAAAGGCATGGGGATTTAAAAAAAGAAGAGAGCAGTGACTAGAGTTTGATTGTGAAAACCGCCGAAACCCTCATGAGTTTCCCCCAACATCTTCTCAACTATTGAAATAATTCAAGTGTGGAATTTGTTCTGATTTTGAAAAAACGAAGATTAAGCCGGCTATCAAAGATGGACGCGAACAACCAGCCTATGATTTTTGAAAAGCAAGGAGAGAACCGAAGAGCATCGGTATTTTGAAGTTGTGTCGATCCAGATGAAATCACATCTGTGGCGCATGAGTTGAAAGAGCACATCTGTCGCAAGTCATGACGTAAAAAGATGATGTTATTTTTAAAAAAAATGGGTTACAGGCGGTTACATCTCCTATATCATACTTTCAATAGATCATTCAGACATTTACCATTTCTCCTGACGTCTAACAATTTCAAAGTAGTCATGATTTGGAAAAAATTGGTATTTTGACCTTTGAAATGCAAGGATTTTTGAAAAATCAATATTGAAAAAGTCAAGTATTTTTAAAAAAAATGGATATATTAAAACTGGAGATTTTGAAAGAGGATTTTAGAAGAGTCATAATTTTGAGATTTTGAAAAAGTTGCAATTATATAAAAGTCAAGATTTTCCTGAAAAAGTTAGGTTTTCGAAAACTTGGAATTTTTGAAAATTTGAGATTTTGGAAAATGTTGGGATTTTGAAAACGTCAAGATTTTTGAAAAAGTCAAGATTTTTGAATAAGTAGGGATTTTTGAATAAGTCTCAATTTTAAATATTTGCAATTTTCAAAAAAATATGGATGTTTTTTGAAAAAGTGAGGATTTTAAAAAAAATTGACGTTTTCGATAAAGATGGGATTTTTAAAAAGTCACAATTTTTGATAAAGTTGGGATATTAGACAATTCTGGATTTTTGAAAAAGTAACAATTCTCTAAAATGTCAAAAAAATGAAAATTTAGAAAATGTGTGATTTCAAAAAATTAGGGTTTTTTTTAAAAGGTTGTTATTTTTTTAAAATCGAGGTTTCCAAAAAAATTAAAAAAACTTTCAAATAGTTAGAATTTTTGAAAAGTCAAGACTTTTGAAAAACTTGTAATTTTGAATAGTATTGATCTTCAACAAATTAGTTATTTTGAATAATCAATATCTTTGAAAAAGTAGGTATTTAGAGTAATGAAGATTCTAAATAACTCATGATTTTCAAAAAAATTGTGATTTTGAAATATTTCAGATTTTGAAAAAATCACAATTTTTGAAATGTTGGGATTTATAAAAAGTTAATATTTTTGAAAAAGTCAGTTTTTTGAATAATCTCATCTTTTTCAAAAATCTCAAATTTTTAAAAAATCTGGATTTTCAAAAAAATTAGGATTTTGAATAATTGATATTTTCTGAAAATTTTCTATTTTCAAATAATTTAGGATTTTCAAAAAGGTTCATATTTTTTAAAAAGATTGGGAATTTTTAAAAAAATCGAGATTTTGAAGAATTCGTTCGTGATTTCGAAAAAATTTAGGATTGCTGAAAAGTCTAGATCTTTGAAAAAGTCAAAATTTTAGAAAAACACTAGATATTAAAAAAGTCACTATTTTTTTTAGAAATAAGAGTTTCTAAAATTTCATGATGTCTCTAAAAATGAGAAATTATCAAAAGTCATGATTTTTGAAAACTTTGATTTTTAAAAAAGTCAATATTTTTGAAAAAGTCATGAATTTAATAAAATTTAGGATTTTGATTACCCACTCATTGAATCCTTCTCCCGTAAACTGATCTAGATTCGATTACCCCACCTTCCTCTACAATTCTGTGATCAAAAGTGTCTAATATCCATAGGTAATGCCTTGGGCAGTATCATTAACATTGACTCCCAAACCTCTGATTTTACCCATACAACCTATGTAATAATTCTTGTTCAGATTGATACTTCAAAGGATCTTCTAGCTCATATTGAGCTAAAAGTGCAAGATAGATCCTGGACTCAGCCTCTGGACTATGAAGGCCTGCCTTTTAGATGCAGGAGATGTTTCTCTTTAGGACATTCAGATTTTTAAAAGAAAATTGGATTTTTAAAAAACTTTTCCACTAATTGCGAGATAGTAAAACAGAAAAATAACAAGGCCAACTAGTGGAAAAATGCCCTCCCGGAACATATGGTGTTTGAACCAAATGACATTCCTGATGTGGATGAGGAGGTGGCTATTGTCCCTGATACTAATATTGACACTGACATGGATGAAAGGCGGGAAATGACCCCTTTGCGTGAAAAGACACCTGGGGATGAAGCGAAAAGGTCCAGAAACATTGAACCAAATGTGTCTTTAGCGACTGTGGTCCCCCCTGGTTCAAGCAATAATTATCAACCGATTACTGACCTTGAGGTTCTTATTCCTTTGCAGGAAATTTCAGATGCTTGGATCACATTTAGGAAAAAGAAAAATTCCTTCTCCAGGAAAACTACCTATCCTTCGAGATAGTTCTCCAATGTTGTTTGGCTATCTCTTAGCTAGGTAGCAGTTGTTTGTTTGCTGTTCTTCTAGTGTTTTTTGTTGTTGTTCTGTTGGTTTTTGGAACTTCTCTTGGTAGATTGGTTTCTTTTCTTCCGTGTGGGCCTTAAATGTTTAAGTCTGGTTTACAGAGCCTTGTTGTACAAGGGTATAGTCCCTTTCAAAAAACTATTTGCCAATAATTAAAAAAAATATAGGATTTTGAAAAAGTTGTGATTTTGGAAAATTCAATATTTCGAAAAAACTTCGTGATTTAAAAAAATTCAAGAATTTTGAATAAATTACACTTTTTAAATAAGTAAGGATTGTTTAAAAGGTTGGGATTTTTAAATAGTCTGAATTTTCAAAAAAGAAATTCAATATTTCAAAAAAGTCAAGCTTTCAAAAAATTCAAGAATTTTTTAAAAATAAGGATTTTTAAATACCTAATATGCTTTTAAATATCTCAGTTATTCAAAATCAAAACTTTTTCTAAAATATTTACTTCTTCAAATTATATTTCAAAAAATCAAAGATTTTTTAAACGGTCAAGATTTTGAAAAGAAAGAGTCAAGAGTTTTGGCTTTTAGAAAAAGTCAGGATTTTGAAAAAGTTAAGATTTCAAAAAATGTTGGGATTTGTAAAAAGTTGACGGGATTTTTTTAAAATTAGGGATTTAAAAAAACTCGGGATTTTTTAAAAAGTTGGGATTTAAGAATACTCCATATTTTCTTGTTCAAACAAGTTGGGATTTTTGAAAAATTTAGGATTTGAAAATTTCATAATTTCAAAAAAGTTGGGATTTAACATAAAAAGTTAGGTTTTTAAAAAAAATTGTTATTTCAAAAATTCAGGATTTTGTAACAAGTTGGTATTTTTTAAAAACTGGGATTCCCAAAAAGTTGGAATTTTGAAAAATTCAAGATTTCAAAAAGTTAGGATTTTTGAAAAATTCAAGATTTGAAAAAATGGCAGGACTTCGAAAATGTTAGGGTTTTCAAACAAGTTTGGGTTTTCGAAAATTCAATATTTTGAAAAATTCAAGGATTTCAAAAGAGTCTATATTTTTGAAGAGTTGGGATTTTTAAAGAATCAAGATTTTTGAAAATGTCAATATTTTTTAAAAATTTCATATTTCAAAAAATTCAAGATTTTTGAAAAGTCGGGATATTTAAAGATTTGTAGATTTTTGAAAAAATCAATATTTTTGAATAAGTCAGGATATTCGAAAAAGTCACAATTTTTAATATTCGTGACTTTTTGAAAAAGTAGGGAATTTTAAAAAGTAAATATTTCCAAAAAATGTCTGCATTTTCAATAAAGTTGGGATTTTAGAAAATTCGAGAATTTTGAAAGAGTCAGGATTTCTTAAAACGTCTCGATTTATGAAAATGTCACAATTTTTGAAAAAGTCATAATTTTCGAAAAAAATGGGAATTTTGAAAAAGTTATAATTTAACAAAGTCAAGATTTCAAAAACGTAGAGATTACAAAAAAGGACGGATTTTTTGAAAAGTTCAAACTTTTCAAAAATGTCAAGATTTTGAAAAAGTTGTGATTTTGAATAGTTGGGATTATTTAAAAAATTGGTATTTTGAATAATAAGGATTTTAGAAAAAGTCTAGATTTTCCAAAAATTTAGGATTTTCTAAAAAAATTAGATTTTGAAAAAGTTGGGATTTTTTAAAAAGCCGAGATTTTTAAAAAGTCTTGATTTTTAAAAAAGTAGGTGATTTTCTAAGAAGTCGAGAATTCTAAAATGTTATGATTTGAAAAACATCATGATGTGAAAAATGTCATGAATTTAAAAATGTTAGGATTTTAAAATAAGTTGGGTATTTCGAAAATTCAATATTTTTAAAATGTCACGGATTTTGGAAAAAGTTTATATTTTTGAAAGAGTCGGGATTTTTGAAAAATTCAAGGATTTTGAAATGTCGATAGTTTCAAAAATTTGTAATTTTGTAAAAGTTGGGATTTTTGAAAAAGTCAGGATTTTCGAAAAGTTGGGATTTTGGAAAAAGTCAGGATTTTGGAAAATGTTGGGATTTTGAAAATGTCAATATTTTTGAAAAAATCAAGATTCTTGAATAAATCATGATAGTCAAAAAATTTACAGTTTTTAATATTTGTGATTTTTGAAAATGTAGGATTTTTTTTAAAGTAAAGATTTTCAAAAAAGTCGATAATTTTTATAAAGTTAGGATTTTAGAAAATTGGGATTTTTATTAAGCCGGGATTTCTTAAAAATTCTTGATTTTTTTAAGTGTTGTGATTTTTTAAATTTTCACGATTTTCGAAAAAGTTGGGATTTTTATAAAGTTAGAATGTAAAAAAAATTAAGATTTCAAAAATCTAGAGATTTCAAAAAAGGGAGGATTTTTGAAAAACTCAAAATTTTCAAAAATGTCAGGATTTTGAATAGTTGGGATTTTGAATAATAAGGATTTTAGAAAAATTCTACATTTTCAAAAAAATCGGGATTTTTGAAATAGTCGAGGTTTTGAAAAAGTTTGGACTTTTGAAAAAACTTACAATTTTTTAAAAAGTCGGGATTTTAAAAAAGTTGTAACTTTTGAAAAAGTAGCAATTTTTGAAATATTGAATATTATTGAAAATTTCAAAAATTTAAAAAAGGAGATTTCAAAAAGGTCAGGATTTTCAAAAATGCCAGTCAAACATTTTTGAAAAAGGTTGCAAGATTTTGAATAGTCAGAAATCTTCAAAAAATTCAGGTATTTTAAATAAAGGTCAAAATGTTTGAAAAAAATTGTTAGGATTTCAAAAACATTAAGGATATTTTGAAAAACTTTGGATTTTTGAAAAAGTTGGGATATTAGGATAAAGGTCAAGATTTTGAAAAAGACAGGATTTTTAAATAAGTCAAGATTTTCAAAGAAATCGATATTTTATAGAAAGATTGTATTTTGAAAAAACTAGAGATTTTTTTAAAAGTTGGGATTTTTAAAAAGTCATGATTTCGAAAAAAAAAAGTTGGGATTTTTAAGAAGTCATGATTTCGATTAAAAAAAGTTACGATTTTTGAAAAAGTCTAGATTTTCAAAGAAGTCGAGATTTTCTTAAAAAATGGGATTTATTTTGAAAAGATCACGATTTTTTATAAAGTCGCGATTTTCAAATATTCAAGATTTTCAAAAAAATCATGTTTTAAAAAATGTTAGGATTTTGAAAAAATCACGATTTTTGAAAAACACTAGATATCAAAAAATTATGAATTTTGAAAAAAAAAATAGGTATTTGAATAATTTATATTTTCCAAAAAGTATGGATTTTTGAATAAGTAACGATTTTAAAAAATCGGCATATTTTAAAAAAATGATATTTTGAAAAAGTTCCAATTTTTTAAAATTCAAGGAATTTTTGAAAAAATTCCCGGATTTTACAAAAGTCGGATATTTTATAAATTTGTTGGGATTTAAAAAGTCGGGTTTGCAAAAAGTTGGGATTTTAGAAAAAGGTCAAATTTTGAAAAATTTAGGATTTTGAAAAAAGTCAAGATTTCAAAAACGGTAGGATTATAAAAAAGGTTTGGATTTTGAAAATGTCTTGATTTCTGGAAAAGTCATGATTTTTAAAAAGTTTGGATTTTTGAAAAAGTTAGTATTTTATAAAATGGTCAAGATTTTGAAAAAGTTTAGGATTTTTTACAAGTCAAAGATTTTGAAAAAGTTAGGATTTTCGAAAATTTTTGAAAGTTAGGATTTTTTAAAAAGTCGACATTTTACAAAAGGTTGAGATTGTTACAAAAGTTGAATTTTAGAAAAATTCAACATTTTCAAAAGGTCAAATTTTTAAAAATTTTGAATCTTTGAAAAATCAAATTTTTTTAAAGTCAGAATTTTAATAAAAATTCAGATTTTTGAAAAATTCGAATTTTTTAAAAATGTTTGGATTTTTAAAAAGAAAAAGATTAGGAAAAGGTCTAATTATTTTGAAAAAAGCAAATTTTTAAAAAGTTGGATTTTTGAAAAGTTAGAATTTTTAAAAATTCATTTTTGAAAAGATTGGGAATTTGAAAAAGTTTGGGAATTTTAAAAAAGTCAACCTTTTGAAAATGTTGTGAGTTTGAAACCCTAATCGGGAGTATGAAAAACGCAGGATTTTGAAAAGTCGTAATTTTCATAAACTCTAAGCTCGTGAACCCTGAAAGGCTGGGATTTTGTAAAAAGTCAAGTTTTTATTTTGAAAAGTTGTGATTTTGAATAACTTAATTTTTTTCGAAAATCTCATAATTTGGAAAAGGTCAAGATTTTTGAAAAGGTTGGGATTTTTTTAAAATCAGGATTTTTCAAAAAAGTAAGTATTTTCAAAAAGTTAGGATTTTAAAAAAGTAAGATTTTTGAAAAATGTTAGTTTTTAAAAAAACTAGGGATTTTTAAAAATGTTGCGATTTTGAAAAAGAAAAAGATTTTGAAAAACATTATGACTAAAGACAGGATTTTTAAAAAATTTACAATTTTTAAAGTCAAGATTTTTGAAAAAGGTATAGATTTTCAAAGATGTCGAGATTTTCTAAAAAATGGAATTTATTTTGAAAAAATCATGATTTTTGAAAAATTCACGATTCTAAAATATTTAGGATTTTCAAAAAATTCAAGATTTCAAAAAAGTTGGGATTTCGAAAAAATCAGGATTTTTGAAGAAGTCGAGATTTTCGAAAATTGGGATTTTAAAAGTCAAAGATTTGATTTTTAAAAAGTTGGGAATTTGAGAAAACTTAGATTTTCTAAAAAGTCTAATTTTTGAACAACTTATGATTTTTGAAAAGTCAACATTTTTGACAAAAACGTATATTTTTGAAAAAGTCAGTATGATTTAAAAAAGGAATTTCGAAAAGTCAATTTTGAAAACTTCAGATTTTGAAAAAGTCAGGATTTTGGAAAAGTCAAATTTTCGAAAAGTTCAGGGATTTTTTTAAAAACTCAGGATTTTCTAATGTTAGGTATTTTGAAAAGGTCGAGATTTTGAAAAGGTCTAAATTATTCGAAAAAGTTAGATTTTTAAAAACAGATGATTTTTTATAATTTTGGTATTTTAAAAATGTCAGATTTTTGAAAAAAGTCAGGATTTTCAAAAAGATCTAGAATTTTTAAAAAAGTCGTAATTTCGAAAAGTTTTAGGATTTTTTAAAAAGTCGAGATTTCAAAAAAAGGTTGGGATTTTTAAAAATGTTTGGGATTTTTGAAAAAATTTGGAATGGTCAGGATTTTTTAAAAGTTAGGATTTTAAAAAAAAAACATGATTTTAAAAAAGATCATGATTTTTCAGTTAAGGTCGGGATTTTAAAAAGGTTGGGATTTCAAAAATGGGAATTAGAACACCGTAGAATTTTTGGAAAAGTCAAGCGATTTTTCAAAAAAAATCAAATTTTATGAAAAACTCTAAATTTTTGAAAAAGTCAACATTTTAAAAATCAGACAAGATTTTCGAAAAAATCTGACTATTTTGAAAATTTTGAATTTTTTGAAAATAATAATCTGGATTTTCAAAACGGTAGAGATTTTCGAATTGTCAAGGGATTTTGAAAAAGTTAGGATTTTGAAGAAGTTGTGATTTCAAAAAAATCTAGGATTGTTGAAAACTCTGGATTTTTGAAAAAAGTTTGGATTCTTGAAGAAAGTTGAGATTTTTAAAAAAATTGGGAATTTTCAAAAAATCAGATTTTAAAAATGTTGGGATTTTCTATAAAATCGAGATTTGCGAAAAGGTATGGATATTTCTAAAAATTTAGGATTTCAAAAAAGACAAGATTTCAAAAATGTCAAAATTTTAGAAAAGCACTGGATAATAAAAAGTCACATTTTTTTTAAATGGGAGTTTCTAAAATGTCATGATTTCTCTAAAAATGTGGAATTTTCAAACATCTCAACTTTTTAAAAAACTAGGATTCCCGAAGAAAAGTCAATAGTTTGAATAATTTAGATTTTCAAAAAAGTTTGGATTTTTGAATGTCATGATTTTCGAAAAAATTACTTTTTTAATAAGGCACTATTTTTGAAAAATTCTGGATTTTAAAGAAGTCAGGATTTTTAAAAAGTTGTGATTTTGGAAAATTCTATATATCAAAAAAGGAATGATTTCAAAAAAAGTCTTGATTTTTATAAAGTAGATTTATTTTTTAAAGTTGGAATTTACAAAAAATAGAAATTTTTAAAAAGTCACGATTTTGAAAAAGACAGGAATTTTAAAAAACTTAGGATTTTCAAAAAAGACAAGATTATAAAAGAATTCAAAATTTTCAAAAAAGTCAAGAATTATAGAACTGTAGAGATTTTCAAAATCACGACTTTTTAAAAAATCAGCACATTATTGAAATCGAGACTTTTCAAAAATCCTTAACTCCCTTAGCCCTAAGTCCTAAACCCTTAACCATAAACCCTTAACACCTAATCCTAAAACCTAAAACCTGAGCCGTAAACCATAAACAAAAAACCCTAAAGTCTAAGCCCCAAACCTTAAAACCTAAACCTTGATCGCCTAAACCTTGAGCCCTAAATGCTAAACAATAAACCATAAACAATAAATCCTTAGGCCTAACCCTAAACCCTAAATTTTGAACCATGAACCCTGAGCTAAAACCCTAAACCCTAAACCTTTAGCCTGAAAGTTTGAATCCTAAACCCTAAACTCACGACTACAAACCTCGAACACTGAGCCATAAACCATCAACCATGAATCCTAAGACCTCAACCTTAAACCATAAACTCTAAACCATAAATCATGACCCATATGCCCTAAAACCTAAACCCTAAAACTTAAGCCCTAATTACTCATAAACCTTAGACCATGAGTCCTAAAACATAAACCCTTAACCTTGACCACTATACACCAAACCCTAAAACCTAATTCTTAAACCCTAAACCTTAAACCTTGATCCTTGAACCCTGAACCTCAACCCTGAACCCTAAACCATAAAACTAGAGACCTCAACCATAAACCATAAACCCTAAGCATTAACCCTAACCCCTATGCATGAAACCCTAATCTTTGAACCCTAAACCCTAAACCTTAAGCCATAAATTGTCATAAACCCTAAACCCATAGTCCTAAACCCTTGTCTATTAACCTTGAGCACTAAATTCCAAACCCTAATCCATACAAGACTAACCCTAAACCCTAAATATTGAACCTTGAACCCTAAGATAAAATCCTAAACCCTAAACCTTGAGCCCGAAAACTTGAACCCTAAACCCTAAACTCATAACCCCAAACCTCGAACCCTAAGTCATAAACCAACAACCATGAACCCTGAGACCTCAACCCTAAATCCTAACACCTATGCCCTAAACCCTAAATTCTAACCTCTAAACCTTAACCCCTGATTACTCATAAACATTAAACTATGAGTCCTAAACCCTAAACCCTAAAACCTAATTCTTAAACCATAAACCTTGATCCTTGAACCCTTAACCTCAACCTTGAACCCAGAGACATCAATCATAAACAATAAACCCTAAACCTTATGCTGAAACCCTAAACTATGAGCCCTAAACCTTAAACCCTAAACCTAGAGTCTTAATCCCTAATCCATTAACCTTGAGCAGTGAACCCAAAACCCTTATCCCTAAAATATGATTCTCAAACCCTAAACCCTAAACTTTGATCCCTGAACCTTGAGCCCTGAACCCTATACCCTAAGCCTGAAACACTAAACTCTGAATTCCTAACCCTAACCTGAAAACCCAAAACCCTAAACATTAAACACACTAAGCCCTAAACCCTAAAGCCCAAAACCTTAAAATAGTTAGATTTGGAAAAAGTTTGGGATTTTTAAAAAGTCAGGATTTTGAAAAGGTCAGAATTTTTTACAAGTCAAGATTTTTTGAAAATTCGAGATTTTCAAAATATGAGATTTTCAAAAAAGTCATGACTTTGGAAAAAGTTGCAATTTTTAAAAAAGTTGTTATTTTTTAAAACATCAGGATTTGAAAAATGTCAGGATTTCAAAAATGTTAAGGATTTCAAACAAGTTTGGCTTTTCAAAAAATCAATGTTTTGAAAAAGTTAGGATTTTTTAAAAGTTAGGATTTTTTAAAAAGTCAGGATTTTGGAAAATGTTGGGATTTTGAAAACGTCAAGATTTCTAAAAAATTAAATATTTTAGAATAAGTTAGGATATTAAAAAAAGACACGATTTTTTATATTTGTGATTTTTGGAATAAATAGATTTTTTTGAAAAAGTAAGGATTTTCAAAAAATTTAACATTTTCAATAAAGTTGGTATCAGTTTTCGAAAATATTGCAATTTTTCAAAAAAGTTGGGATTTTCAAAAAAGTTATAATTTCAAAAAAGTTAAGATTTCAAAAAAGGAAGGATTTTTGAAAAACTCAAAATTATCAAAAAGCTCAAGATTTTGAAAATGTTGTGATTATGAATAGTTATTATTTTTAAAAAAAATTGGGATCTTTGAAAAAGTTGAGATTTTGAAAAAAGTTAGGATTTTTTAAAAAGCCGAGATTTTTAAAAAGTCACGAATTTTGAAAAATTAGCAATTTTCTATAATTCAATATTTTTTTAAAATTTAGAATTTTGAAAAAGTCAAGATTTCAAAAAAGTCAGGTTTTTTGAATAAATTGGGTTTTTTGAAAAAGTCAAGATTTTCAAAAAAAACTCAATTTTGAATAGTCTCGATCTCAATTTTTAAAATGTTGGGGTTTACAAAAAGTTAGGATTTTTGAAAAAGTTGAGGTTTAGGGTTTTGGGATCATGCTTTAGGGTTTATGGTTTAGGGATAAGGGTTCAAGGTTTATTGTTTAGGGTTTAGGGTTTAGGGATCATAGTTTAGGGTTTAAGGTTTAGGGTTTAGTGTTTAGGGATCAGGGATCAAGGATCAAGGTTTTGGGTTTAGGAGTTAGGGTTTAAGCATCAAGGTTGAGAATTTAGGTCTTAGGATTTATGGTTTAGGGTTTAGGGCTCTATGTTTAGCATTTAGGGTTTATAGTTTAGGGTTTAAGGTTTAGGGTTTAGGGTGTAAACATATTATTTAGGGTTTAGGGTTTAGGGTTTAGGATTTAGGTTTTAGGGTTTAGGGTTTAGTGTATAGGGTTTAGGGTTTAAGGTTTATAGTTAAGGGTTAAGGATTTAGGGTTTAGGGTTTAAGATTTAGGGCTCAGTGTTTAGCATTTAGGGTTTAGGGCTCATTGCTAAGGGTTTAGGATTTAGGGTTTAGGGTATATGGCTCATGGTTTAGGGATAAGGTTTTAGGTTTAACAGTTTAGGGTATAGGGTTTAGGGAACAAGATTTAGTGTTTAGGGTTTAACATTTAAGATTTAGGGGATTAGGGTGTAGGGTTTACGAATTAGGTTTTAGGGTTTAGTGTGTAGGGATTAGGTTTTACGGTTTATGGCTCAAGCCTAATCATTTAGGGGTTTAGTTTTTAGGGCTTAGGGCTCAAGGTTTATGGTTTAGAATTTAGGTTTTACGCTTTAGGGCTCATTATTTAGAGTTTAGGTTTTAGTGTTTAGGGTTTTAGGTTGTAGGGTTTATAGCTTAGGGTTTAGGGTTTAGGGTTTAAGTATTTAGGGTTTAGGGCTCAGGGTTTATATTTTAGGGTTTCAGGCTCATTTTTTAGGGTTTATGGTTTAGGGCTTAAGGATTAGGGTTTAGGTTTCAATTTTAACGTTTTACGTGTATGGTTCTAGGCTTAGGGTGTAGGGTTTAGGGTTTATATTGGATCATGGTATAGGGATTAGGTTTTAAGGTTTAGGGTTTGGTGTTTGGTTTTAACGCTCATTGTTAAGGGTTAGGGGTTTTGGGTTTAGGGCTCAAAGCTTAGGGTTTAGGTTTGAGGGTTAAGTATTAGGGTTTAGGGATTACGGATTATGGTTTAGGGTTTAAGGCTCAATGTTTAGAGTATAGTATTTAGGGTTTAGGGTTTAAGGTTTCAGGCTTAGGGCTTAGTGTTTTAGGTACTAAAAATATGGTTCAGGGATTATGATTAAGGGTTTAGGGATTACTGCTTAGGGTTTAGCGCTCAAGGCTCAAGGTTTAGCACTTAGGGTATAGGGATTTGGTTTTACGGTTGAGGCTTGAGTGTTTAAAGTTTAGGATTTAGGGTTTCGGGTTTAGGGCTCATGGTTTAGGAATTAGGGGTTAGGATTTAGGATTTATGGTATAAAGTATATGTTATAGGGTATAGGGTTTAGCTTTTAGTGCTTATTGTTTAGAGTTGTGTGTTTATGGTTTAAGGTTTAGGGTTTGGTGTTTAGTGTTTTGGGCCCAGGGCTTAGGGCTTAGGGCCTAGGGTTTGGGGTTTAGAGTTCAATGTTAAGGGTTTAAGGGTTTATAGTTTATGGTATAGTGTTTAAGGTTCAAGGTTAAGGGGTCAGGGTTTAGGGTCTAGGTTTTAGGGTTTGAGGTTAAAGGTTAAGGTTTTATGGGTTTATGCTTTAAGGTTTAAATTTTAGGGTTTATGGTTTATGGTTGAGGTTTTAGGGTTAAGGATTTAGTATTTAGTGTTTTTAGTTTAGGTTTTAGGTCTCAAGTCTCAGGGTTTGGGTTTGGGTTTGCGGTTAAGGGTATACATTTTAGGGTTTAGGGATCAAGTATTAGGGTTTAGGGTTTATATGTCATGGTTTATGATTTAGGGCTTAGGGCTTAGGGTTCATGTTATAGGATCATGGTTTAATAATTAGGGTCTAACATTTAGGTTTTATGGTTTAATTAAGTAAAAATATGGTTTAGGGTTTAGCATTCAAGGTTTAGGGTTTGGGTTTTAGGGATAAGGGCTTAGGGTTTAGTCTTGAAGAATTAGAGTTTAGGGTTTAAGGTTTAGAGCTTAGGATTTAGGGTTTAGGGTTTAATATTTAGGGTTTAGTGTTTAGTGTTTAGGGTTTAAGGTTTAGGGTTTAGTGTTTAGTGTTTAGGGATCAGGGTTTATGGGTTAGGACTTAGGGCTTATAGTTTAGGGTTTAAGGATTAGGTTTTAGGTTTTAGGGCTTATGGTTTAGGGTTTAGGGTTTAGGATTTGGGGATTAGGATTTACATCTCAGGGTTTAGGGTTAAGGATTTAGGTTTTAGAGTTTAAATTTTAGGGTTTAGGGTTTCAAGTTTAGGATTAAAGGCTCAACATTTAGGGTTTAGTGTTTAGAGTTTAGGGTTTTTCAATTTTTTGGCTCAGGGCTTAGGGTTTAGGGTTTAAGGCTCAGGGTTTATGGTTTAGGGTTTAGGACATAGGGTTTAGGATTTTGGATTTAGGGTTTTGGGTTTAGGGTTTAAGCCTCATTGTTTAGGGTTTAGTTTTTAGGGATCATGGGTTAGGTTTTAGGGTTTATGTTTAATTTTTTAGGGTTTATGGCTCAGGTTTTAGGGGTTTATACTTTAGGGCTTAGGGATTAGGGTTTAGGTTTTAGTGTTTAGGTATCAGAGATAATATTAGGAATTAGAGAATAAATATGTGGAAACAATTCCTCAAATCATAGCAATAGGAAACTATTTAGAAAATTTGTACTTGCAAAATTATAAAAACATAAATATACAATGCACAAAACAAGACAAGACAAGATTTAACATGGTTTACCCAATGTGGGATACATCCACCAAGAACTTGTTCAGATTTTATTATCACAGTCTTATCTCAGGTACAATAGCACATCAATCACTCATGAACTCACAACAAAATTCCCGAAGATTCTAAACCACATCTAAAACTCCTAGATTTTTTTGACAACTCAAGATCTTCTAAGAATCCATATCTCTTTGATCACTTTAGATACATTAGGATGCCCATAATACCTCTATTTTAAAGATTAAAATATTTCTAGGAAATTCTATAACCAACCATAGAAAAATTTGTTTAGGTTTCACAGTTTAGGATTTACAGTTTATTTCTTAGGGTTTAGAGTTAAGGGCTTAGGGTTTAGGGTTAATGAAGTAGTGATTAGGGTTTAGGGTTTAAGGTTTACGGCTCATGGATCACATATTAGTGTTTAGGGTTTACGGATCATGTTTTAGGGTTTAGTGCTTATAGATTAGAGTTTATGGTTTAAGGCATTAGGTTAAGGATTTATGGTTTATCATTTGGAGTTTAAGGCTCACGATTTAGGGTTTAGTGTTTAGGGCTTAGGGTTTTAATTTTAGGGTTCACTTGGTTTTTAAAAAAGGGTTTAGAGTTTTAGATTTAGGATTTAGGGTTTAGGTTTCATGGTTTAGTGTTTAGGGTTTAAAATTTAGTGTTTAGACTTTAGGGCTCAGGGTTTAAGGTTTTGATTTTAGGATTTAGGGCTCATTGTTTAGGGTTCATGGTTTAAATTTTAGGGCTTAGGGCTCAGGGTTTAGAGTTTATGGTTAAGGTTTTAGGGCTCGTGGTATAGGGTTTAGGGATTAGGGTTTACGGTTTATGGTTTAGAGTTAAGGGTTTAGGTTGAGAGTTTACGGTTTTAGGTTTAAGGGCTATTGCTTATGGTTAAGGGTATAGGGTTTAGGTTTTATCATTTAAGGTTTAGGGTTTAAGGTTTAGGGATTTTTGTTTAGGGTTTAGAGTTTAAGGTGGTAAAAATAGGGTTTAGGGTTTAGGATTTAGGGTTTAGAGTTTACTGCTCAGGGTTTAGGGCTTAGGGTTTAGGGTTTAGATTTTAGTATTTAGGGCTTAGTGTTTAGGGTTTATGGTTTAAAGTTTTGGGATTAGGGCTCAGTGTTTAGGTTCAGGGTTTATGGTTTATGATTCATGGTTTAGAGCTTAGGGTTTAGGGCTCGGGGATAAGGGTTTAGTTTTTTGGTTTTATGGATAAGGGCTTAGGGTTTAGGTTTTAGGTTTTAGGGTTTACGGTTTAGGGTTTAGGGTTTAGATACTAGGGTTTATGGTTTAGGGTTTAGGGTTTAGGGTTTAGTGTTTAGGGTTTAGGGCTCAAGGTTAAGAGTTTAGGGTTTAGGGGTTAGGGTTTAGGGTTTAAGATTTAGCGTTTATGGTTTAGGGCTTTGGTTTTGTGGTTTACTATTTAAGGTGGTAAAAATAGATTTTAGGGTTTAGGAATTAGGATGTTGGGTTTATATTTTAGGGTTTAGGGTTCAAGGTTTGGGGTTTATGGCGTAGGGGTCAAGTTTTAGGTTTTAGGGTTTAGCGTTTAAGACTTATGGTTTAAGGATTAGGTTTTAGGGTTTAAAGATAAGGGATTAGGGTTTAGTATTTAAAACTTAGGGGGTTTAGGGTTTATGTCTTAGGGTAGGGCTTAGGGCTTAGTGATAAGGGTTTAGAGTTTATGGTTTAGTGTTTAGGGATTATTACTCAAGGTTTATGGTTTAGGGTTTAGGGCTCAATGTTTAGGGTTTATAGTTTACAGTTTAGGGTTTAGGGCTCAGGGCTCATGGTTTAGGTTTTAAGTATTATTGTTAAAGGAATAGGGTTTAGATTTTAGGGATAAGGGATTAGGATTTAGGGTTTAGCATTTAGGTAATTTAGGGTGTAGAGATTAGGGTATGGTTTAGTTTCTAGGGATTAGAGTTTAGGGATAAGGGTTTAGGGTTTAAGGTTAAGGGTTTAGGGTTTAGGGGTCAAGGTTTAGAGTTTATGGTTTAAGGGTTTATATTTTAGGGTTTATGGTTTATAATTTAGGGTTTAGTGTTTATGGTTCATGATTTAAGGTTTATGGTTTAAGGTTTAGGGTTCAGGGTTGAGGGTGGTAAAAATAGGGTTTAGGGTTCAGGGGTTAGGATTTATGGTTGATGGTTTATGGTTTAGGGCTTAGGGTTTAGGGTTTAGGGATTAGCGTTTAGGGTTTATTATTTAGGGTTTAGGGCTCAAGGTTACGGGTTTAGGGTTTAGGGGTTAGATTTTATCATTTAGAGTTTAGGACTCAAGGTTTAGGGTTTAGCATTTAGGGCTTAGGGTTTAGGGTTTAGAGTTTATGGTATATATTTTAGTGTTTAAGGATCAAGGTTTAGGGCTCACAAATCAATATTAGAATTTAGAAATTACGATTTATGGTTTAGTGTTTAGGGTTTATGTTTTATGGTTTAGGGTTTATGGTTTAGAATTTAGGGTTTAGGGTTTAAATTTTAGATTTTAGGGCTTAGGATTTTACATTTAAAGTTTAATGTCATTAAAATAGGGTTTAGAGTTTAGGTTTTAGGGTTTAAGGATTAGGGTTTTTGATTTAGGTTTTATGGTTTAGAGTTCACGCTTTAGATATAGTTTTTAGGGTTTAGGGTTTAGGGCTCAATATTTAGGGTTTAGGGTTTAGGGTTAAAGGATTAGGGTTTAGGTTTTAGAGTTTAGGGTTAAATATTTAGGATTTATGTTGTCGGGCTAAGGTTTAGGGTTTAGAGCTTAGGTTTTAGGGTTTAGGGTTTAGGGTTTAGGGATTAGGATTTATGGTTTAGGATTTCGGGTTTAAGGCTCAAGTTTTAAGGTTTAGATTTTAGGATTTATGGTTTAGGGTTTATGGTTTAGGGCTCGTAGTTTAGGGAATAAGAATTAGGGATTAGGGATTAGGGTTTATAGTCTGTATTATGGGCTTAGGGTTTAGGTTTTATGGTTTAGTGTTTAGGGTTTAGTTTATGGTTTAAGGTTCAAGGTTAAAGGTTTAAGGGTTTATTTTTTAGAGCTTAGGGTTTATGGTTTATGGTTTATGGTTTAGGTCTTAGGTTTTAGGGTTTAGGGCTTAGGTTTTAGGTTTTAGGGTTTAGGGTTTAGAGTTTAGGGTTTAGGGTTTAGGGTTTAAGGTTTAGGGTTTAGGGTGTTTTAGGGTTTAGGATTTAGTGTTTAGGGATCATGGTTTATAGTTTAGGGTTTAGGTTTTAGGGCTCATGGTTTAAGGCTTAGGGTTTAGGGTTTAGGTTTAAATGCTTAGGATTTTTTAGTTAGGATTCAAGGTGGTAAAAATAGGGATTAGGGTTTGTAGTTTAGGGTTTAGGTTTCATAATTTAGGATTTATAGTTTAAGTTTTAGGGTTTAAGGTTTAGGGCTCAAGGTTTAGTGTTTAGGGTTTAGTTATCAGGGTTTAGGTTTTAGGGTTTAGGGATCTTGGACCAAGGATTATTATCTAGGGTTTAGGGTTCAGGGTTTATGGATTAGGGTTAAGGGTTTAGGGTTTAGGGTTTAAAGCATAAGGTTTAGGGTTTAGGGTTTAGGATTTAGGGTTAATGGATTTAGGGTTTAGGAGTTTAGGGTTTAGGTTTTAGGCACTAGGCTTAGGGTTTAGGGTTTTAATTTAGGGTATCAAGGTTGTAAGGGATTTAGGGCTTAGGCTTTAGGCTCATTTAGGATTTAGGGTTTAGTGATTTTAGGGTTTAGGGATCATGGTTTCAAGGATTTAGGGTTTAATATTTTAGGTTTTAGGGTTTAGGGTATTAGTGTTTAGTGTTTTAAGGTTTAGGATTTAGGGTTTAGGGTTTAGGGTTTATGTTTAGGAATTAGGATTAGGGCTTAGGGTTTAGGGTTTAGGGTCTTCGGTCGATTAGGGTTTAGGGTTTAGGGTTTATGGCTTAGTATTTAGGGTTTTAGTGTTTAGGTTTAGGGTTTAGGGTTAAGGTTTTAGGGTTCAAGGTTTAAGGTTTAGCGTTTAGACTTTAATGATTTAGGTTTAGGTTTAGGGTTTATAGGGCATAGGGTTTAGGGTTTAGGGTTTAGGTTTTAGGTGATCAAGATAATAGGGTTTAGGATTTATGATTTAAGGTTTAGGGTTTAGGGTTTAGGGTTTAAAGGATTTATGGTTTAGAGTTTAGGGTTTAAGGTTTAAGGGTTACATGTTTAGGGTTTAGGGCTTAGGGTTTAGGTTTAGGGTTCAGGGCTTTGATTATGGTTTAGGGTTTAGGGGTTAGTTTTAGGGTTTATAGGTTTAGTATTTAGGTTTATTTTTTAGGGATTAGGCTTTAGATTTTAGGGTTAGGGTTTAGGATCAAGTTTAGGGTTTAGGGTTTAGGGTTTAAGGTTTAGGGTTTAGTAGTTTAGGGTTTAGGGTTTAGGGTTTAGGGTTTAGGGCTCAAGGTTTAGGGTTTAGGGTTCATGGTGATAGGATTTAGGGTTTAAGGTTTAGGGTTTAGGGTTTAGGGTTTTTGGTTTATGAGTTTAGGGTTTAGGGTTTAGGGTTTAGGGTTTAGGGCTTAAGGTTTAGTGTTTAGGGTTTAGGGTTTAGGTTTTAGGGTTTAGGGTTTAGGGTTTAGGGCTCATGGATTAGGGTTTAGTGTTTAGGGTTTATTATTCAGGGTTTATGGTTTAGGTTTAGGGTTTAGGGTTTAGGGTTTAGGGTTTATTGGTTTAGGGTTTAGAGTGCTTCAGGGTTTAGGGTTTAGGGTTTAGGGTTTAGGTTTAGCGTTTAGGGTTTAGGACTTAGATGTTTAGGGTTTAGGTTTTACAAGTTAGGGTTTAGGGTTTAGGGTTTGTAGGTTTAGGGTTTAAGGGTTTAGGGTTTAGGGCTCATTGTTTAAAATTAGGGTTTAGGTTTTAGGGTTTAGATTTTAGAATTTAGGGTTTAGGATTTTAGGGCTTTAGGGTTAGGTGTTTATAAAGGTATAGGGTTTAGGGTTTAGGGATTTGGCTTTTGGGTTAGGGTTTAGGGTTTAGGGTTTAGGGTTTTAGGATTTAAGGTTTATGGGGTTAGAGTTATGTTTATAGGTTTAGGGTTTAGGGTTTAAGGTTTATGGGCTTATGGTTTAGGGTTTAGGGTTTAGGGTTTAGGGTTTAGGTTTAGGGGTTTAGGGTTTAGTTTATAGGGTTTAGGGTTTATAGGGCTCAAGGTTTAGGGTTTAGGATTATGGTTTAGGGTTTAAGGGTTTAATTTAGGGGTTAGGTTTAGGGTTTAGGGCTCATGTTTTAGGGTTTATAGTTTAGGGTTTAGTGTTTAGGGTTTAGGGTTTAGGGTTTATGGTTAGTGGTTTAGGGTTTAAGGTTTAGATTTTAGGATTTACAATTTAGGGTTTATGGGTTAGGGTTCATAGTTTAGGGAATACATATTAGGTATTAGGTTTTAGGGTTTAGAGCTTAGACTTTATGGTTTATGGTGTAGCATTTATGATTTAGGGTTTACGATCTAGGGTTTAAGGCTTATGGTTTAGGGTTTATGGATTAGGGTTTATAATTTAGTATTATGGGCTTAGGGTTTAGGGTTTATGGTTTAGCATTTACTTTTTATAGTTTAGGGTTCAAGGTTAAAGGTTTAAGGGTTTATTGTTCATTGCTTACAGTTTACGGTTTATGGTTTATGGTTTACGGCTCAGGATTTAGGGTTTAGAGTTTATGTCTTAGGTTTTATTGTTTAGGGTTTATGATTTGGGGTTTAGGGGTTAAGGATCATGGTTTAGGGTTTAGGGTTTAGGGTTTTCATGTTATCGTTTAGCATTTTTAGCTTAGGGTTAAGGTTTTAGGGTTTAGGGCATTTAACATTTAGGGTTTAGTGTTTAGGACTCATGGTTTCAAGATTAGGGTTTAGGGATTAGGGTTTTGGGGTTTAGGGTTTAGGGTTTAGGTTTAATTCTTAGGATTTTTTATTTAGGGTTCAAGGTGGTAAAAATAGGGTTTATGGTTTAAGTTTCATATTTTAGGATTTATTATTTAGTTTTTAGGATTTAAGGTTTAGGGCTCAAGGTTTAGTGTTTAGGGATTATGGTTTAGGTTTTAGGGTTTAGGTATCTTGGATCAAGGATTAATATTTAGGGTTTAGGGATTAAGTTTTAGGGTTTATGGCTTACAATCTAGGGCTTAGGGTTTAAGGCATAGGTTTTAGGATTTAGGGTTTACGATTTAGAGTTTAGGGCTCAGAGTTTAGGGTTTAGGGTTTAGTGTTTAAGGCTTAGGGCTTAATATTTTTAGTTTAGGGGTCAAGGTTATAAAAAAATGGGTTTGTGGTTTAGGATTAAGTATTTATGGTTTTTTTTTAGGGTTTAGGGTTTATGGTTGAGGGTTTAGGGTTTAGCATTCAGGGTTTAGGGTTTAGGGCTTAGGGTTTAGTGTTTGGGGTTTAGGGTTTAGGGATCAGTTTTTAGGGTTTATGGTTTAAATTTTAAGGCTTAGGGCTCAAGGTTTAGGGTTTAGGGCCCATGGTTTACGGTTAAGGGCTTAGGTTTTATGGTTTAGAGTTTAGGGTTGAGGGTTTAGGATTTAGGGTTTATAGTTTTTGGGTTAGAGTTTAGGGTTAAGGTTTTAGGGTTCAAGGTTTATTGTTTAGGGTTTAGATTTTAAACTTTAGGGTATAGGGTTTAAGGATTAGGTTTTAGGGTTTAGCGTTCAAGGTCATAAAAATAGGGTTTAGGATTTAGGTTTAGGGTTTAGATTTTATGGTTTAGGGTTCACGATTTAGGTTTTAGGATTTATGGTTTAGGTTTAGGGTTTATGGTTGAGGGTTTAGGGCTCAAGATTTAGGGCTTAGGGTTTAGGGTTTAGGGTTTAGGGTTTAATTTTTAGGGCTCAGTATTTAGGGTTTAGGGTTTAGGGTTTATGGCTTAGGGCTTAGGGTTTATGGTTTAGGGTTTTGGGTTTATGATTCCTAATTTTTGGCTTAGGGTTTAAGGATTAGGGATTAAGGTTTATGTTTTAGGGTTTAGGGATTTAGGGTTTATGGTTTAGGTTTTAGGGTTTAGTTTAGGGTTTAGGGTTTAGATTTTAGGGTTTAGGGTTTATCATTAAGGGTTTATAACTTTAGGTTTTGAGTTTAGTGTTTAAGGTGGTAAAATAGGGTTTAGGATTTAGGATGTAAGGTTTAGATTGTATGGTTTAGGGTTTAGGGCTTATGTTTTATGGTTTAGAGTTTAGGGTTGAGGGTTTAGGATTTAGGGTTTACGGTTTTTGGTTTAGTGCTTAGGGTTAAGGTTTTAGGGTTCAAGGTTTATGGTTTAGTGTTTAGAGTTTAAAATTTAGGGTTTAGGGTTTAGGGATATGTGTTTTGGGTTTAGGGTTTAAGGTTGTAAAAATAGGGTTTAGGATTTATGATTCATTGTTTAGAGTTTAGGGTTTAGGGTTTACAGTTTAGGGTTAAGGATTTATGGTTTAGCATTTAGGGTTTATGGTTGAGGGTTTAGGGCTCAGGATTTATGGCTGAGGGTTTATTTTTTAGGGTTTAGGGTTTATGTTTTAGGTTTTAGTGTTTAGGGCTCAGTATTTAGGGTTTATGCTTTACGGTTTATGGCTTAGGGCTTATGGTTTAGGGTTTTGGGTTTTAGGTTTATGATTCATAGTTTTCGGCTTAGGGTTTAGGGATTAGGGATAACGGTTTTGTATTCAAGTTTTAGGGATCAAGGTTTAGGGATTAGGGCTTATGGTTTAGGGTTTAGGTTTTAGGGTTTCGGGCATAGGGAATAGGGTTAATATTTTTGGGTTTAACGTTTAGCATTTAGGGTTTAGAGCTTTGGGTTTTCGGTTTAGTGTTTAAGGTGGTAAAATAGGGTTTAGGTTTTAGGGTTTCAGATTTAGGATGTAAGGTTTAGAGTTTAGGTTTTATGGTTTATTGTTTAGGATTTAGGGTTTAGGGGTTATTGCAGAGAGTGTAGGGTTTAGGGATCAATTTGAAGGTTTATAGTTTAGGGTTTAGGGCTTAGGGTTTAGGTTTAAGGTTTTAGGTTTTGGGGTTTAGGGTTTAATACTTATGGTTTAAGGATTAGGTTTTATGGTTTAGGGATAAGGGATTAGGGTTTAGGGTTTAGCGTTAAGGAGTTTTATGGTTTAGGGATGGGTTTAATATTTAGGGTTTAGGTTTTAGGGCTTATTTATGGATAAGGGTTTAGATTTTAAGGTTTTTGGTTTAGGGTTTAGGGTTTAGGGTTGAGGACTTAATGTTTACGGTTTATAGTTTAGGGTTTAAGGCTTAAGGCTTAGGGCTACAGGTTTCGATTTTAGGGTTTAGGGTTCAAGACTTTTGGTTTAAGGAATAGGGTTTAAAGTTTAGGGATAAGGGATTAGGGTTTAGAGTTTAGTATTTAGGGGGTTTAGGGTTTACGGATTAAGGTAGGGTTTAGTTTTTAAGGCTTAGGTTTTGGTGATTAGGGTTAAAAGTTTAGGGTTTAGGTTTTAGGGCTCAAGGTTTTGGTTTTATGGTTAAGGGTTTAGGTTTTAGGATTCAAGGTTTAGATTTTAGGGTTCAGGGTTTTTTGTTTAGGGTTAAGGGTAGTAAAAACAAGGTTTACAATTTAGGGGTTAGGATTTATGGTGGAGGGTTAAGGGTTGAGGGTTTATTATTTAGGGTTTAGTTTATTAGGTTTTAGGGTTTAGTGTTTTTGGTTTATGATTTAGGGCTAAGGGTTTAGTGTTTATGGTTTAGGGTATAGGGATTAAGGTTCAAGGTTTAGGGTTTAGGGTTTTCGGTTTAGGGATTAGAGTTTGGATTTCCAAGTTTAAGACTCAAGGTTTATAGTTTAGGGTTTAGGGTTTATATTTAAGGTTATGGTTTAGGGTTTAGGGATGTTTAGGGTTTAGGGTTTAGGGGTTAGGGTTTATGGTTTAGGTTTTAGGGTTTACAGATTGGGTTTTATGGTTTAGGGTTTGAGTTTATGGCTTACGGTCAATATTTTAGGGTTTAGGGTTTAATGTTTAGGGTTTAGAGTTTAGGGTTTAGAGTTTAGGGTTTAGGGATTTAGGGTTTAGGGTTTAGGTTTTAAGGGATTTATGGTTTAGGATTTAGGGTTTAGGGTTTAGGAAGTTAGGGTCTAGATTTTAGGGTTTAGGGTTTAGGATTTATGGTTTATTACGTAGGGTTTAGGGTTTAGGGATCAATTGTTAGGGTTTATAATTTAGTATTTAGGGCTTGGGGATCAGAGTTTATGTTTTAGGTTTTAGGGATTAGGGATTAATACTTACGGTTTAAGGATTATGGTTTAGGGTTTAGGGATAAGGATTTAGGGTTTAGGGTTTAATGTGTAGGGGGTTTACAATTTATGGATGAGGGTAGAGTTTAACGTTTACATCTTAGCATTTAGGGTTTAGAGTTTAGAGTTTAGGGTTTAGGGTTTAGGGTTTATTGCTCAAGGTTTATGTTTTATGTTTTAGGTTTTGGGTTTTAGGGTTTAGGTTATAGGGTTTAGGGTTTAGGGTTTAGGGCTCAATGTTTAGGGTTTAGGTTTTAGGGTTTAGGTTTAAGACTTTTTGTTTAAGGTTTAGGGTTAAAATTTTAGGGATAAGGGTTTAGGGTTTAGGGTTTAGGGTTTATTTACGGGGTTTATGTTTTAGGGATTAAGGTAGGGTTTTGATTTTAGGGATTAGGGTTTAGGGATTAGGGTTTAGTGTTTAGGGTTTAGGGTTTAGGGGTTAGGGTTTAGGTTTTATGGTTAAGGGTTTATGGTTTAGGGTTTAGGATTTAAGGTTTAGATGTTAGGGTTTAGGGTTTAGTGTTTAGGTTAAGGGTGGTAAAAAAAGGTTTATGGTTTAGGGGTTAGGATTTATGGTTGATGGTTTAGTATTTAGGGTTTAGGGTTTAGGGTTTAGGGTTTAGGGATCAAGGTTTAAGTTTTAGGGTTTAAGGATTAGAGTTTAGCGTTTAGAATTTAGGACTGAAGGTTTAGGGTTTAGGGTTTATTTCTTAGGGTTTAGGGTTTAGGGTTTATTTTTTAGGGTTTAGGGATTAGGATTTAGTGCTCATGTATCATGGTTTAGGGTTTAGGGATCATGATTTGGGGTTTATGGCTTAGGGTTTAGGGTTTAATAATTATGAATCAAGGTTTAGGGGCTAGAATTTAGTGGTTAGGGGTTATGGTTTAGGGTTTAGGTTTATGGTTTAGTGTTTAGGGTTTAGGGTTTAGTGTTTGGAATTTAGGACTTAGTGTTTTGTGTTTATAGTTCAAGCTGGTAAATATAGGGGTTACAGTTTTGGATTTAGGTTATATGGTTTAGGGTTTACAGTTTAGGGTTTAGGGTTAGGGTTTAGGGATTTAGGTTTAGGGTTTAGGGTTTTATGGTTTGAAGGTTTAAGGGTTCAGTAATTAGGGTTAAGGGTTTAGGGATAAAGGCTCAAGGTTTAGGGTTTATGGTGTAGGGAAAATTTTTTATGGTTTAAGGTTTAAAATTTAGGGTTTAAGGGTTTAGGGTTTATGGCTCATGGTTTAGTGTTAATGGTTTAGGGCTTAAGATTTAGGGTTTATTATTTAGGTTTTAGGCTTTAGGATTTAGGGTTAAGGGTTTAAGGCTCATTGTTTAAGGTTTAGATTTTAGGAGTTAGGGTTTACGGTTTATGGTTTAGGACTCATGGTTTTTGGATTAGGTATCAGGGATTAAGGTTTAGGGTTTAGGGCTCAGTGTTTAGGGTTTAGGGTTTAGGGTTTAGGGTTTAGGATTATGGGCTTAACATTTAGTTTTTAGGGCTTAAGGTTTAGGGTTTATTATTTAGAGCTTAAATTTTACGTTTTAGGGTTTAGGATTTAGGGCTCTGGGTTTAGGGTTTAGGGTTTATTGATTAGGGTTTAGGTTTAGGGATTACGATTAGGGATTTAGGGGTTAGGGCTCAATGTTTAGAGTTTAGGGTTTAGGTTTTAGGGTTTTGGTTTTATGGGTTAGCATTTTCTTCTCATGGGTAAGGGTGTAGGGTTTAGGGAATTTATGGTTTAGGGTTTAGTATTTAGGGCTCAAGGTTTAAGGTTTAGGGTTTAGGGTTTAGGGTTCAAGACTTAGGGATGTGGGATAATGATTTATGGTTTAGGGTTTAGGATTTAAGGCTCGTAGTTTAGGGTTTATGGTTTAGTGTTCATGTTTTAGGGATAAGGGTTTAATTTTTAGGGTTTAGGGCTTAGGTTTACAGGGTTCAGGTTTTAGGGCTTAGGTGTTTAGGGTTTAGGGTTTAGAGTTTAGGGTTTAGGTTTAGGGTTTAGGTTTATAGTTTAGGGTTTAGGGTTTAAGGGTTTAGGGTATAGGGTTTAGGATTTATTGTTTAGGGTTTAAGGGTTTAGGTGTCAGGGTTTAGTGTTTAAGGTTTAGGGTTTAGGTCTTAGGGTTTAATATTTTAGATTTAGGGTTTAGTGTTTAGGTTTTAGGGATCAGGGTTTAGGGTTTATGTTTTAGGATATTAGGAGAAGGGCTCATGGTTCAGGGCTTGGTGTTTAGGGTTTAGGGTATAGAGCTCAGGGATCGAGGTTTATGGTTTGAAGGTTTAGAGTTTAGGGTTTAAGGTTTAGGGTTTAGGGTTTAGGGTTTAGGGTTTAGGGTTTAGAGTTTAGGGTTTAGGGTTTAGTTTTTAGGGTTTAGGGTTTAGGTTTATGGTTTAAAATTTTAGATTTAAGGTTTAGGGTTGAGTTTTTAGGGCTTATCGATTAGGGTTTAGTGTTCAAGGTGGTAAAAATAGGGTTTACGCTTTAGGATTTAAGGATCAAGGTTTAGGACTTACTGCTTAGTATTTAGGGTTTAGGGTTTAGGGTTAAAGGTTTATCACTTGGGGATTAGTATTGAGGATTTAGTGCCCAGGTTCTATGGTTTAGGGGGTTAAAGGTTTAGGGATCAAGGTTTAGGGTTTAGGGTTTAGGGTTTAGGGATTACAATTTAGGTTTAGGGTTTATGATTTGGGGTTTAGGTGTTAGGGCTTAGAGTTTAGGGTTTAAGGTTAAGGGTTTAGAGATAAATATTTAGGGTTTAGGGTTTATGGTTTAGGGTTTAGGGTTTATGGGTTAGGGTTTATGGGTTTAGGTTTTAGGATTTAGGGTTTAGGTTATGAAGGGTTTAGGGTTTAGGATCATTAGGGCTTTAGGGTTTAGGGTTTAGGTTTAGGGTTTAGGTTTTAGGGTTTAGTTTTATGGCTTAGGGTTTAGGTTTTGGGTTTAGGGTTTAGGGTTTACGGATCAGGGTTTAGGGTTTATGATTTAGGGTTTATGGATCTTTGTTTAGGGTTTATGGTATAGAGCTCAAGGATCAGGATTTATGTTTTTATGTTTAGGGTTTAGGGAACATGGTTTAGGGTTTAGGATTTAGGGTTTATTGTTTAGTTTTTAGGATTAGTGTTTAGGGTTTAGGGTTTAGGTCTCAGTGTTTAGCATTTAAGGTTTAGGGTTCAGGGTTTGGTTCTTTTGGTTTAGGGTTTAGGGTTTAAGGTTCAGGGTTTAGGACTTAAGAATTTGTATTTAGGGTTTAGGTTTGAGAGTTTAAGGATATGGGTTTAACATTTTATAACTTAAGGATTAATGTTTAGGGTTTAGTGCTTAGGTTTCATGGTTTAGGATTTAGGGATCATAATTTACGGTTTAGGGTTTAAGGTTTATGGTTAAGGGTTTAGGGTTTATTTTTTAGGGCTCATGGTTTAGGGTTTAGTGATTTGGGTTTATCATTTAGGGTTTATGGTTTAGGTTTAGGGTTTAGGGTTCAGGGTTTAGGGTTGAATGTTTAGGTATCATGGTATAGGGTTTTGGGTTTAATGTTTATATTTTATGGTTCAGGGCTTAAGGTTTATGGCTTAACGTTTATGGATTAGGTATTAGGGTTAAAGGCTCAGAGTTTAGGATTTAAAGTTTAGGGTTTAGATTTTAGGGATTAGGGTTTAGGGATTAGGGTTTAGGGTTTAGGGTTTAAGGTTTAGGGTTCAAGTGGGAAGGGTTTAGGGTTTAAGGATTTAGGTTTAGGGTTTAGGGTTTAGTTTTTATAGTTAAGGGTTTAGGGTTTAGCATTTAGGGTTTAGGGTTTAGGTTTTAGGGATTAGGGTTTAGGGTTTATGGTTTAGGCTGTTTGTTTTAGGGTTTAGCATTTAGGGTTTAGGTTTTAGGGTTTAGCACTTAGGGTTTATGGTTTAGGGTTTAGGGTTTGGGAACAAATATTTAGGGATCAAATTTTAGGCTTTAGGGTTCATGGTTTAGGGTTTAAAATTTCTAGGGTTTAGGGATTAGGTTTTAGGGTTTAGGGTTTTGTTTAAAGTTTAATGGTTTAGGGTTTAAGGCTTTAGGGTTTAGGTTTTAGGGTTTAGGATGTTTAGGTTTAAGGTTTAGGCTTTATTTAGGGTTTAGGGTTTAGGTTTGAGGGTTTAGGGTTTAGGGCTTAGGGTTTAGGGTTTAGGGTTTAGGTTTGAGGGTTTAGGTTTTAGATTTTTAGGTTTGTAGATTAGGGGTTAAGGGTTTATAAATCATGGCTTAGGGTTTAGGGTTTAGGATTTAGGTTTTAGGGCTCAGGGTTTACGGTTTAGGTCTCAAGGATCAAGGTTTAGGGTTTAATGTTAAGGTTTAGAGTTTAGAGTTTATGGTTTGGGGATTAGGATTTAGGGTTTAGGGTTTCAAGGTGGTTAAAATAGGTTTTAGGGTTTAGGATTTAAGATTTAGGGTTTAGGGTTTAGGGGTTACGGTATAGGGTTTATTTTTATAATGTTTAGGTTTTAGGGCTAAGGATTTAGGGTTGAGGGCTCAGGTTTTAGGGTTTAGGGTTTAGATTTTAGTGTTTATGGCTAAATTTTTAGGATTTTGGAGTCAAGGATTAGGGTTTAGCATTTAGTGTTTATGGTTTAGGGTTTAGGGATTAGGGATTATTGTTTAGGGTTCAGGGTGGTAAAAATTAGGTTTAAGGTTTAGGGTTTAGGGTATATGTTTTAGGGTTAGAGTTTAGGGTTTAGGGTTTACAGTTTAAGGTTTATGGTTTAGGACCCAAGAAACAAGGTTAAGGGTTTAGGGTTTAGGGTTAATTACTTAGGGTTTAGGGTTTAGGTTTTAATGCTTAGGGATTAGAAATAAGGGTTTAGGGTTTATGGTTTAGGATTTAGGCTTAGGGATTAGGTGTTAGGGTTCATAGTTTAGGGTTTATGCTATAAGGTTTTGGGTTTAGGGTATATGACTCAGGGTTTAGGGTTTAAAGCTCCAAGGTCAGTGTTTAGAGTTTACATTTTATAGTTTACAATTTAGTGTTGAGGATTTAGGGATTAGGGATTAGGGTTTAAGGTTTAGGGTTTAGGGTTTAAGGTTTAGGGTTTAGGGATCATTGTTTTCGGTTTAGGCTTTAGGATTTATTGTTAAGGGATCAGGGTTTAGGACTCAGGGATCATGGATTAGTGTTTAGGTTTTTGGGATCGAGGTTTATGGTTTAGGGCTTAGGTTTTAGGTTTTATGTTTTAAGGTATATAGCTTAGGGTTTAGGGTTTAGGTTTTAGGTTTTATGGTTTAGGGTTTAGGATTTAAGGCTTTAGGTTTAGAGTTTAGGGTTTAGTGATTAGGGAATATGGTTTAAGTTTTAATGTTTAGGGTTTTGAGTTTATGGTTTAGGGTTTAGGGTTTAGGGTTTAAGGTTTAGGGTTTAGAGTTTAGAGTTTAGGGTTTAGGGTTCATAGTTTAGGGTTTAGGTTTTAGATTTTAATGTTTGGTATTTAGGGCTCAGGGTTTACGGTTTATGGTTTAGGGATCAGTCTTTAGCATTTAGGGTTTAGTGTTTAGGTTTTAGGGTTTATGGATCAAAGAGCGAGGATTAGTTTTTAGGGTTTAGGAATCAGGGTTTATGTTTTAGGGTTTAGGGTTTAGGTTTAAAGGATCAGGGTTTAGGGTTTATGATTTAAGGCTCAGGGTTTAAGGTTTAGGGGCTTTATGGTTTAGTTTTTAATGGTTTATGTTTATAGTTTTTGGTTTAGGGTTTAGGGTTTATGGTTTAGGGTTTATGGTTTATGGTTTATGGTTTGGGGTTTAGGGTTTAGGTATTGAGGTTTAGGGTTTTTCGCACAAGGTTAAGGGCTCAAGGTTTATGAATTAGTATTCAGGGTTTAGGATTTATAGTTTAGGGCTCGAAATTTAGGGCATATGGCTTAGGATTTAGCATTAAAGGTTAATGGTTTAAGGAATTAGGGTTTAGGGGTCAAGGTTTAGGGTTTATGGATAAGGGTTTAGGGTTTAGTGTTTAGGTATTAGGGTGTAAGGCTCATGGTTTAGGGTTTAGGTTTTAGAGCTCAGAGCAAAGGGTTTAGGGTTTAGAGTTTAAGGTTTAGGATTTAGCATTTAAGCATCAAGGGTTAGGGTTTAGGGTTTACAATTTATGGTTTATGGTTTATAGTTTTTTGTTTAGTGTTTTGGGTATGGGGCTTAGTGTTTTTTGTTTCGGGCTTAGGGTTTAGAGTGCATAGTTTAAGGTTTAGAATTTAGGGTTTAGGGTTTAGAGCTCCAGGTTTAGGGTTTAGGGTTTACGGTTTTAGGTTTAGGGTTTAGGGTTTACAGCTTAGTGTTAAGAGTTTAAGGTTTAGGGTTTAGGTTTAGGTATTTATAATTTAGGGTTTAATGCTAAATGTTTAGGGTTTTGGGTTTAAAGCTCAAGGTTTAGGGTTTAGGGCTTTGGGTTCAGATTTTAGGGTTTAGGTTTTAGGGTTTATGGTTTATGGTTTAGGGATTAGGGATTAGGGTTTCAGGTTTAGATCTATGGGATCAGGGTTTAGGGTTTATTGGCTCAGGGTTTAGGGTATAATGTTTAGGGTTCATGATTTAGGGTTTAGGGTTTAGGGTTTAAGGTTTAGGGTTTTGGGTTTTAGGTTTTGGGTTTTGAGTTTATGGTTTAGGTTTTAGGGTTTAGGGTTTAGGGTTAGGGCATAAGGTTTATTTTTAGGGTTTAATATTTAGTGTTTAGATTTTAGGGTTTAGATTTTAGGGCTAAGGATTTATGATTTAGGGTTTAACATTTATGGTTTAGGGCTTAGGGTTTAGGGTTAAGGCTTTAGGGTTTAGGGTTTAGGTTTCATGGTGGTAAAAATAGGGTTTATTGTTTAGGTTTTATGGTTAGGTTTTTTGATTCATGGTTCATAGTTTAGGGTTTAGGCTTTAGGCTTTAGGCTTTAGGATTTAGGGTTAGGGTTTAGGGTTTAAGAAGGAGGGTTTACAGTTTACGGTTTAGGGCTCAAGGATAAAGGTTTAGGGTTTAGTGTTTAGGATTTAGGTTTTGGGGCTCATAATTTAGGGCTTAGGGTTTAGAATTTAGGTTTTAGGGTTTAGGGTGTAGGGTTTAGGTCTTATGGTTTAGCGCTTAGGGTTTAGGGTTTATGGTGGTAAAAATAGGGTTTAGTTTTTAGGGTTTAGGATTTAGGATTTACGGTTAAGGATTAGTGTTAAGGTTCATTGTTTATTAATTATTATTTAGTGTTTATGGTAGAGGGTTTAGGGTTTGGGTTTTAGGGTTTAGGGTTTAGGGTTTAGGGATTAGTATTTAGGGTTTACGATTTAGGTTTTTGGGGTTTAGGTCTTAGGGTTAAGGGCTCAGGGATTAAGGTTTGGTGTTTAAGGTTTAGGGATCATGGTTTAGGGTTTAGGGCTTAGGGTTTACGGTTTAAGGTCTGGTGTTTAGACTTTAGGGCTCATGGTTTAGCATTTAGGGTTTAGGGCTCAGGGTTTAAATTTTAGGGTCTTATTATTTTATTTTTAATGCTTAGGATTTTTTATTTGGGGTTCAAGGTGGTAAATATAGGGTTTAGGATTTAGGATTTAGGATTTATAGTTCAGGGTTTATGTTTCACGAATTAGGATTTAAAGTTTAGTTTTTAGGGTTTAGGGTTTAGGGCTTAGGGTATAGGGTTTATCATTTAGCAATCACTATTTAGGGTTTAGGTTTTAGGCTTTAGGTCTCATGGATCAGGGATTAGTATTTAGGGTTTAGGTATCAAGGTTTAGGGTTTAGTTCTTACGGTTTAAGGTTTCAAATTTAGGGTTTAGTGTTTAGGGCTTATGGTTTACAGTGTAGTGTTTAAGGATTTAGGTTTTAGGGTTTAGGGCTTATGGTTTAGATTTTAAGGCTCAAGGTTTAGGGTTTAGGGTTTAGGGTTTAGTGTTTAGGGCTTAGGGTTGTAAGTTTAAGGTTCAAGTCTAAAGAACCCCCAGGATTTTCCTTTAGATCTGTAGTTTAGATTTTATAGTTTAGGGTCAGTGATTTCACAACTTTAGAGTTTTCTCCATTTATGGTGTAGGGACCTTGAAAGGTGAAAAAAATATCTAGAGCTCAAGCTAGTTATTACTCCTGGGTATCTAGGATCTATGCATGAATTATTATAGAGGTTTATGATATTGAATTCTTAGGGCTAAATTCTAAGGAGCCAAGAGTTTAAGAGATGCAAAAGGTTTACGGCTCATGAGTAAAAATGGTGATACATGCAAAGGTTTTAGTGATGAACTTCTAGGGTCTTAGAAAATAAACAAAAAGGGTCATAGGGTATATGTAACACTAAGCACACAAATATTTCAAGAATGTATAGTTTAGACCAGTTTAACAATAAGGGTATATGGTTTACGGATTTAGAGTGATTGGGTTTAGAAATCAAGGTGGTCAAAAAACATGCATTACCATTCCCAGGATTTAGGATACAATGCATTACACTGGCAGTTTAGGAAAAAAAATGTCACAGGTTCCATTGAAGGTCTACAGCACTCCCTCAAATTCACGTACCAAGGGGATCTAGGGGAGTCTGTAAGAAACAAAATGTTCAACCTTTTACAATGATTGCACAACATCTGAGTCTTTCTCTAAGGTGTGAAAAGAAGAAGAAGAGAAAGAATAAAACACGAGAAAAATGGTTTATGAGCTCAAACACAAATAAATTCTCTTCAAAATTTCCTATAAAGTGATGGGATTCATGGGAAAACCCATACGCCAAAGTACATTGCTCTGCAGATCCAAAAAATGACCGATACTTCATTAAATTTGGTAGTTGAATGTCATTTCTATATTTTTTACGTGCCAGAGATCTTTTCTCATTTTTCTCCCAAAAATCTCAATAAAAAATAAAAAATAAACCTTCCATTGTGTAGATAATTTTACCAGCTTTCCAATGATCATAAAGAACGCAAAAAAACCTAGAAAGCTTTGGATAAATTCATTCAGAGAATATGCTTCCTCATTGAAGATTTAGGGATACAAAGCATGGTACAATGGAATAGGTCGGGAAAAAAAACACATTGTAATTTTAATGGCAGGCCTTTTGGAAAATTTTCCTAAAAACCTCACATGCCTCCACCGGTTCAAGGGAGGCTACATGAATAAAAAAATGCCTAACCCATTCACTGACGAAATGTAGGCCCAAAACGTCGCTTTTCATTTTGAAGCAGAATTTTCATTGAGGTAAAAAATGTCAGAAAACTGATTTACCTCCACGTCCCAACTGACAACTTCGCATTAACACGTGGCATGATCTGGTTGCTCCACGGGATCAAACAATCCATTTTACGAGGCTTTTTGCCATGTTGGAGAATTTTTCAAATGAGTGCCATACTCTGCACCCCCACTTTGGTGGTTGGGACATCGTTTCTACCACCTGGCTGCTCGTGCTAGGGACATTTCACTTCATTTCTCTACCACTAAACTGTGCTATCAATCAAATTTGGAGAAAATTCCATCATGTGGATCCCTCCTCCAAAAATTTCCGACTCCTACAAAAAAATGCACAAATATGAGCATGTGGTGTGCATTTTATTACCCTCGGAGGGCTTAGGGCACAAACTTTTAAAAACAGGGTCAAAATCTACGGGCCTGTGGGGAAAAAAATTTCCTTTGCGCCCTTTGTACCCTTTTGGAAAATTTTCCCAAAAATATATGCACCTTCGCTACTCTACCCTAACACGTGGCACCCTCTAGTTTGGCTGCAGGCTCAAAATAAAAATTTCCTCTATGAGCTTCTAGGCCAAAATTTTCCCTTTGAGTTCCCCTTTGGCTCCGAAAGGCTAAGTGCTAAAAATTTTCCCATGGGCTCGCCTTGGGAAAATTACCTCTCCTAACTCTGTTGAGCCATAACTTGCAAAAATACAAGGAGTTATGAGGAATTATTTACTTTTCTAGAAATGGGAAGAAGATCTTCTATCTAATGAAGCAATACCCAGAAAAATTTGAGTGCCTAAAAAGTGGAAAAAATTGACTAAGGAATAAATAAGGAAATAATGAAGGAAAGTTAGCCAAAATAAGCAGGGGCTTATTTTGGATAACAATTTTGGCAACTCAGAGGGGTCATCTACTTGCTAGATGAAGTGAGAAGCTACTTTAATTAATCCATTGGGTAATGGAGTCATGAATGTAACTACTTGTTACTCTCAATCCATTAGAAAATCTCTAGAATGAAGATTGTGAGAGTAGAACATTACTTGATCTGGAACATGATCTCCAAAAGATGCATCCTTGGGACAACAAAACTTGTGCTGAATCACATAGGGAAATGTAAAACTAAGATATAAAAAACAATGTGCATAAGCAGTTGGAGGGATAAAAATCTAATCTAATATGTACAAGGTGAGAAGTTTTCCTTCTAGTAACAATGCTTTAGATGGATTCTATTAACTAAAATATGTAGTTCTTCACCATATAATGTACACAATTGGAAGGCATTGTTGTCCTTGCATTTTGTGACCATGGAGGGGCCACTCTAAATGGCATCAAACTTTGAATGCCTTCCTGGATTTTCTCTTTTTACATCCCATTTCAACACTAGATCTCCAACTTGGAAGGTTCTACCTTAGATTTCCTATCAAAGCTTCTCTTGATCAAAGCTTGGTCCTTCTCCATTGTTTGGGCTACAAGCTCCTTGATTTCTTGGAGTTTCATCAATTCTACATATCTAACCTCCATGGGTTCAAACTCCAACAATTCCAATTGCTTCATGAGTTCCAATGTTGGCAACTCAAGTGACATAGGCAAGATTGCTCTCTCCCATAAACAAGTCTGAATAGAGAGTTACATGTGGATCTCTTTGGAGTTATCCTATCAACCCATAGAGCTGATTTGAGCTTAGTGTGCCAAGTCCTCTGATTCTCATCAAGAGTCCTCTTGACAATCCTTAATAGATTCTTGTTTGTAGATTCAGCTTGGCCATTACCTTGAGGGTAATAATTTGATGAAGTGCTCAAATAGATCCTATTTTCAGTAGCCCATTCAGTGACCCTTGATCCTATGAATGCTAATGCATTATCTGATATTATAGTGGCAGGTATGCCAAACCTAGTTGTTATCCCCTCATAGAAGTCTAGAATTCTAGATTCATTTACCTCTTTGAGTGTCACTGCTTCAATCCATTTTGTGAAGTAGTTTGTTGCTATTAGAATCCACTTGTGTCCTTGGCTTGAGTTCGGATTAATAACTCCAATGAAGTCCAAACCCCATTACATGAATGGTTGGTCAACTGAGATTGGGTGCAATGAAAGTGCTGCTAATCTTTCTTTACCTATGAAGAATGCACAATTCTTACACCTCTTTATCCATGAATGACAATCACTAAACATCTTGGGCCAATAATATCCAGCCTTCATAATCTTGAGAGTTATCACTCTTAAAGAAAAATGACCCCCGTCTTATCGACTATGGAAATCTTCTAACATTCTCTCAATTTGATTTGTCTCAATGCATCTCAGTAACACTCCATTGATATCCTTTTAGAACAAGATGCCATCAATAAGTACATATGGAATAGCCTGCAATATGAAGTGTCTTCTTTTGGATTGGTTCATTTCTGGAGGGTATAGGCATGTTTATAAGAAGTGAATTATGTCTTGGGTCTAGTAAGGAGTGAGCATACCACCATTTTTTTCTTGAACATCTCTTTTTTCTTAGCTTCCTTGCAACAATAAAAAAACATTCTTCTCTTTGCTTGCTTCCATTGATTGGCTCAAGGACAAATACTCACATAACCCCTTTCCTCTAACTAGCTTGGTCACTTTGATCTCAATTCCATACTCCATGACATGAGTAATCCACCCTGCACATTTTTCATTTAGATCTTTGTTGAGGAGGAAGTCTTTAACTCCCACATGAGAAACCAACAGTTGAACCTTGTTGTTTGACACTAGATGCTTAAATTTTTTCAAGATCCTAATCACTGCAAGAACATGCTTCTCAATAAAGGAATACCTTACTTCATAGTCCTCCAAGCTCTGGATAAAAAAGGCAATTGGATGCTCTACATTTTCTTTGTTTTATTGTACAAAAATTGCAAAAATTGTATCATCACTGCCGAATGCATAAACGATGAAATCTTTGGAGAAATCTGGGTTAATGAGAGTTGGAGCCTATGAGATAGCTTCTTTTATTGCCTCAAAACTTTCCTTACCTTCAGTTGTCCATTTTTATGCCACATTTTTCTTCAACATCATAGTTATTAGCTTGACAAGGGCTATAAAGTTTGGAAAAAACCTTCAAACAAAATTTATTCTTCCTAAGAAAATTTGAAGAGCCTTCTTATGTCTTGGCAATGGTAGTGCTCTTATTGCTTCAACCCTCTCTAGATCAATTTCTAGCCCTTCTTTAGAAACAATGTGGCCTAGGAGCTTGCCTTCATGAGCTAGGAATATGCATTTTTTGGGATTCATGGATACCCCAAATCTTCTGCATCTTTGGAACACTTGTCTCAAATGAAAGAGATGGTATGCTGCACTTTTAGAAAATACAGTAATATCATAAAGGTATATCAGCACCATTTTGTTGATGAATCTCTTGAATGCCATATCCATTTCCCTTTGGAAAGTAGATCCGGTGTTAGACAGCCCAAATGGAATTTTTCTATGTGCATAGGTTCCCCATTTGGTGGTGAAGGCTATTTTGAATTGATCATCTTCCTTTACCATGATCTGATTATACCCTGAATAACCATCTAGCAATGAAAACCTCTCAAAGCTAGTAATAACTTGTAAAATATACTCCATAGATGAAGTGGGTAGTGATCCTTGAGGGATGCTCTATTCAAATCTCTAAAGTCTACACACAACCTGATTTCTCCACTCTTCTTTCTAACTGGAACCAAGTTTGCAACCCCACTTGAATGCTTGATGGGGAATATGATACTTTCCTCTATTAACTTATTCAGTTCTTTCTTCATGAGAGGCTCAATGTGTGGATTGATCGATCTCTTCTTTTTCTTGATGCGATTAGCACTTAGATCTAGTTCAATTGTGTGTTGATATAGCTTGGGATTGAAACCTCTCAAGTCTTCATATCTCCAAGCAAATACATCTAGGAAATCTTGGCGAAGTTGCATGAATTCATACCTTTCTTGCTCGGTTGTCACTTTACCAATTTGAAGTGACTTGCCTTCTCCAACTGAGATGGGCTCTAAATCCTCTCCCTTGACTTGGATGTTTTCTTTCTCCTTCCTAAATTTATCATTAGGATTGAAGATAGACTCTAAAATCACAAGTCCTTTTGGCATTTTATTCGTTCTCAACTGTACCACTTGATCACCATACTGTTGTTCCAACTTTTCCTAGTTTTTGGCTGAGAACTCAACCTCCTCTTGCAAGAAATTGATGATTTGTTAGTCACTTTCAAACACTTGCCAACTTAAATTATTGTCTGCCACTGATGGCCTCACAATCACATGGATGTTTGGCTGCATTTTTTCTCTTTTGATACTCTCCACAACATCAAAATTTGTTCCAACTACTGTAATCCTATCAACAACTTGGTTCTCTTTCCTAGCAATGGATTTAATGCCAAAGCCCTCAAAATCCTCAATGAGATCCCACACCCTATTCTTATAACTCTTGAGCAGGCCATTCTTGGCAGCATGTTATCCTTTAACTTGATTAACAATCACCTCACTATCACCAAATACTTGTAAGTTCTTGATGCCTCTCTTCCTTGACCAATGTAATCCATGTATCAAAGCTTCATATTCAACAGTGTTGTTAGAACATGCAAACTGAAATCTAAAAGTTGAATAATACTTAATTCCTTGAGGTAAAACAAACATGGCTCCTCCTCCTACAATTTGTCTACTTCTTGACCCATCAAAAAACAACTGCCATACCTCATTGTGATCTTTATGGTTGGCTTGGTGATGTTAGGAAGAGGCTGATTTTCTTCGTGCATGTAATAGAATCCTAGTTCATATTCCTCTATTTCCTTGTAGGGATCAAAACAAGTACCTTGCTTTCCCATTCTTCAAGAGTCAAATATGGAATGCTTCCAAATTTGGTGTCAGCTTCATGTGTGCTTAGATAATCCTCTTGATCAAACGTTTAATAGTTGGCATTGATTGGGCTTGCAGTATGAGGCTCAATGTGAAAGTTTGTAAAAGGTTCAGACTTGATTATGGCCTTGGCTCCATACCTTGTCCTAAATAGCATGTGTGACCAATTAGCAGACAGGTAGCCTCCAATTCTAGCTATGAAATCCCTTGAAAATCATATGGCAAAGAGTGGTGGCAAATCTATCACCAACACATCTTGCAAAACAATGACATTGGGGCATGCATGTAAAGTAAGGCTCAAATCTTTAATTACCCCAACTATTGTTACTATTTTCCCATCTAATTACACCACCCCCTTGGAGATGAATTAATATTAAATGCCCTGATTATCAGCCATTTTCTTATGCATCACAGAACTACTTGCCCCAGAATCAATCATAAAATTATGCACTAGTTTATCCCCAATGATCAATGAAACATAGAGTGGAGTGGGGTTCAAAATTTTACCTTGTTGTCCTCCATGATTCCCCTCAGGCTGAGTAGTATTTGTGAGTACCTTCTCTTGTATATGAGCTAGCTAATTTGAGGTTGACCAATTCTTCATGGCATCTTGTAATAGATCATTTTGTCTTGGGATGGATAGTGACTCCCACATAGATATGTTCACATTGGTATTCTTCATTTCTTCAACGATGTTAAATGGGGATGAACCATCTCTTTGCTTCCCTTTAGTCTGCACATTTGTTTCTTGTACATGGGCTACAACAACTGGCATTTGAGCTAGTCTAAAAGGTGGCTTGGGCTGTCCTTACACATTTGAACTGATTTTTGCTTGCCAACACCTTGTGGAGTGTTGGAAGGTTGTGAATCACTTGGATCTAATGACTGCCCTTCACCAATATTACTCTTCTTTGACCATGTATTGGTTGCTAGACTCTGAGAAGGTGTTTGATTTATAGCACAAAATTCTTCAGTCTGCCAATTCAACAGTATAGTCTCATTTAGAGTTGTATCTTGTTGAAATGTCCCTTGTTGTTGGTTTGTTTCTCGATTCACTTCACTCTCTACACCAGTTGTTTTCACCATCAAATCTTGGTTCAAAGCACCATTGAAGCACATAGATTGGTTATGAGGTTCATTACATGGGAAACACCAATCATACTCTTGAACTATATTATTTTTCACTTGCACTAAGGCTTTAGAGGTAGATGCAACATTGGGGTTACAGGGCTGAAATGGTCTATTGGCAAGAGGCCTTACTTGATTTTGATTTTTAGTTGGGTTGGGTGGCCTATTAGGATGATATGGTTGTATATTAGGCTAAGTTTGAGGCTGATAAGAAGGTCTGAAACTTTGAGCTTGCTACCTCTTGAGCGTAACCAGCTCATTGCCCAAATTTTGCAATTGTTTCATAACTTCTTGAATTTCATTTGAGGCACTAGGGGATGAAGTAAAAGTTTCATTTGAACTCTGATTTCTAGGTTTCAGAATAGGACCTAAAGTAGGTGCATGATTAGTACTTTGGATTCCCAACTCTGGATATAAGGGCATAGAAGGCCTAGGTGCAATTTTACAAGCTTGGATCAAACAGTTCTCAGCCCTAATGGTGATGTTGTAAGCTGCAGGTATAGTTGCACCTCCCATGGATTGGATCAACATAGAAATGTCAAAATTTAAAGCCATGAGAAAGTATAAGAAAGGACCTTGAGCTCTTGGCCTTACTGCCAATGGGATTCTATCCCATGTTCTTTGAAATCTAAAATTGAAGTCTTTTAGTTACTCATTAGGAGCTCTCTTGATAGTTGTTAGTTACTCCAATAAAGACAAGTTGTCTCCTTTTTCTCCAAATTGGTTGTGGAGAGATGTGTACAACTGGTTCCAAATTTGGATAGATCCTACCTTAAGGATCCTGAACCATTATAAGGCATTCCCTTTGAATGAATATTTCAAAAATTTGACAACAATATCCATCTCAACAATCTCATGGATTGCACAAACATTAGCAATGTCTTGGACATGATCACTAGCAATGGTTTGAATTTCTCCAGTAAATTATGAGATGTTCTTCAATGCTGTAATTAGAAATAGGTTTAGTGGATTGAGAGAAAGTGGATTGCTACCAGTAAACCTGACATAAGGATTGGGTTGTGCCATTCTAATTGGCCTGAGAACCCTTGTTGATTGGATGAAAGGTCTACCAGGTGGAGTTGATAGAGTTCTGTTTAGTGGAGATGGAGACCTTTCAGTACTTCTTCCTCTTTTTCCTCTTTCTGGGGATAATTATAGATAGTTAAAAAATCCCTCATCTCTATTCTTGACCTTGTTTGGATCCTTCTCATGAACCTTCAAGCTTGGACTACTGAAACCAGTTGATTCTATCCTTTTGGATTTTTTAGATGTTTAAATCAAGGCTCTTTCAAGCAAGAAACTTACAAAAATTACACATCAACTTTGTTATAATAAATATAAAGACCTCTAAGGTCCCACTAGGTGTTCTAAAAATATTAGTGCAAATCTACAGCACCCCCTAAATGACCTTCAAATCTGCAGTCAAGAATTGGGTCATTTAGTGTGATTGCACAACATTGAGTTTTCTCCAAGGTGTGGGACCTTGCAAGGTGAGAAAACTCTCCAGAGAAATTTGGTTCTTAATCCTCTGTTTAGGTGTATGCATGTAATTTTGTAGAGGTTCTAATTCAAAATTCCTACTCTAAAACTACCAAGGGGACAGGGTTAAAAGATGTAAAAGGAAACAAAAGTAAGTAAAAATGGTGACACATCAAAGGAATGATGGACCTCTATTTTTGAAAATAGACACAGAGCATAAGACTGCAACACTAGAACATGAAAAATTACCAAAATGTAATGAAGGATCAAAAGGAAATAATAAATGCAAGAAAGGATTGAAAATTCATTCACAGAGCATGTTTTATCATTCCCAATTTTTGATACGATGCATTACAATGGAAAGGAGGAAAAAAAAATGAATTACAGTTCCAATTGGAGGCATGAAACTCCATGAATTAACATTCTAAGGGTAAGAGGGGATTTTGCAAGAACAAAAACGTCCAACCCTTTACAAATGAGACAAAACTGGCTTTTAACAATAAAGGAGAAACAAGAAAAGTTTAAAAACATGGGAAAATTGATTTTCTACACCCACCAATCGACAACATCCATTAAAATGGCAAGGGCACCCTCAAAAATCCATTTTTTGAGGTATTCAGCCATGTTGGAGAAGAAACGAATGCCATACTTCATCAATTTTTGTGGTTCGGGGTCGGTTCTACATTTTTTGTTGTGCTAGGGACATTTCTTCATTTTTCCCCACTAAACTCCACAAAAAATCAAAATTGAATGGTCCATCATGTGGATGATTTCAAAATCTTTCCAATGATACCAAAAATGCAAAAATCTAAGCTCGAGTGTGAAAGATATGGCCCTCTGAAGATTTAGGGAAAAAATTGGTAAAAACAGGGTCAAATCGGAGTCGGCGGGGTCAAACTTTAAATGTTTCCCTTTTGGAAAAATTTCCCAAAAATCTCCACGCCTCCGCCGCTCCACCCTGACACGTGATGCCCTCTAGTTTTCCCATGGGCTCAAAACAACATTTTCCTCCATGGGCTTCCAAGCCAAAATTTTCCCTTTGTGGTTTTTACCCAAAAGGCTAAGTGCTAAAACTTTCCCCACGGGTCTGCCTTGGCAAGTTTTCCCTCCAAACTCCGCCAAGCCATAACTCAAAAAATACAAGGAGTTAGGAATACTTCTTTACCTTTTTGGAAAGGGGAAAAAAAATCCTATCTAATGAAGCCATCTCTAGGAACTTTTGAGTGCTTTAAAGTTGAAAAAAAATTACCTACAGCAAAAGGAGGGAAGAATGAACGCTAGTTATCCAAAACAAGCATGGGCTTATTTTGGATAACAGGTTCACAGTTTAGGGTTTAGGATATATGGTTTAGCATTTAAGGTTTATATTTTCATGTTTATAGCTTAGGTTTTAGGGATCATGGTTTAGGGTTTAGGGTTTAAGGTTTAGGGATTAGGCTTTAGGATTTAGGACTTAAGTTTTAGGGTTTACGCTTTAAGGTTTAGGGCTTACGGATTAGGGTTTAGGGATTAGCGATAAGGGTTTATTGTTTAGGGTTTAGGTATCAATATTTATGGTTTAGGGATTATGGTTTAGGGTTTAGGGTTTAGGGATCAGGGTTAAGGGTTTAGGGTTTAGGGGTGAGAATTAAGAGTTTAGGGTTTAGGTTCTAGCATTTACGGTTTAGGGATTTGGGTTTTGGGTTTAGTGCTTAAGGTGGTAAACATATTTTTTAGGGTTTAGGATGTAGGATGTAGGGTTTAGGTTTTATAGTTTATGGTTTTTGATTTAGGGTTTAGGTCTCAGGGTTTAGGGTTTATGGTTAAGGATTTATGGTTAAGGATTTATGGTTTATATTTTAGGGTTTAGGGTTTATTGTTTAGGGTTCAAGATTTAGGGTTTAGACTTTAGAGTTGAGGGTAGTAAAAATAGGTTTTAGGTTTCAAGGGTTAGAATTTATGGTTGAGGTTAAGGGTTTAGGGTTTAGGGAACAAGGTTTATGTTTTAGGGCTCAAGGTACAGGGTTTAAGGTTTAGGGTTAGGGATTAGATTTAAGTGTTTAGAGTTTATGAATAAAGGTTTAGGGTTTAGGTTTTAGGGCTCAAGGTTTAGGGTTTAGGGTTAAAAAAATTTAGGGTTTAGAGATCAATATTTATGGCTTATAGATAGGGGTTTAGGGTGTAGTGATCAGGATTCGGGGTATAGGACTTAGGGTTTAGGGTTTAAGGTTTAGGAATTAGGGTTTAGGGATTCAAGTTTAAATTTTATGGTTTATGGTTTAGGGTTTATTATTTAAGGATTATGGTTTAGGGTTAAGCATTTAGAACTTAGGGCTTAAGGTTTTGCATTTAGAGTATAAGGTCGTAACAAAGGGTTTAGGGTTTAGCATTTTGGGTTTTGGATTTAGGTTTTATGGTTTAGGGTTCACAGTATAGAATTTAGGGTTTAGGGTTTAGGTTTTAGGATTTAGGTTTTAGGGGTTTAGGGTTTAAGGTTTTGGGTTTAGATTTTATGGTTTAGGACTCGGTATTTAGGTTTTAGGAATCAATATTTAGGGTTTAGGGTTAAAGACTCACGGTTTAGGGTTTAGTGTTTAGGGTTTAGGGTTTAGGGATAATGGTTTATTGTTTATGGTATAGGGCTAGGGTTTTAGAGTTTAAATTTTAGCATTTAAAGGGGTTTAGGGTTTAGGGATCAAGTTTATGGTTTAGGGTATAGGTATTAAGGTTTAGGTTTTAGGGTATAGGCTTTAGGGTGAAAGGCTCAGAGTTTAAGGTTTATATTTTAGGATTTAGGGTTTATGGTTTATCGTTTAGGACTCATGGTTTAGGTATTATGGATTATGGATTAGGGCTTAGGGCTTAGGGCTTAGTGTTTATGGTTTAGGGTTTAACATTTAGGGGTTAGGGTTTAGGGTTTAAGGCTTAGGGTTTAGGGTTAAGGGTTTAGGGAATAGGGATTAGGGTTTATAGTTTAGGATTATGGACTTTGGGTTCAGGGTTTTTCATTTAAGTTTCAAAGTTAAAGGTTTAAGGGTTTATTGTTTAGAGATTAGGGTTTACAGTTTATGGTTAAGGGTTTAGGGCTCAATTTTTAGGTTTTATATTTTTAGGTTTAGAAGGTGCTTAGGGTTTAGGTTTAGTGTTTATGATTTTTTGTTTATGGGTTAGGGTTCATGGTTTAAGGTTTAGGGTTTAGAGATCGATTTAGGATTTATGGTTTCATTTGTATGGTTTAGCATTTTCTACTCAAAGGTAAGGGTTTATGGTTTATGGTTTAGGGTTTAGGGTTTAGGGCTTAGGGTTTAAGGTTTAGGATTTACGGTTTTAGTGTTAATGCTTATAATTTTGGCTTTAGGGTTCAAGGTGGTAAAAATAGGGTTTAGGTTTCACGGTTTAGGATTTACGGTTTAGAATTTATGGTTTAGGTTTTAGGGTTTATGGATAAGGATTTAGGGTTTAAGGTTTAGTGATCAGGTTTTAGTGTTAAGGGTTTAGGTTTTAGGGTTTAGGGATCATGTATCAAGGATTAGTCTTTAGGGTTTAGGGATCAGGTTTTAGGGTTTATAGATTAGGGTTTATTGCTTACAGTTTAAGGTGTAGGGTTTATGGTTTAGGGTTTGAGATTTAGATTTTAGGGCTCAGAATATAGGTTTTAGGGTTTAGTGTTCAAGGATTAGGTCTTAGGGTTTTAATTTTAGGGTTCTAGGTTGTAAAAAAGGGTTTAGGGTTCATGGTTTAGTAGTTAGGGTTTAGCATTTAGGATTTAGGGTTTAGTGTTTAGGGTTTTAGTTGTAGGGATAATGGGTTATTGTTTATGTATAAAAGGGCTAAGGGTTAGAGTTTAATTGTTAGTCCTTTAAACAGTGGTTTCGGGGTGAAGGGATCAAGTTTTTATGGTTTAGGGTTATAGGTATAATGTTTATGTTTTAGAGGGTATGAGTCTTTAGGGTTAAAGGCTCATAGTGTAAGGTTTAATTTTTAGGGATTTAGGGTTTTAATGGTGTTCTTTTAGGACTCATGGTTTAGGTATTATGGATTATTGCTTAGGGCTTATGGCTTAGTGCTTAGTGTTTATTGTTTTATGTTTTAAACAAAAATTTAGGGGTTAGGGTTTAGGGTTTAAGGCTTAGGGTTTAGGGTAGGTTTAGGGAATGGGGATTATGGTTTACTAGTTTAGGATTCATGCCTTTATGGTTCATGGTTTTTCATTTAGTTTTACACAAGTTAAAGGTTTAAGGGTTTATTGTTTAGAGATTAGGGTTACAGTTTTTGGTTAAAAGGGTTTAGAGGGCTCAATTTTTAGGTTTTATATTTTTTTTTTTTTGTTAAAAAGTTTAGACAGGTGCTTAGGGTTTAGTTTAGGGTTTATGATTGTTTGTTTATGGGTTAGGGTTCCATTGTTTTAAGTTTCGGTGTTTAGAGAATCGATTTAGGGATTTACTGGTTTCATTTGTAGGGTTACATTGTCTACTACGCAAAAGGTAAGTGGTTTTGTTTATGGTTAAGGTTTAGGGTTTAGGGCTTAGGGTTTAAGGTTAGGATTTACTGTTTTTAGTGTTTAATGCTCATAATTTTGTGCTTTAGGGTGCAGGTGGGTAAAAATAAGGGTTAGGGGTTTCACGTTTAGGGGATTACGGTTTAATATTTATGGTTTCCAGGTTTTTAGGGTTTTGGCTAGTGCTTTCGGGTTTAAAGTTTAGTGATCAGTTTTTAGTGTTAAGGGTTTAGGGTTTTATGGTTTCGGGATCCTTGTCTCCAGGATTCGTCTTTAGGGTTTCGGGTCTCCATGTTTTCGGGGTTATAGCTCGGGTTTCTTTTTCTTACAGTTTTCCGGTTATGGTTTATGGTTTTTGGTTTGCGCTTTAGCTTTTCTTGCTCAGAATCTCGGTTTTAGGGTTTCAGAGTGTTCCAGGATTAGGTCTTAGGGGTTTTTAATTTTTAGGTGTTCTCGTTTCAACACGGGTTTCGGGTTTCCTGTTTCGTAGTTAGGTTTTGCATTTAGGATTTAGGGTTTAGAGATGTATAGGGTTTCCTCTTAAGGCTTTCCTGCCTAATTTTTTCGGGTTTCATGATTTCTGTTTTAGGGTTTCCAGGCTTAGGTTAGGGTTTTGAGGTTTGGGTTTAGGGTTCAAGGTTTTCGGTTTTAAGGTTTAAATGTTTAGGGCTTAGATGTTGCGGGTTTTATAGTGGATAGGGTTGAAGGCTCAGGGCTGAGGGATACCAAGTTTCAGGGTTTATGACTCATGGTTTAGGGTTTAGGGTTTAGGGTTTAGGGTTTAGGGTTTAGGGTTTAGTGTTTAGGGTTTCTGCTTAAGGATTTATGACTAATTTTTTAGGGTTTATGATTTATGTTTTAGGGTTTAGGGTTTAGGGTTTAGGGTTTAGGGTTTAGGGTTTAGGGTTTAGGGTTTAGGGTTTAGGGTTTAGGGTTTAGGGTTTAGGGTTTATGGTTTAGGGTTTATGTTAAGGGTTTAGGGTTTAGGTATTTCTGGTTCAAGGTCCTTAAGTATTTAGGGTTTAGGGTTTAAAGTATTAGGGTTAGGGTTAGGGGATTAGGGCTCACCAAGGTTTAGGGTTTAGGTTTTAGGGTTTAGGGTTTAGGGTTTATGGTTTAGGATTTAAGGTTATATTTTTCAAGGGTTTACGGGTTTCCGGGTTACGGGTACCCGGTCTCCCCCTATTGTTTATGTTTTAGGGGTTAGGATTTATGGTTGAGGGTTTAGTTTTTAGGGTTTTGGGTTTAGGGTTTCGGGTTTATGGTTTATTAGGGTTTATGACTCATGGTTTAGGGTTTAGGGTTTAGGGTTTATGGTTTAGGATATAGTGATCAAGGTTCAATGTTTAGGTTTTAGGGTTTAGGGTTTAGGGTTTAGGGATTATATTTTAGGGTTTAGGGTTTAGGGTTTAGGGTTTATGACTCATGGTTTAGGGTTTAGGGTTTATGACTCATGGTTTAGGGTTTAGGGTTTACATTTTAGGGTTTATGACTCATGGTTTAGGGTTTAGGGTTTATGGTTTAGGGTTTAGGGTTTAGGGTTTAGGGTTTAGGGTTTAGGGATCGAGGTTTATGGTTTAGGGCTTAGGGTTAATATTTTAGGGTTTAGGGTTTATGACTCATGGTTTAGGGTTTAGGGTTTAGGGTTTAGGGTTTATGGTTTAGGGTTTAGGGTTTAGGGTTTAGGGTTTAGGGTTTATGGTTTAGGGTTTAGGGTTTAGGGTTTAGGGTTTATGACTCATGGTTTAGGGTTTAGGGTTTAGGGTTTAGGGTTTATGGTTTAGGGTTTAGGGTTTATGGTTTAGGGTTTAGGGTTTATGACTCATGGTTTAGGGTTTAAGGTTTAGGGTTTAGGGTTTAAGGATTAGCTTTTTAGCTTTAGGGATAAGGGATTACGATTTAGGTTTTAACTTTTAGGGGGTTTATGGTTTAGGGTTTAGGGTTTATGACTCATGGTTTAGGGTTTAGGGGTTAGGGTTTAAGGTTTAGGGTTTATGACTCATGGTTTAGGGTTTAGGGTTTAGGGTTTAGGGTTTATGACTCATGGTTTAGGGTTTAGGGTTTATGGTTTAGGGTTTAGGGTTTAGGGTTTAGGGTTTAGGGTTTATGGTTTAGGGCTTAGGGTTAATATTTTAGGGTTTAGGGTTTAGGGTTTAGGGTTTATGGTTTAGGGTTTAGGGTTTAGGGTTTAGGGTTTAGGGGTTTTATTACGATTCAAGGTTTAAGGTTTAGGTTTAGGGTTTAGTGTTTAGATGAGGATTATAGTTTTAGGGCTTAGGGTTTTAGAGGTTAGGGTTTATGGTTTAGGGTTTAGGGTTAATATTTTAGGGTTTAGGGTTTAGGGTTTATGACTCATGGTTTAGGGTTTAGGGTTTATGACTCATGGTTTTTTTTTTTTTAAACAAAAAAAAAAGGTTTAGGATTTTACATTTTAGGGTTTAGGTTTAGGTTTAGGGTTTAGGGTTTAGGGTTTAGGTTTATAGTGATTTAGGGTTTAGGGTTTTAGGGATCTGGTTTTATGGTTTAGGGCTTAGGGTTAATATTTTAGGGTTTAGGGTTTAACATTTAGGGTTTAGGGGTTTGGGTTTTAATTTTAGTGTTCAAGTTGGTAAAAATAGGGTTTAGGATTTAGGATGTAGGGTCTAGAGTTTAGGGTTTATGGTTTATGATTTAGGGTTTATTTCTCAGGGTTTAGGGTTTATGGATCAATTTTTAGGGTTTATAATTTAGGTATTAGGGCTTAGGGACCAGGGTTTAGGTTTTAGGTTTTTTAAGACTTAGGTTTATAAGGTGATTAGGCTTTTTAGCTTTAGGATAAGGGATTACGATTTAGGTTTTAACTTTTAGGGGGTTTATGGTTTAGGGATGAGGGTAGGGTTTATCATTTAGGTCCTATCATTTAAGGATAATGGTTTAGAGTTAATGGTTTAGGGGTTAGGGTATATTACTCAGGGTTTAGGTTTTTAGGTTTTAGGGTTGAGTTATTAGGGTTTAGATTTAGGGATTAGGATTAGGGTTTTAGGGTTTATGGCTCAATATTTAGAGTTTAGGGTTTAGGGTTTAGAGCTAAAGATTAGGAGTTAGGTTTGGGTTTATAGTTTAAAATTTTCTTCTCATGGCTAAGGGTTTAGGGTTTAGGGAATTTGTTGTTTAGGTTTTATTATTTAGGACTTAGGGTTTTGGGTTTAGGGTTTAAGGATAAGGGTGTAGGGTTTAGAACTTAGGGCTATGGGATAATGATTTAGGGTTTAGGGTTTAGGGTCTAAGGCTCATAATTTAGAGTTTAGGGTTAAAGATTCATGTTTAGGGCTAAGGGTGTAGTGTTTTAGGGTTTATGGGTTTTTTGGAGCATGGATCAAGGTTTACGGGCTCGGTAGGAGGGTTTAGGGTATGGTTATATATAGCGCTTAGGAATCAGGGTTTTTTTGTTTTTCGTTGAGGTTATAGGTTCAGGGGAACAAAGTTTTAGGTTTATTGTAGTGTTTAGGGGTTAATTTAAAGACCTTTTATTTTAAGCAATACGGTTTAAAATTTATGAAAAAGGGATTAAGGTTTAGGGTTTAGTGTTTATTGGGTTTGGGGTTTAGTGTTTAGGGATTAAGGTAAGGTTTTGTTTTTAGGGCTTAGGGTTTAAGGATTAGCATTAAGAGTTTAGGGTTTAATGTTTAGGGCTCAAGTTTTAGGTTTTATGGTTAAAGGGTTTATGGTTTAGGTTTTAGGATTTAAGGTTTAGATTTAAGGTTTTAGGGTTTAGGGTTTAGGGTTAAGGGTTAAGGGTTAAGGTTTAAGGGTGGTAAAAATAAGGTTTAGGGGTTAGGATTTATGGTTGAGGGTTTAGCATTTAGGGTTTATTTTTTAGCATTTATGTTTTACGGTTTAGTTTTTAGGGTTTATGATTGAGGGATCAGGTTTTAGGGTTTATGGTTTAGGGTATAGGAATCAAGGTTCAGGGTTTAGGGTTTATGGTTTAGGGTTTATCGATTACAGTTTAGCATTTAGAGTTTAGATCTCAAGGTTTAGGGTTTAGGGTTTATTTCTCAGGGTTTACAGTTAAGGTTTTATGGTTAAGGGTTTAGGGTTTACATTTTAGGGTTTAGGGTTTAGGGTTTAGGGATCAAGATTTGGGGTTTAGGGATTAGGGTTTAGGGATTAGGGTTTATGAATTAGGGATCAGTGTTTAGGCTATAGGTTTTAGAGTTTAAGATTTAGGGCTTAGGGTTTATGGTTTATGGCTTAGGGTTTAGTATTTAGGATTAGTGTTTAGTGTTTAGAATTTAGGGGTTAGTGTTTTACATTTGTAGTTTAAGCTTGTAAATATAAGGTTTAGGGTTTTGGATTTAGGTTTTATGGTTTAGGGTTTAGAGTTTAGAGTTTAGGGTTTAGGTTTCCTAGTTTAGGGTTTAGAGTTTATGTTTTAGGGTTTAAGACTCAGTAATTAGGGTTAAGAGTTTAGGGCTAAAGGCTCTAGTTTTAGGGTTTAGGGATAATGGTTTAGGGTTTATGGTTTAAGGATAAGTTTCTAGGGTTTAGCATTTAGGGGGTTTTAGTGTTTATGGTTTAGGGCTCAAGGTTTAGGGTTTATTTTTTATGGTTTAGTGTTTAGGGCTCATGGTTTTGGGATTATGTATTAGGGATTAAGGTTTAGGGTTTAGGGCTCGGACTTTATGGTTTAGGGTTTAGGATTGTGGGCTTTGGCTTTAACGTTTATGGTTTAAGGTTCAAGGTTAAAGGTTTAAGGGTATATTTTTTAGGCCTTAGGGTTTACGGTTTAGGATTCAGGGCTCTGGGTTTAGGTTTTAGGGTTGAGTTATTAGGGTTTAGATTAAAGTGAATTAGATTGGGTTTTAGGTTTATGCTCATATTAGAGTTCTAGGGTTTAGGGTTTTAGAGCTAAAGATTTAGGGTTTAGGGTTTTTGTTTTATAGTTTAAAATTTTCTTCTCATGGCTAAGGGTTTAGGGTTTAGGGAATTTGTTGTTTAGGTTTTATTATTTAGGACTTAGGGTTTTGGGTTTAGGGTTTAAGGATAAGGGTGTAGGGTTTAGAACTTAGGGCTATGGGATAATGATTTAGGGTTTAGGGTTTAGGGTCTAAGGCTCATAATTTAGAGTTTAGGGTTAAAGATTCATGTTTTAGGGCTCAAGGTTTAGTGTTTAGGGTTTATGGTTTTAGGAGCATGGATCAAGGTTTAGGGCTCGGTAGTTAGGGTTTAGGGTATAGAGCTTAGGAATCAGGGTTTTTCGTTTGAGGTTTAGGGTTCAGGGAACAAGTTTTAGGGTTTATTGTTTAGTGTTTAGGGGTTAGGTGTAAGGCTTTAGTGTTTAAGGATTAGGGTTTAGGTCTCAAGGTTTAAAATTTAAAGTTTAGGGTTTAGTGTTGATGGTGGTAAAAATAGGGTTTAGGGTTTAGGCTTTAAGGATCATGGTTTAAAACTTACAACTTAATATTTAGGGTTTAGGGTTTAAGGTTAAGGTATTATCATTTAGGGATTAGTATTTAGGGTTTTGTGGTCAGGTTTTATGGTTTGGGGCTTATGTTCTATGGTTTAGTATTTAGGGTTAAAGGTTTAGGGATCAGGGTTTATGGTTTAGGGTTCTAGGGATTACGGTTTAGGTTTAGGGTTTATAATTTGGGGTTTAGAGGTTAAGTTAGTGTTTAGAGATAAAGATTTATGGTTTAGGGTTTTGGTTTTATGGTTTAAAATTTTCTTCTCAGAGGTAAGGGTTTAGCGTTTAAGGTTCAGGGCTTAGATTTTAGGACCTAGGGCTCTATGATTATTGTTTAGGGTTTACGGCTTGGTGTTTAGGGTTTTAGGGTTTATAATTCTAGTTTTAGGGCTCATGGTTTAGGCTTTAGGCTTTAGGCTTTAAGGTTTACGGTTTAGGGATTAGGGTCAGGGTTTAGGGTTTAGTGTTTAGGGCTCAGTGTTTAGGGTTTAGGTTATAGAGCTCAGCAATCAGGGTTTATGTTTTGAGGTTTAGGGTTTAGGGTTTAGAATTTATAATTTAGTATTTAAGGTTTAGGAGTTAGGTCTCAGGGTTTAAAATTTAAGGTTTAGGGTTTAGGGTTTGGGGCTTATGGATTAGCGTTTAGGGTTCAGGGTGGAAAAAATAGGGTTTACATTTTCATTTTTAAGGCTCAGGGTTTAGGACTTACGACTTTGTATTTAGGGTTCAGGGTTGATAGTTTAAGGTTAACGGTTTAACAGTTTATAACTTAGAGATTAGTGTTTAGGGTTTAGTGCTTAGGTTTCATGGTTTAGGGTTTATGGTTTAGGGATTAGGTTTGAGGGTTTAGGGTTTAGGGTTTAGGGTTTATGTTTGAGGTATTAAGGTTTAGGGTTAAGGGATTTAGGTTTATCATTTAGGGTTTATGGATCTGGTTTTAGGGTTTAGGTTTAAGGGTTTAGGGCTTAGGGTTTAAGGTTTAGGGTTTAGGGTAAGGTTTAGGGTTTATGGTTTAGGGCTCAGGGTTTAGGCTTTAGGGTTTACAGATGAAGGATGAGGGTTTAAGGATCAGGCTTTAGGGCTCGGGGTTTAGGGTTTATTGTTTAGGGTTCATGCTTTAGGGATAAGGGTTTAGTGATTAGGGTTTATGGTTTAGGGTTCAATGTTAATGGTTTATAGTTAAGGTTTAAGGCTCAAGGTTTAGTGTTTATGGTTAAGGATTTACTATTTAGAGTTGAGGGTTTAGGGCTCAAAGTTTATGTTTTAATATTTAGGGATCAGGGTTTAGGTTTTAGGGCTTAAGGTTTAGGGTTTATGGTTTAGGCTTTAGTATTTAGGGTTTAGGGTTTAGGGTTTAGTGCTTAGGGATCACGATTTAGGGTTTAGGGTTTAGTGTTTGGGGAACAAGTTTTAGGGCTCAAAGTTTAGACTTTAGGGTTCATGTTGTTAAAAATAGGGTCTCTTTTTTATGGCTTAGGGTTTAGGGTTCAATATTAAAAATTTAAGTTCAACAGTTTATGTTTTAGGGCTAAGGGTTTAAGTTGTATGGTTTAGGGTTTATGGTTTAGGTTTTACTACTGAGTGTTTAAGTTTTACGATTTATTTTTTATGGTTTAGGGTTCATTGTCTCGATTTTAGCGTTTAGGAATTACGGTTAAGGGTTTAGGTTTGAGGGTTTAGATTTTAGGGATCATGTTTTAGGTTTTAGGGTTTATGTTTCAAGTATTAGGGTTTAGGGTTTAAGGTTTATAGATAAGGTCTTATGGTTTATAATTTAGGGCTTAGGGCTCAGGGTTTAATTTTTAGGTTTTAGGGGTCAGGGTTGAGGGATCAAGATTTAGCATTTAGTGTTAAGGTTTAGAGTTTAGAGTTTATGTTTTGGGGATTACGATTTAGGACTTAAGGTTTTGGGTTCAGGGTTTTAAGGTGGTTAAAATAGGTTTTAAGGTTTAGGATTTAAGATTTAGGTTTTAGGGTTCAGGGTTTAAGTTATAATTTTTAGGGTTTCAGGTTTCAGGCTGAGGATTTAGGGTCAAGGGATCAAGGTTTAAGGTTTAGAGTTTAGAGTTTCTGGCTAAGTGTTTAGGACATTGGATTTAAGGCTTAGGGTTTAGGGTTTTTTCATTTAGTGTTTAGGGTTTAGGGTTTAGATTTTAGGGATTAGGGCTTATGGTTTACGGTTCTGAGTGGTAAAAATTATGTTTAATGTTTAGGGTTTAGGGTATAGGTTTTAGGGTTAGAGTTTAGGATTTAGGATTCATAGTTTACGGTTTAGGGTTTATTTTTTAGGGCTCAGGGTTTAGGATTTAGGCTTGAGGATTTAGAGTTTAGGTTTTAGGGTTTAGGATTTAGGGATGAGGGTTTAGCATTTTGTGTTTAGGGTTTATGGTTTAGGACTCAAGTAACAAGGTTTAGGGTTTAGGGTTTAGGGATAATTTCTTAGGGTTTAGGGTTTAGGGTTTAGGTTTTAGGGCTTAGGGCTTAGGGATTAGGGCTTAGGGTTTAGGGTTTAGGGTTTCAGGTTTAGGGTATAAGACTCAGGGTTTAGGGTTTAGGGCTCTATGCTAAGTGTTTAGGATTTAGGGTTTAGGGTTTTCATTTTATAGTTTATAGTTTAGTGTTAAGGGTTTATGAATTAGGGATTAGGTTTTAGGGTTTAGGGTTTAGGGTTTAGGATTTGTTATTTAGGGTTAAGGGATCAGGGTTTATTACTATAGGATCATGGATTATTATTTAGGGTTTTGGGATCTGGGTTTGTGGTTTAGTGCTTAGGGCTTACATTTTAGGGTTTAGGATTTATTGATTAGGGTTTTATGTTTAGGGTCCATGATTTAGGGTTTAGGGTTTAGGGTTTAGGATTTAGGGTTTAGAGTTTAGGGAATATGGTTTAGGGTTAAATTCTTAGGGTTTTGAGTTTAGGGTTCAACATGGTAAAAATAGGGTTTAAGGTTTATGGTTTCAGGTTCACAATTTATGGTTTAGGTTTTAGAGTTTAGTGTTTAGGGTTTAGGGCTTAGGTTTTAGGGTTTATGTTTTAAGGATTAGGGTTTAGCATTTAGGTTTTAGTGTTTAGGTTTTAGGGTTTAGGGATCATAGATTAGGGATTATTTTTTAGCGTTTAGAAATCAAGGTTTTTGTTTCAAGGGTTAGGGTTTAGGGTTTAAGGCTTAGTGTTTAGGGTTTATGCTTTAGGGCTCAGGGTTTATGGTTTAGGGATTATGGCCTAGGGTTTAATGTTTAGTGTTTACAGTTTTGGGTTTAGGGTTCAGGGATAAGGGTTTAGGTCTTACGGTTTAGGTTTTATTGTTTATAGTTTATTATTTAGGGTTTAGGGTTTAGGTTTCATGCTTTAGGGATTAGGTATTAGGGTTTAGGGTTTAGGACTTAAGATATTAGGGTTTAACATTTACAATTTAGGGTTTAGGGCTTAGGGATTAAGGTTTATAGTTTATGTTTAGGGTTTATGGTTTTGGGTTTTGGGCTCATTTATTAGTTATTAGGGTTTTTTTTTAGGGTTTTGGGTTTAGGGTTTAATGATTATGGCATCGGGTTTATTGCTTATTTTTTAGGATTTACAGTTTAGGGCTAAGGGATAAGAGTTTGGGGCTTACATCTTATGGTTTATAGTTTATGGTTTATGGTTCATGGTTTATGGTTTACTTTTTAGGGTTTATGGTTTAGGGTTTGGGGTTTGGGGTTTAGCATTTATGATTTAGGTTTTTTGGATTACGGATTAGTGTTTAGGGTTTAGGGTTTAGTGATTAAGGTTTACAGTTTACCGTTTAGGGTTTAGGGCTCAGGGTTTAGGTTCTAGGGTTAAGAATTCAAGGCTGAGTGTTTAGGCCTTAGGTTTTATGGCTTGGGGTTTAGGTTTAGCATTTAGGGTTTAGCACTCAAGGTTTAAGGATTAGGGTTTAGGTTTTAAAGCTCAGGGTTTAGGATTTAGGATTAAGGTTTTAGGGTTCAGGATTTAGGGATTAGGGTTTAGGGTTTAGGGTTTAGGGTTTAGGGTTCTTGGCTCGCGGTTAAAGCAAAAGGTTTTATGAATTAGTGTTTAGGGTTTAGGATCTATAGTTTATGGCTCAAAATTTAGGGTATATGGCTTAGGGTTTAGGGTTAAAGGTTATTGGTTTAAGGGTTTGGGGTTTAGGGGTCAAGGTTTGGGGTTTATGGATCATGGTTTAGGTTTTTAGTGTTTAGGGCTTAGGGTGTAAGGCTCATGGTTTAGGGTTTGGGGTTTTGGGCTCAAGGCACAAAGTTTATGCTTTATGGTTTAGGGTTCAAGGTTTAGGGTTTAACATTTAAGCATCATGGTGTAGGGTTTCGGGTTTACGATTTATAATTTAAGGTTTAGCATTTAGGGTTTACTATTTAGTGTTTTGGGTTTGGGGCTCAGTGTTTAAGATTTAGGGTTAAGCGCTCATATTTTAGGGTTTAACATTCAAGGTTTATGGTTTAGGGTTTAGAGATCAAGGTTTAGGATTTAGGGTTTAGGGAATAGGGTTAAGGTTTTTGGGTTTAGGGTTTAGGTTTAGGCATTTAAAATTTATGGTTTAGGGCTAAATTTTTAGGGTTTAGGGTTTATAGATTAAGGTTTAGGGTTTAGGGTTTAGGGTTTAGGGTTTAGGAATTATGGTTTAGGGTTTATGGTTTACGGTTTAGGTTTTAGGTCTCTGGGATCATAGTTTAGGTTTTAGGGTTTAGGGCTCAGGGTTTAGTGTATAATGTTTAGGGCTCATTATTTAGGGTTTAAGGTTTAGGGCTAAGGATTTTGGGTTTTGGGTTCTGGTGTTAGGGTTTAGGGATTAGGATTTAGGTTTCAAGGCTTAGGGCTTAAGGCTTAGGGTTTAGTTTTTAGGGTTTAGGATTTAGTGTTTATAGTTGAGGGTTTAGTGTTTAGGGCTAAGGATTTAGGATTTAGGGATAAGTATTTAGGGTTTAGGGATTAGGTTTTAGGGTTAAGGGATTGGGATTTAAGGTTAAGGATTTAGGTATTAGGGTTTAGGGTTTATGGTTTAGGTTTTGTTAGGGTTTAGGAATCATGGTTCATAATTTAGGGTTTAGGATTTTGGATTTACAGTAAGTGTTTATGGTTTAGGAATGAGGGTTTAGGGTTTAGGGCTTAAGGATAATGGTTTAGGGTTTAATTTATAGGGTTTAGGTTTTGGGGCTTAGGGTTTAGGGATTAAGGTTTAGGGTTTAGAGTTTAGGGTTTGGTCTTATGTCTTAGGGTTTAGGGTTTAGGGTTTAGGGTTTAGGATTTAGGATTTACGATTAGGGATTAACGTGTAAGGTTCATTGTTAACATATTATTGTTTAGGTTTTAGGGTTTTGCATTTAGGGTTTCGGATTTTGTATTTAGGGTTTAGGTCTAAGGATTTAGGGTTAAGGGCTTAGGGCTCAAAGTTTATGGTTTATGATTTATGGATCAAGGCTTAGTATTTAGGTTTTAGGGTTTAAGGATTAAATTTTAGGATTCAAGGTTTAGGGATTAGGGATTGGGGATTAGGGTTTAGGGTTTAGGTATCAACATTTAGGATCTAGGATTTATATTTTTGGGGTATAGGTCTCAGGGTTAAGGGCTTGGGGATTAGGGATTAGTTTTTAAGGTTTAGGGATCAAGGTTTAGGGTATTAGGGCTTAGGGTTTATGGTTTAAGTTTTGGTTTTTAGAATTTAGGTCTCATGTTTTAGCATTTAGCGTTTAGGACTCAAGGTTTTTTTTTAATGCTTAGGATGTTTGCTTTAGGGTTCAAGGTGGTAAAAGTAGGGTTTAGGGTTTAGGATTTAGGGATTATAGTTTAGAGTTTATGTTCAACAGATTATAATTTACAATTTAGTTTTTAGGGTTTAGGGTTTAGGGCTTATGGTTTAGTATTCAATATTTAGGGTTTAGGGTTTAGGTTTTAGGGTTTGGTTCTCGTGGATCAATGATTAGTGTTTAGGGTTCAGGGATTAGGGTTTAGGGATTAGGTTTTAAGGTTTTAGATTTAGGGTTTAGGGTTTAGGGTTTAGTGATTAGGGATTTAGGTTTAGGGTTTAATGTTTAAGGCTCAGGGTTTAGGGTTTAAGGATTAGGAGTTAGAGTTTAAGGCTCGTAGTTTAGGGTTAATGGTTTAGAGCTTAGTGATTAGGGCTTAGGGTTTTAAGTTTAAGTTTGAAGGCTATAAAAATAGGGCTTAGGATTTATATTTTATGGTTTAGGGTTCATGGTTTAGTGCTTAGGGTTTAGCATTTATGGTCTAGGGTTTAGGGGTCAAGGTTTAGGATTTAGGGCTCAAGGTTTATGGTTTTAGGTTTAAGATTTAGGCCTCATTTATTTAGGTTTTATGGTTTGAAGTTTAGGGATTAGAGATAAGGTTTTATTGTTTCTGGTTTAGGGCTCATGGTTTAGGGTTTAAGGCTTAGGTTTTAGGGTTTGAGGTTTAGGGTTTTGTTCTTAAGGTGGAGGTTTTAGCGTTTACGTTTTAGGGTTTAGAATTTAGGATTTAGGGCTTTGAGTGTTGTGTTTAGGTTTCAAGGTGGTAAAAATATGGTTTAGAGTTTAGGATTTAGGATTTAGGATTTAGAGTTTAGGTTTTCAGGTTGACATTTTAGGTTTTAGGATATATGGTTTAATATTTAGGGTTTATAGTTTAGGGTTTATGGCTTATGGTTTATGGATTAGGGTTTAGGGGTTAGGATCTATGGTTTAGGGTTTAGGATTTAGGGTTTATGGTTTAAGGATTAGGTTTTAGGGTTAAGGGATAAGGTATTAAGGTTTAGGGTTTAGTGTGTAGGGGGTTTAGGGTTTATGGATTAGGGTATGGTTTAGGGTTTAGGTATTAGGGTTTAGGGATAAGGTTTTAGAGTTTATGGTTTAGGGTTTATTGCTCAAGGTTTAGGTTTTAAATTTTAGGGTTTATGGATAAGGGCTTAATGTTTAGGGTTTTTAATTTAGGATTTAGGGATCATGACTCAGGGTTTAGATTTTAGGGTTTAGGTTATAGGTTTTAGGGTTTATGGTTTAAGACTTACGGTTTAAGCAATAATGTTTATAGATTAGGGATAACAGATTAGGGTTTAGGGTTTATCATTTGGGGGGTTTATGGATTAGGGATTAGGGTAGGGTTTAATCTTAGGGCTTAGGATTTAGGGATAAGGGTTAAAGGTTAGGGTTTAGGGTTCATAGTTTAGGGTTTATGCTTAATATTTTATGGTTTGGGTTTAAGGTTTAGTCTTTAGGGTTTATGATTCAGGATTTAGGATTTAGGGTTTATGGTTGAGGGTTGAGGGTAGTAAAAATAGGGTTCAGAGTTTAGGGGTTAGGAATTATGGTTAAGGGTTAAGGATTTAGGGTTTAGGGTTTAGAGTTTAGGGTTTAGGGGTGAGAATTTAGGGCTTAGGAATTAGGTTTTATTGTTTAGGGTTTAGGGATCAAGGTTTTCTTTTAGGGTTTAGGGTTAAGGTTTAGATTTTAGGACTAAATGTTTAGGGTTTAGGTTTTAGGGCTCAAGGTTTAGGGTTTAGGGTTTGTATTTTAAGGTTTAGGGATCAGGTTTTATGGATCATGTATTAGGGTTTAGGGTTTAGGGATCATAATTTGGGGTATATGGCTTAAGGTTTAGGGTTTAGAATTTAAGGTTAGGGCTTGGGGTTTAGGGTTTAGGGCTTAGGACTTAGGGCTTAGGGTTTACAATTTATGGTTTATGGTTTAGGGTTTAACATTTATGGATTAGGGTTTAGGGATCAGCATTTAGAATTTAGGGCTTAGGGTTTTGTGTTTAGAGTTTAAGGACATAACAAAAGGATTTAGAGTTTAGGGTTTTACCTTTTGGATTTAGGTTTTATGTTTTAGGGTTCATGGTTTAAAATTTAGGGTTTGAGGGTTTAGGTTTTAGTTTTTAGGATTTAGGGGTTTAGGGCTCAGGGTTTAGGGTTTAGGGTTTAGTGTTTATGGTTTAGAGTTTAGGACTTAGTATTTAGGGTTTAGGGTTAAAGGCTCACAGTTTAGGGTTTAGAGTATAGGGTTTAGGTATAATGGTTTAGGGTTTATGGTATAGGGCTTAGGTTTTAGGGTTTTAGGTTTAGCATTTAGGGGGTTTTAGGGTTTAGGGCTTAAGGTTTATGTTTTAGAGTATAGGTATTAGGGTTTAGGTTTTAGGGTTTATTGTTTAGGGTTTAGGCTATAGGTTTTAGGGTTTAAGGCTCAGGGATTAAGGTTTATATTTTAGGATTTAGGTTTTAGGGTTTATGGTTTACGACTCGTGGTTTAAGTATTATGTATTATGGATTAGGTATTAGGGTTAAGGGTTGAGAGTTTATGGTTTAGGGTTTAGCATTTAAGGTTTAGGGTTTAGGGTTTAAGGCTTAGGGTTTAGGGTTAAGGATTTAGGGATTAGGGATTAGGGTTTATGGTTTAGGATTATGGGCTTATGGTTTAGGGTTTTTGGTTTAAGGTTCAAGGGTAAAGGTTAAAGGGTTTATTATTTAGAGATTAGGGTTTACAGTTTATAGGTTTAGGGTTTAGGGTTTATGTTTAGTGTTTATGAT